>CAJQZP010001568.1:310000-977500 GCA_907164705.1 Parnassius apollo | reverse complement strand
GGACACTTAGATTTTATTTATACGTATAGATAAGAACTTGAATAAAACTACCGTTACCGTTACAACCTCTTAAAGTCCACTGCTGAACATAGGCGGGGAGGCCTATGTTCAGCAGTGGACTTTTGAAGGGCTGTAATGATGTTGTTGTTGTTGTTGTTGATCACGATGTTTTTAAACCTATGGTAAGTAATGGCATGCCACTTTGACTACCAATACCGTAACTGCCTCTTAAAGCTGCTAATATCATATCATCAATCATAGGCCTCTACCTGGATTGTCTTATATAGTTACCATGTATGGCATGAAGGTTGGTAACCGTAGCTTTTTATATTTTGTCGTTATTAAGAAGACGCTGATGTCCATCTCCTGGTTTGTTTCCCTTTATCGTCTCGTACGGTATTACGATTTCTGTGGGTAGAAGATATTCTTACATCGCCACTACACGGTAAGTAACAAAAGGCTAAGGTAAAGCTAAAATAAAACAAGCAGCATCTGTCAAATATGACGCATCTAGCTGCCGTCACCCTCATTGCGACAGTCACCTTCATTCAGATTTCTAGTAGTTATTATTAATAATATGCAAATTTTCAAAGAACTTATGTGTCAGTAGGTAAAAACTTGTGAATTGTTATTACATACTTACAAATATGCAAATATATCAGCATAGCAATTATCTCGTCACAAGTCAACTTGATTTATCTAGAGATATCCTTGTGTTTGCACTTGTTTGTTTTATTCTAAATCTTTTCCTTGTAAAGGACTTTGCAAATTTCATACGTGGTAGAGCCACGCTACAGCTATATGGTTGTAGCATAAATGATCGGCTCGACCGGGGAAGGACCGCATTCACAAAGAACACCAGCGTAAAATAGCAACAGGATACGCTTTTTACTGGAAACTGAGTATCCCATCTTAGTCCTCAGAGGTGACAACGCATTCTGCATTTGATTCATAACGAATGATAGATAGGTATAGATTTCTATGGGCTCTCTATTTTCGAGGAAGTTCAAGGTCATATAACGAGATATGGTGAAGTCTGTGCTTGGAGTTATTCTGCAAGGTAAACTTCTTAATGAGTATATACGCAATAGAATCGATATAGCTTAACAGCTTAGTAAGCTGAAGTGACAATGGATTGGCCACGTACCTAGAAGAACCAACAACCGATGGGAATAGGATGGAAAAAAGGTTTCCGAATGTCAGCCTTGTACTGGTATGAGAATTTTAGGGTGCCCCCTCCACCCACCCTACCATCTCCCTACTAGATGGAGTGGTGATCTGGTAAGACACACAGGAAGTCGATGTATACCATCGACTTCGATGGCTCAGGACGATGCTTCATGTGAGAGCTCTGTTCAGCATTGGGCCTGTGTATAACTGTAATGATGATTAAAAAAAATAATCTAAAGTATATAAATATTATAATTATGAAATAACAATGATTAAAATGGGGCCGATGCAGCAAAGGTAAAACCTTTTGCTAGCATCATAAACGGAGCAGTCAAAAATAAAGAACAGAAACGTCAACAGAGAAGTCATAACTATCTTTATTTCAACAAAAGATTCAATCAAATGGTGTGACATTGCGCAGATGTAAATTAGCGAATTGATTAGATAGTAAAAGAAAAAAATCAGATTTTTATTTTTTACAAACCTTGTCTGCGTTGAGCTACAAATATTGCCGAAAAAATGATGTAAATTGGCCTACGGGTTACGGAGGAGATAAATTTCAAAGAATCGTTTTCTTGCGCTATGGGACTTATTATTAAAACTCAAATTAATTATTATGAATTGTACCTATCACATTATGTTGCTACGCCCAGGATTGGTTGTCAATAAATGATACAACGTTAAGTTATTAAAACTAAGCCCAACCTCGTAACCTGTTTTAAGTAGACATAAAAAAGGAAAAACTAATAAATAAAAAGAATTTATTCTCTATATATTTGTTACGCGGTTTTAGGTACATTGTAAACCGATTCCATGATTCTTTTTCTATTAAATAGGCCATACTTCAACCAATGAATAAAAAATGGCCATTAAGTTTTAAAGTATCTAGCTCTTTACCTATGAAGTTGCCATTTTGTTTAACTACCCGCTTTATACTTTCGTTATTCTTTAACTTGGAATTCTAAATTCAAATTAATTTTATTTTATGGCATATTTTTCCAGAGTATTTTTTTACATGAGAGGGGACAAACGATCATGCGGCTCACTTGATGTAAGTGAATACCGCCGCCCATGAAAAACTGCAACACCAGGGGAATTGCAGATGCGTTGCCGGCCTTTTAAAAAAGAGTAAGCTTTTTTCTTAAAAGTATCGTTCCGAAAAGACGTATCGGTCCGAAAAAATCGCTGGTGGTAGTCGATTCCACAAGGAAGTTGTAAGAATTTTTTTTGTAAATCGTATATTAGTGAACCGCCAATCATCCAGGTGGGAAGGATGGTATCTCGAGTTCTTCGCGATGTCATCATCATCATCCTTACAGCCCTTCACAAGTCCACTGCTGAACATAGGCCTCCCCCAAGTAATGCCACAAAGCATGGTCCTGAGCCACCTGCATCCATCAACTTCCTGCATGTCTTACCAGGTCGTCACTCCATCTAATGGGGGGGGTCGAACTACACTTCACCTACCGGTACGAGGTTGCCACTCGAGAACCTTTTTTCGCCATCGGCTATCGGTTCTTCGAGCTATATGGCCGGCCCATTGCCACTTCAGCTTACTAATCCGTTGGGCTATGTCAGTCACTCTAGTTCTACTGCGGATATCCTCATTTCTAAATTTATCACGCAGAGAAACCCCGAGCATAGCCCTCTCCATAGCTCGCTGAGCGACCTTGAGCTTCCTCATACGGCCAGTAGTGAATGACCACGTCTCGGTTCCGTAGGTCATCACTGGAAACACGCACTGGTTATACTATCTAGTTTTCTGAGTTTGAGGTACACCTGACGAGAAGATGTGTCGTAATTTCCCGAACGCTGCCCAGCCGAGTTGAATCCGTCGATTGACCTCTCGGTCAAAGTTGGACTTACCGAGTCGGATTAGCGATGTCTGTCGCGATGTGCGATGGTGAAATTGAGCGGCTGTAATTAGTCCGAACAATTCCTCTATGCACTCCCCGTGGTAAATACTATAGAATAGACAAAGAGATGCAACATCTCTTCGCAGCGCCAGTGAGTCAAGTCGATCAGAAAGTGCTCGGTCGCCTACAATTCTGAACGCTCTGCGCTGGATGCGATCAAATGGAAGGAGCTGGCACTGGGGAGCCCTGGCCTAGAGATGGGAACAGTATTCCTTGTGAGGTCGTATGAGGTCGAATCTTGTAAAGTTGTAGGCGGTGTGCCTGCATGAAATACTCGTAGACGTTGTCCCGAGAAATATAGGCACCATCACTGTACGTTTCAAGAGGAGTTTTCTTCCGTGTACAACCTCACTGTGGAATAGTTTACCACCAGCGATTTTTCCGGACCAATAGGACCAGGGGACGTTCAAGAAAAGAGCGTACTCCTTTCTAAAGGGCCGGCAACGCACCTGCAATTCCTCTGGTGTTGCGGTTGATCATGGGCGGCGGTAGTCACTTAACATCAGGTGAGCCGCATGCTCGTTTGCCCCCTTTTCTATAAAAAAAAAGGCACGGCACGGCATAAAGCATCATCAGTGCTATCAGATTCCTTCCTTCACGAAAACATTCCTTACCACATATCACTGATATGCAAAAGAAACAGCGTTGGTGATAGCACGCAACCCTGTGGAACACTAGCGTTAATAGACTAGCGTTAATAGACTAGCGTTAATTGGAGAATGCACCGTTTACTACGACCTTAATGCTCCGATCAGCCAGAAAACTGTGATCCGATCGCACAATTTCTCGGAAAGGAAATATATATAGGAAAGAAAGTTCTAGAGAAGCGCTTTGTGTCAAACTCGATCGAAGGCCTTTGCTATGTCCAAACTAACCGCCAAAGCCTTCCCCTTGGACGCGATCGCCTGCGCCCGAAAGCTATCTTCCATAATTTTGGGACTATGCCTAGGCAGTAGGAGTACCGGAAAAGACGCATTAAAACCGGTGCCAACTCTGGAGCACACGTCCTAAGCACAATTGGGGAGATTCAGTTAGCCTAATTCGACTTGTGTATGTCTAGGGAGAGGACTGCGTTACGTACTGAACACTGTGTAAATCTTACATCAGGCATAGATCACTCACACCGCGGGATGGTCGACGGTGTGTTCTCCCCCTCATTGAGAGTTGAGTTAGACTAGAAAAAGAGAGCCTAAAAGATTGGCTTTTGTGGCGTGGGCCTGTGTTACGTCCTTCCTGTGTAGAGATGGTAGTGATGGTATACAGAAATTCCCTTGGACGGCCTTGGCGAGAGACCAGAATTCACGTGTTCTCAAAGGAAGAGGAACTAATTTCTCGCGAATTCTGCCAATGTGCTTTTATACTTTGCCTTGGCAATAACTCTTCTGAAGGATCTAGAGGCGAAGTTATTCTTCTTTTTAAACTTGCTGGTGTTTACATCCCGAGCCAACGAAGCGTCAAAAACGGGACCCTATTATTAAGCTACCGCCGTCCGTCCATCCGTCTGTCTGTCAGCGGCCTGTATCTCATGATCCGTAGTTGGAGAATGGAAATTTTCACAGAATGTATATTTCTGTGGCCGCTATAATAACAACAAAAATAACAATAAGTACCTAATAAAAATAAATTTAAAATTAAAGCGAACGCGATGGTACGGAACCCATCATTCGCGAGTCCGTCTCGCATTTGGCCGGTTATTTAAATCAGTCAACAAAAGAATATAGCTTCCTTGGGTTTTTTGTGCAATATAGCTAGGTTTATAACAATGAACTTTAAGAAAATTCGTTTTGTTATATGAGTTCTGACGTGGAAACAATGCCTCTTAAACGGCACGCAATATCAATGACGTATACGGACCTTGCGCTACCAATGAGCGTACTGTGCATTATTGGTTCAATCGCTTTTGTTCGGATTTGACCTCAAAATTGAACCGAAATGACCGCCCGGAAAGAAAGGGTTGATAATGACGAACTTAACGTGATAGTGGGTCATCCGTCTCAACCAAAAGCTGAGATAGCATCGGCTTTTGTTTTTAGTGTCAGAAAATATTAAGAAAAAAAAATGCATTTATTCCAGTTTAAGCATGCAGCATAAAATATAAAAAGTAATAATATGTAAAAAGATAAATAAAACGAAGTATTTACAAGACAATCTTAAGGGGAAGCCCTTGTTCAGCTTTAGACTTTAGGCTGACTATGACTTTTGGTCTACAAATGGGTATTATATACCTCAAAATCTGAGTGACGCAAAGTGGGGTCACATGCTCAACAGATGTTGTAAAAATTTGCAGAACTAAAACTAGAACCAGAGTCACATTAAGCTGTAAGAGCCAAAAAGGCTAACAGCACTAACATCACAAAATAAAGATCTCCCTCCGGTCGTGTCGGATTACCATCTCATCAAACTATGAGAGTGAGAGAATATATTGTTCAGTTCCTGAACTACAAAAGCACACAACCAGAGTGTAAATAATAGTATACTAATTCTTAGACCAAATTTAATCATTGTGATTATTTTAAATAAATTATACATTTTTTTGACGAATGATTTAATTATAAAATACAAATTTATGTTACCTCTTTTAAAGGTTCAACTAACCGTTTTTTGTAATCTTTAATTTAATCTCATAAAAACTAGAATGCCGACATGCCAGGTAAAGTAAAAAACTAAAACATCTCCAAGGTGCGTCCGCAGTCCGAAAATAAACTAGAAACTGTATCACAAATGGTCCAGACAGCGATGTTAGAGATAGGCAACAACCAGAAAAGTCTTGAATAAAAAAGCAATAATACCTACAAATCTTTCATACAAATAACAAGTAACACTATTAATTACTCGTAGATGGGTATCCATCATTCATTTTACATTGGTGTGGCAAAAAACCAAGGCCAAAATTAATTATAAATTTATGATAGTATGAAAAAAATATTACAAAATATATTACATGTACCAGGACGCGAAAGAACAGACAAAAACTTGGTAGCGCAAACCGGTACAAAAATTACATAATAATTTCCTCCAGACCGGATTTCAGTCACGGCTGCTAGGCTCAACGGAGACTAGCCATCTCGCAGGACGGGGTTTTAGTGCCCGAGTGTATGCGCAAGCACAAGTAAACTCTCTGTTCCCTCACTGTCATAGTCCGATGGGACGGCAAACCGACACGACTGGAGAGATATCAGGCGCAGAACAAACGGCCTTACGTGGGCCGGGGGAAAAGCACTGCCAACTTTCTGACTTCGGGCTGTTACTGAGAATTTTTTGACAGAAACAGCCAATTACTGGTTTTGGCTCGACTAGGGAATCGATCCACGACCTCACGATCAACAACCGCGGTTCCGACCACAAGACAGACAGAGTCACAGAATTGACTTCTTGACGTTTTCTATCACCATGATCACAGACGGAAATCTACCTGCAATTTCCCTGATGTTGTAGTTGTTAATGGGCGGCGTTCGACACTCCTTCAGGAGAGGCGCATGCTCGTTTGCCTCGTCTTAAACCTATCTACGTCCACTGTTATACACAATGGCCTCCTCCAAGGCCCCGTAAGTGGAATATTTTCCATTGTTGCCACGCTTGACTAGAGGGTGCAAGCCCGGTGCTCATCACCAGTTTCAGTTTCCCCACTGTTGTACATAGGTCTCCTCCATAGATTGACAAAGCACGGTCCTGAAACACCTGCATCCATTGACTTCTATTATGTTTCATCAGGAGTCACCAATGAGTCTACCAGTGAGAGGTTCCCCATTCGAAAACCTTTTTTCCCATCGTTTTGTACAATAGTACAGCTTTCACTCAATCATCCATCCATTACAGCCTATAAAAGCACTGCTGAACTTAGGTATAGGCCTAAGTTCAGCAGTGCTTTTATAGGCTGCCTTGGTGCCATAGTTGCCAAGCTTGGCAGGCGGATTGGCAAACGCAGTTTTTTATTATTTTGAGTTGTTGTCACGAAGATGTTGCTGCTTCTCCTGCTTCAGTTTCCCTCCGTCGTCTCTTACGACACACAAGTGACGATATGGGGTAGCGGATATCCCTCCACCGCCACTGCACGGTGATAGTAGAGCTTATAGAAACATAAAATAAATCCAGCTGCAACTGCAGCATTTTAGACAAACGAAAAACATTATAATACATGAGGGTAATATGGTATCCAGCCTTTTTGCACGATACGATAGCTCATCAGTAAATCAAATTCTAAGGGGATCAAAAAGGCCCTGTTTTATCGACGTTGTTCTGACAGTTGACATTATAATTAATATTTTAATTGAAATTAGTATCGATTGTTTAGTGTAGTTAATTTCTTTTTAACTTAATTTTTCGAAATGTTCCTAATTATTGTTAAAGCTTGTTTGCCTTTTTTTTCTCAATATGTTAGTTATAGTATACGACTTTGTATTTATGTCTCTGTCCTCTTAGTTTTGGTTTTATAGGGCGACATAGCTTAATTAGACCATATTACCCTCGCGTACCTTACACGTTAAAATTACCGTAAATAGGACATTAGTTTTTAATAAAGTCGGAAACATAAGTCTGCCTGTAACACATGCCATCTCTACACCATAATAAAACTATTACAAGGTCTGTCTTACGTCTTGACCTAACTCACATACTAGAAAATTACTCTGGCTAAGTCTGATAATGTTGTCTCATAATAGATGGGTATAGGGTCTTATAATACGCATGCGTCGTCGTACAATAAGTAGCCAATTATAGTTTGAGTTGTAACAACAGCTAATGATTTATTATTATCACGCGAGCACTTTACATTGATAAAACTATTTTTAACGGACTTTTTTGCGTTTCATTTTACTTATTTGTAATTTAAAACGTTTCGGGTGCTTTGTAACGCATGTGGTTTCGGGGGATGGAGGTGATTGACGTCCCGATGTCAAATTCAGAACAATCATACCCGCGACAGAACATCGATTTCTACCGAGGATAATACGTGAGGCTATTGATATTAAAAACATCCTAATTTCAATAGAGAAGGAGAGGTACTACCACCTGCTTGGGATCCTGTAATTAATCAATTTAAAACTAGACCCAAGTATACCACTGTACCAACCAAGTATACGACGACTCGACCTGGCAACATTTAACGCACGCACCCTGAGGACTGACGAGAAGATCCTGGAGTTGGAAGAAGAGAGGGGGAGGACACGGTGATTCTCGAATCCGGCAACTTGTTCTATCACCGGGAGGGCGACCATCTGTCCCAAGGAGGTGTTGGATTTATCGTCCACAAGTCTCTCGTTAACAAAATTGTAAAGATTGGGAGTGTGTTGATAAGGGTTGCGTACCTTATACTCAGATTCACCAAACGATATTCGCTGAAGGTCCTACAGGCTTACGCACCAACCTCGGCACATCCCGATGAGGAGGTGGAGGAAATGTATAAGGATATTTCCAAAGCCATGCATTCCTCCAAAACCCACTACACGGTGTTGATGGGAGACTTCAACGCAAAACTGTAGGCACAAGAGAAAACGGTGAGCTGAAGTTAGGGAAATTTGGAGTAGGGCAACGGAACCGAAGGGGCCAGCAGCTGGTCGACTTTATGGGGAAAGAGGGACTCTTTATGATGAACTCTTTCTTCCAGAAGCGGCCCCACAGGAAGTGGACCTGGTCGAGCCCCGACGGTTCGATAAAAAATGAGATTGACTTCATTATGACGACCAGACGCCAACTGTTCAGTGATGTCTCAGTGATCGCAAGGGTGAAAACTGGCAGCGATCATCGAATGTTTAGAGGTACACTGAACCTAAACGTTAAGTTGGAGAGGTCTCGTCTAATGAAGTCAACGCTCCGTCCCCTTGTGCTCTAATCCAGAATCCCGAAAACTTTCAGCTCGAGTTACGTAACCGTTTTCAGTGCCTACAAGATGCAATGCAGTGGACGATATGAATGACAAGCTCGTGGAAACTTTCCATGCGGTCGGAGCTAAGTTCTGCAAGACCCACCGCAGAAGAACACAAAAACTCTCCGATCACACTCTTAATCTCATGGCTGTTAGACGTGAGATGAGGCTGCAATCGTCAACAGATTTGACAGCATACAGGCAACTGAACAGACAGATCTCCAAATGCTTGCGGCGAGACTTACGCAACTTTAATACTGCTCGTATAAGCGATCGAGCGGAACCAGGGCTCCACAGTCTTTGCCAGAGATCTGTCTGCCAGTAAGAGCCAACTGTCACAGCTGAAGACTGAGTGTGGCAGCATCGTTTCCGTGACACCTGAGATTTTGAGTGAGATTGAGAGGTTCTTTGTGCAGCTGTACACATCATCGTTGTAGCCACACGCAAGTGTGAGTAACGATCCAAGAGCAAGTCTTATCCGACACTATTCCGATGATATCCCGGACGTCAGTCTGAGCGAGATTAGAATGGCTCTCCAGCACCTTAAAAATGGCAGGGCCCCAGGCGAGCATGGAATTAGAGCGGAGCTTCTGAAAGCGGGTGGAACACCGGTACTTGAAGTCCTTCAGAAGCTCTTCAATTTCGTTCTCCATGGTGGCACTACTCCACAGGCGTGGAGCAGAAGTGCGGTGGTCTTGTTCTTTAAGAAAAGCGACAACGCTCTCTTGAAGAACTACAGACCGATTTCCCTTCTGAGCCGCGTCTACGTGCTGTTTTCGAGAGTCATTACGAATCGTCTCGCACGCAGACTCGACGACTTCCAGCCTCCCGAACAAGCCGGTTTCCGAAGAGGCTTCAGTACCATAGACCACATACATACCATGCGTCAGATTGTACAGACTGAAGAGTACAATCTGCCACTTTGCCTGGCGTATGTGGACTATGAGAAAGCCTTTGATTCCGTCGAAATTTGGGCGGTGCTACAGTCCCTTCAGCGGTGCCAAGTTGACTGTCGGTATATCGAAATGCTGAAGTGTTTATACAGTAGGGCTACGATGGTTATCCGAATACAGAACCAGAGCTCGAAACCTATCCAACTGCAGAGAGGTGTAAGACAGGGTGACGTTATATCCCCGAAACTCTTCACCGCTGCATTGGAAGACGTTTTCAAGCTACTGGACTGGAAAGGATACGGTATTAACATCAATGGCGAGTACATTATTCACCTTCGATTTGCCGACGATATAGTCCTTATGGCAGAATCGCTGGAGGACCTAAGCACTATGCTCAATGACCTCAATAGTGCCTCCCAACAGATAGGTCATAAGATGAACATGGACAAAACAAAGATTATGTTTAATGTCCATGTCACACATATGCCGGTAGTTATTGGGAGCACTATGCTCGAAGTTGTTGACGAGTACGTTTACCTGGGACAAATAGTCCGACTAGGTAAGTCCAACTTCGACCGAGAGGTCAATCGACGGATTCAACTCGGCTGGGAAGCGTTCGGGAAATTACGACACTTCTTGTCGTCAGGTATACCTCAATCTCTAAAAACTAGATTGTACAACCAGCCTCGTACCGGTAGGCGTAGTGCAGGGCGACCCCCCACTAGATGGAGTGACGACCTGGTAAGATATGCAGGAAGTCGACGGACGCAGGTGGCTCAGGACTGTGCTTTGTGGCATTACTTGGGGGAGGCCTGTGTTCAGCAGTGGACTTGTGAAGGGCTGTAATGATGATGATGATGATGATGAGTGTAATAAGTTTTTTTTAAGTTGATTTTTCGAAGTGTTCCTAATATTCACAAAACTTGTTTGTTATTTTTTCTTAATATATTAGTTATAGTATACGATTTTGTGTTTTTGTCTCTGTCCTCCATCTAGTTCGTGTTTTACAGGGCGGCAAAGCTTAACGTGACCATATTTCCTTCATGTAACTTATTATTATTATTATTATTGGGTTATTAATAGAGTAATCACATCTGGTTGGTCTGGATAAATATATAAAAGTAAAAATAAATATACTTAAATATATATTTAATATACTAACATAAATAAATAAATAATACATAAATAAATAAAAGCCCAACCAGAGGGAAGCCCTCGGCAGGGGAGACCAAACGGCCGAGGGTTAGGGGGCAAGGAAAAGAAACCGGCGGACGATGCGGGCGGTATCGAGGAGCACCGCCTTCTGCATTTGAGCCCGGAGCGGTCCGTTACGGAGTTCCAGTCGCCTCAGATAGCCCGAGAGGCTGGCTGGGATTAACCCGTTTGCAGACACGACTACAGGAATAATTTCGGTCGGCAGACCACCCCACATATCGGTCACCTCGTGAGCCAGGTCCAGATATATTGATTGCTTGTCTGTTTCGGCTTTCACGAGGTTCTCGTCATACGGAATGGTAATGTCGACCAAAAAATCCTTGACTGTGCCCGATCCATTAGCACAATATCAGGCTTATTCGCAAGAATAGTCCTGTCCGTGATGATGGCCCGGTCCCAGTAGAGCCTGGCGCGGTCATTTTCGAGCACGGCTTCCGGCAGGTACTTGTAATACGGCACTTTCCGGTCCACGAGATCGTATTTCAGAGCGAGCTCCTGGTGTAGAATTCAGGCTACTAGGTTGTGCCTGTGCAAGTACTCAGAGTTAGAAAGCGCCGAACAACCGGAGATGACATGATAAAGTGACTCACCGGGATGGCGACATGCTCGACAAATGTCGATGGTGCCATCCTTTAAATGTATCTCCGATAGTTGTCGGTCTTAATAACCTGATCCTGTATTGCACAGACAAAACCCTCCGTTTCCCCTAAGAGGTCACCGAAACGTAGCCAGTTGAGGGAGGCTACTGTATCTACGAAGGGCTCATGTAGAGCCCTGTAGTACTTCCCGTGGAGCTCCTTCTCCTTCCATACGGTCTCCCGGTCGGAAATGCTAAGCACTGCTGGGTCCTGCCATTGCTCGTTGGCTAAGGATAGAGGGGAAAGCCCTTTATCACTAGAAATGACGTCACAATAGAATGGATCATCCGATCTCGCCAGGAAGTAATCACGGAGGCTGCACACTTCGCGATTATGCATGGTGAGCGCGCTCAGAAAACCACGCCCACCATGCTTTCGCGGCAAGTACAGCCTCATTACCGACGATCTC
Organism: Parnassius apollo; assembly: GCA_907164705.1. NCBI lineage: Eukaryota > Metazoa > Arthropoda > Insecta > Lepidoptera > Papilionidae > Parnassius > Parnassius apollo. The sequence continues at coordinate 965,399 of CAJQZP010001568.1, read as the reverse complement.
GGATGATGCATCCTATGGGACGTCGTGGTAGTGCGGACTCTTCTATCCAGGGTGTTAAGTTCAGTCTGGGTCCACCTGAGTATGCCAAAGGTATACATGAGGACAGGCATGACCCAACCGTTATATGCGTGTGTCTTATTCACACCGGACAAAAGGCTGTTAAGCACTTTGGTCAAGCGTGCATAAAACACGTCGCAAACTGACTGTTTAATACCAGCCTCATCGATACCGATATTCAGTAACATACCCAGGTATCGGTTGTTTCAGCCTCGGAAAGGGTCCTTAAGTAGACGGGCATAGATAAGTCTATGCTCCCTCAGAGTTAGCAACCTTTCCCCTTTTAACATAGAGGACCGCACACTTATCCGTTCCCAGCTCCATTCCAATAGAATTGCTAAATTCACAAGTGATGTTTAGCAATTCCATAATATGGGAGCGACTGGAGGCGAATAACTTGAGGTCATCCATATAGAAAAGGTGGGTCACTTTTGTACCTCCTTTCCGAAGCTGAAATCCGCTCCCAGAGCCCTCTAGCAAAGTACTGAGAGGGTTCAGAGAGAGGCAAAACCAGATTGGACTCAGACAATCGCCCTGGAAGATACCCCTTTTTATCCTTACGTGGTTTTCCGCAGACATCATCCGCTCGCCCAGATAGCAAAGGATCGTACTCCATTGCCCCATATACTGCTCGAGGAAGTCTCCAACTGTACAGTCAATTTTGTACAGCTGGAGGACTCTCTTTAGCCATGTATGGGGCACCGAGTCGAATGCCTTTCTGTAGTCTATCCAGGCGGCGGAGAAATTCCGACGGTTGCGTTTCACCACTTTGCCAATGACCGCGTCAATGAGGAGTGGTTGCTTGGTTCCATGACCCCGACATCCATTCTGAGCGCGTGACCTATTATTTTTTTATTAATTTAAGTGCTTTTTTATATCAATGTTCGGTTGTTCTTAAAAACCAGCGCTGCGGTACCCCACAGATTATCACCGAGGAGGGATCCTTTTTGACATCACACAACTACATAATTACAAAAAGCGGTTTAGATGCGACACGAAAGGTCCACACGAACTAACTTCCCAGTGGAAAGAATAGAAAAAATATCATAATACGTTTTAGTATTTTATACAATTTTTCATTCGGCACAAAAAACGAGTAGACCGATTTTGCTCAAAATTTAAGGAGGTCTAAGTTACATAATTATGCATTAAATGAAACTGGTCCCATGTAAATATCACTCTTTGTTCTCTAGATACACGACACGAAAATTGAATCCGAACATACATACATATATACATACGTACGTGTACACACACGGACATCCACTTAAAACCATACTGTTCGACTCTAAAGACCTTGAAACGTGGAGATATGTTAAAATTTCCAATTCCAAAATCGGACCCATTACAATAACTTCCCACTGGGAAGTTAAACATGTAATTTGCCATGTTTCTCAATGTTGTGTGTTGATAAAATAGATGTTTCTTTCTTTGGCAAATAAACCTACAGTCCAACTGATGGTAAGTGGCTTCTACAGTTCAAGGACACCTACAGCCAATTTCAAACAAAGAAGGTCATAGATACGTCGTCATCTCTGAGGACTAAGATAGGATGCTTGTAAATATACTGGCTCTCGATACCGATTTCCGACCGGAACAGCAGTGCACGCTATTTGGCGGCAGACAGGTAAGTGGTGCCTACCCTGACGGAATCCTAAGCAGGGAGAGTCCTACCATCTAGTATATAACTTTTCTAGAGCTTACCACCAATTTGTTTTTAAGGCAAGGCGATAATTCTTACAACAGAACAGATCCATGTCCATAGACATCCACATCCTTGATTGAGGATAAAGTAAGGATCAAAATGCAAATGCGTTGTCACCCCTGAGGTCTAAGATGGAATGCCTCGATTCCAGTAAAAGGGTTCTCCGTTTCTCTACACTCAGCATACGAAACACAGCAGCATTACACTGCTATTTTACGCTGGTATTCTATTTGATATGGTAGGACTATGATAGAATGCCTCGTTTATTATAAATTAAATTTTAAAATTTTAAAACCCCTGAACCAAAAAAAGTTGATGTTCTTCAAACAAGTGAACACATTTTCTTGAAACATAACTATAAACACTCGATTAAGATACCTTTCAAACGAAAAAAACTTCGTCAAATTCGGTTCATCCGTTCAGAAGCCATGATGATGCAACAGACAGACACACAGACACAAAGATACCCACTACAAACTTATGACACACCTCGGTTTTTGTCGTGAGTTAAAAATGGATCTCTACACTCATTATACGGAACACAATAGCATTAAGCTGCTATTTCACACTGGTATTCTGCGAGAGCGTAGTCCATCTCCGGTCTAGCCGATCCATTGGTGCTACAGATTTAGTAAAGCTGAAGCATGGCTCTACTACGTATACAAAAGTTGTCTTGTTCAATTTATATTTATTTGTCTAGACATATAGATATTAATAGAAATTCTCAGTCTGAGGGCGCTGGGAAAAAAAGGGAAAAACAAAAACCCTAGAATAATCCATTTGTTTCCATAAACAATAATTGTACGATTTATGTACACGTACATAAAGGGAGATGACATGGATTAAGTAGCGCCTACCCACAATTCAACGTGTCGTTTTAACAACAAAGGAGAGAAAGGGCAAAGGCCTCCCGATCTTGAATCATATTTCCTTGTTCGTTCAGAATATATATGTGTTTTATGCTATAAAATTGACAGATGAGCCAGCAATCCATGTTAATTAACTACTGTATTCATAGACTAGTGCCATGAAACCAACATAAAAACAAGTGCTTTGTTACTCCTGGAAAATGATGAATGCCTAACGTCGTTTTATTAATATGATAAATATTTTAAAGAAAATAAATCCTATAAAGATAATTATTAAGTTTTTTGGTACACAAGAAAATATACAATATTTATTACGTTGTTTGCACATTAACTTTATTAGACAAACGAGCTCACAGTCTATACTTGATGGTAAGTAGATCCTGCGGCCCATAGAGACCTACACCTTTCTTCGATTATGATTCTAAATTAAGATGCGTTTTCACAAGTTGAACTCCATAAAATCCCCACTGTAATGAGAGAAGGCAATAATTTTACTGATTTTGATATCATTCCAGAGAATGAGATAAATAGGTCACTAACAAATTGAACAGTGTCAATTAATTATGTATGCGGCCTCAAAAAGGTTGTACATCAAAAAGATTGTAAAAATAAAAAGATATTGGACAAGAGGATGGCAATAACTCTACAAGTCAATTATATGCTAGAACACTAGTTAGTACTGTGTTTTATATACACCGTTCATTATATTAGCAATTGACCTTGATCTTAAGAGTACTAAAGACATTCGTCGATGTAAATGGCAAAGTGACCTCAACTTTACATTATAAATCAAAAGAATCAAATGGATATATCTTCACATCGTGGCACTAATTTATGAAGGATGAAAAAGAAATAAAAAAGTTAAACTAAGTTTTTTTAAAATAATCGCATCTACTATCATCCTTATCAACTTCTCTGTCCGCGACATAGACAAAATAGTTAAACAATCGAAATGTTCATAAATGACTTACGGGACTGTAAATGGTTACTTAATCATAACCTTTGTCATATTTTCTTTTTTCATATTTAATCTTTAGTACCTGGATACCGGAGCCGGATTGATACTGTATCAATATAAGCACGTTTCAATCCAGTCCAGTACCCAGCGCTGGTTCAGAATAGACCGGTCTTCTATTTTTCAAGCCAGTGACCTCCCCCAGCATGCCTCCACGCTTAATCCAATCTAAACTACACTTTAAGAGCCGGATACACTTTTTTATTACAAAGGAGGCATTAGTCTTAATCCTCAGGAGTAACAACACATCTGAATTTTTATTCTTAATCGAGAATAGTTGAAGACACAGAAAAGAAAAGAGGCCACAACATCCACTTACAATCGGTGGACTGTGTGCTCGTTTGTCACCCTTTCCTTTCCTATAAGAAAGCTACCGTATCAATCTAAATCAGACTTAAAGCACGCTGTATGCTCACGGACCGTCAAGTGCAATAATTACCGGTTGGCGCAATAATTTACCAAGTAGGGTCCAACATCTCTCGACTTATTATTATCCCGAGTCCCGGGAATTCCCGGTAAACTTTTTTATAGAATTGAGGTGACAAATTGGAACACAGTCCACATGATGGTATGTGGATGCTGTGGCCCATATACATGTACATCTATTCTTAATTAATGAATTATCAAAATGCAGATGCGTCGGTGCGTGATCATACCTTAGGACTAACGTAACGAAAAAGGGTCTCCAGTTCTCTACACTCACTATACGAACAGCATTAAGCTTCTATTTAGGGTTATGTATATTGGTTCTAGCACGTAAAATTTCTCAAGGATATTCTCAAGACTTGCTAACGAACGTGTATTATTGCAACCACTACAATAACTGACTATTTAACTACACAGTCTTTTGTTTGATTGAATTAACTGTATGCGAGTACCTGAAGTACCTTCATAAAAACAATCTTTGAGTTATATTCTTCATAAAATTAAAATTTTATAAAATAATTATTATAATCAACTAAATATTCTTTTTTTTAAAATAGATAGAACTTTTAAACTCAGATTATAAAATAAACATTTACAATCTACTACAAAATCTTTTTCCCTTAACTAAGTATCTAGAATTTAATTACACACATCTTAACACAGAACAAAAGTAGTACAAATAATGTCAAAATAACAGCTTTTTACTATAAGCATTTTTATTTACTTTCATATGTAACGGTACTTATAACAAAAAAAAAAACTTTAAAAATTATATCTGACTGTCTGTTTGTTCCGGCTAATCTCTGAAATGTCTGGACCGATTTTGACAGCATTTTCACTGAAGATGAAATTTCATCGCACGATGAAAAAGGTCTAACAAATGTTCTAACAAATGATCGCGAATGGCAAGATCGATGTCACCGTAACGGCGCCATTTCAACAATGGATGTTTGCCGTGATGCACAGTTTTTTTTTCTCTTAGGTCTCTAATCGTATCTAACTCGACTCACCGCTGCCTTTGCGTTGATGCGCTCGTTGTCGCATGACCAATTAGGACACTCAAAAGAAATTTGTAGCTTTGCTTGCACGATAGTACGAACAAACCCATCGCACGATCGTTATTATTTCCTCTGCTCGCGCGATGACTTGCAAGTTTCAATTAGGAAACTAACCGCGACTCCACATTATCGTCGTGAAGCTCCGTGAACAGGCGTGAACGTGAATGTGGATGGTTTTCGCGGGATTCACGCGCGTTCACGCCTGTTCCCCGATCAGAGTCGGTATTTTGTCCCGCGACAAAAAGGTTCACCCACACACCCAAATAAGGGTTCGCGCGTACACATCCACATTCACGGCCCCGTGTCAGTTCCTTTCGAATTACAAAGGCGTACGGAAGATGTATTTTAGTCAAACACCTTCTTCTTTTTTCTAATAAATTTCTGGTTTTGGACGTCTAAATAGTGATATGTTGCCACAGCAAATAAAGTTATTGCATTGAAATAATACTAGTTTTTACGGAATTTATCGCGTCTATTTAACTTTTTAAATACCCGACGTTTCGAGAGCTTTACAGCACCCATGGTCACGGGAAGGACTGAGATGTTCAACGTCCAGATGTCATAGTTAACCGCGGTTACCATAGATTAAAATGTAGCTTTTGTTCCGATCTACGCAGTATGAACTTATGGTATCATGAAGTCTTGCAGTTGTATGCTTGCAGCAGCAGCTTCTACGTCCGTTTCGCGGCGGCTCTCACGAACTATTGTTAGCATCCCGTGAATGTGGAGGGCACGACTTGTGCCGTGAATTCATGGCGTGAATTCGCACGTGAATTCACGGCGATAATGTGGAGCCGGCATAAAGAAATGTGAATCTCAGTCGCATCGTTTGTTCGTACGGTCGTTGCCAATTAGCTCGATGGCTAAGAATTACATGTAATCTATACAGAATAACATATTATTACATTCTATTCTATTCTATGACCAAAGCGAGTACTTCCTAGCGAGCAAGGATTATTACTACTCTATAACGAGAGCTAGCGAGTCTCGTTATCGATACTTGATCTTGAAAATTAGAATATCAATATTGTCGATAGTCCTCGACATTATCGATACTATCCTCACCACCTTTTATTCTACCTTCCTCTTGTTTTCCATCTTTCTTTCTAATCTACCATTCTTTTATTTTACTATCGACATCAGATACTATCGACATTGCATATATTTTAAGTAGTACCATTCCATTAATCCTATTATACTGATTTACTAAAGAAAGTCATCCGGCAACCATCAAATTCATAGCCTCAAAACCTAACACTGTTCTTAAAACAAATTTGTAACCCTATTATTATTACAGCATATTACAAGTCTGTTTCTAACTGGAGGCATCACCTAAATACTATAAAGCGATTCTTAGCCCCACGCATCTGTCGATTTCCTGCGTTTTTCACTAGAAAGCTACCATTCGAAATCTTTTCTTCCTCATCCATAATCCACTCTATATGGTTTGGTGCCGCCCATAAACACCTCCTCTCCTAATAACTGTGAAACAAGAAGAAAGGGCTCCTTTTACACATATTTTATATTCGGTAAGTCTTCTTTAGCTATGTACATCATTATCATATCATACACAACTAAACAACATAATGTTTTTTGCACTTATTCCTACCCTTGCCAACGGAATGTGTGCATGTGGTTTTAGTAGTCATTTAATAAGTTCTGACTTAACTTCTTTCTTAAAATGCCTTGACAATAACGCAATCCCACTTCAGATTCCTGTACTTTTGGGCTCTGCTACTGTTCCCTACTTATATCGTTCGTTTAACATCGTTCGCATATAGGATATACCGAAGACAAGAAATAGGATATGAATATTTACAGTTCACAAAATACAAGCCCCTTAGCTCCTAACTTAACATTTGCATATTAGCACCTAGCTTACAAGTTACGTAATTTTTGATGTTCGCGTTAACACGTCCTCGGTTCCGAGAAGCCGTGATCAACGTTAAGTTATACCATTTGTTTGCAAATTGTAACATCAGCAGCCATTTTTAAATAAAAAATACACGTCTAATCTAATGCATATTTCTTATAATTTTCCACGCGTAATAATAATTCGCATTTATAAACTGCAAGGCTGTGAATATTATTAATATGTAATATATTAGTTACCTTCAGGTTTTAATATGCAAGTATTTTGTGCATCCGTAGCAATTCAGAAGAAGCGTAACATTCTGTTCTTTGCAAGCATCAATTAAATGGTCACTTAACGTAAATGATTCTTCATTGTCCGGCAGTGAAGAAAAATATCGTGAGGAAACCTGCATCTTAGAAATTAAATACAAGGTCACCTGATAGAACAGAACAGAAAGTTTAAACGTGGCACGAATGGGTTGGCTCGACCAGGGAAGGACCACGCTCTCACAAAATACCAACGTCAAATAGTAGCCTAATGCTGCTGTGTTTCGTATGGTGAGTGTAGAGAACCGGAGACCCTTTTTACTGGAAACGAAGCATCCCATCTTAGTCTTCACAGGTGACAACGCATCTGCATTTTGATTCGTAATCGAGGATAGATGTAGATGTCTATGGACCACAGCATCCACTTATCATCAGGTGGACTGTATGCTCGTTTGTCACCCTATCCTATAAAAAAGTAGACGTGGTAGAGCGACGGTGTAGCTGTATATGGCTTCGGCACGAATGCCTCGGCTTAACCGGGATAGGACCACCTGTTCCACGCCTCGGGAGTAGTGCCACCATGGATGACGGGATTAGAGAGCCTTCGAAGGACTTCAAGTACCGGTTTTCCACCTGCTTTCAGAATCTCCGCTGTAATTCCATCCTCGCCCGGGAACTTGCCGTTTTTAAAGAGCTGGAGAACCATTCTAATATCGCTCAGACTGACGTTCGGTATATCATCGGAATGGTGGCTGATAAGACTTGCTTTGGATTATTACATTAGCGTGTGGCTCCAACGATGATGTGTACAGCTGCCCATAGAACCTCTCAATCTCACTCAAAATCTTAGGTGTCCTGGAAACCATGCTGCCACACTCAGTCTTCAGCTTTGACAGTGGGCTCTTTCTGGCAGACAGATCTCTGACAAAGACTTTGGAGCTCTGGTTCCGCTTAATCGCTTCTTCAATAAGACCTGTATTGAAGTTGCGTAAGGCCTGCCGCATGCATTTGGGATCCGTCTATTCAATTGCCTGTATGCCGTCAAATCTGCTAACGACTGCAGCTTTATCCCACGTCTAACATCCATGAGATTGAGAGTGTGATCCGAGAGTTTTTGTGTTCTTCTGCGGCGGGTCTTGCAGAACTTAGCTCCGACCGCATGGACTATTTGCACGAGCTTGTCATTCATATCGTCTACTGTAATGCAGTCTTCTAGGCACTGAAAACGGTTTTGTTATTCGAGCTGAAAGTTTTCGGGATCCCGGATCAGCGCACGAGGGGGACTAGCGTTGACTTCATAAGATAAGACCTCTCCAATTTAACGTTTAAGTTCAGTGTGTCTCTAACCATTGGGTGATCGCTCCCAGTTTTCACCCTCGCGATCACTGAGACATCACTGAACAGTTGGCGTCTGTTCGTTATAATGAAGTCAGTTCATCATAAAGAGTCCTCTTTCTCCATGAAGTCGGCCAGCTGCTGGCCCCTATGGTTCGAAATTTTCCTAACTTCAGCTCACCGCTTTCTCTTGTGCCTAGTTTTGCGTTGAAGTCTCCCATCAACACCGTATAGTGGGTTTTGGAGGAATGCATGGCTCTAGAGATATCCTCATACATTTCCTCCACCTTCTCATCTGGATGTGCCGAGGTTAGTGTGTAAACTTGTATGACCTTCAGCGGAGGACTTCAGAACTTGCAGAACTTAGCTCCGACCGCATGGACTATTTCCACGAGCTTGTCATTCATATCGTCCACTGCATTGCAATCTTCTAGGCACTGAAAACGGTTACGTAACTCGAGCTGAAAGGTTTCGGGATTCTGGATTAGAGCACGAGGGGGACGGAGCGTTGACTTTGTGGCCGTGGAAGGAAAATGGTAGATCTCCCGCCGGGCAAGGTGTTCTGCCCGGGGAGCGGCCAACACTCCGTGTGATAGTTCGGAGATGTTCTATATATACTGTTTATGATTCGGAATGTTGATAGCGCGATTTAGGTTTCGGTGTGTTTCGCTTGTGGCGCGACGACAGCGCCGCCACATCACCCCCCTGCTCAGACCGGAGGTCGATAGAGCAGCCTCGTTGCCGACGAATGTGCAAGTGCCAGGAGATTGCCTTGTAGTCTGCGGTGAGTCGAGAAGAAGGCAAGTAATCTGCGAGAGTGCCGTGAAGCAGAGGCGAGCAGTAAGGCTCAGAGCCGTGCCGAACACTGTGGCGCAGAGAGTAGCTTGAAGGAACAGGAAGCATTATTATTCCAGTGCTGCGATGAACCTTGCGAAGCTAGGTGGCTTGCAGGATATGAAGACTGCAGACGATATCTGCTCGGGAGCGAATGGGTGGGGTATTCTATGACGATGATGAAGCTTGAAGTTTCCGAAGGTTGTTTTTGGTTGCGTGTTCAGATCACGTCGGGGTCACCACTGTGGCCGTGGAAGGAAAATGGTAGATCTCCCGCCGGGCAAGGTGTTCTGCCCGGGGAGCGGCCAACACTCCGTGTGATAGTTCGGAGATGTTCTATATATACTGTTTATGATTCGGAATGTTGATAGCGCGATTTAGGTTTCGGTGTGTTTCGCTTGTGGCGCGACGACAGCGCCGCCACAACTTCATTAGACGAGACCTCTCCAACTTAACGTTTAGGTTCAGTGTGCCTCTAACCATTCGGTGATCGCTGCCGGTTTTCACCCTTGCGATCACTGAGACATTACTGAACAGTTGGCGTCTGGTCGTCATAATGAAGTCAATCTTATTTTTTGTCGAACCGTCGGGGCTCGACCAGGTCCACTTCCTGTGGGGCCGCTTCTGGAAGAAAAAGTTCATCATAAAGAGCCCCTCTTTCTCCATAAAGTCAGCCAGCTGCTGGCCCCTACGGTTCCGTTGCCCTACTCCAAATTTCCCTAACTTCAGCTCACCGCCTTCTCTTGTGCCTAGTTTTGCGTTGAAGTCTCCCATCAACACCGTGTAGTGGGTTTTGGAGGAATGCATGGCTTTGGAAATATCCTCATACATTTCCTCCACCTCCTCATCGGGATGTGCCGAGGTTGGTGCGTAAACCTGTATGACCTTCAGCGAATATCGTTTGGTGAGTCTGAGTATCAGGTACACGACCCTCGTCGACACACTCCCAATCTTTACAACTTTGTTGACGGGAGACTTGTCGACACCTGCTTGGGACATATGGTCGCCCTCCCGGTGATAGAACAAGTTGCCGGAGTCGAGGATTACCATGTCCTCCCCCTCTCTTCGGACCTCAGATAAATCAATAATATGCCAGCGCAACTTTTCTACCTCTTCTTCCATTTCCAGTATCTTCTCGTCAGTCCTCAGGGTGCGTGCGTTATATGTTGCCAGGTCGAGTCGTCGTAGGTGGCAACCGAACCTCCGCCGGAGATTCTTAACACCCCCTGCCCCGCCGTTACCATGGTCGCCACCGTAGCCAGGAATAGCGGGGCCGCCGGGGACTGGGGGCCGTTTGTTTGCGTCGTTGCTCATGGGAGGATATTTGCCATAGTTGCCACGCTTGGCGAGCGGGTTGGCAACCGCTGTTTTTTATTATGTTATTGTTGTTATTAAGAAGATGCTACCGCCCATCTCCTTTCTGTGTCCCTCTGTCGACTCTTATGACACCCACGGGAAGATATGGGGTAGTAGGTCCTCAAGGTGAGTGTATTATTTGTTGCCAGGTCCAGTCGTCGTAGGTGGCAACCGAACCTCCACCGGAGATTCTTAGCATCCTCTGTCTCCGTCGTTACCTTGGTCGAAATCTGTAGATATACTTACATATTATAAATAAAATTGAAGATTTTGTTTGTAATACCCAAGTAACTGTCATCAAGACATAAAAAACTATTTTTTTTAATTTGTCTGTCTTTCTGTCCGAGCTAATCTTCGGAACGGCTTGTAATGAAGGAACCGTTTATAATGAAACTTCATGATAGAGAGTAGTAGAGTAATGTACCAGGAGCGGGGCTTCAAAAAAATCGAAAAGCTCCCCATAAAATTCACATGCAGTTGCATGCGTCCGTCAAATCCCGAGCGGTCGCATGCGACCGCACCCACCCACAGCACTTTAAACTATTAAGACTTATATTTAGAGGCTACTTTTCTATGAAGAAGTTTGGCATTATAGAATTAATACAAAAGTCCCTATCCTGTGGTCTAAATAAAAGTCAGTTACTCTTTGTATTTTTATTTTTATCCTTCTGTCAATTTACGACATATTAAACAATAAAATACAGCACTTTAAACCATAGAAACTTATATTTATAGACTACTTTTCTAAAAAGAGGTTTGGCATTATAGAATCTATACAAAATTCTCTATCCTGTGGTCTAAACAAATCAATTACTCTATAGATTTTTATTTTTAATATACCGTAAAATTGCACCATTTTCGTATGGTCTGCAAATATCTTAAATCGATAGTAGAATGAAAATAAAAATACATACAGTAACTGAGTTTTGTTTAGACCACAGAATAGAAAATTTCGTATAGATTCTATTATGCCAAACTTTTTCCCAGAAAAGTAGTCTCTAAATATAAGTATTTTAAGGTTGAAGGGCTGTGGGTGGGTGTGGTCGGATCAGACCGCTTGAATTTTGACGGAACATCGCCTTGATCGATTCCGACCGTGTGGCCGTTGAAATTTGTCTAGATTTAAGTATTTGAGTTGCAATAAAATTAGTAGATTTTTTTAAAAAGAATATTAACAATGCTATAAACATTATTAATATATTCCCCTTAACCACTCGTGGTAAGGTTAAATTGCTTGTGTTACGAGTGGTTCACGCCAGTAGTCGAATGGTGGATTCGAACCCACGACCTTTTTGAGTTCGCGGTCCGCGCCCTACCATTAGGCTACTGTCGCCTATTATTATTAATATTAAATAGACTCTAAACATCCACAAACTGTAGATATAGCAAATCTGTTTATTTATGTATACTTATTAACATATTATTATTATTATTATTATTATTGTGGGGTATCTATATAGTTTTCTCATCTGGTTGGGTTCTATAAATATATAATTATAAATGAAAATGAAAAGATAAATATACATAAATATCAATAACATAAAATAAATATAAAAATACATAAATAAATAAAAGCCCAACCAGATGGAGGCCCTCGGCAGGGGAGACCAAACGGCCAAGGGTTAGGGGAAAGGGAAAGAAACCGGCGGACGATGCGGGCGGTATCGAGGAGCACCGCCTTCTGCTTTGAGCCCGGAGCGGTCCGCCACGTAGTCCCAGTCGCCTCAGATGACCCGAGAGGCTGACTGGGATTAGCCCGTTTGCAGAGACGACTACAGGAATAATTTCGGTCGGCAGACCACCCCATATGTCGGTCACCTCGTGAGCCAGGTCCAGATATTTTGTTTGCTTGTCTGTTTCGGTATAGGTTCTCGTCATACGGAATGGTAATGTCGACCAAAAATATCCTTGACTGTGCCCGGTCCATCAGCACAATATCAGGCTTATTCGCAAGAATAGTCCTGTCTGTGATGATGGCCCGGTCCCAATAGAGCCTGGCGCGATCATTTTCGAGCACGGCTTCCGGCAAGTACTTGTAAAACGGCAATTTCCGATCCACGAGACCGTATTTCAGAGCGAGCTCCTGGTGAAGAATTCTGGCTACTAGGTTGTGCCTGTGCAAGTACTCAGAGTTAGAAAGCGCCGAACAACCGGAGATGACATGCCTAAGTGACTCACCGGGATGGCGACAAGCTCGACAGATGTCCACGGTGCCATCCTTTAGGATGTATACCCGATAGTAGTTGGTCTTAATAACCTGATCCTGTATTACACAGACAAAACCCTCGGTTTCCCCGAAGAGATCACCAAAGCGTAGCCAGTGGAGGGAGGCTACTGTGTCTACGAAAGGCTCATGTAGAGCCTTGTAGAACCTCCCATGGAGCTCCTTCTCCTTCCATACGGTTTCCCGGTCGGAAATGCTAAGCACTGCTGGGTCCTGCCATTGCTCGTTGGCTAAGGATAGAGGGGTAAGCCCTTTATCACTAGAAATGACCGTCATTATAGAATAGATCATCCGATCTCGCCAGGAAGTAATCACGGAGGCTGCACACTTCGCGATTATGCATGGTGAGCGCGCTCAAAAAACCACGACCACCATGCTTTCGCGGCAAGTACAGCCTCATTACCGACGATCTCGGATGATGCATCCTATGGGACGTCATGGTAGTGCGGACTTTTCTATCCAGGGCGTTAAGTTCAGTCTGGGTCCACCTGAGTATGCCAAAGGTATACATGAGGACAGGCATGACCCAACCGTTATATGCGTGTGTCTTATTCACACCGGACAAAAGGCTGTTAAGCACTTTGGTCAAGCGTGCATAAAACAAGTCGCAAACTGACTGTTTCATACCAGCCTCATCGATACCGATGTTCTGTGACATACCCAGGTATCGGTATGTTTCAGCCTCGGAAAGAGTCCTTAAGTTGACGGGCATAGATAAGTCTATGCCCTCAGAGTTAGCAACCCTTCCCCTTTCAACATGGAGGACCGCACACTTATCCGTTCCCAGCTCCATTCCAATAGAACTGCTAAATTCACAAGTGATGTTTAGCAATTCCATAAGATGGGAGCGACTGGAGGCGAATAACTTGAGGTCATCCATATAGAAAAGGTGGGTCACTTTTGTACCATCTTTCCGAAGCTGAAATCCCCTCCCGGAGCCCTCCAGTAAAGTACTGAGAGGGTTCAGGGAGAGGCAAAACCAGATTGGACTCAGACAATCGCCCTGGAAGATACCCCTTCTTATCCTTATGTGGTTCTCCGCAGCCATCATCCGCTCGCCCAGATAGCAAAGGATCATACTCCATTGCCCCATACACTGCTCGAGGAAGTCTCCAACTGTACAGTCAATTTTGTACAGCTGGAGGACTCTCTTTAGCCATGAATGGGGCACCGAGTCGAATGCCTTTCTGTAGTCTATCCAGACGACGGAGAAATTCAGACGGTTGCGTTTCACCACTTTGCCAATGACCGCGTCAGTGAGGAGTGGTTCCTTGGTTCCACGACCACCGCCCCGGCATCCATTTTGAGCGCGTGACATCACCTGATTTAGCTCCAGGTGACGAGTGATTCTCGCGATCCCAGTAGTGAAGAAGCTCGGGAGCGACTTCTGATCGAGAGCCTCTTGAAACTGTCGGGCGAGCACAGCATGACACACTACGCACCCCTTCAGCCAGTAATGATGCAGCCCGTCGAGCCCCGGAATTTTCCAGTTCGGGGCCCTACAGACCGCCTCAGCCACGTCTTCAGGCGTTATGGTGAGGGGGTCCATAGGCGTAACACTTGCACTCTGGCTCGCCACAACTTCCATCCAAGGGCCCTCGCTGTGGTTTACGGGCTCTGACCACAGGTTACGCCAAAATGCGACAGTGTCGGCCTGATCCGGTCCTGGGCCCGCTCCACATACCTCTGGTCGCTCCAATGATTTATAGAGATATTCTGATCACTCTGGAAGAGACGATTCTGGTTGAACCGCCTTGACCTCTCGCTAAATCGTCGAATCCGCTTCCCCCAAGCAGCGATTGTTTGCTTCAGGTCATCTATGCGCTCCATTAGTTTTTGCGTGATATCCGGTTGGAACAAACTGATATTTATCCCAGCAAACGCCATCCTAACGGTGCGCATAATCCTCGGTCTATTATTACCCGACCTGAAGCTTGTCAGTCTGCCGATAAGGGCCCTTGCCTTTGCGATACGGTCCTTAATTCTTTTTCTCCAGGCTGGCATGGCGCTACTTTTTTGAGTAGCATGTCCAGCCACGGGAAGTTTGGCGCCAATAATACGGCAGACTGCCAGTGCGTCGCCAAAAAGAATTGAATCAGTTTCGCAAATCTCGCGGCCGGCTTCCAAGTACGTCACCAGCATTGGGCTTAGAGCCCTACCGGCAGCCCGATTTCGCTTGCTAAGGGGTATGCGGGGGAAGTTGCGGTCGATTCTCGAGAGGCGTGCTGCGCGTTTCCAGCATCGACTCTTCCAATATGCTCCTCATTTTCTCTAGTTCGTGGAAGACTATTCCATCATCGTCTGAATTAGCCACAAATGGAATGTTGACGGCAGCATCCACATATGCAGTTTGTTGCGCATCTAGTGGCGCCGCATTTCCAGCCGTAGCATTTCCATTCGATGAAGGAATAGCCTCACGTCGTAGTCGCTCGAGTTCGGCGTCACCAAATATGTTGGAGCGCAGGATGTACCTAACTCGGTCTGCCAGGTTTTGCTCAGTGACGGATAGAGATGGCTCCAGCTCTGCAAAAAAGCGATGCATCCGAGCCCGATACGCCAAACATCCAGTTTCTTCCCCTTTTGCCCTAAAATACGCCCGCAGTGCGTTTTCATTCATTGATTTAGACCAACGCATGCGACGTGCTCCACCAGCGGCGGGTGCCGCTTGCTGAGTCCGAGAAGACCCAGCCGACACCAAGCCTTCTGGTGGGGATGATGGATGCGGGGGGCTGCTAGGTGGTCTTGCAACACCCCGCGCTCGGCTGGCGGCCCGCATGCTGTCGCGTCCAGCGCCAGCTCCATACGCGCCCTGGCGACCTCCAGGCAGCGGCCCTATGCGCACTATCTTTATTTCCATCATCCATAATATGGGCGTCCATTAACGGGAGACGCCCAGGCCCGGCACCGTATCGTGGACGGCCATAAGCACAAACGGGCCTTTGCACCCTGAATTCTGCCGAGGCACGGCGCTCACACCTCTCGCAAGGCGCTGACTGACTGCGTTGACGTAGCAGTTTTGTCACTTAACTGTTACGTCATTATTTTTATTATTATTATTATTTTGTGGGGTATCTATTATTATTATTTGGGGTATCTATATAGTTTTCTCATCTGGTTGGGTTATATAAATATATAATTATAAATTAAAATGAAACGATAAATATACATAAATATCAATAAAATAAAATAAATACAAAAATACATAAATAAATAAAAAGCCCAACCAGATGGAAGCCCTCGGCAGGGGAGACCAAACGGCCGAGGGTTAGGAGGAAAGGGAAAGAAACCGGCGGACGATGCGGGCGGTATCGAGAAGCACCGCCTTTTGCATTTGAGCCCGGAGCGGTCCGTCACGGAGTCCCAGTCGCCTCAGATGACCCGAGAGGCTGACTGGGATTAGCCCATTCGCAGAGACGACTACAGGAATAATTTCGGCCGGCAGACCACCCCACATATCGGTCACCTCGTGAGCCAGGTCCAGATATTTTGTTCGTTTATCTGTTTCGGCTTTCACGAGGTTCTCGTCATACGGAATGGTAATGTCGACCAAAAATATCCTTGACTGTGCCCGGTCCATCAGCACAATATCAGGCTTATTCGCAAGAATAGTCCTGTCTGTGATGATGGCCCGGTCCCAGTAGAGCCTAGCGCGGTCATTTTCGAGCACGGCTTCCGGTAAGTACTTGTAATACGGCAATTTCCGATCCACGAGACCGTATTTCAGAGCGAGCTCCTGGTGTAGAATTCTGGCTACTAGGTTGTGCCTGTGCAAGTACTCAGAGTTAGAAAGCGCCGAACAACCGGAGATGACATGCCTAAGTGACTCACCGGGATGGCGACAAGCTCGACAGACGTCGATGGTGCCATCCTTTAGTATGTATCTTCGATAGTTGTTGGTCTTAATAACCTGATCCTGTATTGCACAGACAAAACCCTCGGTTTCCCCAAAAAGGTCACCTAAACGTAGCCAGTTGAGGGAGGCGACTGTATCTACGAAGGGATCATGTAGAACCCTGTAGTATCTCCCGTGGAGCTCCTTCTCCTTCCATACGGTCTCCCGGTCGGAAATGCTTTGTACTGCCGGGTCTTACCATTGCTCGTTGGCTAAGGATAGAGAGGTAAGTCCTTTATCACTAGAAATGACGTCATTATAGAATGGATCATCCGATCTCACCAGGAAATAATTACGGAGGCTGCACACTTCGCGATTATGCATGGTGAGCGCGCTCATAAAGTCACGCCCACCATGCTTTCGCGGCAAGTACAGCCTCATTACCGACGATCTCGGATGATGCATCCTATAGGACATCATAGTAGTGCGGACTTTTCTATCCAGGGCGTTAAGTTAGGTCTGAGTCCACCTGAGTATGCCAAAGGTATACATGAGGACAGGCATGACACAGGCATGCGTGTGCCTTATTCACAATGGACAAAAGGCTGTTAAGCACTTTGGTCAAGCGTGCATAAAACGTGTCGCAAGCTGACTGTTTCATACCAGCCTCATCGATACCGATGTTCTGTGACATACCCAGTTATCGGTATGTTTCAGCCTCGGAAAGGGTCCTTAAGTTGACGGGCATAGATAAGTCTATGCCCTCAGAGTTAGCAACCCTACCCCTCTCAATATGGAGGACCGCACACTTATCCGTCCCCAGCTCCATTCCAATAGAATTACTAAAATGACAAGTGATGTTAAGCAATTCCATAAGATGGGAGCGACTCGACGCGAATAAAATAACGTCATCCATAAAGAAAAGGTGGCTCACTTTTGTAACTCCTTTCCGAAGCTGAAATCCCCTCCCGGAACCCTCCAGTAAAGTACTGAGAGGGTTCAAAGAGAGGCAGAACCAGACGGGACTCAGACAGTCGACCTGGAATATACCCCTTCTTATCCTTATGCGGCTTTCCGCAGCCGTCATCCGCTCGCCTAGATGACAGAGGATCGTACTCCACTGCACTACCTTAGGAACCAAATGAGTGATCCCAGTAGTGAAGAGGCTTGGGAGCGACTTCTGGTTGAGAGCCTCTTGAAACTGTCGGGCGAGCACAGAGTGACACACCATGAACCCCTTCAGCCAGTAGTGATGCAGCCCGTCAAGCCCCGGACTTTTCCAGTTCGGGTCCCTACGGACCGCCTCAGCTACGTCATCCGGCGTTATGATGACGGAATCCATGGGCGTAATTCTCCCACACTGACCCACCACAACTTCCGTCCAAGGGCCCTCGCTGTGGTTTACGGGCTCTGACCACAGGCCGCGCCAGAATGCTACAGTGTCGGCCTGATTCGGTGCTGGACCCGTTCCACTTAGCATTGGTCTCTCCAATGATTCATAGAGCCTCTTCTGATCACTCTGGAAGAGACGATTCTGGTTGAACCGTGTCGACCTCTCGGTATATCGCCGAATCCGCCTTCCCCAAGCAGCGATTCTCTGCTTCAGATCATCTATGCGCTCCGTCGGTTTTTGCGTTATATCCGGCTGGAACAAACTGACATTTGTCCCAGCAAACGCCATCCTGATGGTGCGCACAATTCTTGGCCTGTTGTTGCCTGATCTGAAGCATATCAGTCTGCCGATGAGAGCTCTAGCCTTTGCGATACGTTCCTCAATTCTTCTTCTCCATGCTGGGATAGCGCTACTATGGCCAGTAGCGCGTCCAGCCGTGGAAACCTTGGCGCCTATGATACGGCAGACTGCCAGCGCGGCGCCAAAAAGAATTGAGTCCGTCTCGCAAAGGTCCCGGCTGGCTTCCAAATAGGTCACCAGCATTGGGTTCAGAGCCCTCAGGACAGCCCGATTCCGCTTGCTTAGGGCTATGCGGGGAAGTCGCGGTCGATTTTCGAGAGGCGTACTGCGCGTTTCCACAATCGCCTCTTCCAATGTACTCCTCATATGCTCTAATTCCAGTTCCTGGGCGACTGTTCCATCATCGTTTGAATCAACCACAACTGGGGTATTCACGGCGGCATCCACGTTTGCGGGTTGCTCTACCATTTGTGGCGCCGCATCCTCAGCCGTAGCATTCTCATCCGACGAGGGAACAGCCTCACGTCGTAGCCGTACGAGTTCGGCGACATCAAATATATTTGAGCGCAAGATATACCGAACTCGGTCTGCCAGGTTTTGCTCTGTGACGGTTAAAGATGGCTCCAGCTCAGCAAAAAGACGATGCATCCTAGCCCGATACGCCAAACATCCAGTTTCTTCCCCTTTTGCCCTAAAGTACGCCCGCAGTGCGTTCGCATTTATTGCTTGTGACCAACGCATGCGACGTGCTCCACCAGCGGCGGGTGCCGCTTGCTGAGTCCGAGAAGACCCAGCCGACACCAAGCCTTCTGGTGGGGATGATGGATGCGGAGGGCTGCTAGGTGACCGTGCAGCTCCTCGCACTCGGCTGGCGGCCCGCATGCTGCCGCGTCCAGCGCCAGCTCCAGACCCCCAGGCGGCGACCCCCAGGCAGCGGCCCTTTGCGCACTATCTTCTTATCCATCATCCATTATTTGGGCGTCCATTAACGGGAGACGCCCAGGCCCGGTACCGTTTCGTGTGTAGCCATAAGCACAAACGGGCCTCTGCACCCTAAATTCTGCCGAGGCACGGCGCTCACACCTCTCGCAAGGCGCTGACTGACTGCGTTGACGTAACAGTTTTGTCACTTAACCTGTAAAGTCGAGCAAGCTACACATGTGTATCAGACATAGACATCTTCTGTTACGTCAGCGGGCGATGGGGTCGTCAATTCCCTACGCATTTTTATTATTATTGTGGGGTATCTATATAGTTTTCTCATCTGGTTGGGTTCTATAAATATATAATTATAAATGAAAATGAAAAGATAAATATACATAAATATCAATAACATAAAATAAATATAAAAGTACATAAATAAATAAAAGCCCAACCCGATGGAGGCCCTCGGCAAGGGAGACCAAACGGCCGAGGGTTAGGGGGAAAGGGAAAGAAACCGGCGGACGATGCGGGCGGTATCGAGGAGCACCGTCTTCTGCATTTGAGCCTGGAGCGGTCCGCCACGTAGTCCCAGTCGCCTCAGATGACCCGAGAGGCTGACTTGGATTAGCCCATTCGCAGAGACGACTACAGGAATAATTTCGGTCGGCAGACCACCCCACATGTCGGTCACCTCGTGAGCCAGGTCCAGATATTTTGTTTGCTTATCTGTTTCGGCTTTCACAAGGTTCTCGTCATACGGAACGGTAATGTCGACCAAAAATATCCTTGACTGTGCCCGGTCCCAATAGAGCCTGGCGCGATCATTTTCGAGCACGGCTTCCGGCAAGTACTTGTAATACGGCAATTTCCGATCCACGAGACCGTATTTCAGAGCGAGCTCCTGGTGTAGAATTCTGGCTACTAGATTGTGCCTGTGCAAGTACTCAGAGTTAGAAAGCGCCGAACAACCGGAGATAACATGCCTAAGTGACTCACCGGGATGGCGTCAAGCTCGACAGATGTCGACGGTGCCATCCTTTAGGATGTATCTCCGATAGTTGTTGGTCTTAATAACCTGATCCTGTATTGCACAGACAAAACCCTCGGTTTCCCCCGAAGAGATCACCAAAGCGTAGCCAGTGGAGGGAGGCTACTGTGTCTACGAAAGGCTCATGTAGAGCCTTGTAGAACCTCCCGTGGAGCTCCTTCTCCTTCCATACGGTCTCCCGATCGGAAATGCTCTGCACTGCCGGGTCTTGCCATTGCTCGTTGGCTAAGGATAGAGGG
Organism: Parnassius apollo; assembly: GCA_907164705.1. NCBI lineage: Eukaryota > Metazoa > Arthropoda > Insecta > Lepidoptera > Papilionidae > Parnassius > Parnassius apollo. The sequence goes on along the minus strand of CAJQZP010001568.1, from coordinate 944,663 downwards.
GTAAGTCCTTTATCACAAGATATGACGTCCTTATAGAATGGATCATCCGATCTCGCCAGGAAGTAATCACGGAGGCTGCACACTTCGTGATTATGCATGGTGAGCGCGCTCAAGAAGCCACGACCACCATGCTTCCGCGGCAAGTACAGCCTCATTACCGACGATCTCGGATGATGCATCCTATAGGAATATGAATAATGTGTTTTTGATATTTACGAGTATCTATTACTTGGTCCTGAATAGCAATTACAAAAGCCTCTGTCTCTGGGAAGAGTTCTCCGCGTTGGAGTCATTCGTTCGACGCTTGCTTGTCGACATGTGCTTGACCGAGATCGGCAAGGTGCCTACCATGCAGAGACTTTTGTGACCACAAATCTATTTTCTGCTGTTTACTTACTATTTTGAGCTGAAAATTTCTGTCATTTAGATTAAGAGGAGTTAGTTTTTTGTCTATACCTACAATATATTTGTGCAGTTGCGAATGTTCAGATTTTACATAGAAATATTTGCGAAATTTGTCTATTAGACTGTTGTGTAAATTTTGTATATCGATGATGCCTCTCCCTCCATCTTGGCGTGGTAATGTGAGACGCTGTGTACATGATCTGGGATGGTGTTTTCTGTTTACTGTCATATTTGTATTAATTGTGCGTTGAAGTTTAACTAAATCACTCTGAGACCAATTTATTATTCCAAAAGAATGGCTTTTATAATATTGCGTGAATTTAGCTGAGTTCTTAATATTTGGTTTATTCCAATTTTAAATTTTTTAGTTATTTCTATTTTTGCTTGTTTTTGATGTATCTGTTTGGACTGATGAAATCCTAAATATTTATATGTGCTATGTTCGTCCATGGGCTCTATTTGTTCACCAGTACTGAGTATATATGTATTGTTTATTGATTTTCCGCGAATGATAGAATCTACTTTGCATTTATCAACACCAAATTGCATTTTTATGTCTGTAGAAAATGACTGTGTTAAGTCTGCTAGTATTGTAAGTTCAGTGTTGTTGGTTGCATAAATTTTTATGTCGTCCATATACAGTAAATGTGACAGAATGTGATATGAGTTATTATACTTTAATTTAAAACCTACATTAGTACTATTGAGTAATTCTGATAACGGGCTAGACAAAACCATAACGGACTAAGAGCGTCTCCCTGAAATAAACCTCTATGTATTTTCATTGATTCAGTACTTAAGGAACTGTTATTTATTAATTTTAGTTTCATTTTCCAATGAAGCATGGCTACATTTAAAAATGAAATCAGACTGGTATGAATTTTATAATATTTTGGTACATAAATTAACCAGCTATGAGGGACAGAATCAAATGCCTTTTTGTAATCAATGTACATTATATGAATATTTCTATTTTTATTATGTGCTTGTTTCATGGCTATTGCATCTATTGTCAACTGTTCTTTACATCCCTGGCTATTTTTCTTACAACCCTTTTGTTGTTCTGCAAGAATATTTTGTTTGTCAAGGTGTCTGTAGATTGTTTCGCTAATGCATCCTGTAATAATCTTGTATATCGTTTGTAGGCATGTTATAGGTCTGTAGTTTGCGGGGTCCTTTGGATCTGAGCCTTTCGGAAGCATGTAAGTTAGACCGCTTGTTATGAATGTTGGCATATTATGTGGTGAATGTATGAATTGACAAATATGATTGTAGATAAATGGATGTGTACATGTGAGCTTTTTGTACCAGTAATTATGTATATTATCGGTACCCGGTGCTTTCCAATTTTGTGTGCGTTTGATTATTTGAATGAATGTTTCTACTGTGATATTTTCAAAATCCATTTGTTTAATATTTGGTGCTTTTGCTATTTTGTCTAACCACTCAGCCTTACTATTATGTGCTATTGGGGTTTTCCCATAGGCCTGCCCAAAATTGTTGTAAGTGTTGTGGTGATGGGAATTGAGTAGAACGTGTAGTATTAATCTGGTGTTCGTGCCCTAAAGTTCTGTAGAACTGTTTTTCATTATTTAAAAAGCTTGCATTTTGTTGTTTCCGTTTAGTACATGTTAAATATCTTCTCAATCTATTTGATAGCGCGTTTCATTTTTGCTTGAGTGTGTCGAGAAAATGTTGTGGCTCCGTATTAGATTCTTCATGTTGAGAGTGTGTTTTATATTTCCTCTTTATTTCTTCTACAGTCTTTAGTATTCTCATATTTCTATTTCCTATTATGTATTGTGTTAATCTTCCAATTTCTAATCTATATTTTTCTATTCTGCTTTCAATTCTTCTTTGCCAGGTAGGTTTTCTATTTCGATTGTTTGCAGTTATATTTCCCTCTGTGTTAAATCTGGTACCATTACATAAGGCGGCTGTATAAGCTGCTGAATATATTAAGGTATGTAATGAAATAAAATCTAAATCGTGACTAAGATGCCTCGGTAAAATTTCATTATTCAAGTAGTGAACAATCTGTGCAAATTTTCGTGAATATTTCTGTTTTGGGATGAATGGTCTAGCTTCAGCATCAGTTGTGCTAAATATTGCAATAGCATTATTAAATTCTATTTCAATTTTATTGCTTTCCATGAGGTTTTGTAATTGGGAGTTTTCCTTTTGAGCATTACTTAATGTACATGTCTTTAATGACAGTGTTTGTGCTATCTATCATGTTTTCAAGTTGAGTATGCTGTGTGGGTGTAAAGATGTCTGTTGTGCTTTCATACGGGGTTTGTTGCGTTTGTTCTACTACGGTATAATTTTGATCTGTAACTAGTTCTCGATTATTAAGCTCCAATTTCAATTCTACTTCTCTTCTCAATTCGTGAATTTTATTTGAGTATTTCTTATTTTTAAATATTAATCTTCTTTGGTCGGCAATCCTCTGTTCAGTAAGGTAAGATAAATATGGATGTCTTTCTATGAACAGTTCATACAATTTTTTTCCGGTAGCCAGTTTGATCTTTCTCCAACTCAGTTACTTCAAGATAAAACCTAATGATGTCTTCATTTATTTCATCCGACCATTTCATCCTGGTATTGTTCGTAGTATTTGTTTGTGATGGTGCTGTAATTTGAGTGATGTGTGTGTGTTTACGGTTCTCATTCTGTATAATATATTCTCTAATAGTTTTTGTGGCAGTAGTTTTCTTCTTAATATAGCTCGTTTTTGGTCTCCTAGTCTTTGCCGAGTGGCTTTCATTTCGGGATATCTACTTTCAAATTCCTGGTATTATTATTATTATCTGTTTCCTTATCTTTAAAAAATCACTTCGCTTTTTATGTAAGTTGTGGTTACCTGTAAGAAGATGAACACGTAGCATATAGTCGCCGTGTTGAATTATATTTTTGTTAGTATTGTGTATCATCTGTTGGTGATCCAAATAAAGAGAAGAAAAATAAAGGTTAAAACCTAAATAGCACCACATTAAATAAATCCTACCTGAGGCAAAGCTAGGGCGGATTATAAGTGCCATAAAAGTATTGATATATGACTATAATATATGTGTATATTTACTCTTGTGGTCTCTTAATTAATACTATTAGTCTAACGTATAATACTTTGTATAATATCTATCGTTATTGAAAATCTTTATATAAATTAATTATTAACAATCAATTAAAATGAACTTAGTGTCACGGAATAGACGGCGTAATCAAAATAACAATGTAATTATCGTCTACATAAAAAGAGTGATTAGTAGATAAAATTTTTATATTTACGGTTTTTTTAACTTAAAACTATTTTATAATAGGTAGACAAAGCTGAAGTGGTAAAGGGTTGGTCATATTGCTTACTGAACCGCGACATTGGATGGAGGAGAATGATCTGAGTGTTTACCTCTCACTTTAGTTTGTGTGGTAAAGTCTCACTGAAGCGCAAATGAAATGGTGATACCATCTGCTTGGGATCTCATAATCAATAAAATTTAATACAATCCCAAGCAGACTTCAAGATACTGTAAGCCCATTTTGCGTAGATGGGACCAAAGAGCCTTCATCAACTATGACATCAGGACGTCAAACACCTCACTCCCCCCTTGACTACGGGTTCTGCCCGAAACTTCTGTAATTAAAATGATAAAAATTAAATGCTACAAAATGCGTAAAGTTAGTTTGATTGAACTACAAAACAGCGTAACGCACTAAACATTCGAAGTAGTGCAATCACAATTCGATCATAACGAAATATTTTCCACTTCGGCTATGTAATTATATATACCGTATTTTAACAGACAATATTTGTATCAATCCTCATGTTAGCCACTCCCGCTCATTCTACGAGTGGTACATAGTCTCAAACTGGCTGCCAAACGTTGCAACCACAGAAATCGTAATAATAAGACAATAGAAGTCGCATAAACGCGTGACTTTGTCGCCGCTATTATGTGTTGACGAACATAATTCACTATTTTGTGATTTAGTTACGCGGGGAACGTCGTACGTGAATTTATGTTATTATAATTAAAAAAGTAGTAAAAACTTATCAAGGACGTGAAATTCAACTAATAAAGGCATATAATTTCATCGGTAAGTTGATTATTTACTAATTATCATTGTTTTGTTGCAACTATGGCAAATATCCTTACAGCGACTATGAGATAATCTATGGGAGCGACCTATTCTCGGTCTTTTTTCTTCTTGGTCTATTCTATGGTCTTTTGTTAGACTGTATGAATTGATTAAAATGTGAATACAACCTTTTTGTGTGAACACGATTCGAGAGAGATTAGGCGCGGGACCTTAGTTTACGTACTTTCCAAGCCACGAGGGAGAAACACCGCCGACTAGTACGCGGACCACTATACGTATATGGTATATTGCACTAAACTTTTCCACTACGCCCGATGAAGCTTAAGGGTGGAGACACATTACACCAATCGATTTATTTGAAAGGTACTTTTTAATAGAATAAGGGTGATTAACGAACACACATTCCAACTGATGGTAAGTGTAAACTGTGACCCATAAACATCTACATCTATCCTCGGCTTAGACCATGAATGGTCTAAGATCCTCGGTTAATAATCAAAATGTATGCGTTGTCACTCCTGAGGATTTATATGAAATGCCTTAATCCAGTAAAAAGATCTTCGGTTCCGTACTCTCTCACCCACGACCTATTCGTGCCACAATTACAATAAAGCTACAGAATGGCTCTACCACGTTAAAAATTACTAAATAAATAAAAAATATGAATGCTTTATTTATTACAGTTTCCTCATTCCTGCCCATATTTCCTAAGGGGTAGGATGCCTTATCAGTATAGGATTCATCTGGGTAGTTGTTGAGCTCAGAGCAGACCTGTGTCGTATTACCTATAAAGAGTAGGTATATTTGTGGCTTCAATTTAACGCACGAATTGTATTGTAACTTAAAGACGTCTTTGCCGCCAAAGCATCGTTTGTTAAAATTGATAACATCCGTATTGAAAGTTCAGTGAGTATTTCTTCCGCCCTGCTTCACCTCCGCGCAAAACCTATTTACCCGTTTCAGCCGCGAAATGTCAGTGCCCGCCTGCTGTGTTCCATTCTCCACGGTAAGTAAAGAGAGCCACTATAATTACAGACTCAGATCTCTAGTCTTCTATGTTTGAAGTTGGTTGTAGATACAAATGTGCTGCAGTAGTCATTTACCTGTCTGTCAGTGAATTCGGTTGTCACTTCATTTTTTTAAAGGTGAATTTGATACCAGCCTGCACCGATGATATTTTAAGTGCTGATTCACCATGTGCTCGGCGACAAAGGTAAGCTTCATGAGCAAACATACATGTATGTAAAATAATAATAAAATTCATGTCTGGTTAAGCGTGAGCTGACCTACAGCCCACTGCTGTTGGTCATAAATAGGGTGTAACTTTAACTTCAAGTACAATTACGATTATATTATTTTTATATTTTTACATATCTATATTATTAATATATGTTATTAGAGAAGATTGCTCCGCCTTAATGTGTTTCTAACTTTACGAGTATATCTGTCACGCATTATTTCGCATAATCTAAAGTGCGTTTTAATTAATCATGAGTTTGCAATAAAGATTGGCAGCATTATAAATCCGTGAATTTAGGATATAACCCATTACTGTGATTGATAATTAAGTCTTATAAACAATTGCAATATTTACCTTATTTATCAATCAATCAATCAATATAATATTAAATATTGTACACCAAAGTGTAATAAATTCTACGAAGATACAATAGGCGGTCTTATTGCTCTCGACTTGCAGCAAGCTTGACTTAGCTGTTAAACAAAAAGACAGTGACAACCCTGCAACAATAGGCATTTAATTCTCGCGCGGCGCGGGAGGTATCCTATCATTCTGTTTTTACTATGACTATACCACAGCAAGCAGAGTCACCTTAAAACGCGTATGACATACCTATAACACCGCACCCGGGTCATTTAAAAGTTACAAAAGCAGCGGGAAATTATCTATTTACCGTGACGTAGGTATAGTAAACTAGTTTATTTTATTAACAATACAGTATGAAACAAATCTATCTTAAATGTTAGGTAGGTAATAAATATATCTAAATTAGTAAATTAGTTAAACGCTAAACGAACGAACGTTAAACGTTGCATTTAAATGGCAAAAAATAATGTATGACGTTTATAAATCCATATGTCAAACATCCAAATACTAATGTAATTTTAAATGGGGAGGAGCTTCTCGCAGGCTAAATCCTACGTATGTTTGTCTCTTTTTAGTGCCTTTTATTTCAGCAAGTACCTCACAACGTCCCCAAGAAGTTTTCACTTCAAAAACTTAACGTATATTATCTATCGTCGATGCCATATCAAAATCTTTATATAAATTAATTATATGATGAGGTAATCTTTTACGTACTTCACCAAACAATCACTCAAATGAACTTAGTGTCACGAAATAGACAGCGCAAATAAAATAACAGTTCAGTTATCGTCTACATAAAACATCAACACGTACACGCACACGCACACGCACACGCACACGCGCACGCCCCGTACGCACACGCACACGCACACGCACACGCACACGCACACGCACACGCACACGCACACGCTCACGCACACGCACACGCACACGCACACGCACACGCACACGCACACGCACACGCACACGCACACGCACACGCACACGCACACGCACACGCACACGCACACGCACACGCACACGCACACCCACACCCACACACACACCCACACCCACACGCACACGCACACGCACACGCACACGCACACGCACACGCACACGCACACGCACACGCACACGCACACGCACACGCACGCACACGAACGCACACACACACGCACACGCACACGCACACGCACGCGCACGCGCGGCTGTTTTACGCTGGCATCCTGTGACAGCGTGGTTTTTTTCCCAGTCGTGTCGACCTATTCGTGCTGCGACCATAATATAGCTGCATCTAGGCTCAGCCATATACCCAATCTCGCGTGCAAAGCGTGGCAACTATGTAAAATATCCATACAGCGACTATGAGGCAATCTACGTGTATGGGGGAGACCTATCTTCAGTGGTGGTCTTTTGTTAGACTGTAACGAATGAATATATAAATACAACGTTTTTGTATGAACACGTGGCGTGAATGAATAATAATGTCCTCCAGACCGAATGTCGATCACGGCGGTCAGTGTCAACGGAGACTAGCCATCTACGCAGAACAAGAACATAGTTCCCAAGTGTATACGCAAACACAGGCGCACTCTCTATTCCCTCTCTTAAGTAGTCCGATGGGACGGTAATCCAACACGACCGGCGAGATCAGTCATAGGACCAACGACTTGCTTCCGAGGCACGGTAGTGAAACACCAACAATTTCCTGACTCCGAGCTGCCACTGAGAATTTCTAGACGGAAAAACCCCATAACTTACCCGGGGTTCGAATCTGGGACCTCATGATCAGTAATTGCATTTACGGACACCAATGAGGCATGAATAAAGTGCTACACAACAAAAACCTTGGTAGGCGAATTACTTATTTTTCTATTACATCAGATATATCTACGCATATGGTATATTGAACTAAACTTTTCCACTACACTTTGAAGCTTTAGGGTGGAGACACATTAAACCAATCGATATATTTAAGAGTATTTTTTTTTTATAAAAAATAAGGGTGACAAACAAACATACAGTTCAACCAATGGTAAATGGTTACCTTTCCCATAGACACCCACATCTCCTCGGTTAATAATCAAAATGCAGATGCCTTGTCATCCCTGAGGACTAAGATGGAAGCGTTTCCAGTAAAAAGATTCTCCAGTTCTCACCGTACGAAACACAGCAGTATTAAGTTGTTATTTTACGCTGGTACTCTTTGAGGCCGTCGCCTTTCCCCAGACGAGCCAACCCATTCGTGGTTAGACCACAATATGGCTGTATCATGACTATACCATACATAAAACAGCTATTAAATTCATAAATAATATGAATGCTTAATTCATGGTAGTTTTATTTTCTAGGTACTACTCCTAGGTAGGACTCATATTGAGCTTAGAAGTAATCTGGATATGTACTGTCTTCTTACCTATTTCAACCAGGTTTGTCAGATCGGAAGACCAAAATATCTCGACAAATTTTGAAAATGCTGGGATTTTGGCGTTGTTGTCGGGAGATTTAAAAATCAATATTAAAAATAAAAAGTTTATTTTTTAATTAAGAGGCCACAAAAACAAGCAAAACTAATTTAAGTACACTTCATTTTAGCTTGCCATTATATATTTGTCATTAGACTTTACTATAGTCCAACAATTTGGATACTTTAGTAATATTAAGAAATATTTAAAATGAAAAAAATTTACTTCAAAGTTCAGTCTAATTACTAACTTAGCTTTTATTAAATCAATGTACAAACGTTATCCTTTCGAGAAGCTATTTGTCTGGAGATTTTGAGCTTTTTCAGGAGTCTGGAGATCATTTGAAAAGTCGGGAGATTCCACATGAATCGCGACCATCTGGCAACCCTAATTTTAGCCGCGAATTATCAGTGCCTACACTCCTGTGTTCTAAGTCTGAAGGGAGAGCCAGTATAATACAATTTCAGACTGTGAGACATTCTATCTTAGACTTAACACATGGCCTTTTTGTTTGAAGTTGGTCCCAGGTGTCCGTGGACTTCATTAGCCACTTAACATCATGTAGACTGCAGATTCTGTTATCGTGTTTTCGAACCAGTGAAATTGTTTATTATATTTTAAGGTGCTGATTTCAAATATTATATTACTATTAGATTTTTTTATAGAATAAGGGTGACAAACGAGCACACAGTCCACCTGTTGATAAGTGGATGCTGTGGCCCATCATCATCATCATTACAGCCTTTCACAAGTCCACTGCTGAATATTGGCCTCCACCAAGGAATGCAACAAAGCACGGACCTGAGCCACCCGCATCCATCGACTTCCTGCGTGTCTTACCAGGTCGTCACTCCATCTAGTGGGGATCGCCCAACTCTACGCCTACCGGTACTTCGGTTGTCGGTTCTTCGAGCTATATGGCCGGCTCATTGCCACTTCAGCTTACTAATCCGTTGGGCTATGTCGGTCGCTCTGATTCTACTGCGGATAGCCTCATTTCTAAGTTTATCACACAGAGAAACCCCGAGCATAGCCCTCTCCTTAGCTCGCTGAGCGACTTTGAGCGTTCTCTTACGGCCAGCAGTGAAGGACCACGTCTCGGTTCCGTAGGTCATCACTGGCAACACGCACTGGTTGTACAACTTAGTTTTCAGGTTTTGAGGTATACCTGACAAGAAGATGCGTCGTAATTTCCCGAACGCTGCCCAGCCGAGTTGAATCCGTCGATTGACCTCTCGGTCGAAGTTGGACTTACCTAGTCGGATTATTTGTCCCAGGTAAAAGTACTCGTCAACAACTTCAAGCTTAGTGCTCCCAACAACTACGAGCATAGGTGTGACGTGGACATTAAACATGATCTTTGTTTTGTCCATGTTCAACTTAAGACCTATCTGTTGGAGACACTATTGAGGTCATTGAACATAGTGCTTAGATCCTCTTGCGATTCAGCTATAATGACTATATCATCGGCAAATCGAAGGTGAGTGATATAGTATAGTGAGGGATATAGTAAGTCAGCTCAAATTCTAATTTCGCCCCCACTTCCCCGCGCGTCGTATGCTATGTACCGACATGTTTGTAATCACTAATACTGTAAGTAGATGGGTTAGATACTTATTTCATTAGGTTTATCATATTTACGCCTGTTTCTTAACGCCAACCCAGTCGCTCTACTGTACAAACCCTTCAGCACTTCGATATACCGACAGTCAACTTGGCACCGCTGAAGGGACTGTAGAGCTGCCCAAATTTCGACGAAACCAAACGACTTCTCATAGTCCACCTTCGCCAGGCAATGTGGCAGATTGTACTCTTCGGTCTACTGTATATTCTATCGTAGTGTATGTGGTCTATGCTACTGAAGCCTTTTCGGAAACCGGCTTGTTCGGGAGGCTGGAAGTCGTCGAGTCTGCGTGCGAGACGATTTGTAATGACTCTCGAAAACAGCACATAGACGCGGCTCAGAAGGGAAATCGGTCTGTAGTTCTTCAAGAGAGCATTGTCGCCTTTCTTGAAGAGCAGGACCACAGCACTTCTGCCTCACGCCTCTGAAGTAGTGCTACCATGGAGGACGGAATTGAAGAGCTTCTGAAGGACTTTAAGTACCGGTCATCCACATGCTTTCAGAAGTCCCACTTCAATTCCATCCTCGCCAAGGACCTTGCCGTTTTTGAGGTGCTGGAGAACCATTCTAATCTCGCTCAGACTAACATTCGGGATATCATCGGAATAGTGTCGGAAAAGACTTGCTCTTGGATCGTTACTCACACTTGTATGTGGCTCTAACGATGATGTGTACAGGTGCCCATAGAACCTCTAAATCTCAGGTGTCCCGGAAATGATGCTGCCACACTCAGTCTTCAGCTTTGAGAGTCAGTTGGCTCCTTCTGACAGACAGATCTCTGGCAAAGACTTTGGAGCCCTGATTTCGCTCAATCGCTTCTTCAATACGAGCTATATTGAAGTTGTGTAAGTCCCGCCGCATGCATTTAGTAGGCGTCAATGACGCCTACTAAATTTATTGTTTTATTGACGTTCGTAAAGTAAGGTTTGAATGGGTGGATAGGATTTGAATTCCGATAGATCTTAATTTATTTATTTATTTAATTCAATTTTTTTTGTAAAATATCGGTGCCAGGTCATCCAGTATATGTATATTTATAAATAGATTATTTTATTAGAGTGTGGATAACTGGAGACTCTTTTAACTCGATACGAGGCATTCCATCTTAGCCCTCAGGGGTGACAACACATCTACATATTGATTCTTAATTGAGGATAAATGTGTCTATGGGCCACAGTATCCACTTATCATCAGGCGTGCTTGTTTGTCACCCTTATTCTATAAAAAAAAAACTTATATTTTTTCTCGGTGGCGAAAAGTTTAAACGTCAGTGAAATAAAAAAATATTTTTATGACGTGAAATTTTTCAACAGGTACAATTGGTACAATGTGTCAAAAAAGGCATGTATGGCAATTCACAATGCTGCGTTGGTCCCTACTTTAACGTATGGTAGTGAAAGTTGGGTGTGGCAGAAGAAGCACGAGAGTAGATAAATGCAGTAGAAATGCGGTCGTTAAGGAGTATGTTAGGGCTGAATCTTAATGACAGGGTGAGAAATTGTGTAATAAGAGAAGAGTGTGTTTTGCAAGATGATGTTGTGACCAGGATTAAGAAAGGAATGCTTCGGTGGTTTGGTCACGTCGAAAGAATGAATGAGGAAAGAGTGAAAAAGAAAATTTATGTTGCAGAAGTGAATGGCAGAGTCGGAAAGGGACGTCCTAAGCGAAAATTTATCGATCAAATTAGCGCACGTTGGTGGTGTGAAGGAGGCGAGAGAGGTGTGTCAGGATCGTGCCAAATGGAAGTCTGTAGTCTCTGCCTACCCCTCTGGGTGACAGACGTGAGTGTTTATGTGATGGTACAGTGCTGTGGAATTTTCCTTGGCCTAAAAACCCTCTCAAAGAATATGGAGGCCAGCGCCCAGCAGTGTGACATAAATGGGGTGTATCTTTATTTTTTTTACTTTAAGTACAATTATAATAATATTATTCTTAATTTTTAATACATGCGCCGCAGTCTTAATTAACCTTTCAGTCGATGCGTCTAACACAACATTGCAACTATCTTGTAACATCAGCCACATTAGATTAAGATGCGGCTAGGGTGGCTCTTAGGCTATTCTGAAGACGCGTATATTTATATAATATGGCACATAGCGCATAATTTCAGATATGCAATGTGTATTATACACATCGGCTGAAACGCATGGGCTGATTATCATTGAGATGGCTAGTAAAAGGTAAACAGGCTATAATAACTGAAAGGTTAATTAAGCAAGTTGGCTGCGACATATACATATCCTTATTATCAATATATGTTATAAGAGAAAATTGCTTCACCCTAATGTGTTTCTAACTTTACGAGTATATCTGTCATGGAGTAATCTCGCATATTATAAGCAACGTTTTAATTTATCATAAGCTTGCCATTAACATTAGTAGCATTATAAATCTGTGAACTAAGGATATAACCCATAACTGTGCTTGATAATTAAGTCTTTTAAAATTGACAATATTTATCTTATTATTCAATCAATCAATATTGATAATTATTGATTGTACACCAATACACATTAAAACGAAAACAAAATGAAATAAACTATGTAGAAGGTACAACAGGAACAGGAAATTTCAGCGATTTCTTCCAGACAACCTTTTTGCGGAAAGGACTGTTATTTACAACGAATGGCGATTAGGGATGGTGTACATAATTTAGACAATTAAGTGAAAGAAAAAATTAAAATAAATATAAAAACACAAGATGATGACAGTTGAGTATAGGTATGATAGATACAATTAAGGGCTAGAAGTATGATGGGAAATATTAGAGCTGAAAGTAATAAGAAAAGCTTCGAGTTGATTTTTGAAGGAAAAAAGCATACAGCTGTAGTCGGAAATGATTTATAATGTTAATACGTGATAGAGCCACGCTACAGCTATATTATGGTTGTAGCACGACCGGGGAAGGTCCACACTCTCACAGAATACCAGCGTAAAATAGCAGCTTAATACTGCTGTGTTTCTTATGGTGAGTGTAGAGATCCGGAGACCTTTTTACTGGAAACGAGGCATTCCATCTTAGTCCTCAGGGTGACAACGCTTTTGCGTTTTGATTCTTAGTCGAGGATAAATGTAGATGTCTATGGACTACAGCATCCACTTACCATCAGGTGGACATTATTCTATAAAAAATATGTGTATTATATGTCTGCCCAGAATGCCAGCGTAATGTCGGTTTAATGCTGCTGTGTTTCGTGTGGTAACTAAAGAGAACTAGAGACCATTTAAATAGTAACGCGGTACTTCAACTCGGGTCGCCATTACATTATTATATGTGTATGTAACATCCACCATCCATATCGTCCATCGGGTGAAGAGGCGACAGAGGGAAGTTACCGAAAGATGAGCAGCGTCATATTCCCGATAATTAAACAAAATAAAAAAAATTGCGGTTGTCGACCCGCCTGCCATGCTGGCAACTATAGCAAAGCCCTCTCTGTGAGGCAATCTAAAGGAGAGTCCTACGTTCAGTAGTGGACTTTTGTAAACTTCACGCTTCGATCAATAATATACTTGATCGAAAGCTGTACGTAAGAGGACTATAAAGTGCCGATACGCGGCGCGAGTAGGTGTTTTCAAAAATTCCATCTGTTTCACATTGCTCAGTATTGCTGTCGTGCGATAGACAGTTGCAAATGTTGGAGCCCACATTTTCTTTTTAGAATATTGTTAAAACAAACCTTTACAAAATGAGACAATTTTGGTATCATTCGATTCAGTATACCTTAATTTTGTACATTTTTCTTTTTTAGTAATTCAGTTTAGCTTAATTTTCAAAAATAAAAACGTTCGAGGAAGTTTTTAAGTGAAAAATATAGATATTTAGGTGCTAATAACTTATATCGTACGCAATATTTCCTTAAAATAAAAACGCACTGAGCTAGTTTTTCATTATATCTACATTTCCAAATTATGAAAATTAGACTATGTTTACAGGAGGGAAAACGTTATCGCTTTTTGTATAAAAATTTTCAGAATCACAATCCTCTTTATGGTAATGCGTGTGTTTAAGAATGGTGCAGTGGAATGTAACGTAAGTGTACATTATGTACATTAAAAAAAATAAAGGCATTATGGCTGATCACTATGTTAAGTTGAACGATATTTTTATTAAAGTTAAAACGTAGAAAGTAAAGATAAAGTTGTTTCTTTTGTCCATTTTATTATTTCATTTTCCGAACCCAACAATTGTGGGGACCCCTCCGAGATCGGATTAAATAAAGTGAAATAGCAGTAAAAAGGTGAAAGACCTCAACCTCTAACGTGAACGCGGCGATGTAGTCAAGGTCAAGGAGGTCAAGAGGCAAGAGATTTGAATAACAAAGTTTAAGATTAAGAAGCACTTGAGTAAAATGACATCAGTAGTCAAAATTATATGATCATATAAATGATTCATAGAAATATGACAATCTGTAACAGTTAGGTGGAGATATTATGACAAAATAGAAACAGTCATAAAGTACGATCTCAGTAGAGAGCCTTTGTTGGAGCGTATATCATTTATTTTTGAAGTGAAACTTCTTTATCGACCCAGTGGAGAAATTTAGTACTTACGGTATTAAAACAAAACGTTATGTTTTCTTGTGATGTTTCCCCGCCGGGGCTGCTACTGCTGCAATATTTAGATATTTTATTTAATCTAAAATATAAAACGAAACGCACACAATTATACACACATTTTTTTTTTAAAATAAAATATGGATGACAAACGAGCACACAGTCCACCTGATGGTAAGTGGATGCTGACAAGATTCAAAATGCAGATGCGTTGTCACCTCATAAGGACTTAAATGGAATGGCTCGTTTCCAGTAAAAAGTGTCTCGGGTTCTCTCTCTACACTCACCATACAAAACAACAGCATCAAGCGCGGTCCTTCCCGGACCCGTTCGTGCTACAACCATAATACAGTTGCAGCATGGCTCTACAATGTGAGATATTTTAAGCGATCGCTGTAATTTTCACAATACACGTCAGATCGGGGGCTCAAAATGTAGGGCCTGCAGTACAGGAAAGGTTAAGACATCTCATTACCGCTTGTTACGGTCAGTGCGCGAGCTGTCCTTACTAGAATCAAATGAAATAATAATACTCACGTTTAATGTTAGATATTAGGAAACAGGTAGTTTCTTATGTTAAGCAGATGCCTGAACTTGATTACCTTCCTGAAAAATAACAATAACCTTTGTTTAATTTATGGTAAATAATTAATATATTTCACTCTTTTGTTATTGCAGAGAATGTGCATTACTGCTATTGACATATTATAAACATCAAAAATGTCTACGATCGGTTTGAAAAATCGCTATCTTTTTTGTTACGGTAAACTTTATTATAATTTCTTCGCCTTTTTAGACTCTTTACTTAAAAATATAGAATTAGAATATAAATCATTAAAACAAATTCAATTATTTTTCCATATAAAAAGATCGACTGTGTTCACCATGAAATACTACACAGGAAACTTCAAAACTACCGTGTATGAAGTGATGCTTTATTAATAATTTCACATTTATGTAACGGAACTCAAAAAGTTGTCATTAATATTATGAGTTCTTCCGGGTTGATAGTACAAATGGGCTTACCTCAGGGCTCAATTCTCGGCCCCATTCTATTTTTTATATATATATATATATATATATATATAATTAATGACTTAACTTACGTAGGTTAACCATGATGTATTATGAAGTGCTGAATAATGCTATATCTAAGTTAATAAATTGGCACCAAAACTAAATGAATAAATTTCGGAACTCCGAATGTCAAACATGTTACCATCATTTTGTCTCTTCAATGCCCTCCCCCATATATCAAAACTAACAGACTTAGTTCTGCAAATGCTATAAAAAGATTACAAGTTTTACCAGTGTTGAAACATCTAGACTACTTTACTTTAGCTATTTCCATAGCATAATATCGTATGGTATTTTGCTTTGGGGACACGCGACTGACACTGAAATTATATTTGTTTTAGAGAAGAGATCCATTAGAGCAATCTATGATTTAAAACCTAAAGAGTCGCTCCGACAAAATTTTGAGGAAATTAATATATTAACCTTGGCAAACCATGCATTATTACTTAACCATACATTTATGAAAATGAAAGAAGAGGCAATGTAAACAAAAATCAATTATTAAAATATATTGATTACCTCAATACTTTAAATGTACATAAAATTATCTTGTTTACATTGCCTTACATACAGGGTTGGCCACAAGAGAATAAAATAAGATATGATTTAAATTTATTAATGAATAATTTATCATGTAATAATAATTTAAATTTGACATTTAATTGTAACAATTATACCAATAGAATTAATTTAATAGATATTAATAATTTAATTAAGAAATTTTTGACTACAGATAGGTATTACCTATCCAAATATAATTTAAGACAGATAGCAAATGTGCTATCTTATTATTTATATATTAACTCAGCCAAGGACTTGGCTACCCAGACATCTGCTCCTATTGAGCAGCATAATGATTTGACATGTAATTTGGAATCCGTTCCAAGTAATTTAAATTAGAAAATGAGGCAATAGAGGTAATCTCTAGCAGTTATAATAATTTAAATAATTTAGAATGTAGCTTACAAATCCTTAATAGTTGCAATTGTATAACTCCACAAAATGATATTAAAAATTGTTTACACCTGGTGCATCAGAATATACAAGGCATGATAGGCAAAGAGCTAGAAATTGAATTGTTTTTAAATAGCAACAATATTCATATTTTATGTATTACTGAACATTGGTTAAAAGCTCATAATTTAATGTTTAACTTTAGTAATCACCAGGTGCTCAGTTCTTTCAATAGAGAAACGATTTTAAGAGGTGGCTCCTTAATTTTAGCTAGTAAATTATTATCATATAAAGAACGTAAAGATATTGTGAGCCTCTCTGTTGAGCGAACTGTAGAAATGGCATGTGTTGAGTTTGAGCACCTCATTGTTGTGAGCGTTTACAGACCCCCATGTTCATTATATGATACTTTTGAAAAAATTATGGAGGAAGTTTTCGCTAAGCTTAATAAACAGAATAAATCTGTTGTAATATGTGGAGACTTTAATATCAATCTCCTAGAAGCTTCCTCCACTAATATTAAATTTAGATCATTGTTTAAATCTTATGGTCTTTTTAATTTATTTTTGGAGCCAACACGTATTGCTGAATCTAGTGCAACATGTATAGATAACATTTTTACAAATGTTAAGCCGTTCAATAAATGTATTATTCAAAAATTGAGCTCTGATCACTGTGGACAATTTGTTTCATTACCTTATGTTCACAAAAAGCAAGTAGATAAAAAAGTAGTGTTTGTTCCAGTAAATGCACATCGCTTGGAGAAGTTTAGAAGTAACATAGTAAAAAAACTTCCATTACTTTCATACCAAAATAATCCAAATTTTTTGTATGCAAAATTATTTAAGCTCATTTGCAATGAATTTAATAATACTTTTACTTCTAAAACACTCTCCTTGAATAATCGTAAAGCATTTAATGAATGGGCGACAGTAGGAGTCCATAAGAGTAGACAAAGGTTATATGAACTTTACAATGAAAGGTCATATAATCCTAGCGTCGAATTTACGGAATATGTAAAAAAATATTCCAAAATATTTAAAAGAGTGTGCTCCTTAGCCAAGTCATTGTATTTAAGCAACAAAATAAAGACTGCTTCTAATAAAATTAAAATGACATGGAGTATAATTAATAGTGAAACTGGTAAGGTCAACTCTCGCAATTCAAACTACCAGTTAAGTTTTAACAATAAATTAACTAAATCAGATCAGGACGTTGCAATGGGTTTTGAGAAATATTTTACTGATATTCCGATCTTAACCACTAAGTCACTGAATTCTTCTCCTACCGTCGCCGAATCATTACTTAAACAAAATGTAAATGTGTGTACAAAGAATTTTATATTTCATAAAGTTTCATCAAAAGATATTGTAAAATATTTTAAGACTATTGATATTAAGAGAACCGCCGATCTGTGGGGGATTTCTGTTGAAGTTATTGCGTCTATAATAGATACAATCGCACCTCAACTATCTATTATTTTTAATAGTAGTATCAAATCTGGTGTGTTTCCTGATTTAATGAAGCATAGTAAAGTAATACCTTTATTTAAATCTGGTAGTACATTGGACCCCGCTAATTTTAGACCTATTTCTGTACTGCCAACACTTAGTAAAATTTTTGAAAAAATTATTCTTGATCAATTGTTAATTTTTTTTTAATGTAAATAAATTACTTCATAAAAATCAATTTGGTTTCACAAGGGGTCGCTCGACAACTGATGCTGGTGTTGAGCTGATTAAATATATATTTAATGCATGGGAGAATTCACAGGATGCTTTGGGTTTGTTCTGTGACCTATCCAAGGCCTTTGATTGTGTTCACCATGAAACATTAATCAGGAAACTTCAACACTACGGTGTAAGAAATGATGCTCTTAAATTAATTATTTCATATTTAAGTGACAGAACACAAAAAGTTGTTATTAATAGTATGAGTTCTTCTGGGTCGATTGTACAAATGGGCGTGCCTCAGGGCTCAATTCTTGGCGCCTTTCTGTTTCTTGTATATATTAATGACTTACCTTACATAGTAGGGGATAACCATGATATAGTATTATTTGCTGATGATACTTCATTAATTTTCAAATTAAAAAGACAGTTATTAAATTACGACGAAGTAAATAATGCTATAGCTAAGTTATTCAATTGGTTTAATGTTAATAATTTGCATTTGAATGGAACTAAAACTAAATGTATGAAATTCGTAACTCCTAATGTTAAACATGTCAATACTAATGTAATTTTAAATGGGGAGGAACTGAGTCTTGTTGATACCACCATTTTTCTTGGAATCACACTGGACGCAAAGCTTCAATGGCTCCCCCATATATCAAAACTAGCTAGCAGACTTAGTTCTGCAGCATATGCTGTAAAAAAGATTAGAACTCTTACCAGTGTTGAAACAGCTAGAATAGTTTACTTCAGTTATTTCCATAGCATTATGTCGTATGGTATTTTGCTATGGGGACACGCGACTGACACTGAAATTATATTTATTTTACAGAAGAGGGCCATTAGAGCAATATATAATTTAAAACCAAAAGAGTCACTGAGACAAAAATTTAAAGAAATTAATATATTAACTCTGGCCTCTCAATACATTTATGAAAATGTAATGTACGTACACAAAAATAAAAGTAGTTTTGCGAAAATAAGTGATATTCATTCTGTAAATACTAGGAACAGACACAAGCTGGTAGTACCAGTTACTCGACTCCACCGAGTCAGTAATTCATTCTTGGGGCGATGTATACGCTTTTACAACAAAATCCCAGAAAATATACAAAATTTGTCATACACAAAGTTTAAAAATGTTATTAAACTAAGTTTGTATAAAAAGGGTTATTATAATATTAAGGAATTTATAGATGATAATAACCCCTGGGAAGGGTGATCGCTACCAAGCTATTTCTAATTTGTTTTGTGTTGTTGATTGTAAACATGATTGTAAGCTATTATTGGAAAAAATAGTCCCGCTGGGTTTCTTGCTGGTTCTTCCCAGGACAGAGGTTTTTTTTTGCGAACCAGTGGTAAATTAAAAAAGTGACCTTCAATAAGTATTTTTATAATCTACATTGAATAAAAAAGTTTCTATTTCTATTTCTAATGTACGTACACAAAAATGAAAGTAGTTTTACAAAAATAAGTGATATTCATTCTGTAAATACTAGGAACAGACACAAGCTACAGGCTGGGCCATCAAACGTTTGGAATCGGAACTATTGGTTATTTTTAGGTTGGAAGCTTTGATAACATTTTCGATGTGACAGAATATTAGTTTTATGTTTGATATTTATAAAATGGATCGCTTTTCGATTGAACAAAACAAAAATATTAAAAACTTATTTCCAAAACAAAAACACAAAACAACAAAAAAAATCTACAAAAAGAATGTGCAGTTTTTAGATCAATTTGTAAAGCGAGTTCATGAAACTGAATCGTTGTTGGATAAAACAACACGTGTAAATACTCGTCCAGTGCGCTTAACCGAAAACATCGGTTAAGTTGTTGCTCAGAGTATGCGTGAACAACCATCAACATCAACTCCTCTTCGTTATCAAGAATTAAACATTTCACGTTCTTCTTTGAGAAGAATTTTGCATAAATATCTCGTTATGAATGCGTACAAAGTTCAATTAGTGCAAGAGTTGAAGCCGCATGACCATCCGATGCGTTTTCGGTTTGCTCAATGGGCTGAAGACTGCTTGATAGAAGATGAACATTTTTACCGAAAAATCTACTTTACGAATGAAGCTCATTTCCACCTTGGAGGATACGTCAACAAGCAAAACTGTCCTATCTGTGGTTCAGAAAATCCACACGTCATCGTAGAGAATCCATTGCAATTACAACCAGTGACTTTCTTATGCGGATTTCGGTCTGGTGCCATTTATCATCATCATTACAGCCCTTCACAAGTCCACTGCTGAACATAGGCCTCCCCCAAGTAACGCCACAAAGCACGGTCCTGAGCCACCTGCATCTATCGACTTCCTGCATGTCTTAGTAGGTCGTCACTCCATCTAGTGGGGGGTCGCCCTACACTACGCCTACCGGTACGAGGCTGCCACTCGAGCACCTTTCTTCCCCATCGGTTATCGGTTCTTCGAGATATATGGCCGGCCCATTGCCACTTCAGCTTACTAATCCATTGGGCTATGTCGGTCACTCTGATTTTACTGCGGATATCCTCATTCCTCCATTGGTGGCAATAGTGGGACATTTTTCATTTTTCCCTTTTTTGAGAAATGAAACGCCGCAACAGTGAATGGTGATCGCTACCGCCCTATGCTAAGCGATTTTTTGTTTCCCAAAATTGAAAAGGATGACATAGACGACATTTAGTTTCATCAGAACGGCGCAACGTGCCACACAGCCAACGTAATAATCGATCTTATGCGTACTATTTTTAAAATATTCATTATTTTTTTATAGCTGATTCAAATTCCAAATCTTGTATGCCCCACCTTTTGTGGAACCAGTTACTTGAATCCACCGAGTCAGTAATTAATTCTTAGGGCAATGATATGTATACTAATACTAAATGACATATTATCAAATCAAATATTCGTCATACGGAGAAACATTCTTGAAATCAATTAGCGTACAGAGCTCTTACTAGTTTTGAAAAAGATATCATTCTCAAACGTCGCTATGATTATACCTACGTCGCGTCTGGAAATCTAATAATTAGTTATATTGAAGAAACTTTCTTGCTTGCAAAGTTGCCGTCTCAAAATAATATTTTTTGACTTGGCTCGGGGCACTATTAGTACTTTTTCGTGTTACCAATATTCCAGTCCGAAGATTTGTAACCTTTCTGTAACAGAAATGACTAGCACAAAGTTCAAAAATATAATATTAAGGAATCCATGGATGATAATAAGGAAAGGTGATCGCTATCAAGCTATTTCTAATTTGTTTTGTGTTCTTAATTGTGACATAGTACATGGTGTAAGCTGTTATTTTTTTAAAGTCCCGCTGGGTTTCTTCCTGGTTCTCCTCTGAATAGAGGTTATATTCTTCGTGGTTCTCCTCCGAATAAAGGTTATAATCTATATTGAAGTTTGTCGACCAAATTGGCGATATACTAAAAATGGGCCAAATCAAGAGTACCCTTAACCGACGAGCATATATGCGTAGGTATATGTATATGTGGAAGAGGCGAGAGAGGTATGTCAGGATCGTGCTAAATGGCAGTCTGTAGTCTTTGCTTACCCTTCTGGGTGACAGGCGTGAGTGTTTTATGTTATGAATAGAAAAGTGTTTGGTCGTGTTTCTGTTTCTGTTGCCGGCGGGGATCGAACTCGCTTTATTATAAAACCGAAAAGACAACCGAACTTATATTCCACCTGATGGTAAGTGGTTGCTGCAGACCATGGACACCAGCAGCCGACTTCAAACAAGGAAGTATCAGATGCGTTGTCACCTCTGAGGACTAAGATGGAATGCCTCGCAGCCTTTAATTATACTGACTTTCGAAACCTTTCAGACCGAAACACAGCAGTGCTGGCACCGCGGAATACGTATTCTCTTACCTATTACTGCAAGACTTATTTTTTACTATTGGTTTTTTTCTTCCAAGGACATATCCTAGGAAGAAAAAAACCAAGACGACTTTATATCCAGTTAATTACAAAACTTGGAAGCGATCGTCTCCATCTAAATATATCTTTTCATTACCTTATTATTACCACGGTCTTTTTTATTTTTTTATCTTATTATTGAATTGATTAAATTAACTTCCCGATTTACTTTGCAGTGGCGGCGTAAGAATATCAACTATCCGATATTATCCCGTGATGTCGCAAGAGGCGACAGAGAAAAACAAATCAGGAGATGGGCAACAGCGTCTTCCTAATACCGACTTAAAATAAAAAAAATGTGGTTGCCAGTCAAGCGTGGCAACTATGGCAAATATAATAATAAAAATAGAGGCCTAAGTTCAACAGTGGGCTTTAATCGGCTGTAACGGTAACGTTGACGTCATCATCATCATCATTACAGCCCTTCACAAGTCCACTTCTGAATATAGGCCTCCCCCAAGGAATACCACAAAGCACGGTCCTGAGCCACCTGCATCCATCAACTTCCTGCATGTCTTACCAGTTCGTCACTTCCGTCCTATATAAATATAGTTTATAAAAACATTAGCAACTTAGTTGTAAAAGCGTTTTAATACATTGCCCCATGAATTAATTACTGACACACAGTGCTCAGTGGTATCGAGTAACCGGTATCACTAGCTTGTGTTTGTTCCTCATATTTACAAATTGTATATTTTTTATAACATATATGTATATATGTATGTTTTTTTTATTTAAACTACTTTTGTGTTTGCGTTACATACATCATATTTTCATAATTATACTGAGAACCCTAAGTAAATATTATATTTATTTCTCTAAATATTTGAATGCTCTCTGAGAGACTCGATCCGTTTATTTATTTATAAAATCTTCATATACTTACACAGAATATACACCATTTTGTGCATGAGGCTTTCTGTACCATTCAACTTAAGGTTATAAATTATATGGCTCTTATGGCTTTTCGGGCCCTTGTGCAAAACAAAAATTAATTTGCACATAAAAAAAACCCATAAGACATTACGTTATGGAATAACTGAAATAAACAAATCTATCGTCTAATCTAATCATCGTAGGTCTTATACGTGGTAGAGCCACCCTGCAGCTATATTATGGTACTGGAATCGGAGGGATTCCATCTTAGTCCTCAGGGGTGACAACGCATCTGCATTTTGATTCTTAATCGAGGTTAAATTTAGATATTCATGGGCCACAGCATTCACTTACCATCAGGTTGAGACTGGGAGTTTGTGTACTATAAAAAAGCTGTCTCGATACCAATGAGACGTCTCATCTTTTTACAGCCTAAGCTGCAGAGCTCGGTTTGCTTGATAGTTTAGGTATATGGAGACCCCACTAAAGCTTTGTGTTGAAAGTAATACCAAGAAAAACAGTGAATTCGATAAGACTCAGTTCTTCGTCCCTCTCTTGTGTCCCTGAGCGCTAACTGCTAAGTATGCCTCGTTACCACCAAAAGTCGCTCACCATAAGCATATTGCCTATTTTATTACGCGGCTACCTCTTGATCTAGTGGCTGTAAGCGAAGACGCTGATCATAATATAGTCGCGGGTTCGAATTCCGGGTTAAGCCAAAATCAGAGTTCATCAATCAAAATCAGAATTGGGTTTTTCTGTCAAAAATTCTCAGGATTAGTCGGCGAAAAGCAGCTTTTAGCCGTTGATCCCGTGCCTGATCTCTCTCTGGTTGTGTCAGATTACTGTCCCATTGGATTATATAAGAGTGAGGGAATAGAGAGTGCACCTGTACTTACGAATACACTTTAGCACTGTAATCCTGTTAAGCGCAGATGGCTAGCCTCTGTTGAGTCTGGCCACCGTGATCGAAATTTGGTCAGAAATACAGTCGTAAGCTATATTTTACGATGGTATTTTTCAAATTGTGATCCTAACCCAATCAAGTTTGTCCATTCGTGCTACAGCTGTACAGATGTAGTTAGGGTTGCAAGATGGTCGGGATTCATCTGGATTCTCTCGACATTTTAAATGATCTCCTGAATTCCAAAAAATTCAACATCCCTATACAAACTGCTTCTCTTCACATCACGGCTGACTTTCATTTAGTAAAAGATGAGTTAGTAATTAGACTGAACTATGAAGTAAATAGTTTGAATTTTAAATAATTTCTGATCACTACTAAAGGATCCAAGTTGGTGGACTCAGTAACTTCTAATGAAAAATGCATGTGGCAACTTATATTAAGTAATAAACATTAAGTGTAGGTACTTACAACAATGTTAAGTCTTTTTGTAGCCTACTAATTTAAAAAAATACTTTTTATTTTACACTTTTACTTTTAATATTTATTTCTCCCTATAACAAACCCAAAACCCCGACATTTTAAAATTTTATCCAGATATATTGGATTTCCGATCTGGCATTCCTAGATATCCTACACGTAAAGTTCTTCCTATCTATAAACATTAATAAAATTGAAGTGCATGTTTTTAATACTAAAACAGCTGTATTACATAGTATTTTAACACCATTTTTAAAATTTTTGTCTGTCTGTCTGTCTGTGTGCTCGGGCTAATGTTCGGGATGGCTGAACCGATTTTAATGAAACTTTACGAACAGAATGGAAAGCAATGTCGGGATCTAGGCTATATTATATCAAAAAACTTAAAGATTTATTTTGAAAAACTATAAATTAATAAAATAAATGGAAATTGATTAATATTAATAAGATAATATAAATATTAATTTTTGGTCCGATTTACGCAAAACACCATCGGACCAAAAATTAATATTCAAAAACTGAAGGTAGCCGGACTAACTATGACATTGGGACGTCAAACATCTCAGTACCCCCCCCCCGTGACCATAGGTGCTGTAAAGCACCCGAACGTCGGGAATTAAAAATAAGTAAAAGTAGTGAAATAAACGCGATAAAATCCGTAAATTTAGTTTTATTTAATGTGTAGTGTTCGCGTACATTTAAGAAATGGTTAAAACAGTTATTTAAAAACCTGACTATGTTCAAATATTTATTGGAAAAAATATTCCCCGCGCTTTTTTATTAGATATAAAGATTTACAAATCAACTAGGCATGCCTGTATCGTGGGGTCCCAATTACTAGAATTATACATGTAAAGATTTCCCTCTAGCACTACGGAATTATTTAACTAAGGCTAAATAAGTAATCTGGTAAGAAAACGAAACAAAACAATCTAATGGATGAAGTTCGTGATCAATTATGTAAACAGAGTTTCTGTTGACTTCTATGATATTATATGTTACTATATATTTATAGTAATACAACTATTTCGTACATAATATAATAAAAATATTGATAATTTAATAAATATAATTAAAACATGTAATTCCTGCGCACACTCTCCAAATTGCATCAACAGTCATGAAATTATTGTAAAGTCATCATCGGCTCTTCGGAAGACGAAGTCAGCAAAGTACAGATAATTCTGACGTCCGGAAATTGGTGAACCTAAATAATGAGATTCACAAAACACTCATGTTGTCAAAATTAAAAAAAGTGTCATTGCATAATACAGGTTATATATTAAACGTTTTGTTATGAGTCATGATGACCCGAATATAGAAAAAACAAAAGTATAGCATGACTGCGACTGGCTCAAAGCTCAGAGTTATTACTAGTATAGAGAGAGTCCTGAAAAAAATTCTTAGAGCTGACCTCTTTATACATATAACGTTTAACATGGTACAAAATAAGAGCTAAATTATTCTCACCTTCTTTATTTTACAAGGTAGTTGTCGTTTCTCCATTTCATAGACACGATACACTTATTTATTCATTCATTTTACATGGTAGGACCACGTTCACACAGAATACCAGCGTAAGATAGAAGCTCTATGCAGCAGGTGTTCGTATGGTGAATGTAGAGAACCAGAGACCCTTTCTACTGGAAACGAGGCATTTCAGTCCTCAAGGGTAACAATACATCCGCATTTTGATTCTTAATCGAGGATAGACGTATATGTCTATGGGCCACAGCATCCACTTACCATCAGTTAGACTATGTGCTCGTTAGTCACCCTATTCTATAAAAAAACAGGGGAGTTCTTTTCTGCCGAGGAGTCCGTCTGGATACGTTCCACCTTCTCACCTATTTCTGGTGTCAAGCAGAGTGTCTGCACTGCTGTATACCAGGCTAAAGGGTATAGATAGCTAGTATAACTGTATAGTCGTGGCAAAGCATCTCCAGCCATCTTCATTTGAGGTTGGCAGCAAGTGTCTATAGCAGCAGTAGAGCCACGCTGCAGCTATATCACGGTTGTAGCACAAATGGGCCTGCTCGAATGGGGAAGCACCACGCTCTCACAGCATACCAGCGTGAAATACAGTCTAACAATTTTGATTCTTAATCTATGATGGTATTTATCCATCATAGTATCCATTTACCATCAGGTGAACTATGTGATCATTTATCATCCCTATCCTATAAAAAAATGATACAAATAAAACATATCACTGATTCAGTGAACAAAAAGAACCAGAGAAGTGAATCTTCTTGTCTGAACTATGGTATTCTATTAACTACCTCAATTTTGTACACGGAAAACCGAAAATAACTTCACCACGTATCCATACATAAGCAACTGCTTAGCGCAAACGTATCCGTTTACAAGTAAATACAACAAGATCACATTGACAATGAAACGAGCAACTTTAACTGCGTCATGTTCGGGTAACCATGAACATCGTAATAAAATATGAACATTTATTTGTTCATCTAAACTAAGCTTTGGAAGGACGTTATAGTTTTATATTATACTGACTTTAAAAAGGCGTTATAGTTAGCCTTTACAATATAATAATAAAAAATTTAAAAAAAATTATAATTTTGTTTTAGAGAAGAACTCAGATTTATAAATCAAAACATAAAAAATAAATTGATACTGTGGCGGCGCCGTCGTCGCGCCGCAAGCGACACACGCCGAAGCCTAAATGACGCTATCAAAATTTCGAATCATAAACAGTATATATAGAACATCTCCGAACTATCACATGGAGCGTTGGCCGCTCCCCGGGCAGAACATCTTGCCCGGCGGGAGATCTCCCCTTTTCCTTCCACGGCCACAGTGGTGACCACCCAACGTAATCTGAACACGCAACCAACAACCTTCGGAAACTTCAAGTTTCATCATCGTCGTAGAATACCCCACCCATTCGCTCCCGAGCAGATATCGTCTACAGTCTTCATATCCTGCAAGCCATCTAGCTTCACAAGGTTCATCGCAGTACTGGAATAATAATGCTTCCTGTTCCTTTAAGCTACTTTCTGCGCTGTACAGTGTTTGGCATGGCTCTGAGTCTTACTGCTCGCCTCTGCTTCACGGCACTCTAGCAGATTACTTGCATTCTTCTCGACTCACCGCACACTACAAGGCAATCTCCTGGCACTTGCACATTCGTCGGCAACGAGGCTGCACTATCGACCTCCGGTCTGAGCAGGGGGGTGATGTGGCGGCGCCGTCGTCGCGCCGCAAGCGAAACACACCGAAGCCTAAATGACGCTATCAAAATTCCGAATCATAAACAGTATATATAGAACATCTCCGAGCTATCACATGGAGCATTAGCCGCTCCCCGGGCTCAAACCTTGCCCGGCGGGAGATCTCCCCTTTTCTCTTCAAAAGCCACAGTGGGGTGTTCTGCCCGGGGAGCGGCCAACGCTCCATGTGATAGTTCGGAGATGTTCTATATATATACTGTTTGTGATTCGGAATTTTGATAGCGTCATTTAGGATTCGATGTGTAGGATGTGATGTGACGGCGGCGCCACATTACTATGAAACCACAAAAATATTTTTATATTTTTTTTGGAAATGAGTCACTTGATTTATATTTTATGTAAATTATACCCTTTTTACTAGAAACGAGGCATTCCATCTTAGTCCTCACGGGTGACAACGCATATCTGCATTTTGATTTGTCATCGAGGATAGATGTAGATGTCTATGGGCCGCAGCAACCACTTACCATCAGGTGGACTGTGTGCTCGTTTGTCACCCTATCCTATAAAAAAATACTCACACAGAATGTGTGTGTGTGTGAATGTGCATGTGTGCCTGCGGATGTGTGTGTGCATGCGTGCTTACGTGTATGTGTGCTTTTGTGTGTGCTCGCACGTGTGTGTGTGTGTGTGTGTGTGTCTGTCTGTCTATGTGTACTGGGTATTCATATTTTTAACATGGGATTCATGGGACTTTCATATTAGGGCATATGTCGGTCTTACGGAACGGAACATGTCGTTTTAGCACCGGAGACTCTGAAGTCTAGTAGTTATCTGATATAGAGATAATAATGGGGAAAATAATATAATTAAGTTGGTGTTTCACGATTTAAAGGATATTTATCCTAATTCACTTTTGGACACCCTATAATCAAGCGCAGTGCTACCTCATATAAGAGTGTAAGGACCACTGGCAGCTCACACTCCCAGTGCGAAGGGTTAAGTGTGGTGGTGTTGACTGTCTCAACAGGAGGACAACATGCTGAGGTTCGTGTGCTTCCTCACTCTCTTCTGGAACGCTAACTCTGGATTAGGTGCGTAATTGTTAATTTGGAATATTCTGCCATTTCAATTTTTAATGGGGTTAGCAATAAACTACTTTATCAATTTCATAATTTATAGTAAAGCTGCATTGCATATTCACTAGACGACAACTTTGAATTCATATACATCTTAAAGTATACTTAAGCCAGATAATGTTCATAGTTTTGTCTCAACTTACTTTCAAAAATTATCTTTTTATTATAGAAATTGATCATTTTCTATATTTTAATAACTTAATTATTTGCTAAAATATTAAAAATCTTAATTTATTTTTGGTTTGTGACCTAACTAAATATTTACACCTTCGAAAATTATTGATTTTGGTATCTCTAAGGAATTTAACTACATAAAAATAATTACCTGATCGTTTATTAAACTTAACAATACTTACAGGGAGAAATAACCCGAGGAGATGATTAATAATTAATTTCAATTAAATTTTGTGAAACGATATGACATGATAATTGTGCTGACTTTGTTTTTTTTTTAATTTTTTTTTATGATTAATACGCTTGAAAAAAAATTACAAATTAAGGAATTTACGTGGTAGGACCACGCTGCAGCTATATTATGGTTGTAGCATGAATGGGTCAGCTCGATCGGGGTAGGGCCACCGTTTTTCACAGAATACCAGCGTAAAATAGCGGTTTAATGCTGCTGTGTTTCGTACGGTGAGTGTAGAGATCTTCGGTTCTCAAACCTTATTACTGAAAAGTGGAAACGAGGGATTCCAACGCGAAGCTAATAGAAGCGTGCTAATGTTCTCAATTTGACTGTTTTTTATTTCTTGTTTTTTTTTATATATATATATTCGTCATTTGTGAAACGATTTAAATGTCATTTTTATTAAAATTGACTGTGCCATATGGAGAATCCTATTAAAGATATAATATATATGTATATATATATATTTTTCATTCTCTTTTTTGCAAATTGTCGTGTATATTACACGACATTCTAGTTGTCGTTTTCCTCCGATACTCGTAGTTATGCGAGCTTTTAGCCCATAAGCTACAACGGGTGAGGTTAGTAAAATTACTTTATTAAATTTAATAAAGATTTGTCATGTACCACTCCAGTAAAAGCATTTAAGCTTATTCAGAGTTAACTTGAATATTATATTACAATAAGTAATATGGTATTAAAGTTAAAGTCACGCTGGGTTTCTTGTTGATGGTACACAATACAGAGGTTACAATACAGAGGATTTTTCCAGATCAGTGTTAAAACTTAAATGGCTTTCAATGATTATGTAATGTATATTAAATTAAAATTATTTTATTCTATTCTGAAGGCCTGTCTACTGATTTTATAATAATAAACCGTAAACATGTTTTCTACGTCAACAAAGCTATAAAATTATGCCGAGTTCGCGGTTACGTTTGGAAAATCACACAAGGTTTCAATATGTATAAGTTGATTTATTTCACATTAACCTAATGAACAAGTTTGTGTCACTGGTATATAAGTTACTATATATCGGTTTTCTTAACCTTGGCAGAGAAATAAATAAATAATAAATCATATTTTTAATTTCCTCTTCACAAAGGTATAAAATTTCACATTAAGTAAATAATACGGTTATAGACAATGTTAACCTGTGTGAGAGACTGGTGTCCATACTAGGGTAATCCCTGTTATAGATCACCAGGACCTCACCTCACTGTCTGGATAAGTCCTATTTCTGGCGCCAAATAATACTGCTTGCACTGCTGTTCCCGGGTACAGAGAACTAGTATAATTTATAGGCTGTGAGGCATCTGTAGCCTTTTTCATTTAAATTTGTCTTTTTTACATAAGAAATCAGAATGAGCATGTGGCTCACCTGCTGGTATGTGACAACTGCAGCCTATAGCCAACTGCAACGATTGTCTGCAGGTTTCCTTGGACTGCAGTAACCACTTACCGTCAATTAGGCTGTATGTTCTTTAGTCACTACAGTTTTAGAAAAAAAATTATCGTCCGTATCTTATTCGCTATTACAGATTTTTACATTATCCACGGCTGAAAATAAACCTCCTCTTACGGACGCCATAACGTGTTTAGTTAATTTATTACGAAATAATTTATTACTTAATTAATTACGGTCCCAAACTACCAGCATCAATCAACTTCCTGCATCTCTTACTATGTCGTTACTCCTTTTAGTAAGCCTCCCACTACCCCTACATTTCGCTTACCGGTACCAGCTCGAGCTATATGTCTGGCAAATTGCCATTTCAGCTTCCTGACGTTGACGTGGGACTATATCAGTTACTCTTGTTGTTCTACGTATATCCTCGTTACAAATTATATGTAGCAAAGATATCCAGAGAAAAGCCCTCTTCATCACAGCTTCCTCATACGCCAGCAGTGAAGGACCACGTTTCAGATCCGTACTTCTACGTACTGATTCGTTTGGTTATTAATTTCCTGAGGTTATTTCTTTCTATCTAATTTGTATGAGATTTATCTATGTGAATAACGTTATTAGAGTTAAAAAAATTGATAATACACTCTGTTTATACAACTTCGTTGTTGCTATGTTTAACTTTTCCCATAAAATTATTATTTTAAAAGCTACGAATCTTCCTCGTAGTACAGTTCAAAGTGGCTTATTCAACATAATGGCAGTTTCATAGGTAAAGAACCTAATCGTTATTATCATTACAACCCTTTACGAGTCCACTGCTTTACATTGACCTCCCAATAAATCCTGCAAGGCAAGGTTCTAAGACATTTCAATATATCGTCTTTCTGCGTGTCGTTATTCTTTTGAATACGGAGCCATCGTACACTCCGCTTGCCAATAAAGGCATCCATTATAGGTGGAGCCACCCTGCAGCTGCTGGGAAGGGACACGCTCTTACAGAATGCCAGCGTAAAATAGCATACTAAAGCTGCTGTATTTCGTATGTACAGTGTAGAGAACCGAAGACCCTTTTCACTGCAAACGAGGCATTCCATCTTAGTCCTCGCGGGTGACAACGATAGATGTCTATGAGCCACAGGAACTACTTATCATCAGGTGGACTATGTGCTCATTTGTCACCCTTATCCTATAAAAAAAGCTTTTTTCTCCATCGGTCGTCGGTTCGTAGAGATATAATATAACCGCACTATGAGCACTTGGACACACTCACGCCCCTGTCACCCAGAGTGGTAAGCAGTGACTTGGCTACGATCTAGACACATCTCCCTCGTTTCCTTTACATTCATATACCTCCGCATACATGCTCGTTGGTTAAGGATACATTTTATTTTGCCCATCTTCAATATATCGTCAATTTGGTCGATACACTTGGCGTTCCTTGCTGACTCTGCCGTTCACTTCAGCAACATAAATTTGTTTTGTCACTCTTTCCTCGTTCATTCTTTCTACATGACCACCCACCGAGACATTCCCTTCCTAATCCTGGTCATATCATGTTGCAAACCACATTTTTCTCTTATGACAGAATTTCTCACCCTGTCATTCAGATTTCGCGGATATCATCTTTACGAACTCTATCTAATTCCAATGATCTCTCTTTCTAAATTTTATATAACATAATATTTAATATTAATGTAATAATTCAATAAATAATATATGAACAATTTATTCTATAAGAATTCAAGATTTTCTTGTATATAGTAAATCTGTGTATTACGAGTATATTATATTTAAATTTTATGCAAATCGTTAAAGCCGTTTCCGAGAAAACTATTAGTTTCTTTGTTACTTACTATATATACTTAGCGAGGTAATAAGGCCGGTTTGTAGAGTTCTCGGTTGTTAGACATTCAATAAAAACATCAGTATTTTTTATTGAATGTATGGATTATAAAATATCACCAGTGCTAATTATTCTCTTAGCTGCAGGAAGAGTTCATGTTCAGAAGACTACTCTTTATCTGATGATGATTGGGGTATAGTTCTACATCATATACCGGAGGCACAAGCGATTCATCACATTATCTCATTCTTGTAAAAGGTGACTGGCTAAATAACTTACAGCCGGTTGCGTTATTAAAAAAAAACATTAAATTTTTCCTTTTCACCTGTTCTTACCTCACTCAGTTAAGAAAATATTTTTATAAAAGTATAACATATGAGCATAGAGTCCGCCTGAGTGTAGTGGTTGCTGCGAACCCCTGGACTTGATTAAGAATCAAAATGCAGATTCGTTGTAGAGCTCGAGAACTAAAGTGAATGCCTCTCCACCAGTATCCCGATAGGGCCGACCCATTTGTGCTCAGCTATAATACGGTGCTACTTGGGATAGTGCATTATAAACAACTTACACATACTTAAGATAAAATATTTTAAGTCGTGTATGTTTTTCAAATTGAAACAATTTTAAATAATTCAATATATGTTTATTTTATTTCTTGTAGACGATCTTTGTTATTGTATATTTGTACACGCGTACTATGAATATACCTTTCTAATTTTAATTTTTTCTAACAAATTCAAAAACGGAACCCTTTTGAAATCTATATTATATTATGAGGCGTGGTGGGTCAGATTCGGTCGGTTTGTATATGTATTTGTATATGTATGTTATTATATTACATATAAATATGAGTATTCTTTTTTATCACACCAATTTGCCCTACCCCTGTCATCTCTGTGTAATCCTGTCCATTCATTGGTTGTCTAGAAGAAATTGCCATCAGCAATAAGACCGCCCTGCATACATCTTTCATCATATGTAATTTTTGTATGTTGTGCAATATAGAATATTAAATAATTAATTAATTAATTAACTGCTACTCACCAACTAACGATTTTTTTAGAAACATGAGACAATAGAAAAAGCAAAGAGTAGAGAAATACTCCTACGTAATAAGAACATAAAAGTTTTTATAAGTAAATAATTTAATTATTAAACAGTAACAAATAATAACAGATACAGAAAGATAAGCAGAGATATTTAAATTTGAAATTCAAAACAACAGGAAACAACGCTAAGTTTGTTGTTGTTATGATTCGCATAGTCAGACCACACAGCCTAGTCTGACATGTATTTTGTTCACGAAAATCTGAATATTCAGCTGCAATATACAAAAATATAATACTAGTTCTTTTTTTCAGCTCCGTTCATCAAGCCTTGTAAGGATGGAGACGACGCATGTATTCTAGCGTCCAGCCAAGCAGCCATTCCATTCTTTGCACCGGGCATGCCTGAGCTCGGTGTCAAGTCTCTGGACCCGCTGAGAGTACCCCTGATTACCAGCAATCAGGGCGGTTTGGAGCTGTCGTTGAAAGATACAACGATAAATGGTCTCAAAGGATGTAAGATAGAAAGCATCAAGTAAGGAAAACCACTTTATTTCATCATTATCGTCATCATCATTATATTACAAACATTATAACAAATAAAAACTTTATAGTGACAAACATGGTGGTAAGTGGCTACAGCGGTACAAGGACATCTGCCAACAACTTCAAACAAAAGAGGCCATTGATGCGTTGTCACCTCGTCACCTCTGTGGAATAAGATGGAATGCCTCACAGTCGGTAATTTTACTAGTTCAGATCGGAATAGCAGCACACGCACAGCTGCTTGTCGGCAGCAATTGGTAAAGGAGTGGTTCGTACCCAGACTCCTCGGCAGAAGAGGGGTCCTATGATATTGAAAACTATAAAGAATATAAAAAATTAGAAGATAGCCAACTGACAAAAGCACCATAGAAGATACGCATAATATACAAATCCATTAAGTTTTAAAAAGGCAATATAATCGCTGACATAAAAATAATGATGCATGTTTGTGCAACTTCTAACAAAAGAGAATTCATACGAATATAGTTTATAAATTATGTTAGGTTTATATCAGCTTTAATTACCAATTTAATTAGGTTTATGATAGTGTAAAAATAAAAATATAAACTATACTGCCGCATCTATAAGGTTGGGGAAAAAGTTTCTTATTGATCTCGTACGAGCAATTCATACGAGTTTAATTATTAATAATGTTAGATTTATAATACTTTATAAGCTTCATGATAGTGTAAAAATAAAAATAAAACTAAACTGCCGCATCTATAAGGTTGGTGAAAAAGTTTCTTCGTATTTTATATACAAATTCAAGACTTTTTTAATTTTAATTACATTTAATTATAATATATATGTGCCATTTTGTTCGATAACTTGTTGCCGACTTGTGACAATCCCGTTTTTGTAGAAATCTTGGGATTTTTGATCATAAAAATGTGATAAGTAGTTTTGCCAGTCCTCTCCTGATGTGATGATGAAACAGGGGAACGTCTTAGGGTGCAAGGGCAGGACTATATCGTGGATGCATTTACACTTCCCAACCAAGCTCTATTAATTTTTTCTGAGTGACCAAAGATGTGTGTGGTTTGGCGTTATCATGATGAAAGACCACTCCTTTTCTGTCAATCAATTCCGGCCATTTTTTCTCAATTTTTTGCTTGAGTCTCATTAGTTGTCGACATCTGATATCTTGCCCGGCGGTAAAAGCTCATAATAAACGATGCCCTTCCAATCCCACCATACACACATCATCACCTTATTGCCTGTTAATCCGGGTTTCGCTACATTCTGTCTGTGGAGCTTAACTTTGACCATGATCTTTTTCGCACGTTCTTGTCGTAGATGATCCAATTTTTATCACCAGTGATCAATCTTTTCAAAAATGTTTCGGTTTCATTACGTTTCAATAGAAAACCGCAAATGAGTACATGATTCATAAGATATCTTTCAGTGAGCTCGTGTGGTACCCAAATATCGAGCTTTTTGGTATAGCCAGACTTTTTCAAATGGGTCAAAACACATACTGTGCATTTGGACATTTGTCGACGTAAATTTTCAGAAGGTTCCGTTGTTACGTGTTCAAATCACGTCGGTTTGTATGTGTTGTGTGTCGGTTTGTTTGGCGGTTGAAAGAAAAGGAAAGGTCCCCAGCCGGGCGAGGTGTACAGCCCGGGTCTTCGTGTTGTCGTCTGCAAGGGACTACTGTTATTTATCCCTGCAGGTTTCGGGCCTCGGGGCATACCCCATTACACGGGCAATCATCCTCCATCATCATTCCATGGGCCGGTCCTGTGAGCCGTACAGGGACGGCATTGTAGGTAATCTTCTTTGGCGTATTGCGCGCCGCTGGGTAGGTCCTTTCGAAGAGTCAGCAGTCTCGAAGCCCAACGGAGTCCCTCCGAGGTCAGGTCTCGACGCGGGGCTAATCCTGCCGACAGGTGTGCGCTCATGCAGCAATCCCCCTCAGGCCTCAGGTACTCCTCCCTAGCTCTAGGTGATGGCCTGGCTGGTTTGGGCCTTGGGGGGGAAGGGTCCCGCGGAGACGGATCTCGACGCGGAGCCGATGTCACCAACAGGCGCGCGCTCTCCTGATAGCAGCACGCCGGGCCTCCGCAGCTCGCTTCCCAGCATATTAGCTGACGCGCAGTTTAGAGTATGTGTCGTCCCGGGAGGGGTCAATGGCGTCCTCGAAGCTCGACACAAGCCGAGTTCACCCCACGGCGCGTACACCCACTGCGAAGCGACGCGCTTTACTCCTCCCTCCCACAGTCCGGGTAGCGGCCAATGCTGCCTGTGTTAATTCGGAGCTATTCTACATATATACATATATCGAGCGCGGTAGCTTCGGAACTTTGATAGCACGATTTAGGCTTCGGTGCGTTTCGCTTGCGGCGCGACGACAGCGCGGCCACAGATGTTGTCCACAAGCAATTTATGTATGTAAACTTCCTCCGTTATGGAGGAGTAACGTAGTGTGAGGGTAACGTTTATTTTTAAATAATAAACAAATAAATACCTTAATTAGCAAGGTCTAATATAAAACTGAGGTCTACTTGGAGGATAAGGACGTATGAAAATAAAATTCTGCTATATGTAATATGCACGAGCACAATCATATACATTTTAATACTAACATAAGATAATTCCATTTAATTATCATAAAAATGTAAAACAGTCTTTTTTACAAAAAAATAGGAAAGACAATGAGTCGCTCATATAATGCTTGTGGTTTCTTGCCACTTCCTATTTGTATTTGTCTAACTTTGGGAAACGGTTAGGTAAATAGAATTCAAAGCCTAAATTGAATAAGATACAAATATTATTGGCGGTATTATATTGTGGTGGGACTACTCCGGAGGCGTAGAACAGAGGTTCGGTGGTCTTCAACGCTCTCTTGAAGAACTACAGACCAATTTTTCTTCTGAGCCATGTCTACGTGCTGTATTCGAGAGTCATTACGAATCGTCCCGCAAGCAGGCTTGACAACTTCCGGCCTCCCGAACAAGCCGGTTTCCGAAAAGATTTTAGTACCATAGACCACATACATACCCTTCGGCAAATTGTACAATAGATCAAAGAGTACAATCTGCCACTTTGTCTTGGGTATGTAGACTATGAGAAAGCCCTTGATCCCATCGAAATTATGGCGGTATATCAAGGTGCTAAAATGTCTGTACAGTAGAGCTAACTTATGGATCTGAGACGTGATTCTTCACTGCTGTTCGTATGAGCAAGCTCAAGATCGCTCAGCGAGCTATGGAGAGGGCTATTCTCGAGGTTATCATTAGAAATGAGCATACCCGCGGTAGAACCAGAGTTACCGACATAGTCCAACGAATTAGTAAGCTGAAGTGGCAATGGGCCGGCCATACAGCTCGAAGAACCGACAACTGATGAGGAGCAAGGTTCTCGAATGGCAGCCTCGTACCGGTAGGCGAAGTGTGGGGCGACCTCCATGGAGTAACGACTGATAATGGGAAGTTGATGGATGTAGGTGGTTTAGGACCGTGTTCTGTGGCATTCTTTGGGAGGCCTATGTTTCTTTTAAAGAATAAGGGTGACAACTAGCACACAGTCCAACTGTAAGTGGTTGCTGGGGCCCATAGACATCTACATCTTTCCGCGATTACGAATCAAAATGTAGATCGTGGTCACCCGTGAGGACTAAGATGGAATGTCTCGTTTTCAGTTGCTGAACATAGTCAGTCATCATTCATCACTACCCTCACTCACAAGGGAGTGTAATGATGAATGATGAGTGGCTAGTAGTGGTGGTGTAAAAATATCCACTACCCCATATCGCCTCGTGGGTGTCGTAAGAGGAGACAAAGGGAAATTGGAACAGGTGATGGATAGCAGCATATTCTTGATAAAGATACAAAATAATAAAAAAACTGCAGTTGCCAACCGACTTGCCAAGCATGGCACTATGGCAACGTAATCAGTATGAAGCGTTCTATGGGGGAGGTCTTTGTTCAGCAGTGGACTTTTATAGGCTGTACTGGCTATGATGATGATTATTAATGACGATTATTGACTTTTTTACTAAAATTGTAACGGAATAGCAAAGTAATATAAAAAATATAAGTTGAGTGAACTTGACTTTAATGTCACTAATGAATTAATAATTGAGTGCACAGAACAAGAATTGAATTACCTACAGACAATTTTCTTTTGGACGGCTTTGTTTTTTTTTTATTTTAGTTTAACAAATGAGCACACAGTCCACCTGATGGTACGTGGATGCTAAGGCCTATAGACACCAACATACATCATCAATTAAGAATCAAAATCAAATTATCACCCATGAGGGCTAATATGGTATGCCGCGTTAGCAGACATAATATTTAGACGTATAATAAAAATGTATAAAAATAAACGTATAGATAATTGTATCAAACGTTTGAGAATGGTAGGTAAAGATTATTTCCTGATAAATAAAGATTAATTGGTCCGATGACCTAGAAGTTTACATTAATTCAGTAGTATACCTAAAAACACCGCGTGTTTTGCGTATTAAAATCAACTTTGACATACTTTAAAAAATAAAGTTTCTAAATTTGGAACCGTTCCTTTAAATATATCATGTGTATAATCAAAGAATTGTTCGTAGAAAAAAATGCTTATTTTCAAGTTATTATTGCCTCGTGACGGAAGTCTATTATTTATTTGCATATATAGTTGCAAATGATTTGAGCTGCATAATATGTGTAAGTGTGATTATACCATTGACTTATATATTACTAGCTTGTTCATACAAAAAGTTCATTTTAATAATCTGTGTCATAGTTTTGGTTTCCTTGGATTGTATAACGTCATTTATTTGATGATAAATGGAAAACGATTTTTCACACCATCTGAATTACTATTTTTTAAAAATTTATATAATTTACATTGCAATTTATAATTTTTTCGCTTTTTGGGCATTTTCAAATTTGTCTAACTACTTAATTTTAAATTTCTTATTATGACTGTGCTAAAACGGAATAAGGAATGTAAATGATATGGACTGGCAGTTAATAATATTTGGATACAAAAAAAAATTTATTTTGTCGCATACCTCAAAATAAAAAATAAAACTAATAAGTATTACATTATCTGCTACCTACATCGCATTTAATATTTTAATCAAACGCAATAAGTCAGTAAATTTAGTTTTATTCCATGCCTTTTGAGAATAACTGTCCCATATGTTACTGTGCTGCAACCAAAAAAACGGTGAATTGCTAAGCGATACAACTCATAACGATGCAGAGCCACGCTGCGGTAGTATGGCTGCAGTACGAAGGATTTGACTCGACCAGACTGCGCTCTCACAGAACGCCAGCTTATGACAGAAGCGGTATAATGCATTCGTATGATGAGTATAGAAAACCGGAAATCGACTGCCTCGTTGTTCTAACGTTCGTACGACAGCTATTCAAGCGGTCCTGGGTTTCAATCAAGATTCGAGTCAAAAATCAGTAATTGGGTTTTTCTGAAAAGAAACTCTGAGAGTTTCTTTTCAGAAAAGTCGCCCGGAGTCAGGAAGGAGGCAGTGTTCCACACCTGTGCCTAAGCTATGTGAAAGCACGTAAAGTCATCAGTCCTGAGTCGAATCTCTCTCCGATCGTGCCGGATTTGCGTCCTATTGACTATGAGAGTGATAGAACAGAGTGTGCACCTGTATTCGCGCCCACAATCGTGCCTTATAATCCTGTCCTGCGCAGATTTTTTACGTGGATTTATTTTATACGAGAGAGATTTTACGTGGTAGAGCCACACTGCAGCTATGTTATGGTTGTAGCACGAACGGGTCGGCTCGACCGGGGAAGGACCACGCTCTTACAGAATACAGTATAGAAGCTTAACACTGCTGCGTTTCGTATGGTGCATATTGAGATCCGGAGACCCTTTTTTACTGGAACCGAGGCATTCCATCTTAGATCTCAGGGGTGGCAACGCATCTGCGTTTTGATTTTTAATCGAGGATAAATGTAGATGTCTATGGGCCACAGCATCCACTTACCATCAAGTGAACTATGTGCTCGTTTGTCATCATTATTCTATAAAAAAAAAGATGGATAGTCTCCGTGACCGAAATTCGGTTTCTAGGACGTTATTATTACGAGAACCTGAGACAACTTTTTCTCTTAAAATAGCTATAAAGGAAAAAAGTTCCTTGGAACAAAGCCTAGGTGAACTTATTTATTTTAATTTTCAGACACGACCGAGTTAAAGGCAAACAAACGTTAGTCCTCCGATGCAGCATGAATTTGGAAGGAATCTATAGTCTAGGTGGACGATTGATTCTCTTAGCTGTGCAGGGTGAAGGCAAATACAATATTAAAATACGTAAGTATCTTGATTTTTAATGATAGGTAGGACTTCAGTTCTTCCTAGGAGTCCATCAGTGCTTATTTCCACACCTGGACATCAAAACTGTGTTCCAGATGAAAGGTTAAAGTAGTAATTACAGGCTGCGAGATATTTTGACTTAATCATATCTGTGTGGTTAATAAAAATTAAAAGTAAAAATTTTTGACCCGTAAAATAACCTTCTTAAAAGTCTTAACACCGACTTCTGAAAATATCATGTGTTTTTTTTTAATTCTTTTAAGTCGGCTGTTACTTTTTATTGTAAGTTTGTAAGTCAATTTTTTTATTTACATCAAATAATCCAAAACTTCCTCCCTAATGTCAACATTTACACGACACTCGTTGGGCCGTAAGTATATTATTCAGTCTATTTTTCTTAATATAACCACGGCTGAAGGAGGCGGAACACTTTATCAACATCATGAATATCAAGAGTAAGGCCTGAGTGGAGAACGTTCAGCGTGGCGAAGCGTGGATGGTGCGTATCAAATTCACGCTGTTGTATTACAGCATACTAAATGGAGTTTTCTAACTGCCATTTGGTGGTAACACAATCGACCGTCTTTCCATCCGTTTTAAATCTGGGTATCTACAAAACAAGCGTGAATTATTAAGTATTAAAATTAGTTATTAAATATACATACCAGTGGCAAAAGCAATTTCAAAGCTTAATTCTGCTGTATTTCGTATATTGAATGTAAAGAACCGAAGACCCTTTTTACTCGAAACGAGGCATTTCATGTTAGTCCTCAAGGGTGACAACGCATCTGCGTTTTGATTCTTAATTTGTCATATTATACATACTATAAAAAAAGGTTACGATTAACGCAAATCTTCTCGACTGAGGCCTTAGGTTAAATAATTATGCTATGTTATATTTACACTTTTCTATATCTCTCATATTTGTTATTACAGGAGACATCGTAATAAAGACCGTAACTGACTTGACTACGGAGCAAGGAGAAGATGGAAAACCTCACTGGAAAATAATTAAGTGGCGTGACTCCTTCCACGTCAAGACTGGAGCTTCCTTCTATTTCGACAACTTATTCAATGGAAACAAACTTCTTGGTAAATATAAAAAAAATCATTATCAATATTGTATTATGGGTATTTCAATATGCCTTCTCGTGAAACATGAAATAGGTTTTACTATAAATAAAGTCAAAAAGACTCAAAGGAGACCGGCCATCTGTGCAGGACAGGATTATAGTGCAAGAGTATGCACAAGCACCAATGGGGAGGCAATTTAACACGACTGGAGGGCAATAGAGAGAAATATCACGCATAATGCGTACAGCAAACGAGTGTAATAATTTGCTAGAATTTATCTTTTATCTGATTATAATGTCGATGTCTTCGAGGCAAGAGTGAATACGCTTTTGTTAAGCTAAGTCAGTGCGCTTCATCATCTTTGGCTGCATCACCACTTACCATCAAATGGGATAGCAGTCAAAAGCTGGCTTAGAATAGTTGAAAAGGCGCGGGGCTGTGGACCAAGGGCTTTTACGTGCTTATCGATGGGGGAGGGGGGTACACAGAAAATATTCTAAGTATTCACTTAGGTTAGGTTTTCAACTAATTTTATGCAGCGTATTTATAAATATGGTTAAATTTTGTTTCCAGCTGACCCAGTGATAGAGTTCGCAAACACAAACTGGAAGGACGTAATGCAAGAAATCGCACCTCCGATTGTTCACGCTGTCATCGCTGAAGTGTTTAAAAACGTTGAGGCCTTCTATAAGGCTGTACCAGCCGATGAATTCTACATTCCATAATAACACCACATTAACACATTTAACAGGGGCATATTGCTAAGTGTAAATATATTTGTACAGTAATTAATAATGTGATTATAGGATAAGAATAGTAACTTTTGTGAATTATGGAGCCATGTATAAAATAAAAACACAAAATACACATTTAATTATTATTATTTACCTTCCAATAAAAGAAAAAGCACAATGTTAAAAAGTGTTGAACTTACGGTAAAGTAAAGCTGTGGTCTATAGACAACAAAATTGTCCACGTTGTCACCCTTGAGCATTGAGTTATACAACATTGTAATGTATAAATCAATGCCCTTGAGGGCTAAGATGGAATACCACGTCACAAGTCTCCGGTTCTAGGGTGTTTCTTCCATCGCTATACACGTATTAACTACGTGGGCGTCCAAGGCATCTGATTGAGCTGAGGTTCAAACCGAACTTTCCGCACTCTAAAACTTCCTATCTTGGTATATTTACTACTTTATTTTGGGATACATTATCTGAATTTTGGATTAGAGGGAGTATTTGGTAGCATTTACTAATGAAACAAACATACTCAGCTCTGTATTAGTTTATTAAGCCTAGAATATTACCAAAGTCGATTGTTACTCATAAGGGTGTGTTTAATGCATTGATACTTACTACTGCTTGCGACATTGCGTCTTGTAATGGATCTGCATATGAGCCGCACTTCATTTTATTTATTTAACAAGTACATATCCATAATCTGCTTATTCCCGTTATCTCCGGATTGGCACAGTTGTGGAGAGGTACCAGCCGAATGCTCGTGCCAGTCGGCATATCCAATCCAAAAGAGTAGCTATGGTTGAGCGTGCAATTCTCTTACCGCAGGCAGTCTCCGAATGGGGCGATGCCAATCTCGTGAAATTCAACGTCTTCAAAACACAAGCGTTTCTTTTCACTTTTCGGAATATATCTTAGGAGTACTCACCGCCCCCATCATTGATGCCTTCAGTTCCTATGTGTTGAATTTTCTCTGAACCTCAACTATGGGCAGTTCATTGAGTCCAGGGCCTAAGCAGGCGCAAAGAAACTAGGTGTTCTTGCAAGGGTGTGGCGGCACTTCAAGCCGGGGCAGCTTCTACTTACCTTACATAACGCACAAGTCTAGTCGTTCAAGGAGTACTGCTGTCACATATGGGCTGGTGCTGCAAAATGCCACCTAGCAGTGTTGTATTTAGTGGAGAGACGTGCTAAGAAGGTTCATTGGTAACCTTGATTTGGTTGAAACCAATTTCGTCAGCCTCGAGCACAGGCGCAGAGTAGCCAGCCTCTCAGTAATCTATAGGCATCGGCGAGTGTGCACAGGAATTACATGCTTTAATTCCTCCCTCCCCTTTTCACCATCGGACAACCAGGCGGGTCTTCACCACTTTGTTGTCAATATTCCACGAATTAGAACTAAACAGTTTGCGTCGTCTTTTTTGATGCGTACGAGGGGCACACTGAAATGATCGGGAATAAGAAGAACCACATGCACGGTATAGGTAATTGTATTATATTATTTTTCGAGGTATTCTCCGTTCAACTTAATGCACTTTTCCATTCGTGCAAACCAATCATTAAAACAGTAATTCCAGTCTGAAGTTGATGTTAACAAAATGGCTGATTTGTACGCTTCCATAGTTGCTTCGGGGTCTTCAAACC
Organism: Parnassius apollo; assembly: GCA_907164705.1. NCBI lineage: Eukaryota > Metazoa > Arthropoda > Insecta > Lepidoptera > Papilionidae > Parnassius > Parnassius apollo. Next base: position 900,711 of record CAJQZP010001568.1, on the reverse strand, counting down.
GTTGACCGCGTAATAATTAATCTTTCATTCTAGGGAATGTAAAGAAATCGTTTGCGCTAAGGTCAGGACTGTACGGAGGATGGCTCATCAGCTCAACGTTTTCCTGCTTCAAAAAATCATTTGTCTTCCGAGTCGCATTATCGTAATGATAGATGATGCGACGTTTCGAGTTATTTTTTCGTAGTTCGGCAAACAAACCGTAATATACCACTCAGCGGTAACCGTTCTGCGTTTCTGTAAAAGGATTGTAGCAACATGCCCCCTTTTAGAGACAAACGTAGCGACCATTTTCTGTGACACGCTGCGGGAGCGGACCACTTTCGTTAGTTTGACCTCGTCTTCGAAGACCCAAACTGCTGACTGATGTTTTCTTTCAGGTTCGTATGAATAAATCCATGACTCGTCACCTGAGACGATATTATAAACGGCATTTGACTTCCCTTCGTCGAAGCGTTGCAGAGTATTCCGGCACCAATCTACACGAGCCGCCTTATGCTCTTTGAAGAAATTGTGGGGAACCCAGCGGGAAACTAGCTTTCTTACACACAGCTCATTATGTGACATCAACTGAATTGCAGTCATTCTGATACTGATAACAGCCCAAATCTGCTCGTATGTCATATGACGATCATCTAATATAATAGTTCGCACAGCTGAAATGTTTTCAGGCGTGACCGCTGTTCTTGGTTGACTAGCAGAAGAAACAGTGCTGAGCGACACACGACCGCGTCGGAACTCGGCATATCAGCGGTATATTGTCGTTTGACTCGGTGCTTCAACATCATAAATCGAAACGAGTTCGCTGAGACATTTATCTTGAGATAAGCCGCGACGAAAATTGTGATAAATTATGGCACGGAAATGTTCACGCGTGATTTCCATTTCTGTTAACGACGTGTCAACTTTAAACCAACATAGTTTTCGTTTTTAAACATTTTTTAAGTGTTTGAATGTCATTACGATTCTAAGAGGCCAGTATTCAAATTCTCAAAAAAGTTTTATTGTAACTCAATCCGAAATATTCTATTCCCGATCATTTCAGTGTACAGCAAAAAAGTGGATTAATGGCCTCTATCTTTCCCTCCGAATATAATCTGGGCGTCTTCAAGACAAGAGTGAATATGGCTTTTGTAACACTAAGACAGTGTGATTTACCGTGGGTTAAGCACTGGCTTATAATAAATTTAAAAAAGCACAAACACATACATATTTTTATAATCTGTAATATGCACATCAATAACATAAGTGATTAACATTTTCGGTTTGAGTCATGTAATTTAATTTATTGCCTTTATATATTGGTTCCCGTCGATGGACGTGGTTTGTGTCTACAAATTATCGTACTCAAGCTTATTGCAATCTGTGCTTTGCGTTTTTGCGGCAATTGTTTGGTCATGTTACTGTCCTGATGCTTTATGTCAGTGATGCACAGACTTATTAAGACTAGCGGCCACTCGGGCACATTGTAAACTGATGGCGGGCCGCCAGGAGTAGAGGTAATTATGAACTGAGGGCGGGCCGCCAGGAGTAGAAGAATTATGAACTTGAGAGCGGGCCGCCATCAGTCATTACCAGAATCCCGGTACCCGACGTTATTAAACTGATGTCGGGCCGCCCGGACAGTTCATTAATTACTGAACTGCGGGCGGGCCGCCAGGAGTAGAGGTAATTATGAACTGAGGGCGGGCCGCCAGAAATAGAGGTAATTATGAACTGATGGCGGTCCGCCAGGAGTATAGGTAATTATGAACTGATGGCGGGCGCCAGTAGAGAGGTATTTATGAACTGAGGGCGGGCCGCCAGAAGTATAGGTAATTATGAACTGATGGCGGGCCGCCAGGAGTAGAGGTAATTTTGAACTGATGGCGGGCCGCCAGGAGTATAGGTAATTATGAACTGATGGCGGGCCGCCAGAAGTAGAGGTAATTATGAACTGATGGCGGGCCGCCAGGAGTAGAAGTAATTATGAACTGATGGCGGGCCGCCAGGAGTATAGGTAATTATGAACTGATGGCGGGCCGCCAGGAGTATAGGTAATTATGAACTGATGGCGGGCTGCCAGAAGTAGAGGTAATTATGAACTGAGGGCGGGCCGCCAAGAGTATAGGTAATTATGAACTGATGGTGGGCCGCCAGAAGTAGAGGTAATTATGAACTGATGGCGGGCCGCCAGAAGTAGAGGTAATTATGAACTGATGGCGGGCTGCCAGAAGTAGAGGTAATTATGAACTGATGGCGAGCCGCCAGAAGTAGAGGTAATTATGAACTGATGGCGGGCCGCCAGAAGTAGAGGTAATTATGAACTGATGGCGGGCCGCCAGAAGTAGAGGTAATTAAAGACAATAAAGAATTGATAATAATATATTAAAATTGAAAAAGAATTTATTAATTTGAAGCGTGGCACTGCATAGTGCTTACAATCTTTTTTATATTTGGTCAAATTTACTTGTAGCAACACGTAAAACTGCTTCCAAACTTTCATTTGCAAGGCGGTTTCGATTTTTTGTTTTATTATTATTTAGTATTGAAAAGGTTTGTTCAAATATATAGGTAGAACCAAATAAGCTGGCACATTTCAGAGCGTTTATGCGTAGAACGTAAGCTCTGAAATGTACTAATTATTATTACTTACTCTTTGTACGTATTTTTATCAATGCAACGGTAAAAGTTCAGCAAGTCTTCGTTGAATTTGTTGCGTAAATCTTGGTCGTTTTGAATGTCGATAATTTCTAATTGCATTGACTCTGGCGCATTTTCAACTGAAATCGTTAAAGGATTACGGAATATGTCCAACAGAGGTTTCACTTTTTTAAACTCCGAAAATCTGTCTTGAAAAGATTGAATCAAATTATCTAGCTTTTCTATATAACTGAAATTAATCGCAGTTTTGTTGAATTTTTCAGCCATTTTCTTATAATTCGGAAAATGATTGTAATTTCCAGAATTCAATTGCGATCTGAAAAGTGTCAGCTTGCATTGAAAGGATGATACATGAGCGTAGAGCTGGGATATCAGTTGATTTTTGCCTTGAAGCCGTGTGTTAAAGACATTGAAATGATTTGTAATATCAACTAAAAAAGCCAAATCACACAACCAATCAGGATTTTTAAGTTCCGGGACATCCCTTTGCTTTTTCGCCAGAAATATTCCAATTTCTTCTATTAAATTTAGAAATCGTTCCAGTGTCAATCCACGACTTAGCCACCTTACTTCTGTATAATACAGTAAATCTCCATATTCGCGTTCGATGTCATCAAGGAATTGTTTGAATTGCCTGTGATTGAGTCCTCGTGATTTTATGAAATTTACAGTCGAAACTACCACTTTCATGACATTTTGAAATTCAATTTTTTTAGAACAGAGGGCTTCTTGGTGTATAATGCAGTGAAACTGCATGAGATCTTCAGCGTTTATGTTTTTTTTCTTGCAGATGCTTTTTCAGCAAAGTAACTAGCCCAGAATTGACACCAATCATCGAAGGAGCACCGTCAGTCGCAACTCCCGATAATTTCGATAAGTCCAAATCAGTTTTTGAACACTCATCCAAAAGTACATTGAGTATATCAACTCCTCTGGTTTGACCTTTCAATGAACACATTCCTAATAACTCTTCCAAGACTTCAAAATCTTGAGTAACACCTCTTTTGAATATCAGAAGTTGCACTGTGGAACTAATATCAGTGGATTCGTCGTGTGCTAATGAAAAAAGTTCAATGATCTTAGTTTTTTCATTTAATTGTTTCGCAATATTACCTGACGAAGACATAATTCGTCTTTGGATAGTCATACGATTCAGTTGAATTTTCTCGAACTTTTTTGCTGCTTCTGGACACATTTTCTTAGCGGCAATTTCTATGCATTCTTTTACAAAATCCCCGTCATTGAAGGGGCGAATTCGCTTTGCTGTCATTCGAGAAATTTCATAACTAACTTCTGTAGCTGTTTCTGAATCTTGAATGGCCATTTGATATAAATAATAATACATGATTCCTCGTGAAGTGTAGATGTAAGTACTCAAAGAGTACGCACAGATGAGTAGGTTACTTTGAGTATTATACCGAAGGAATCGGCATCGCAAGGCATATCCCTCTGTCAAAGGTACGAGAGTCCAACTCATACCTAAATTACTGGTTACTCCGCGTCGTGCGCCATTCCGCAAGTGTCGTACCAGTCAATTGAGCTCCGACAAAAATGCCAAATCGCAGTATATTTTCGTGCAAAAACACTCAAAAACGTTAAGTCTACAAAACAACGACGTGACTTTTCATCTGTAAATATTTTTAACATAATATTATCATTAAAATTCGTATTTACTGAATATTTTCATAAAATAATAAGTGTTGCTATCATTGTTCATGAAGTGAAAAAAAGCTATTTTTAAATAAATATAATTTACTACACAAATTAAATATATTACCAAAAATTTATTTCCTATTAACCAAGTCAGTTTAGTATGAATAATAATAATCTCATTAAGATGTGATGTGGATTTTGTCAAATGATTTAAATATTCAGTTCAATTTCAACACGATTCTGAATATATTATAATTTAATATATCGATAAATAGTATTTATCAAAATGGTATACAAAATAAAGGCCAAATGAGTCGAATCGATACTTGCCACCTCTTAGCAAAAGTATGCAATTTTTATGAAATAAACTGGTATCACTTCAACGGAAAATACTTCAATGTAGTGATGTACGCCACAACTTTAGCTATCAATAAATTAACCATTCGGGTTTGTCTGCCGAACCGGTTTTTATTTTTGTTTAGATTTTATAATAAAGTATTACAAAAGGCAGTAAATTTTTCTATTATTGGTTTGATTTCACATATAGGAAATATGTGAAATCCTCTTAGGCAGAAGACTTTTTTTTTTTTAACATGGGGAAATGCCTACGCATACCCGCCTCGCGGGGGCAAGGACGGGTTATGTCGGACTCGCACCGACTAAAACCCCATGGTGTTCCACCTTCGTCGCATATTGGCAGGGCTACGGGAACGCTTTCGCACACATCCGCGGCCCCACCAGCGACTGCCGCCCCATGGCAGCACCTCATCGGGAGAGGAATATTCCTCCCCGTTCTCCTTCCCAAGTAAGGCGCACCAGAACACATGGCACGCCTTCCTCCACGGCCTCCAATTAAATCTGCGCAACAGACGCCCCCGCGTCCGATGCGCGAAGGCCATGGGGCCAGGAAATACGAGCACTTAGAAGTACTAGCCTTCCCGACCCCAGCGGCGGATCTGGTCTATGGCTCCGCCGCCAACCAAGATTCGGCTGCGGAGGATAGGGAGAGCGGCGCCTCGCAATACCGACAATCCTCTCCCCCCGCAGCCCCATCACCACCGCATCAACGGTGCGGCCCCGTTTGAGTCGCGGAGGATAGGGCGAGTGGCGCATCGCCATACCAACACTCCTCTTCCTCCGCGACTCCACCTCGGCTGCAGCGGTAGGTGGGGAGGACACACCTCTCACCGCAGTCCACCAACACACATCCGAAGCGGGCTTCCCAAGCCCACTCGGAGCGGCCACCTCGGGCCGGCCCTCCACCTCGGACCAGCCATATGGGTTCCTCTTCGTTTCGCCGTGGGTGACCAAGCCACGGCTTCTAAGCCCCCCGCCACGACAAGGCGGGAACCCGTTCGGGGGGTAGGCAGAAGACTTGGATTACAGCTTGTAGAAATCATGAATCTTATATACCTAAACGAACTAGCACCATTTACTTACCCCAAGCTATCAATAAAAGAAGATTAGCCGATACTGTTGTACCAACCTTGAACTTGTGGGAGGTAATGTCTAGTTGTAGTTATACTAATAGATTAAATGTTTTTATTATTACCCTTGAAACCAATATTATTCTTCTTGAAAACATTTTAGAATTTCGATAAGTTTACAATAATGACTTCTTATATTTACGCGAACACTACAAATTAAAGAAAGTAGTCTTACGAGTTTTATGGCGTTTAATTTAGATTTTTTGACTCCCGACGTTTCGGGTGCTTTACAACACGATCTTAAATGTCACGCTTTTGACAAAGTGCGGCACGTGCCGAGGCGGTGCGGCACAAAAGCGACTTTACCTAAGCGAACGGACTATACACAAAGAAAAAATAAACTAAAAAAACGCCTAGAAATAAAAATCAATAGCATAAAAAAGCTTCAATCGCAGTAACGGTATTTAAAGGAAAAAGTTGCAAGTTTGCAAGAAATACTAGATTCGTTGACAGAGCCATCTTTGATAAATAAAGAAAACAAACAGGTCCTACAAAAGATAGGAAACGAAGAAAGTGAACTTTTATCGAGATAATTCCTTAAAAGTAAGACTGGAAAACTGATTTCTTAAATTTACACGAACACTACACATTGAATAAAACTTAATTTACGGATTCTATCGCGTTTATTTAACTGATTTTACTTATTTTTAATTCTCTGTGTATAGAAAAAAGACCCATACCAACCGATATTTAAATCATCCTTCACAGTTAGCTACCGTGGGTAAATCTTTGTATCAGAGAGCACGAGAGATCTGTGACAGAAAACATCTGGCCGCCGAGCTGCAGCACGTCAAGTGGATGCAAGACAACAAGCTTCGGACCCCGCGCCTACGTCACAGTGACTGAGTGAAGCCGGCCACAGTCGAGCGTGTGCCTGCTGTACTACCATATGTCAGAGGAGTCACAGACAAGGTTGGCTACATCTTGAAGCGAGCTTCCATTAAAACATACTACAAGCCGCCGAAGAAGATTAGTCAATTTTTACCATCCGTCAAGTGTAATATCCCTCTACAAGATGCAGGAGTGTACAAGTTAGGTTGTGAATGTGGTCTCCCTTACATAGGTCAAACAAAAAGATCCATAAAAAACCCGCGTGAAAGAACATATAGCTGACGTGAAGCACCGACGCTCCGGGAAGTCTGCAGTCTGTGAACATGTTCAAGATCGTCCCCACCATTACATCAGATTTGATAAACCACAAATCCTCGCAAAAGAACACCGATTCCTACCAAGAATGATACGCGAGGCTATTGAAATTAAAAAACATCCTAATTTCAATAGAGAAGATGGTTGGGTGCTGCCATCTGCTTGGGATCCTATAGTTAACAAAATTAAACCCAAACCCAAGCATAACTGCAAGACTTCAAGATACTGTAAGTTCGTTTTGCGTAAATCGGACCAAAAATTAATATTCAAAAACTGAAGGTAGCCGGGCTAACAATTACATTGGGACGTCAAACATCTCAGTCCTCACCCCCCCCCCCGTGACCATGGTTGCTGTAAAGCACCCGAAACGTCGGGAATTAAAAATAAGTAAAATCATTTAAATAAACGCGATAGAATCCGTAAATTTAGTTTTATTCAACTGGAAAACTGGCCAGAACTAAATATTCCACAGAGTTAGGATGTTTGCCTATGATGGCGGCCTATGTTTTGCCCAAACACTTAATTTGGTCCATGGATGAAATTAAAATTGAGCAATGGATGGAATACCGTACTAGCAGCCAAAGGCATTATGGCTATGTCGACTACGTTTTTCATATAATATCCGATAATTACGATGAAGCTACTGACTCATTAGTGTTTTATTGGTTGTTATAAACACAACGTGGAAAGTACCCATAGCCAAATTTTCGATTAAATTTGAATTAAAATCTGAGTTTGATCAGTCTTTCAAAAACTGGCCATAATTCTTTTAAACTAATAAAACCATAATTTGATATAACACTCAAACACGCTTCACCCCTGGCTTCTGGACGTATGAAGAAGCTCAGCGAGCTACGGAGACGGCTGTGCTCGGGGTTTTCTGCATGGTAAGCTTAAATAAAAAAATCTTTATTTCACAAGAAAGTGGTTTGTAATTGTAAACAGAGGCTGAGACCATCTTAGTAAGTAATAATAATACTTGTGCCAGGTGGCTCTTCCTTACTATACTACATATCTTTAAATGTGTTTGTTGAGACAATTTGGAAAAACGCTTATAAAAATAATTAATATTAACATTAGAGTGAAAAGCAATGCAAAACCAGAATCAATTTTCAATTTACATATTATCTGAAATAGATTAATTCTGGATTTTAAAGAAAAGCATGAGTGTGTGTCAGTCTGTATGTGTATATATGATAGTGAATGTGTAAGTTTGTATAAAATGTCACAGTTCTCGTTCACCAATACCGATTTCAACATATCAACATAAAAAATATAAAATTGAATTACTTGTAATAAAGATTCTGTGTCGATATATGTTTTAGTATATAAATATTTTGTAACTATTTGTTTACATTTGTATGTGTTCAACTGATATATATATCCAAATCTTTGTTTAATCTATATAATAATAATAATAATATAATAACCCTCTGGACGGACGGACCGCTTCGGACTCAAATGCAGAAGGCGGTGCTCCTCGATACTGCCCGCATCGTCCGCCGGTTTCTTTCCCTTTCCCCCTAACCCTCGGCCGTCTGGTCTCCCCTGCCGAGGGCTCCCATCTGGTTGGATCTTATTTATTTATGTAGTTTTTGTATTTATTTTATTTTATTAATATTTATGTACATTTTCTTTTCATTTTAATTTATAATTATATATTTATAGAACCCAACCAGGTGAGAAAATTATATAGATACCACAATAATAATAATAACCCTCTCAGTACCTTACTGGAGGGCTCCGGGAGGGGATTTCAGCTACGGAAAGGAGGGACAAAAGTGACCCACCTTTTCTATATGGATGACCTCAAGTTATTCGCCTCCAGTCGCTCCCATCTTATGGAACTACTAAACATCACTTGTGAATTTAGCAGTTCCATTGGGATGGAGCTGGGGACGGATAAGTGTGCGGTCCTCCATGCTGAGAGGGGAAGGGTTGCTAACTCTGAGGGCATAGACTTGTCTATGCCCGTCAACTTAAGAACCCTTTCCGAGGCTGAAACATACCGATACCTGGGTATGTCACAGAACATCGGTATCGATGAGGCTGGTATGAAACAGTCAGTTTGCGACGTGTTTTATGCACGCTTGACCAAAGTGCTTAACAGCCTTTTGTCCGGTGTGAATAAGGCACACGCATATAACTGCTGGGTCATGCCTGTCCTCATGTATACCTTTGGCATACTCAGGTGGGCTCAGACTGAGCTTAACGCCCTGGATAGAAAAGTCCGCACTACCATGACGTCCCATAGGATGCATCATCCGAGATCGTCGGTAATGAGGCTGTACTTGCCGCGGAAGTATGGTGGTCGTGGCTTCTTGAGCGGGCTCACCATGCATAATCGCGAAGTGTGCAGCCTCCGTCATTACTTTCTGGCGAGATAGGATGATCCATTCTATAATGACGTCATTTCTTGTGATAAAGGGCTTACCCCTCTATCCTTAGCCAACGAGCAATGGCAGGACCCAACAGTGCTTAGACATTTCCGACCGGGAGACCGTATGGAAGGAGAAGGAGCTCCACGAGAGGTACTACAAGGCTCTACATGAGCCCTTCGTAGATACAGTCGCCTCCCTCAACTGGATACGTTTTGGTGATCTCTTCGGGGGAAACCGAGGGTTTTGTCTGTGCAATACAGGATCAGGTTATTAAGACCAACAACTATCGGAGATACATCCTAAAGGATGGCACCGTCGACGTCTGTCGAGCTTGTCGCCATCCCGGTGAGTCACTTAGGCATGTCATCTCCGGTTGTTCGGCGCTTTCTAGCTCTGAGTACTTGCACAGGCACAACCTAGTAGCCAGAATTCTTCACCAGGAGCTCGCTCTGAAATACGGTCTCGTGGATCGGAAATTGCCGTATTAGAAGTACTTGCCGGAAGCCGTGCTCGAAAATGATCGCGCCAGGCTCTATTGGGACCGGGCCATCATCACAGACAGGACTATTCTTGCGAATAAGCCTGATATTGTGCTGATGGACCCGGCACAGTCAAGGATATTTTTAGTCGACATTACTATTCCGTATGACGAGAACCTCGTGAAAGCCGAAACAGATAAGCAAACAAAATATCTGGATCTGGCTCACGAGGTGACCGATATGTGGGGTGGTCTGCCGACCGAAATTATTCCTGTAGTCGTCTCTGCGAACGGGCTAATCCCAGTTAGCCTCTCGGGTCATCTGAGGCGGCTTGGACTACGTGGCGGACCGCTCCAGGATCAAATACAGAAGGCGGTGCTCCTCGATACCGCCCGCATCGTCCGCTGGTTTCTTTCTCTTTCCCCCTAACCCTTGGCCGTTTGGTCTCCCCTGCCGAGGTCCTCCATCTGGTTGGGCTTTTATTTATTTATGTATTTTTATATTTATTTTATGTTATTGATATTTATGTATATTTATCTTTTCATTTTCATTTATAATTATATATTTATAGAACCCAACCAGATGAGAAAACTATGTTGATACCCCACAATAATAATAATAATAATAATAATATTATTATTGTTTCTTTCCCTTTCCCCTAACCCTCGGCCGTCTGGTCTCCCCTGCCGAGGGCTCTGGTTCTGGTTCTCTCTCTGTATCTGGTTGGATCTTATTTATTTATGTAGTTTTTGTATTTATTTTATTTTATTGATATTTATGTACATTTATCTTTTCATTTTAATTTATAATTGTATATTTATAGAACCCAACCAGGTGAGAAAATTATATAAATACCCCAATAATAATAATAATAATATCTTCACGCACAATCCCTAACGGGGTAGCCAGAGAGAACAGATCGCCAAGTGTCACGATCCTTACATACCTCTTTCGCTTCTTTCAGATTCATTAACTTCTTCATACATGCACGTCTAGGTATACGAGTACTCTTGACCTTCCCCTCTTCGAGCAATTTGCTCACATGGTCTTCGAAAGTTAGTCTCGGTCTACCTCGACACCTTTTAATATTTACTTTCCCTCTATATATTTTCTTCACCATTCGGTCTTCATTCATTCGCTCAACGTGCCCAAACCATTGGAGTACGCCCCTATCAATTTTTGTGATAAGGTCATCTTTCAATCCTGCCATATTGCGAATCTCTTCGTTTCGCTTTCGATCGGCTATGGTAACGCCACACATTTTACGAAGAGATCGCATCTCCACTGCATTCAACTTGCTTTTATGCTTCTTCTGGCATACCCAGGTTTCGCTGCCATATAACAAAGTCGGTACCAACACTGCGTTATGTATTGCAAGGCGTGCACTCTTCACCACGCCTTGCCTTTTTGACTAATGCATTCAGGGCACCATTGACTTTGTTTCCGGCAGCGACGCGCCTATCCACATCTAAATCACATCTTCCATCCCGGCTGAAAGCACTCCCCAAGTATACAATTTCATTTACCTGTTCTAGACGTTCCTGATTTACCCATATTTCACATTTCGTTCTCTCTTCGTCCTTTTCAAATACCAGAACCTTAGTTTTATTAGCATTCAAACGGAGACCTTTAATTTCACACTCCTCTTTCATACACGTGACTAATGCCTGCAGTTCTGCTTCTGATGGTGCAATAAGCACTGCATCATCAGCATACAGCAGACAATTTACTTTTATGTCACCCAATTTCACACCCAAACAGCTATTTTTCAGCTTCTGTAAACAGCTGTCGAGATACAGTATGAACAGCCAGGAAGACATGACACAACCCTATTTTACGCCCGCTTGGACGCTAAACATGGGTGACAGGTCATGCCCTACCCGCACACAGGCTTTACAGTCATAGTAAAGTGACTGCACAGCCCTTAGCAATCGACGATCCACACCATATCCCGGCAACAGTTCCCACATTTTCTTCCTTATAACCTTATCTAATGCTTTCTCCAGATCCACAAAAGCACAGAAAATCCTCTGGTTAACACTCAGAAGCTTTTCCGTGATCATGCGGAGAGAAAACATTTGATCCGTGCATCCTCTTCCAGGTCTAAATCCGCATTGTGCCTCCCATAAGAATCTTTCCGATTTCTCTTGCATCCTACGTGTCAAAACCTTCGAGTAAACTTTACTTGCTAAACTGGTCAAGATGATCGCCCGATAGCACCCGCAATCAAAATGTGAACCTTTACCTTTATATAAAGGCACAATGACCGCGGATCGCCAATGATTCGGGACATCTCCCGTCCGCCAGCACAAGTTGCACAGCAGACGAAAGCTGTCCCAGACGCGAGGTCCACCGTACTTGACCATTTCAGCAATAACTCTGTCTAGTCCCGCAGCCTTACCACATTTCAAACTTCGAATCGCACGTTCAATCTCTTTCATGCTGATGACCTCAGTGTCATCGAGGTCCGTGTCTGGCGTGCCAGTCATGGCGTTACCCCCGGATTCTTCACTAAGATCATGACACGCATAAATTTCTCTATAAAATTCACTCCATCGCTGCATGACGTCCGATTTTTCTGAGAGGACGTCATTGGTTCTCGAAAGCACTATGTTCATTCTTAAGGCTATCGGTCCACTCCGGGACCCTCCAACCTCTTTCCAGAAGAGTTTGGAGTTTTCCTTAAAGTTGTGCGACAACCTCTCGTCCGCTTCTGTTCTACACCTTTCACGTACTTCCTCAATCAATGTTTTCGCATGAACTTTCTGCAGCTTATATCTTTCTTTCATCTTCTCTCTCATATGCTTATCGTTACTAGAGGCAAAGTAGTCTAACCATGCTTTTTTCTTCTTTTTTACAGCTTCTCTCACTTCATCATTCCATCATGCATCTCTTCTTTTACTACTACCTCTTTTTGTCGTTCCACATACTTCTTCCGCTGCACTTACTTTCTGTTCTGTTACTGCCGTCCGGTAGCGCCAACCCGCGAACAAACCCCTAAATCTAGTAATTACTAGATAGTGATCCGTTCCCAGGTCAGCACCCCTGAACACTCGTGTATCCATCACCTGTTTTCGCAGTCGGTCATCCACCAGGAACAAATCAATCATACTTCTCTCATTCTTTCTTTCTCTAGTGTACATATGGATTTTCCTGTGATTAAACATAGTGTTTGTCACAAGAAGACCCTTTTCCTTGCATACAGCCAGTATAAGCTTGCCAGCATCATTAACCCTTTTATCGCCAAACTTTCCAAGCACCGACTCGTATCCTGGTCGAGCGATACCCACCCATCAATTCAAATCACCACATACAACAGTTCTTTCGTTTCCCTTAACCAAATCTAGAACTTCTCTTACATTCTCCCAAATCTCCTCCAGCTCAGCCCTGGACGACGAAGCTACCGGCGCATAAACAGCCAAAAGGAATAACTTCGTCAGTCCCAGTTTAAAGCGAACCCAGAGAAGTCTTGAGTTCACAACCTTGTATTCAGTCATAAGATCGACCAACCGGGACGACAATAGCACCCCCACTCCCTGGCAGGCGTTCTCGCTTTCCGGGACTCCGGACCATATAGCTAACGTCCCGCCAGGGAGCTCTTCAGTACCACTGCCTTTCCGTTTGGTCTCCGACATACACACGACATCTAATTCTCTTTCTTTCATTATTTCGATCAAGTCATTCGTCTTATCTCTCATGCCCCCTCTAACATTCCACGTGCCAACTCTGCTATAAAGAACATATAGCTGATGTGAAGAATCAACGCTCCGGGAAGTCTGCAGTCTGTGAACACGTACAGGATCGCCCCCGTCACTACATCAGATTTGATAGACCGCAGATCCTCGCTAAAGAACACCGATTCCTTCCAAGGATGATTCGCGAGGCTATTGAAATCAAAAAACATCCTAATTTCAATAGAGAAGATGGCTGGGTGCTACCATCTGCTTGGGATCCTATAATAAATAAAATTAAATCCCAACCCAAGCATACAACTGCAAGACTTCAAGATACCATAAGTTCATACTGCATAGATCGGAACAAAAGTTAAAATTTTAATCTATGGTAACCGCGGTTAACTATGACATATGGACGTTGAACATCTCAGTCCTGCCCGTGACCATGAGTGCTGTAAAGCGTTCGAAACGTCGGGTATTTAAAAAGTTAAAAAAGTTAAATATACGCGATAAATTCCGTAAAAACTAGTATTATTTCAATGTTTTGATATAGATGTGAGTTCCAAAGACAGCGAATATATGAAAAGGACTTTCGAATGTTCCCTTCTGGAATATAAAAATACACCTATAGAAAATAGACCGAAACTACCTAAACTTCCTAACAACAAAAAAACTATTTTAACAGTAGCATCAATGAATATTCTATGTAAACCTTATTTTGAAAAAAGTAACTCTATTTTGGAAACTATGTCTCTTCTATACTGTTGTACCCATGCTATATGTATGATAATGAAAATTCCTGTCATTTCAGTACAAAATTTTAAGAAAAATAATACAGAACCTAAATGGAAACAAAGAATTCAAAAACGAATTGACAATACTCGCAAAATTATAGGAAAATTAATAAGCTACCAAACAGGTAACAGACGTAAAAAAATAATTACCTTAGTAAATAAAATCGCTAATGAAAATGATATTAGCCAATCAGATCCCCATTTTCCGGATAAAATTACTGAATTAAAAGCATGGGCCAACCGTATTAGACGATATTCAGAAAGATCTAAACGGTACTTCCAGAATCGCACATTCGAAAGTAACCAAAAGAGGGTGTATCGGTCTTGGGAGAACACTACAACTAATAGTTGTACTACATTTACACATTTATGTAAGCTTGGGCTCATGGCAGCCCAAGCTTAAATAAATGTCTAAATTTTTGGAAAAGTATGTGGTCTAACGAAGTTTCCCATAATGAAGGCTTTGTATGAAGGCATGTATGCATAATGAAGGGATTCGTGCAACCGAACGTAAGTTTTCTAATTTGGCTAACATGGGTTCTATTTCAATTACTGCTGAAGATGTACACTCAATTACTCGTAGATTACACAATTGGAAATCACCTGGACCAGATGGTATACACAACTTTTGGCTGAAATGGATAACAAGTAGCCACGTGCGTTTGGCTGCACAGATTCAAGAAGCCAATGAGTGTTGTGAGCTACCGAGACTTCTTACAACTGGTATTACCCACTTACTATATAAAAATGGAAACACCACTGAACCTAAAAATTACCGACCTATAACATGCCTTTCAACTGTATATAAATTAATAACTGCAATTTTGAATAACAAGATCTATAAACATTTGGAAAATAATAACATTCTTTCAACTGCACAGAACGGATGTCGGAAAGGGTCACGTGGTTGTAAAGAACTTCTTATCATTGATACTGCTATTTGCCGACAAGTCTATCGTAATCGCAAAAATATGTCCGCTGCTTGGGTGGATTACAAAAAGGCATATGACTCTGTTTCACATTCATGGCTAAAGGGAGTTTTAGAAATATATAAAATAGATGACAAAATTTATAAGTTTTTAAGTAAATTAATGGGTCAGTGGAACACTATCCTAAATCTACCAGGTGAGTGGCAAAGTAGTTCGATAGACTCTATAAATATTAAACGGGGTATATTCCAGGGAGATAGTTTGAGCCCAACTTTGTTTTGTTTAGCACTGAATCCTTTAAGCACTGCTATTGAGGAATCCGGATTAGGATTTCGGTTTCGAAAAGAAAACTCACCGATCTCACATCTACTTTATATGGATGATCTCAAACTATTCACATCAAAAGAGAGTAATCTACTATTATTGTTGAAATTAACACATAGTTTCAACAATGATATTAGAATGGAATTTGGAATAGATAAATGTGCATTCATCAACGTAAATAGGGGCAAAATTAAAGATTGTAATAAATTTGCAATTGCAAATGACTTACACTTCAATTCTCTTTCTGAAACAGAAACCTATAAATACTTGGGCATGGCAGAAACACTAGGAATTAATGACAAAAATATTAAAGAAAATTCAAAAGTAAAATTTATGTCAAGATTAAAAAAAGTTATCAAAAGTCATATATCCGGCGGAAACAAAATTAGAGCATATAACTCCTGGGTAATACCTAGCTCTTCTCTTTCTTTTCTTCTTTTGGTGTTACAAGGTGGTCTCAAACAGAATTGGATGACTTAGATAGACGAGTCCGTACATTAATGACTACACACAGGATGCACCACCCACTAAAAATATGGACGATTATCTGTCCAAGTTAGGTTTGGGCAAATGGCTGAAGGCATTAATTCAAAAATCGGCCTTATTAAATACGGCTCGAATAGTAAGAAGGTTCCTATCTTTGGATGCCTAACTTCACCGATGGCTTAGAATTCCTCGCCGCGGTGGATAATAACCGAAATAATAATATTATTTGTATAGATTGTATTTTTATTTATAATATTATAGTTTTGTGATAATATATGTGAGAATAATAATAATAATAATAAACAAGGCGTAGGGAAGTGACGACCCCATCGCCCGCTGACGTAACGGTTATGTGACAAAACCGCTACGTCAGCGCAGTCAGTCAGCACCTTGCCAAGAGGTGTTAGTGCCGTGTCTCGGCAAAAATTGAAGGTGCAAAGGCCCGCTTGTGCACATGGCCTCACCATGAAACGTCGCCGGGTCTGGGCGTCTCCCGCTAAACGACGCCCTAAAAATGTATGATGGAATTAAATAGAACGCACAAAGGGCCGCTGCCTAGAGGTCGCCAGGACACGTCTGGAGCTGGCGCTAGACGCGACAGCATGCGAACCGCCAGCCGAGCGCGAGGTGCTGCACGACCACCCAGCAGCCCCTCGCATCCATCATCCCCACCAGCTGGCTTGGTGTCGGCAGGGTCTTCGCGGGCCCAGCAATCGGCACCCGCCACTGGTGGAGTACACCGCATGCGTTGGACAATCCAGATGAACAGCAACGCATTGACACATAGAAATGTATTTGACAGTATTTGACAGTACATGAGCAGTGGTATCGTAGTCTCCTTTATTATGGTTTTGTTTGGGTTATTATTAATTTTATAACGTTTTCGTATTAATTCTGTAATAATTTCTGTAGACATAATGGCTATCAATGAAACATGGCTTCGGACAGGGGAGGAAGGCCGGGCGCCTTCTGTTCCAGGGTATCGACTGCTTCACGTACCCCGACCTCCCGAAGTTCGCGCGCGGGGCGGCGGTGTGGGTTTTTATTTGAGACGGGGCTTGTCGTCAAAAATTATTCAACATCCTATTTGTCCCTCGGTGGAGCAGATATGGTTAAATATTAAAATTAACGGCAAGTCCCTTGTCTTCGGTACTGCTTATCGTCCCCCATGGTTGAGCGTGACATTATTTCTGGACGCGCTGAGCGAGTCCTTAGGTTCTTTTGTAGGCTACGATCAAACAGTACTGCTTGGGGATTTTAATATCGACATTTTAAATAAAAATTGTGTTAGAACCAAAATGCTTTCGGACTTCCTAACATGCAATAACCTCGTGCAATATGTTGAGGAACCAACACACTTTACTGAATATAGTGAGACACTGTTAGATGTTATATGTTCAAGTGTGGACTATATTAGTGACCTCAGTAGTCATGCCTTTATTGTATGTGAACTTGACATTCCCAAGCCTAAGTTTCAGCCTGAAAGCGTCACGTATAGACCTTTAAGGGATATGGACATAAACCTTTTCAACCAAGATTTAAAACAAATTAACTGGCATTGTGCATCGTCAGATAACATAAACGATATGATTGATTCTTTTAACAAAAATTTATTAAATATCTTTAATTCTCACGCCCCTCCTAAAACTGTCTATATAAAAAAAATATTATCCATGGATAGCATAACATAAGATGTATGATGAGGACACGCAACGAGGCTCAAGTGAGAGCCCGGAAAACAAAACTTGCTCCACATAAGGATTATTATAGGGAACTAAAATCAATAGTTAATAAAGCGATAGTTTCAGAAAAGATTGCCTACTTCAAATTTTATATTAATTCAAAACTAAATCAACCTAAAATAATGTGGAAGCACATTAAACGCCAAGTTCAAATAAAAAGTAAGGATACTTCTTTGCCATCCCATTTCAGTGACCCCGATGCTTTAAACAATCATTTTCTTAATATTCCTGGTAAAAATGACGTCTCATTGTCTCTTCTCACTTTCTTTGAATTTAATGGCACTAATGATAACTCTTTTTATTTTAAAGAAGCCTCGGAGGATGAGGTGGTTAAAGTTATAAACTCTTTGCAGTCTAATGCAGTGGGGTGCGATGGCATTTCTCTTGATATGTTAAAGTTATTACCTACAGATGTTATTACAAAAATAACATTCATAATTAATAAATCTTTTGCGACAAATACCTATCCGGATCTCTGGCAAAAAGCCATCGTTAAACCTATACCAAAAACTAGTAACCCTGTTTGTATGTCAGATCTCAGGCCAATTAGTATTCTACCGTGCCTTTCTAAAATAATAGAAAAGCTTGCATGTTATCAGCTAACAAAGTACCTTGAAGCAAATAACATCCTTCCTGAGCTGCAGTCTGGCTTTAGAAAGAAGCACAGCACTACCACAGCGCTTATAGAGGTCGTGGATGATATACTGACTGCACAAGCCAGTGGTGAGGGTACTATTTTAACATTACTTGATTTCTCGCGTGCCTTTGAAACCCTCAATATACCATTACTTCTTTCAAAATTATATTTTTATGGTTTAAGCAGAAACGCGACCCAATGGTTTGCCAGTTACTTTAAAAATAGGTCACAGCAAGTTGAAATACAATTAAATGGAAAAGGTAAAGCTATTTCTGGGGAGCGCCCTGTGAACCGAGGAGTACCGCAAGGATCCATTTTAGGTCCCTTACTTTTTATAATATATTGTGCAGACATTATTAAAAATATAGAGTATTGTAAGTACCAAATGTATGCTGACGACTTACAGATATATATATCGTTTAAGCCTTGTGATGTTCAAGTAGCGGTGACAAAATTGAACTCGGATTTGGGTCGGATATCTTTGTGGTCAGAGCGTAACGCATTGGTTCTCAATCCAAAAAAGTCGGAGTACCTTATTCTAGGATCGCCAAATCAAATAAAAAAGATCACACTAAGCCACCCTGCCATTATTGTATACAACGAACCTACTGTGAGAGTCTCTGAAGTCAGAAATTTGGGGGTAATAATGGACGACAAACTTCGTTTTGAGAAACATGTAATTAATATTGCACGTAACTGCTTTTATAGGTTGAAAGTACTTTATCGTATTCGTGAGTACCTAAGTGTCACCTTACGTATACATCTCTGCGAGTCTATCGTGCTTTCAAAATTCAATTACGCGGATTCTCTCATAGGCCCACGACTATTATCTCGAACACAGCAAGTAATACAGCGGGTACAGAATGCCTGTGCACGCTTTTGTTTCAATGTACCACCACGTGCACATGTAACCCCTTTCATTAATAACGCTAATATTTTAAAAATGGACTGTCGCAGGCGACTACACTTTGCCTCACTTTTGTTTGGAGTTATTAAAAATAAAGATTTATATTTATACAATAAATTGATTTGGTCTAAAGATCAAAATAAGCAGTATAATACCAGATCATCCAATTACAAGTTAGTATATCCTTTCTACCGGTCGGCCGCTTTCAGAGGTAGTTTTAAATATAATGCCACTAAATGTTGGAATAACCTCCCGCCTCCACTGCGTGACCTGAAAACAATTAGTGGGTTTAAAATCAAATATAGGTTACACTTACTTTCGGAACAAAAAAATACCGATCTATAAAATAAACTGGTAGGAGGTTAAGTTCTTTCAACGCGTCAGTAATCTTAGTCCCATAAATTATGCAGATATTTTAATTTTCACTTTATATAATTATATAAAACTATTTTATTAAATATTTATTTAATAAATTTACTTTTTCTGAGAATCATTTTCTTACCTTTATTCTTTAGCCAACGTTTATTCCGCATTCTTAATAAATAAAATTGATATATTTAGAAGGAAAACGTTAATTCTATTTTGTACTTACCTTCATTAGACTAATGATATCCACTATTTATGTGAATAAAAATTTAAAAACACATATTTTTTTTATATATTCCGCGTCGCATTATAGCATGTGCATTGAGGCAGCCGTCCGAGTTACGTCGGAGTGCGGGCCGGACTGAAAACCAGTGTCGGGATCAGAGCAATTCGTGTTTCTGTATCTCGATTTTTACTGAGTCCTGTCCATTTCACGGTCTTATGCTGCTACACAGACTCATTTTATATTATTTTTACATTTTTGTTAATTTAGGGAAATATTGTTTTATTCTCTGTGGTGGAGCCATGTGTTTAAGGCTGCCGAAGTCTAGTTCCCCGGTCGAACCTTAAACCTATTACGCGAGATATTAATCTAAGTGGACTATATCTACAAAATGCTTCTACACTTATATATGCGGTACAATGCACTCGCTCTTCCCTAAAAACGAACTATTATTTGCCAAATCGATGAAAGGAATCCTGCTTGATTAGGAAAACACAAAATTGGAGCAGGTTAAAACAATTATATCAAGCAGGCTATACTAGTAGGAAAATGTTGACTCACCGGGATGTTTCTTCTATGCGGTCGAGCACTATAACTGCGACTTCTGGAACCTCTTCTGGACAGACACTCTGCGGCCCCAGAGATACGTCGGGAGAGAATCGGTGTGGTTTCAACGGCGAGCGCGGCGGGAAGAGCTGCGCGTCGGTCGCGCGTGCCTTATATATCCTCGGTTCCGATGATTACGTGACATTCTAGAATCATCTTCTTTCCCCTCCCACCCCACTACCCCGATGTGTCGATAGGAGGGTATGAATGATATCGTTTTGGGATGGGATAACCGATTTGGCAGCCTACCGTCAAATTAAATAAATACGAATGGTTTTCCGCGCAACCATCTCCCCCCGCCCTTGAAGGATTTCCTTCAAAAAATAACTAAAACAACTAGAGCTAAGATCAACTAACAAAATAACTAACTAACGCTAAGATTACCTAAATTCAACTACAATTTTTAAACTAGAAAGCTAGTTTAAATTATGGAAGAGGCAAGGGGCACAAACGGACAACAGGACGCAGGTAAGACCCAACCGTGGTCTTAACGCGAGCTATCCTAATTACTCCGTCGGAACCGGGAAAGACCTCTTCGACAATTCCTAACGGCCAGTGGAGAGGCAGCGTATTCTCTTTGGTGAGCACAACTACAGTTCCTACAGCTAAAGGCTCATCGCTGTGTTCCATTTTTGCCGAGACTGCAAAGTATGCAAGTATTCCATCCTCCATCGTTTCCAGAACGATTGCACTAACCGATCTAATAATTTGTAGCGTGCGGAAATGCTAAGTCTGTTCTCATCCATATCTGCGGCGGGCAAATACTTTAAAGGCGTAAAATTCAAAAAATGTGCTGGAGTTAGAGCCAGCGGTTCCGAGGGGTCACTAGACAACGTCCGACAAAGTGGGCGGCTATTCATTACGCATTCAATTTGAGCGAGTACCGTACTTAGCTCTTCGAAGGACAAAATTTGATCTCCTATTACTCGATATAAGTGACTCTTTAGACTCTTAATATTAGTCTCCCAATTGCCCCCAAAATGACTCGCGGCTGGGACGTTCAGAGACCACTCAATGCGGTTCTCGACTAGAATGTGAGCGAACTCCGAATTAAAGTACTTGCTAGCCAAGAGCTCATGTAGTTCCGATAGAATACGTTTTGCACCGACGTAGTTCGTACCGTTATCCGAATATAATTTACTTACAGGGCCTCTGCGGGATAGAAATCTTTTAAATGCACCCATAAAGCCTGCTGTGCTTAGATCATCAACGAGTTCTGTATGCACCGCTCGAGTAGTTAGACATACGAAAATGCATACGTAAGCCTTTGTGGATCTTATACCACGCCCGCGAGTGAGCGTGACCTTAAACGGACCAGCGAAATCCGACCCGGTGTGCGTGAAGGGCTTTACCGATTGTATTACACAAAGGACAAGCGTCCACCTACCCTTACAATCCCATCCTGTAAAAATGGCTTAAGGCGTTGAAAGGCGCGACTACAAGCTCTATTCGATTGTAATCTTGTAATTTCTTCAGAGAAGTGCGCACGTTGAAGTTCACGTAATACTAGCGACTAGGCATAGTTGTAATCGGACGCTAAGACATACGAACGTCGCGGTAAAAGCTTCGCGAATCGACAAACGTAAATTACGCTACGCAATAATTTCGACCAAGAGGACAAGCGGTTCGCAGCAAAGCAATGATTGGAGAAACCTCGCTCGAAACGTTCGCCACTAGAGCGTGTCTCTTCTCTTCCGGCGGTTGTGACACTGACGAAGGTTCGAAATCGGTTATTGGCCATTGCGAGGGATCCAAGTGAACCCAAGAAGGTCCGTGGAACCAAAGCGGGTGGTCCATTATTTGCATCGGGGTGAGTCCCCGGGATAGACAATCGGCAGGGTTTTCCGTACCGGACACGTGATAAAAGTTCCGCGTTTCCAACTCGTCTTGGATCTTGGCCACTCGGTTCGCAACAAACGTATCCCAACGGTGGGGTGAAGAATGAACCCAGCATAAGGCGACGGTGGAGTCGGAAAAGGCAAATATCCTTTCTATGTGAACTCTATCCCTACATGCGCTGATAACTGCGGTAATTAGCTTGGTGAGTACTAATATTGCGCAAAGCTCTAAGCGCGCCAGAGAGACAACCTTACGGGGGGAGACCCTCGACTTAGAACTAATGAGGCTAATCGAATTTCTACCATTATTCTGAACGTGGAAATATACAACGCCCCCGTAAGCCTTCTCGCTGGCGTCTGCAAACCCAACGACCGTTATGACGCTATTTCTATCTACGACGTTTATATGACGCGGTATTTTAATTTCTCTTAGTAAAGGAAGTTCCTCTCTAAAACGCTGCCACAATCGAACAATGCTGTCAGGCGGCGAGTCATCCCAATCGCATTCAAATAACCAAAGTTGTTTAATCAAAAGCTTAGCGTGTAATACCACCGGAGCTACGAAACCCATGACGTCCCATAATCTAGCAACGCATGACAGTATTGTGCGCTTTGTGCATTTCTCTACGGGCGGATTTATCTTAAGGCTAAACACGTCGGACTCTGGTGACCAACACAGACCGAGCACCTTGTGTGTATCGGAATCGTCGAATTCCTTTATCGCCGAAAGACGGTGTGATAGTGGGATTGTATCTAAAACCGGACGCGAATTACTAGTCCACTTCACAAGATCGAATTGACCCGATTTCATGAGCTTTATAATCTCGGCGGTGGTTAGGGTGGCCTCCTCCACGCTATCGACCGAGTATACAAAATCATCCATATATAAACCGCTCTCAATTGCCCTCTTAGCTTTAGGGTAAGAGGGACCTTCATCGTGGGCGAGCTGCTTCACCGTGCGTAACGCATGAAATGGGCTCGACTTTAAACCAAAACAAACGCGGTTAAATTCAAACACCATTAGAGGTTCCTTTGGGTTGAAATGATATAAAATGCGTTGTCCTCACGGACCCCTATGCAAAGAAACATTTGGCGAATATCGGCGGATAGTGCTATACTAAACAAACGAAAATTGGCTATTATATTAAATAAACTGCCCTGTAAATTTTGCCCACTATAGAGGATATCGTTAAGCGACAGGTGAGTGCTAGTTTTAGCACTAGCGTCGAGCACTACACGTAACTTAGATGTAAGTTTGTCCTCCCTAATGACCCCGTGGTGTGGTATGAAATACGACAGTGTGTCTTCGTAGTTATCTAATTTCGAAGCCACGAGTGATATGTAACCTTCTCTTATATATTCGTTAATGACGCCGTCATAAGCTTCCTTTAACTGGGGTGAAGCGAGCATCCTACGCTCCAAGCTGTAGAAACGTTTTTCCGCCATTTGACGCGAATCGCCGAGAGATAAAACATCTCCTTTAAAGGGTAGCGCTACACTATAGCTACCGTCGCGATCACGAACGGTCGTGCGGACGTAAATTTCCTCGCATAACCTGTCATCTGAGCTAGCTATGGGTGGGACGTTCACCTCCTCCGTCTCCCAAAATTTGCGGACTAACGACTCGAGCGGTTCGACAGCCATACCACAATAAGAGGTTGCCGAAATACTATCTATGATGGGGGCGGAGCCAATGATAACATAGCCCAATACGGATTCCAGTGCGTAAAGCGCGGTATGCGAGGAGTTGCCCCTGACCTTATTGTTTAGCAAAAGATGAGGGAAAAGCGATGCTCCAATGAGCATGTCTATGTTTCCAGGAACGGCGTAAGTGTTGTCTGCTAGAGTTAAATTTTTAAATTCAATCATTGCCGAGGTGTCAACCGAAACGGTTGGCAACCGTTCAGTGACCCTATCTACTACTAGTGCATTTATATCAAAGTTAACATTACGATCTATCCGAGAATAAAATTTTAAATTAATATATCCCTGGGTAGCTTTACTAGTACCTCCGATGCCTTTAACTACAGGACATGAAAGTGACCTATTTATTACTAAGCCTAAGCGCTGACAACATTGTCGTGTTATAAAGCTATTTTGGGCTCCGCTGTCCAGCAGTGCACGGACGCTTTGTTCGTTTCCACGCGAATCCCTAACCAAAATACGCGCCGTACCCAGTAACACGGTTGAAGGAGGTTGTGCTCCCATATTTGCCAATGAGCACAGAGCGACATCACCAGGTCGACCGCTAGAATCGTTGACCTTAGTAGGGGTGAATTCCTTGTCCGCCTTACTTGACGCCGCTATGTTGCTATTTTCAAAATGTAATAGCGTGTGATGTTTCCTGGCGCACTTGCTACATACGGAACTCGAATTGCATTTTGCAACTAAATGCTTATCACTTAAGCAGTTCAGATATAGGTTGTTTGTCTTTACTAATTTATAACGTTCGCTTTGTGAATATTTACGAAAAGTCGCACAATTATATAAATTACCGTGTTTATCTTTACATACGATACAAGTATGCTTAAGTGATGTTGACGTAGCGGTTACGTACGTTAACGACCCTGCTATTTTAGATGGTTGAGTCTGTCTACGGTCGACGCACCTTTTAATCTCCTGTTTAACGTTCGGAGAGCGCTGCATCACCTTTATTTGATCTCGCACGAACGATGCTAAGGAATGAAAGGAAGGCATCTCCGAGCTACGATGCTCCATTTCAAACGCACGCACGGTGTCGGGGTCTAATTTCTTTAGTGCAATATGGAGAAACACCACGTTCATAAGGTCATTAAATTTTAAATTCTTAAGTGCCACCGATGCCACAAATTTATCTAGAAACTGCTCTAAGCCGTTGATGTTCGCGGATGATATAGGTTTAAGATCGAATATCTGGTTCAAATATTCGGAAGCTAACATTCTCCTATCTTCATGTGTATTGTTGCTGTAGGTGTAAAACCAGAGCAGATCGACTGTGCCCTGCCACTAAGTTTACTAATTAAGTAATATAATTTTTCAGCGTCCGATAACGATGGGTTATTATGTATATTGTTTTGAAAACTACTGAGGAAGAAGGGCCACGTCTTAATATCGCCATTGAATACCGGAATATCTATTGGCGGCAACCTAATTGAGTCACGTGGACTTACCTGTATTTCCGGCTTTGCTTCGTTTTGAGATTGTAGGAGTTTTGCCGTTCTTTTCACGCGACACAACATATCTTCGAATGCCAGCAGCGGTTGGTAGTTCACTATGTATTTCGGGTCGATTTGTAATTCCAAATGATTAATTTGGTCTAATATTCTTTCGTAATCCGTCCGCAAAGAATCCACCGTTTCAATTTAATTCAGAAAAGTTTACCGTACCGCTTCTACATTAATGTTCTTTATATGATCGCTAATGCTTTGAATACGTGAAAAAAGTACGTCCCTCTTGGCATAAAGCGTTTTAATTTTAAATTCATTTCCACTAACTGCCATTTTAAATTATTATAACAAAGTTATTAATCACAATTAATCTCACACGCATAAACGATGGACGATGGACACTCGGTATGCCGTATTACGTAATTAAACACCTGCTACAGCGAGTCGAGATGACGCGTTGCTCGTTGCGGTAACTCAATATTTTTCTCAAATTGTCGGGTAAGCGTACCAAACGGTTGCTATTACACTGTTTCAATTATTTAATAAGCTTTAAATTTAACCAAATACGAGCGCTATAAAATAAATAATTCTGTTTGCGAGTACCTAATCAAAATTTAAATTTAAACGAACACTATTTAAGTCTATTCCATAGATTAGAGTGCATTATCTAAATAATTAATTTAATAATTCGACCAGAAAATGGTTGGAGGACCACTAAACACCAGTCCAAATCCGGCTCGAAGGACCATAAAATGGTGGAGCCACGTGTTTAAGGCTGCCGAAGTCTAGTTCCCCGGTCGAACCTTAAACCTATTACGCGAGATATTAATCTAAGTGGACTGTATCTACAAAATGCTTCTACACTTATATATGCGGTACAATGCACTCGCTCTTCCCTAAAAACGAACTATTATTAGCCAAATCGATGAAAGGAATCCTGCTTGATTAGGAAAACACAAAATTGGAGCGGGTTAAAACAATTATATCAAGCAGGCTATACTAGTAGGAAAATGTTGACTCACCGGGATGTTTCTGCTATGCGGTCGAGCAGTATAACTGCGACTTCTGGAACCTCTTCTGGACAGACACTCTGGGGCCCCAGAGATACGTCGGGAGAGAATCGGTGTGGTTTCAACGGCGAGCGCGGCGGGAAAAGTTGCGCGTCGGTCGCGCGTGCCTTATATATCCTCGGTTCCGATGATTACGTGACATTCTAGAATCATCTTCTTTCCCCTCCCACCCCACCACCCCGATGTGTCGATAGGAGGGTATGAATGATATCGTTTTGAAATGGGATAACCGATTTGGCAGCCTACCGTCAAATTAAATAAATACGAATGGTTTTCCGCGCAACCACTATGTTTAATTCCAATTTCTTGCTCTGTTTTGTATCTATTGTGATTAGACCGTGAATAAATGTTTTTTCTTTCTTTCTTTCTTTCTTTCATTGCGGGTGTATTTTAGGGCGAAAGGGGGAGAAACTGGAGGTTTTGCGTATCGGGCAAGGATGCATCGATTTTTTGCTAAGCTGGAGCCATCTGTAACCGTCACCGAGCAAAACCTGACAGACCAAGTTCGGTATATCTTGCGCTCAAATACATTTGATGTCACCCAACTCGAACGGCTACGACGTGACGCTGTTCCTTCATCGGGTGAAAATACTGCAGCTGAGGATGTGGCGCCACAACTTGCTGAGCAAACGGCAAATGTGAATGCCGCCATAAATACGCCAGTTGTGGTTGATTCAAACGATGATGGAACAGTCGCCCAGGAACTGGAACTAGAGCAAATGAGGAGTACATTGGAAGAGGCGATTGTGGAAACGCGCAGTACGCCTCTCGAAAATCGACCGCAACTTCCCCCGCTTAGCCCTAAGCAAGCGGAATCGGGCTGTCGTGAGGGCTCTGAACCCAATGCTGGTTACCTATTTGGAAGCCAGCCGGGACCTTTGCGAGACGGACTCAATTCTTTTTGGCGCCGCACTGGCAGTCTGCCGTATTATAGGCGCCAAACTTTCCACGGCTGGACGCGCTACTGGACAAAGTAGTGCTATCCCAGCCTGGATAATAAGAATTGAAGAACGTATCGCAAAGGCTAGGGCCCTCATCGGCAGACTGATATGCTTCAGGTCAGGCAATATCAGGCCAAGGATTGTGCGCACCGTCAGGATAGCGTTTGCTGGGACAAATGTTAGTTTGTTCAGCCGATATATCGGCCATAATCGTGTTTATATTTAGGTGAAGAGGGCTCTTATTTGGAATAGTAAGTGGAACGGGCCCAGCACCAAATCGGGCAGACACGGTCGCTTTCTGGCGCAGCCAGTGGTCAGAGCCCGTAAACCACAACAAGGGCCCTTGGACGGAAGTTGTGGCGAGTCAGTGTGCGGGTATTACGCCCATGGACCTCGTCATCATAACGCCGGATGACGTAGCTGAGGCGGTCCGTAGGGCCCCGAACTGGAAAGGTCCGGGGCGCGACGGGCTGCATCATTACTGGCTGAAGGGGTTCGTAGTGTGTCACGCTGTGCTCGCCCGACAGTTTCAAGAGGCTCTCAATCAGAAGTCGCTCCCGAGCCTCTTCACTACTGACATCACTCACTTGGTTCCTAAAGATCAGGATACCACAGACCCGAGCAAATACCGCCCCATCACGTGTCTACCCACTATATATATATAAAACACTGACTTCCATTTTGAGCGCGAAAATCACTCGTCACCTGGAGCTAAATCAGGTGATGTCACGCGCTCAAAATGGATGTCGGGGCGGTGGTCGTGGAACCAAGCAACCACTCTTCATTGACGCGGCCATTGGCAAAGTGGTGAAACGCAACCGTCGGAATTTCTCCGCCACTTGGATAGACTACAGAAAGGCATTCGACTCGGTGCCCCATACATGGCTAAAGAGGGTCCTCGAGCTGTACAAGATTGACTGTACAGTTAGAGACTTCCTCGAGCAGTGTATGGGGCAATGGAGTACGATCCTTTGCTATCTGGGCGAGCGGATGATGGCCGCGGAAAACCACATAAGGATAAGAAGGGGTATCTTCCAGGGCGATTGTCTGAGTCCAATCTGGTTCTGCCTCTCTCTGAACCCTCTCAGTACCTTACTGGCGGGCTCCGGGAGAGGATTTCAGCTACGGAAGGGAGGAACAAAAGTGACCCACCTTTTCTATATGGATGACCTCAAGTTATTCGCCTCCAGTCGTTCCCATCTTATGGAATTGCTAAACATCACTTGTGAATTTAGCAATTCTATTGGAATGGAGCTGGGGACGGATAAGTGTGCAGTCCTTCATGTTGAGTGGGGAAGGGTTGCTAACTCTAAGGGCCTCAGAGCCTCAACTGGCTACGTTTCGGTGACCTCTTCGGGGAAACCGAGGGTTTTGTCTGTGTAATACAGGATCGGGTTATTAAGACCAACAACTATCGGAGATACATCCAAAAGGATGGCACCGTCGACGTCTGTCGAGCTTGTCGCCATCCCGGTGAGTCGCTTAGGCATATCATCTCCGGTTGTTCAACGCTTTCTAACTCTGAGTACTTGCACAAGCACAACCTAGTAGCCAGAATTCTACACAAGGAGTTCGCTCTGAAATACGGTCTCGTGGACCGGAAATTGCCGTATTACAAGTACTTGCCGGAAGCCGTGCTCGAAAATGACCGCACCAGGCTCTACTGGGACCGGGCCATCATCACAGACAGGACTATTCTTGCGAATAAGTCTGATATTGTGCTGATGGACCGGGCACAGTCAATACCTTTGGTCGATATTACCATCCCGTATGACGAGAACCTCGTGAAAGCCGAAACAGATAAGCAATCAAAATATCTGGACCTGTATCACGAGGTGACCGACATGTGGGGTGGTCTGCCGACCAAAATATTCGTGTAGTCGTCTCTGCGAATGGGCTAATCCCAGTTAGCCTCTCTGGTCATCTGAGGCGACTGGGACTCCGTGACGGATCGCTCCGGGCTTAAATGCAGAAGGCGGTGCTCCTTGATACTTCCCGCATCGTTCGCCGGTTTCTTTCCCTTTCCCCCTAACCCTTAACCGTTTGGTCTCCCCTGTCGAGGGCTTCCATCTGGTTGGGCTTTTTTTTATTTATGTATTTTTGTATTTATTCTATTTTATTGATATTTATGTATTTCATTTTCATTTAAAATTATATATTTATTGATCCCAACCAGATGAGAAAACTATATAGATACCCCACATAATAATAATAATAATAACTTAATAAATGATAACTTTTCAATATGGATGACCTCAAATTATTCGCCTCCAGTCGCTACCATCTTATGGAACTGCTAAACATCACTTGTGAATTTAGCAGTTCTATTAGAATGGAGTTGGGGACGGATAAGTGTGCGGTCCTCCATGTTGAAAGGGGAAGGGTTGCTAAATCTGAAGGCATAGACTTATCTGTTCCCGTCAACTTAAGGACCCTTTCCGAGGCTGAAACATACCGATACCTGGGTATGTCACAGAACATCGGTATCGATGAGGCTGGTATGAAACAGTCAGTTTGCGACGAGTTTTATGCACGCTTGACCAAAGTGCTTAACAGCCTTTTTTCCGGTGTGAATAAGACACACGCATATAACGGCTGGGTCATGCCTATCCTCATGTATACCTTTGGCATACTCAGGTGGAGTCAGACTGAACTAAACGCCTTGGATAGAAAAGTCCGCACTACAATAACTATAGGAGATATGAACGGTAATGAGGCTGTACTTGCCGCGAAAGCATGGTGGGCGTGGCTTCTTGAGCGCGCTCACCATGCATAATCGCGAAGTGTGCAGCCTCCGTCATTCCTTCCTGGCGAGACCGGATGATCTATTCTATAATGACGTCATTTCTAGTGATAAAGGACTTACCCCTCTATTCTTAGCCAACGAGCAATGGCAGGACCCGGCAGTACAGAGCATTTCCGACCGGGAGACCGTATGGAAGGAGAAGGAGCTCCACGGGAGGTACTACAGGGCTCTACATGAGCCCTACGTAGATACAGCCGCCTCCCTCAACTGGCTATGTTTTGGTGACCTAATCGGGGAAACCGAGGGTTGTGTCTGGCATTGTCGACGTCTGTCGAGCTTGTCGCCATCCCGGGGAGTCACTTAGGAATGTCATCTCCGGTTGTTCGGCGCTTTCTAACTCTGAGTACTTGCACAGGCACAACCTAGTAGCCAGAATTTTACACCAGGATCTCGCTCTGAAATACGGTCTCGTGGACCGAAAATTGCCGTATTACAAGTACTTGCCGGAAGCCGTGCTCGAAAATGACCGTGCCAGGCTCTACTGGGACCGGGCCATCATCACAGACAGGACTATTCTTGCGAATAAGCCTGATATTGTGCTGATGGACCGGGCACAGTAAAGGATATTTTTGATCGACATTACCATTCCGTATGACGAGAACCTCGTGAAAGCCGAAACAGATAAACGAACAAAATATCTGGACCTGGCTCACGAGGTGACCGACATGTGGGTTATATATTTGTAGAACCTAACCAGATGAGAAAACTATGTATATATATATATATATATATATATATATATATATATATATATATCTATCCCAAAATATATTTATATTTACTCTCACAACTTAAATTAACAAGTTAGAGTAAAACAGTGTCCAATAGGGGCTGAGAGTCTGGTGTCTATACTAGGCGGAAGCCTGTGTTACCATGGTTTTACCAATTGAGATACATTGTATTATTAGTTACTTTTGTGTTGTGTTTGTGTGTGTATGTGTGTGTGTGTGTGTGTGTGTGTGTGTGTGTGTGTGTGTGTGTTTGTGTGTGTGTGAATGAGTGTGTGTGTATCTGTGAGTGTGTATGTATGTGTGATCTATCCAGTACTAAAACCATGTATATGAAATAAGAAGGTTTTCAGTGGTCTCATAGTCCAGACTTGACAACCATTGAGTTACTTTTAATTTGCAAGTGCGTTTATTAAGTGAATATATACCGATTCTAGCGTTTACTATATTATATAGAAAATTACCCAGAAAGATAAAAAAATTATGTGAAAATTTGGTGCAATGCGTGTTGTAGTAATAGACTAGATCATTTCTGCGCTTATCTTTTATCAATCGTAAATTATAGTGTAAGAGTGAGTGCTTTTTAATGATACATTGTAGAATAAGGAGCTGCCTGACAGATAGGATTTTCCAATGTTTGTATAGATCTACAGTAGGATAAAGAAAGGGAAGTGAGGCGGATACTTTTAGTATAGCTCTGTCCGTGTTTAATACTATAGAACTGACGCTGGGCAAATTTAGTTTTTACGTATCTAGTTTCTGCTACCCAATCTTTTCTTCTTCTCGGAGTTAATAGGCAAAAGTTTGTGTATTCGTAAAACTATTGATAAGGTATATATCTGTCTTATTGAAAGAAGCTCACTCAACTTGTAAAGTTCTTCAGTAGGAAAACTAAATGTTGTAAAATACATAACTTTTAGTAGAGAACGCTAATTTCTTTCGATTTCTAATAATTTTGTTTTAGCTACTACCCCAGACTGAAACACAGTACCCTATTATGGAATGTACCAATGCAGTATATGTTTGGTTTAGTAGTTTTTTAGAGGTGAAATGTCTTAGTTTCCTAAATATTCCAATTAATTTTCGTATCATATTACTCTATATTCAACTTGAAAGTGCCAGTTCGTGTTGATCCAGAACAATCCCCAAATACTGTATAGATACAACCTTATCGATAACTGTACACTTACAATTAGAACTATTAGAAATGCCACAATAATTTATCTTTAAACTATTGTTATCATTTTGTTGAGTTCTATTATTAATCGTAAAGCATTATATGTATATTTAGTTTTCGCAATATTTAAGGAAAGAATGTTATTCTGGAGCCATTTTGAAACTATTATTAGACCAAAATCAGCATTTCTAAATACCGAGTTCCAATTCTTTCCCGTAAAAACTATTGCGGTGTCATCGGCATAGAAAAATGCTCGACCGCCGAAAAAATTTACGTTAGTTAATGTATTGATATAAATAAGGAACAATGTAGGACCTAGTACACTTCGCTGAGGAACATCAAAAGTAAGCGGTGATTCCTCACAAATGTAGTCACCTACCTTTACTTGTTGTTTACGTTCCCTCAGGTAGTAGAATCTCCTACTCACTTAGAAATAAGAAAATCCGCAGTAGAACCAGAGTGACCGATATAGCCCAACGGATAAGTAAACTGAAGGGGCAATGGGCCAGCCATATAGCTCGAAGGACCGACAAGCGATGGAAAAAAGGTTCTCGAGAAGCAGCCTCGTACCGGTGGGTGAAGTTTAGGGCAACCCCCTAATAGACGGAGGATGACCTGGTAAGACATGCATGAAGCCGATGGATGCAGGTGGCTCAGGACCGTGGTTTGTGGCAATTCTTGGGGAAGGCCTATTTTCAGCAGTGGACTTGTGAAGGGCTGTAATGAATGAAAAAACACTAAAAATCACTTTTACCAACGTTGAACTTATGCGGACTATGATTATTTGTTTATCGATAAAAATATCGACATAGTCCTCGCCTTACGTTGCTTACGCATGTAGACAGCGGCACCAGTGTCGACGCGTGTACAGTTTGATAGTATGTGTAAATGCAATGAACACAAACGTAAATGTTGTAGTGTGCGTATATAGTGACACAATTCATTTTTGTATTTGTAGTGAAGTATACAGTAGTGTGTTTGCCTCGCGTCCCCTTGAAATTGACAAACTTTTGCTTAGGAATTAACGCGCATGGCCTCTTAAGTTGGTTGAATACTCACAGGTAGGGTAGGTCAAACGATAATTTGGAGTTGAGTCCGGAGATACATTCAACTCTAAAGATCTACACCTAGGTCCCGTATCCACCGGATCTTTACAGGTCCGACGGCCGGTCCGATTGCCGTCGAAATTAAACTAAGTCAGAACTAAATTCAAAATGTATTATGGGGAAGTCTTAATTTCGATCAAGAAATATTATTTTGAAGTAGATAATGAGGTGAAGGCATCACGTGATCACAGAATTGTATACACTAAACGCTGCGTTATATGAAAGTGCCTTACTTAAGTTATTTAATGTGTAATATGTCAATCAGTCTTAATATTAATTTGTATATTAAATGCTAGTTAGTCACACTGCTTAACACTACGTGCTACTCTTATTTTATCTCTTATTTATTATTTAAAACATGGAGGTTAGAGATAAGGAGAACGATCGCTACGTACTTAAACATAGCCCTCCTGTCCTTCAAAATACGTCGGTAAGTAGTATCTGCGAAGTTAACTGTTTATGGGTACAAGCAGATGAAGTTAGTTGAATAATATACTTTTCTTCGCGACATTGGTGAGAAAATATTCGTGCTCCGTAATTTTTTAATTTTTGACAAAAATAAATATTGAAAAATGGTGAAATAATATATTGTGCGTGGATGTGCAAGTAGTTTAGCATCTGATCGGAAAATAGACTGAAAATGACCTTTATTGAGACAACTTAGCGATCGCAGCGCCTCACTTAATTTTGTCCATATTTCTGGAACACTATTTTCTACAGCGATTGTTCTCCTTCTATCTAACCTCCATGGTTTAAAAGCTGATTAATGTGTAAATGTGGTACGTTTTTATGTATTAAATGTACTTAGGCAAAAGTAAACTATTAGTGAAAGCGCTGTAACAAATGCATTGTGGTATAAATGTTAGGTTTATTTTCCACATGATGCCTTTTTTAAGCTTCTTTACGCTGGATTAGGCTGTTATCAAAAATCAAGTATTTCGCAATGTGACGCATTAATGTAATATGAATAAATTACAAATCATAAAAGGCTGTATGTTCTAAGATCTTCATCTGCCTTAACTCGCACTCGTAACAACAACAACCTTCAATTTGTTTTAAAATTTGAATTTCTATTTTAAGGTTATAAGCTTATAAGTTCATAGCGTTAGAATGTTCGTTAATTATTGCGAATTTATTAAGTTTAAATAACGTTAAATGTGTTCTTTAAAAGATGCTCTGTCCAGAAGTTTCGAATTTTTCTCCGCCCAAAGTCATTACTTACCAAAAAACAAAACTAAATATTGAATCCGTCAACGAAGGAATTAAATTAAATAAGTTCTACAAAAGTATTATCATCACCTGTCCAGATGAAATAAAAATACCGAGTCCTATTGAAGAAATGATTTTAGAAGACAGTGATTATTATAAATTATGTAATTGCCCTCTCACCGAGCTGGTAGATATTGTGTTCGTTGAAAGCTTTGTGAAACGTGGAAGTTTATACTGTTTAACTGCTGACAGCAACTGTATAGTTCAAAACTGCACTGCTATTACACCTGACGGAGTTCTTACACTGCATATCTTGGAATTTATTTATCAAACACTTGGTCTAGAAGGAACAAAGCGGCCAAATAATTACTATGAAATAAAAATAGATTTAAAAAGTCTTAAGCATTATAAAAAAATTTGTGATGCATTATGTAAACTTGGAAATTTCGATTTTTATGTACTTTGGGAACCAAATTCAGAGGAAATATGCCCATCGTCCATAGCAAAGTACTTCCATGACAAAAATATACATGTGGCAGTCTGTTCCCTCGAACTAAGATATGTATCACCTGAAATAACCGAAATACCTTCTTTAGAAGGTGCCGAGATTGAAGAAATTGTTGAATGGGTAGGAATGTTAAGTCATGGGGCAAATGTTACGCCTAAAGAAGCCTATGTCAGTACTTATACTCAACCAGAGAGTATGAAACCACTTGAGTCAAGCAGAATATCCATACTCATTGTAAAAGGATTTCTTACACCTACTATTATCACGCAATTATGTATTAAATTATCAGAATATGTTTTAAGTAGAGATTTAAATAACTATTGGGCTTCTATCAGCATTCAAAGTCAGGAAGAAAGCCTGTGGAAATGGAATCTTAGCTCACCAAGCATGTTTCAGTCACATAATTCATCAATGAGTGTATTTTTTACAAAAGCTGGACAAACAATATATTCAATAGGTCAATTAAAATATTCGTAATTTATGATCTTTTTCATTTTCTTTCTTTCTTTATGGCAGATATAAGGAATTCGGCAATGACATATTACATGTTAAACTTAATTGGTATACAAACTCTGCATAAAAACGGAAATTAAATAATGATGTCTTATATTTACATGAACACTGCATATTGATTAAAACTACTTTTATGGATTTTATCGCATTTAATTTTAATTCCCGACGTTTCGGGTGCTTTCCAGCACCCATGGTCACAGGGGACTGAGATGACTGATGTCCCGATGTCATTGTTAAACCCGGAGTACCTTCAGCTTTTTTAATTATTTTTTATGGTCCGATCTATGCAAAATGAACTGACTGTCTTGCAGTGGTATGCTTGGGTTTAGTTTTAATATTATTTATTATAGGGTCCCAAGAGAGGAAGAAACAGCGGCTCACATGTTGCTGACATGTCCAGAGGTCGCTTCATACAGGGCTAAACATCTCGGCACGCCGGGATCACTCCCCGAAGTTTCTTGCAACATCTTGGACTGCTGAGCTTCTTTGGGGAGATATCATGGCTCGAATAACCACATTATTCCTGCCCACACGCAAAATACGCGCTGAGACGTGGAGTTGCGGAAAACAGCCCGTCGTAAACTAACTTTAGGGTCCCAAGCAGGTGGTTGTACCCACCCTCTTTCTCTATTGAAATTTGGATGTTTTTTGATTTCAATTGCCTCACGTATCGTCTGTGGTAGGAATCGGTGTTCTTTCGCAAGGATTTGTGGTCTTATCAAATCTGATGTAATGGTTGGGGCCGTCTAGGATATGATCATAAACTGCAGACTTCCCGGAACGTTGATGCTTCACATCAGTTATATGCTACTACTACAAGACTTCTAGACAGTCAATTCATTTTGCATAGATTGAACCATAAACAATAAAAAAGCTGAAGCTACTCCGGGTTTAACAATAACATCGTGATTTCAGTCTTCTCAGTCAGTGACCGTGGGGGTCACGGGGGACTGAGAACTGCTGGAAAGCACCCGAAATGTCGGGAATTTAAAATAATTAAAATTAAACACGATAACATCCGTAAATCTAGTTTTAATCAAAGGGAAATTAAAATTGAGGGATAAAACTATGATTAAGAACTTGTTTCATGAAAATCTGTTTCAGTTAGAATATTTTTTTTATACCATTGGGTGACAAATGAGCACACAGTCGACCACATAGTAAGTGGATGCTGTGGCCCATCGACATCCACATCAATCCTCGATTAAGATTCAAAATGCAAATGCATTGTCACCTGAGGACTAAGATGGAATGTCTCGATTCTAGTAAAAAGGGTCTTTGGTTCTCTACACTCACCATAGAGACCCAGCAACACTACGCTGCTAGTATACGCTGGTATTCGGTGAGAGCGTGGCGTTCCCCCAGTCGAGCCGACTCATTTGTGCTACACCTATAATATAGCTATAGTGTGGCTCTACCACATAAAATATCACTTAAATGTACAAATATCCCTTTTAATCTGTTTTTTTTTTCGTTAACTTTCAAATTAGTTTTTGCTCTTATTCTTCATTGAAGTAAATCATCTTTATTATTACAGCCCTTCGCAAGTCCACTGCTGAATATAGGGGGGCTTTGAGGATCAAAGAAAACTACAAAAGCAATCCTGAGCCACCTGCGTGTCTTACCAGGGTTGTCACCCCATACTTTGTTTAACAGTACAAGGCTGCCACTTGATAACCTATCTTTGTCATTGGTTGTCAGTTGTTTGAGCTGTATATGTGGGCAATTGCCACATCAGTTTATTAACCTGTTAGGCGATCTTGGTTTTCTGGTTCTACTGCAGATATCCTTATTACGAATTCTAACTAGCATTCCATTGCTTACTGAGCAATCTTAGGCTGAGTCCCCAGTAGGCAAACAGTTAGCGGCTGACTGAGTGAGCCGCAAATTTGCAGCGAACTGAAATTTGAGTTAGCTGCAGACTCAAATCAATTTTTTGTGCGTCGCAAGCAAACTGTTAAGAGTTAGTCGCTTATTTAGCCGACCGACTGAATTATACACGTCACGATGGATATTTTTGAAGTAATTGGTATCTTAGAAGCGTTGAAAGAGGATAAAAGGAAGCACTGGGTTCA
The DNA here is from genome assembly GCA_907164705.1 of Parnassius apollo. NCBI lineage: Eukaryota > Metazoa > Arthropoda > Insecta > Lepidoptera > Papilionidae > Parnassius > Parnassius apollo. The sequence continues at coordinate 863,120 of CAJQZP010001568.1, read as the reverse complement.
CCCATTATACAAGAAAAGGTTGAGCATTGGACAATTTCACACTCTTTACCCAGAACTAAGGAAACATCCAGAAAAAATTTTACGACTATTTCAATATGACTTCTCATACATTTGATGAATTGTTGAAATCTATAACCCAGTACATAGCTAAAAAAAAAGCACAAAGCACAAGAGATACATTATGTCCTGAAGAACGGCTTACTATAACTTTGAGGTAAGTAAATAATTAAAGCTTTAGAATTTTAAAAAAATATGTTATTTTTATTTTAATACAGTCACTTTCGCATTTATAGTTTTTAATTTAACAATCATTTTTCAAAATTACTGTATTATTAAATTGAATTAGGAACAAATATGGTAACATTAAGTTGGTAACCAGTCATTCCTCATCTTCAATGTGGTTTGAAACGCCTCGTAATATTGCTTCTATGTCTTCTACTTCCGCTGAAGAACCTGTAGAGCTATGTGATGGACTGTTTCGAGGGTAGTTTTGCACATTTGGTGTACTGCTGCTTCCACTCGCAAAGCCATACTGATGTGGGTACTGGTAGGCATTCGTCCATCCAGTTTGCATCATACCACCGTCATAATTATTATGTACACTATATTTTATATTTTTAATAATTTTCATCATTTCGAACCGAAATTCAAAATTCTGTATTGGGGACATTGTCTTCATTTCCGGTAAAATATTTAGTAGAAAGTTCATATCTGGATAGTTTTCTTTTTTTTTCCATCGAGTTAATTAGTGCTTCTTGAAACACAGTCATCTTTTTTGGTCTACTGACATTAACTACCGAGTCAGTAGAATCATTTTCATCTAAAATAGCGCTACTGTCGCTAGACGTCTCGGCGCTAATATTGCCAGATGTCTGGTTGCTAGCTCTAGAAACATTTAAAAAGTGTAACATGTCCAAGTATGGTGTCTTGCGTTTTTTTGTTGCCCCACTTCCGCTTTTGACTGAGGAATCCTTATTTTTTTCTCTGGTGTGATAGTCGCGCAAACCCTTCCATTTTTTTGTAGGTCTTTTACTGAAACAGAAATAATCGGTAGTTCAATATTCTTTCCAGATTCCTGTCAAGTGGACTAAGTTACAGAAAAATTGCACAAGAGTTTCTTGTTGAAAAGTCGACGGTATCGAAAATAATAAGTGAAACTGCATGCATTATATGGGATATTTTACAGCCACAGGAAATGCCGGAACCTTCTGAAGAATTGTGGCTAGAAATAGCAAAACGATATAATAAATAAACCAACTATCCTAATTGTATAGGATCTATCGATGGCAAGCATATCCGTATTAGAAAACCACCAAAAAGTGGGTCCAACTATTTTAATTATAAGAAGTTCTTCTCAATTGTTCTGTTAGCCGTAGCAGATGAAAACTGTTCTTTTATAGCTATTGATGTAGGTGCTTGCTGACGAAATGCTGACAGTAATATATTTAAAGAAAGTGGTTTTGGCAAAAAATTGGCGTATGGGTCTCTGAAGATTCCTAACTCAACTAAATTGCCTAATTCAAATGGATTGCCCCAACCTTTCGTGTTTCTTGGAGATGAGGCATTTGGATTACAAAAGCATATCTTGAGGCCTTTTCCTAATAAAAGTTTAAATAAGGAAGAGCGAATTTACAATTATCGTCATAGTCGAGCTAGGAGATGCGTGGAATGTGCATTCGGCATCCTAACAAGCAAATGGAGAGTTCTGCATACACCGATCGCTACTAATGTGAATACAACCATCGCTATCGTAAAAGCTGTTTGTATTTTACATAATTTTGTCATAGCAAGAGCAACAAGCACAATATGCACATATTTCGCGACGTACCTCAATAACTCTTCCAAGTTCAAGGAGCCAAATTATTACTGTATCAAATTCTGGAAAAATAACAAGAGAAAACTTTAAAAACTATTTTCTTAACGAAGGAAAGCTACTCTGGCAAGATAAATATTTGTAAGTTGTAGCTACAGGAAGAAATAGTGTAACGGAGTGTGTAAAGCCGTAAATGCTATGTAAATTATGATACTTTGTTTTATGTAGTGAGTGATACAAGTATATTGTTCAATAAATAATAAATTCATTAGAATGGAACTTACTTCTTTTTTGTTTAGTGTTTTCTTCTAAGTTTTGCCAATCATCGTATATAATATCAGCGACATCATTCCAATTGCTCTGCTTTAATACTCTGTTGCTGTATTCTTCACTCGACATGTTCCATATGCATGGTCTATTCTGTATTTCACTAATGAACCTTTCCGTATCAAAGGACATCTTGGATTTTTAGTGATGTGTGTGTGCGTTGAGATTAGTTAGGTGCGATGCAAAAAATATCCGAATAATCAGTTTGCGGCTGAGCCACTACGCCCGGCGAACAACCAATCGCCACCGCCGACTGGAACCGGTTTTGGTGGGAGTCGGCCGCTCACTAAGATAGTCGGCGCGCGTAACGCTGCAAACTGCGTACAGTGAGCGCAAAACTAGCAAACTATGAACACTCCATTTGAAATATATGGAAGGGCGTACTAAACCGATACGCCGCTAACTCAGTCGGCGGCTAACAGTTTGCCTACTGGGGACGCAGCCTTAAGGTGGCTCAAGTCGCGTGCTCGAACTCATTGGTGGGCGCGGCCAAAAAGCACGTTGTCTCACCTGGCATCGTGCCCGACAGAGATAGTACCAGTGAAGAGCAGCACGTCTTATTCGTACGGCGTTCCGAACCGTTAGAACAAAAACGAAGTTACACGAACACGATGCACACATACATACCACCCTATTCTGTGCCGCTCGACGCTTGCTAAGAAATCAGCAGTAAATAATTTAGTACGAGTTTGTAGGTAAAACTCGTACTAAATTATTAGGCACTGCGATACGTTATCGCTTTATACTATACCTCTATGGCTCTATAGATACCTAATATAGATTGCTTATTTTATTATGTTTTGTTTTCCCCGGGTGGTCATGCAGCGATCACTCAAGAGTTCACGACGCCGAAGCATGAACTGGAACAGTCATCGCAATTTATATCCGTACTAGCTGTTGCCAGCGGCTTCAAACGCGTGAACTCGAAAATTATCCCACAGGAACGAAATACCTGAATAAACGGTATCAAAAAATGTGTTATTCCAGACCAGGTATAACCTATCTCTGAGCTAAATATCATCCAGATCCCTTCAGCTGTTCTGGCGTGATGAGTAACATACATCTATCCATCCAAACTTTCGCATTTATAATATTTAGATAATAATTGTAATTAGTTCTGCCTACCTATAAATTGTTTTCAAAAATACTTACCTGTCTTCTTACTTTTTTTATATACACACAATATCACTAGATGTAAACACATGTTTTTATCAAGACAAGTGACCCGTCAAGGGGTCGATTTCAAACCATCCGTAAAAAGTGGGTTTTTGAAATAACTCCTTTAATATTGTTGGAATATACGTTATTTCTTTATAACGCGATACTTACATAACATGTTAATATTGTACAGTTTGGAATATTAAACTTACATGTGTAACATTCCAGATAATCAAAAGAAACTATCTATTTTTTCATTTGTGTCACCGGTCATTTCCCCCGATTTTTTCAACAAAACTTTAACTATGAAAAATACTACTGTGTGAAAACGTATATTTTTTTACTCTGGTTACACATTAATAACCATATACTTAAGTTATGCTAATAGTTTTAAATTAATACAAAATATAATACGATTTCTCTCTGTTTTATTTTGTGACCATTTTTTTCAATCATTAGTGTCGACTTAATAAACGTTCCGTTATTAAGAACACCTGTGCATTACTGCTATCCCCACTTTTACGCACGTAAAGAAGTACCCTAGTGGCACGAGAACGGTCGGTGATAGCAGACGCGTGCATCGTTAATTCTGGTAAGAAATCGCTTTTTTATTGAATTTCTGTGCTTAGTACGAAAACTGAATCATTCGTGTTTATGATAGTGTGATAATAAGTATTTGAACAATGGATTCTTTATCATGCACGTATATTAGCAACGAATAACGCGGATATTTTGTGGGCTCTTAATGGCGTCTAGAATATTCTACGACGCAATAAATTAGATTGTTGGTTGAAAATTTCATTCGTGTCACTTCATTAGTGTCATTTTTTTGAGTAACACTAATGAAATGCAATGCTACACGAATGAAACGGTATATCACTTGACTACGAAAAGAAGGGTTATGATTATTTTCTTGTTTTTAGCTTATGTGTCATCAAATTTGCTTTTAAACCTTACTTTTACTTGCAAACTTTAAGAGGTTTCTCTCATTTTTTTCATGATAAGTGCCATTAATTTATTTGTTAAAATTATGAGATGGATTTTCCTTATAGTATATGATAAATTGTTTAAGGTTTAAAATGGTGAAAGAAAAATGTAAGAAAAATGAAGATGAGTTGGAAAGGAGAAGGATTGCAAGAAGGGAAAAATATAAAAGAATAAAAAGCGATCCCGAAAAATATGCCGTTGAAAGGGCTAAAAAAAAGGAGGCTTACTTAAAAAGGAAAAGAGAGAAGAAAGTAAAAAATATCAACCAAATGTCTCCAAGGGCACAAAGAGCACAAAGAAAGCGTTGGAGAGAAAATTCGAAGCGATACCTGGAGAAGAAAGCACAAGAACGGAAGATACAAGAAGTAACCATTTCCCAAGTGCTCGAAGCTCACATAAAAATAAATGATAAAGAGTTCTCCGATCCTTTGTATGAGGAAAATGTAAAAAAAAGAGATAAATAAAGAAAGTAAGAAAAGAACATTCCAAAGTAAAATTAAAGCCTTACAGTTAAAACATGCAATAGAAAAAAAGAGAAATGACCTTATTAATTAAGAAATACCAAAAGCGCTGCAGAATTTTGACAAAGAAATTAAATAAAATAAAAGAAAATCAGGCATATACTGTTTGGGAAGAAAACATTGCATTACCTACTCAAGTTCCTATTCATACACCTAGTAGCCCTGATGCTGCCAAAGAAGCGACAACCGAACAAGGTATTTTAAAGTCTTCTGGCAATTTGAAACGTAGACCTAGTTTAGAGTTTCGTAAAAAGTGTTTTAAAGACAGATTTCAGCAGAAGATTAAGCAAGGCAATGATAGCATCCAAGAATTAATCAAAAGTTTTTATGAAGATGACATTAACAGCCGCATTGGTGCAGGAAAGAAACAATATGTAAAAAAATTTGGAATAATAAAACAAAAACGGTATCTGCTGGATTCTGTTAAAAATTTGCATAAAAAATTTCTTGAAGAGAATCCTAACATACTGATTAGTTATGTAACATTTACAAGACTACGCCCATTTTGGGTCTATTTGCCACGAGATGACAGGGAAACATGTGCATGTATGGCACATACAAATATAGATCTAATGATTTTAGCTTTAAAGAAAAATAAAATAGTTGACATAAGGAATTACCGGGATATGCTGCACGTTCTTTGTTGCGACAAATACAATAAAAAGTGCGTTGGCAGAGATTGTAAAACTTGTAAAAACAGAGTTATATCGTACAATGAATTTAATAATACGGACGAAATCGAGTACCATGAATGGTGCAGAGATAAAAAGAAATTAAGCTCCAAAGAAATAAATATAGTGAAAAAATTTACAAGGAAAATAATGCCTAAAGACCTGATACTTAAACTTGAGCATTCCCTTCCGAAATTCTTTATTCATACTGTGAACATCCTCAATCAACATCAAGCTGTTACTCTATTGAAAGAATCCCTTAATCATGACGAAACATTACTCCACATGGACTTTTCTGAAAATTATAGTTACAAATTTGCTGAAGAGGTGCAAAGTCTACACTTTGGGGGTAGCCGGGGACAAGTATCTCTTCATACCGTTGTAGCTTATCTCAAAGAAGGAAGAGAGACTGTTAACCACTGTCTGTGCACGGTCAGCGAATGTACACGGCATGATTCCCCTGCAGTCTGGGCACACTTACAGAAGGCGTTACAATTTGTGTTCGAAAAATGTCCTTATATTACCACCGCCCACATTTTAACAGATAGTCCAACAAGCCAATACCGAAATAAACAAATATTTTACATATTGACTCAGCTCCGCGATACCTTCCCATCGTTAAAGCTAGTTACTTGGAATTACCAAGAAAGTGGTCATGGCAAAGGCGCTCCTGACGGCATTGGCGCTGTGGTTAAGCGGACAGCTGATCATCAAGTTAAATGTGGGCGTGACGTCGGGGGATTTTTCAACATTCCTTGCAGTTGTTCGCGAAAATATTAAAAATGTTGAGATAAAAGTAGTAGAGGAGCATGAAATTATAGAAAAAGAACTTCTTCTTCCTAAGGATATTTCACCATTCAAGGGTACTATGTTAGTTCACCAAGTGATCTGGAATTCTGGATCAGAATTTCTTGAGTTCCGAAAACTAAGCTGTTTTTTGTGTTTGGATAAAATCTGCGAACATGAGGATAAACATATGCAATTACATAAAATTTATAAGAGTGTCGTCGAATCGGCTGTCCAAAATATAAAAGTTATTCCACCAAGCAAACGAATTACGGTATTGAGCGATGTATCCATCCAGTATTATAATCGGAACAATAATCCGTCTACTTCCGGAACACGCAAAATTATAAAATCTGTTAAAAGACTTGCAGATGTAAAATTTGATTGGACAAATCAAACGTTCATAAACACACAACAGAAGGTGTCTAATGGGCATGAAGAGGCTTTCCTCCGCTTTATTAATGAACGGTCTTTTGAGAATACGGAATAAGAAAAATGGAGAAATAGAAAGTAATGGTAACTTTAAAACATGATCAAGACTGATTACATAATTAAGTTAATACGAAAATAAATTTTTTTATTTTTTATTTATTTCAAACAAAATCCACAGCTCTTTGTTACATCGTACATACATCTTATGATCTTAAATTATAGCCAAAAACGGATTTACATTATTTAAATAGTATTTTCAATTTATAACGGACATGTTGAAGACAAAGTAGTTGGGACTAAAAATACATATTTTTAAACATCTAGAAAACATTACAAGAAAATTAAAAGATTTTCAACATGCATAATGCTCGTATACGCCTCCCTCGCACGCGGGCATGTGTGTGTGTGTGTGTGTGTGTGTGTGTGTGTGTGTGTGTATGAGTTAATGAGTTACAAAAGAGATAAACTCACTACATCAGAAGTTTCAAGACATCCTTCTTAAACTTATCCTTACTGGAATGGAAAATATCAACTGAGTGGAATCTTTTATTATAAACTTTTTGTAAACGATTCGATTAAATCAAAGAATTGAAATGATAAAAATAAGAAATCAACAAGATTGAATAAGAAACTAGCTATAAGATTTAACTAAGTATTAATATAATATTACCTATCCAAAATGACTGAATAAATAAATAAGTGAGGTAGAAATACTTTTATGAGAAATATATGCCTACATAATTAATTATACGTTGTTATAACCAAAAAGTTTGTTACTTATATTTTTGTAGATCACAGAAATAATTATGTTACGTAATCGTGTATTCTTAAAATTTGTTTTGTATTGTTTTTAAATGTCTTTTGATTAAAAGTTTAATAAAAGTGTTTTTGTTTTTGTTCTCACCTAAAAATGCTAACATACGTATTTTCTTGTGCATTATTAAAAAAGATTAATCACAGAAAACGTAATAGTACTACGTACCCAATATTATAATAGTAAAGTATCTGATTTAGTTAGCCAATATCATTAGTGTCATGCAGACTTCATTCGTGTTATGCGAGTTTCATTCGTGTTCCCAGGTATATCATTCGTGTTACCCTGATCTTGATTTTTTGTCACTTTTGAGTAGATACGCACCGTGATTTTACATTCTGATGTATTAACTTCATAAAAGTAAACGTTATGGACCGTCAGATAACAATAAAACGGGTATTTGCACAAAGCGAAAAAAAAAGTGTCAAATTAATTCGACTTGTGAAATCGACCTCAAGACTGTTTCCTTAGTACCGACGTACTTAGGCAGGTAGTAGTAGGTAGGCAAAAACGATTACTACTGAAAAACTAAATAGGTACCTACCTAACATTCAAATAAAAATATTCTCAAAAAGCTCAACCAATTCAGAATTTAATTTTGTTAAAAGAAAATTGGTCAAATAAAAAATAAAGGATGAAAATAAAGCATATTATGGGAATATAAAAATAAATCGTATTTATTTGAATAAAACTATTATTTACGGATTTTATCGCGTTTAATTACTTTAATTTATTTTTATTATTATCCCGAAGTTTCGGGTGCTTTACAGCGCCCATGGTCACGGGGGGACCATGGGCTCTGTAAAGCACCCGAAACGTCGGGATAATAATAAAAATAAATTAAAGTAATTAAACGCGATAAAATCCGTAAATAATAGTTTTATTCAATGTGTAGTGTTCGCGTAAATTTAAGAAATCGTATTTATTTGTTATTTCGAGTTTTACAAGAAAAGCATAATATTTACTGAAGAGAATTATTTTATTATTATAATAGTACATGATAATCCCTTTAAAATGACACCAATATGAATAATATCTTATATCTATATCTACAAATAAATAAAATTTAAGTGTCTGTTTGTAATGTTAAAATAACAGCTTTTTATTAAATGCATATGAAAGTACTAGTAACAAAAACACATTTTTTAAAATTTCAAACACCACAATCTCTAATTTTTTACTCTGCTATCTTCAGCGCTGTACACGAACGGAACGATGTCGTTGAGAGCCGTGGTAGCTCACATGGTTAGCGCTCGTTATAGGTATCACAGTACGGGAGCAACCCGGGTTCGATCCCCACTGGCACCAATGAAATTGTTGCGTGCTGATTTAGCTATCAGTTGGAAAGTCTGTTTTTCTGGGCCGTTTTGTTTTGTTACACTGACATCTCGCAAGTCACCTAGGGACCTAGGAGGTTGTCGGTTGCTTATTTTTTATTTTTCTTTAAAATTTTCGTCGGTAAAATAATATATTTATAAAAGTAAAAAAAAAGTAAAGTTACAGCCTATATACGTCCCACTGCTGGGCACAGGCCTCCTCTAATTTCTGAGAGGGTTTTAAGGCAAGGAAATGTCCGCCACGCTGCCTCAATGCGTGTTGACGAACTTCACATTTCTTCGAAATATATATTTTTTAATTTCTCAGACATGCAGACCCGAGTTCGATCCCCGCCGGTATCAATGAAATTGTTAATTGCAATTGTGCTGATTTACCACGTGCTCGGCGGTGAAGGATCATCTCATCTTCCTCCTGGACCGCCGCAAGGTGTACTCGTTTGTAAAACCTAAGTCAATTATATTTTCAAATTTAAATAATCAAATCAGTGTTGATAATTCGAGAAAAAAAAATAGGAGTGCAGAAAGCAGTGGAGGTGAGCAAAACTGTGAGTCAAACCTTATATTCTGATCGCCTAGTACGCATCCCCCTTTTGCGGACATACTTTATGTCGTCATTGACCAACCTGCGTGTGCGCTTAGCCTATCTGCATACGCACTTTTCGGCCATTTTGGCGTTTTAGTCCAACCCACTCAAACGAGACTCCACCCCTTGCTTGCCATAGGACATTGCTGCCGCACTGTTTTTTGCACCATTTTGCGATTACGTATTGAAGAGCATAACTAACTTCTATTCACTTATAGTCTCCTAATCGTGAGCAAATGGATACCATGAATAAATCGTTGTCAGATACAGAAGTGGAAATTGCACATCAAACCACCACACCAAACTTTTTAACTGCCCGGAAAAAGAGAAGAAGAGATGAAGATTACACTACGGAATTGGCTAATTTAAAAGAAGAAATGAAGAACATGTTCTTATCGCTTATGAATTCTCAAAATCTTGAATTTCAAAAAAATGCAAGCATTCTCAAAGAAATCCAAAAAACTAACCAAAATATCGAAAATTCTATTACTTTTTTGACAGAACAAAACAAGGAATTTCAAGAAAGGATTTCTAAGCTAGAAGGACAAATTAAGGAGGACAGGAACTATATAGCGGTTTTGGAAGATAAAATAGAGGACATGCAAAAAGATAGACGTAAAACAAATTTGGAAATCAAGAACGTCCCAAGAAAGAACGACGAGAGTAAAACAAACCTTATTGAAATGGTTTTAAGTCTATCCAACACTATCGGCTGCCAAATGGTAAGTTCAGATATTAAGGATGTGTATAGAGTCCGTGGAAAGAGAGAAAATATTAAGAACACTCCTATTATTGTGGAGACATTATCTACAATACAAAAAAATGATTTTTTGAAAAAATGTAAGGAGTTCAACAAAAAAAAATTACAAATCAAAACTCAGTGCTCATCATTTAGGACTTAAGTCTTCAGGTGTAGAAAATAATCCTATCTTTGTATCAGAGCAGTTAACAGCTAAGGCTGCTCGACTCTATTTTCTTGCACGCGACCTTAGCAAGACACATTCGTATAAATTTTGTTGGACATCTTACGGGAAGGTTTACTTGAGGAAAGACGATAACTCCAAAATAATACTAATTAAAAATGAATCGCAAATCCAGCAGCTGAAGATAGACACCTGACTAAAAGCCGTTCTACAATATACATGCAATCTCTTCGTTTATATTAGAGTAAGCTCTATCGTGTTTTCGTATATTTATTTTTTGTTTTTAATTGTTCAGCACACAAATGTAAAAAAGGCAATCACTCAGATACACTTTCACACATTCATCTTCTAGTAATATAACACAGTCATATCTTAACAAACAGTTCGAGATTACTCAGACTACTGTAACTATTGCTACTTCTCTTAGGTTCCTCTGTCACCCTACCCTCCTGCACATTACGTTGCTATTATACATATATAAAAACTTTTATTTTAATCTTTTTATATATACACATCGAACTAATCACTTCGCAAAATTACCTTCTACTCAATTATTTATAATATTCAACAAACTCTTTAACGAAATTGCTAATGCATTTTATTATTTTATAAAAGTAGAATGAACAGTACATTTTCTACTATACAAGACATGGACGATTCAAAAATAGAGAACTCTACTCAATGTGATATACAGGATTTAACTAAATATATAAATGTTTTCAAAAATGACCTAACCTTAATATGCCAAAATATTCGTAGTATTTACAAAAATATTGATGACTTTGAATCTACACTATCGCACCTTAATTTTGAAGTTGATGTTCTTATGCTAACCGAGTGTAGACTTAGCTTAGACAGACCGCTACCCCATTTATCTAACTATACATCACTTGCAACAAAATTTAATCTAAATCAAAATGATGGTGTAGTTGTTTATGTCAAAAATAATCTTAAGGCAACTATGAAAGAGGTGAAATTGGATCATGCTTCCTGTATACATATAAATATTTTTGACCATACAATTTTATGTATTTATCGTTCTCCGTCGAATCCAAATGCGACAAACTTTATCAACTCTATTAGTTCTTACTTGGACACAATAAAGTCCTGTCGTAACATAATAATAACGGGTGATATTAATATAAACCTAATTCCTAAGCAAAACGAAGGATCGAATGAAACTAATAATAGGGATAATTATTTGAATATGTTGTCAACTCATGGAATGCTACCTGGTCACTCTCTACCGACTAGAGGCGCTAGCTGTTTAGACCATTTTATGTTAAAATTAGACAAAAGAAAATTTTCTTCGCATATAGCAATCTTAAATACAAGTACTACTGATCATTCAACAATTTTTTTGAAATTAAGTAAAATAAAACAAAAGCAAAATGTATCGAAAACAGTAGAATTTGTAGACTACGAAAGAGCGCTCTCAATATTAATGCAGAAGAATATCTCTACATTATTATTTTGTGACGACCCGAATGTAGTTGCCGAAAAACTTATAAAAAGCTTATCTGAATCCTTAACAGAGAGTAAAATTACAAAAAGAAAGCCAAAATCACAACGCACCATTAAACCTTGGATTACACCTGGTGTTTTAAGGTGCATTAGAAACAGAAATAAATTGCAAATGCAACTGCGTTCGGATCCTCACAATGTAATTTTAATAATTACCTATAAAAGATACAGAAATTTCTGTAACAACCTACTAAAAAAACTTAAAAGACAATTTGAGAGAGAACAATTAAATAAAGCAAATAAGAATTCAAAAATACTTTGGAAAACAATTAAAGAAATAACAAATCTAAAACCTAATAAGACCATAAATTCTGATTTACTAAATATTAAATTAAGCCCCTATGATTCAGTTAACTATGTTAACGACTATTTTTCAAATATCGGTAGAAAGCTTGCTGAGGATATCCAAAAATATGACACCTCTCCCGGACCTGACAGCCTACATAGGCTTAAATCACATTCATCATCATTTGCCTTATTAGAAACTGATCCACTAGAAATTGAAAATATCTTGTCAGATCTTAAGTCAAATAGTGCACCTGGCTGGGATAATATCTCTACTCAGTTTCTCAAGTATTCTAAATCCCTCGTAGTTCCCGTGATAAGTCATTTGACTAATCTCTGCTTCCAAAAGGGTATTTTTCCGTCTTATCTCAAAAAATCTTTAGTGATTCCGTTGCACAAGGGTGGAGGAATAGATGATGTCAATAACTACAGGCCCATTTCAGTTTTGCCTGCCGTTTCTAAAATAATAGAAAAGTTAATAAATAAACGACTTATCAATTACCTTGAAAGCTTTAATCTTCTTTCAGATAACCAATTTGGGTTTAGACGCGGTAAGTCGACAGAAGATGCAGTTGTAGCACTAACATCTCATATAACTGAACAACTGGATCAAGGCCGTAAATGTTTGGCTATATTTTTAGACCTTAAGAAAGCCTTTGACACTGTTTCTTCTTCGATCCTTGTGCGGAAATTGGAAGCAATCGGTGTAAGGGGCATCCCGCTGAATTTATTCAAGGATTACCTGAGGGAACGTAAGCAACAAGTAAAAATAGGTGACTACATTGGTGAAGAATCACCGCTTACTTTTGGTGTTCCACAGGGAAGTGTACTGGGTCCTACACTGTTCCTTATTTATATTAATACATTAACTAACCTAAATTTAGTCGACGGTCGAGTATTTTCTTATGCCGATGACACCGCAATAGTTTTTACGGGAAATAATTGGAACTCGGTATTTAGAAATGCTGAATCTGGTCTATTAATAATTTCAAAATGGCTCCAGAGTAACCTTCTTTCCTTAAATATTGCAAAAACTAAATATGTATGCTTTACGATTAGTAATAGAACGCAACCAAATAATAACAATAGTTTAAAAATACATTATTGTGGTATTTCTAATAGTTCTAACTGTAAATGTACATTTATCGATAAGGTTGCATCTATAAAGTATTTGGGAGTTGTTCTAGACCAACACTTGAACTGGCACTCTCAAGTTGAATATACGAGTAATAGGATACGGAAATTAATTTGGATATTTAGGAAACTAAGACATGTCACCTCTAAAAAATTACTAAATCAAATATATATTGCATTAGCACAATCCATAATAGGGTACTGTATCTCAGTCTGGGGAGGTGCAGCTAAAACAAAATTATTAGAAATCGAAAGAAGTCAGCGTTGTTTACTCAAAGTTATGTATTTTAAACCATTTCGTTTTCCAACTGAAGAACTTTACAAGTTGTGTGAGCTTCTTTCAATAAGACAGATATATATTCTATCAATAGTTTTACGGACACACAAATCTTTGCCTTTTAACTCTGAAATAATGATGAGAAGAAGAAAAGATAGGGTAGCAGTAACTAGATACCTAAAAACCAAATTTGCTCAGCGTCAGTTCTTATCGCAATCTGCTCATCTCTACAATAGGCTGAACAAAGATTTGGATTTATATCACTTGAACACATACAAATGTAAACAAATAGTTACAAAGTATTTATATACTAAAACATATAACGACACAGAATGTTTATTGCAATATGCTAATTGATTTAATTTTATATTTATTATGTTGATATGTTGAAATAGGTTTTGGTGAACGAGAACTGTGACAATTTATACGAAGTTACACATTCATACTCACACAATACACATATATTTTTACACAAACACACACACACACACACACACACACACACACACACACACACACACACACACGCACACACACACACACACACACATGGGCGCGTGCGCGCGTGCGAACACGCTCTCATGCTTTTTTTATTGAAATTCAGAATTAATCTATTTCAGGTAATATGTAAATTGAAAGTATTGATTGTTGTTTTGCCTTGTTTTTCATTCTAAACTAATGTTAACATTAATTATTTTTATAAGTGTTTTTCCAAATTGTCTTCACAAACACATTTAAAGATATTTAGCAAAGTAAGGAAGAGCGGGGCCACCTGGCACAAGTATTATTATTACTTAATAGGATGGTCCCAACCTCTGTTTACAGTTACAAACCATTGTGTTGTGAAATAAAGATTTGAAATTTTGAAATTTTGAAATTTTGAAGGAAAACATATTGAGGAAACCTGCACGTCTGAGAATATAATTATAATCGAATGTAAATCAAATTGACATAGGTAACAGATAAAATTAGCGGAACATTAATAAAATTTTGAGATCGTTTTTTTTTTTTCAAAATTTTATTTATATATTCCTCTATTTTTGTCTGTGCTTATATCAATTTGATTTAATCCAAAGTTCAAGCAGGGGTCAATGTAGCGTAGTAATTTAGAGCGCAGGTATAGCTATAGTCATACGAACGTCACAGGCCGCAGCTGAGGCTAGCTTGCTACATATTTATTTATCTATGGCTGCAGCTGACAATGACGTCGAATAAAACTAGAATAAGCTCTTGTACATACAACTTTATAATTTGTGGAATAAGCGCGCGTCACCGCGCATGCATGTGTGTGTAAGTGTCGTCCTCCCGCACCGCACGAAGATGCACGATAATTTATATAAACACGCGCGCGTAAAAAAATACGAAAAGGCCTTTGGAAGGAGGGGTTTTATGAAAAACCCACTGCATGAATCAATTACCAATAAAATTTATTGAATTCTTCGATAATTGAGCTGTGTCGGTACCGACTTTGTTTTGGAAATTTTACACTGCTTTTATTACTAATTTACGCCCAAAGTTGTGTTAAAATTGGCAATAAAAACGAATCTTTGGTAGCTCGTAACTTTTTACTGACTTTTTATTTTACTATTCTGTTTCGGTACAGACAAAATTAATAATGAGACAAAACGATATCATGTTTAACTTTGGATGTACACTGTCAAACAGCGGAGTAAAACCCCTCCGAAATTTCTATGGAAATAATGTCGACTAGTCACCTTAAGCTCACAAGTTGCTGATTTTTAAAGTTTTGATATCTATATTAAATTAAGTATTTTATACGTGGTAGAGCCACGCTGCAGTTATATTAGTAGTATAGTTGCAGTCAAATGGGTCGGCTCGACCGAGGAAGTACCACGTTCTCACAGAATATCAGCGTAAAATAGTAGCTTAATGCTGCTGTGATTCGTATGGTGAGTGTAGAGAACTGGAGACCCTTTTTACTGGAATAGTCCTCACGGGTGACAACGCATCTGCATTTTGATTTGTAATCGAGGAAAGATGTAGATGTCTATGGGCTGCAGCAACCACTTACCATCAGATGGACTGTGTGCTAGTATGTTACCCTATCCTATATCTAAAAGAAAAAGTTTGTCGTAAAGCGACAATTAAAAACTAAAGAACCTAACCTAACAACAACGAAACAACAAAAATAGAACAAAAACGAATAATTTATTTAAAATTTTAAAAGATATTTACAGTTTTATATAAAAAAATATGAAGATGATGATGGGTGACGTGAATTACGATTATTTTTTAAAAAAAATAATAAAGATAAGTGAGTACTGAAACGGAGCCCGAAGACCAAAGTGGCACACCGTGCTTGGCAGTGGTGCTCACCGCTCACGGAGTATGCACAGGCTATGCCAGTGGTAGGTGCGCAGCGCCCGATCTAGACACACGCAGCGTCTGGAGAAGGCACACGCAGCACTTGGAGTAGGCACACGCAGCGTCCGGAGTAGGCACACGCAGCGCCTGGAGTAGAGATACGCATCGCCTGGAGTAGGCACACGCAGCGTCTGGAGTAGGCACCACAGCGCCTTGGTAGATGCTCTCAGCGCCTGGAGCAAGCACGCACAGCGGCTAAAGATAACGCGGGCACTAGTAGGTGGAGGCGTAGGCGTGGCTAGGCGACGACTTCAGGTGAAGGCAGAGGCTTGCAGGATCCCGGGGCAGTGCGGCCCCAGGATAAGGCCTTTAGGAGATGCTTCTAGTTTGAAAGCTGAAGCGAGACTGACTTTATTGGCCGATTGTTCGGCTTTTATACTTTTTTTAGAGAGCTCCGCGCTCGACGACGGATCTGAGATAAGAACGGGAAATTATTTAAATTAAAAACAAATTTTTGTAAATGGCCAAGAAGAAAAGAGTATTTTTTGTGGAAGTTTTGAAGTAAAAACATCAGACCGGTAACGAATTTGAATAAAACTTGCCATGACAACCAGATAAACAACGATGTCAAAACATGTCAAATTTTGGTTTCAGGCTCGTAATAGAGAAACGGCAAGATTTAAGTGAAAAATGAGATTTTATTGATATAAGAAAAAAAGTAGCGCAACAGCGCGCACGAAGCCCGAAATTGCAGAGTTACGGAGAACTAAATAAAAGATCGAAAAAGGTAAACTCCATCGACACCGATTTAAAAAGTGCTGATAGCGTGAAAATACGAAGTGAAAATGATTTGTTATTGTGTTCTTATGGTTTAAAAACGTTACAAAATCCTATGGAAATAAAGGTGATGCAAAATATCCAGTTTTGAGGTGAATGCAGAAAATCAAAAACAGAATGGAAAAATAAATTTAAAATAGTGTAAAAACGCCAAGCTCTTTAGAGGCCAATTTGGCCTCTCTGTGGAAGTAAATACTGTTTCGCTCCGCTGAGTACGCCAAGCTCTTTAGAGGCCAATTTGGCCTCTAAAGAGCTTGGCGTACTCAGCGGAGCGAAACAGTATTTCATGCCGGCACATCGCTTGCAACTTTAACTTTTTTAACTTTACAAAGCGCAAGTTCGGCCTCACATGGAATACTGTTCTCATCTCTGGGCCAGGGCACTCCAGTGCCAGCTCCTTCCACTTGACCGCTTCCAGCGCAGAGCGATTCGAATCGTCGACGCCCAAGTGTTTTCTGATCGGCTAGATTCACTGGCGCTGCGTAGGGATGTTGCATCCCTTTGCGTTTTCTATCGTATCTACCAAGGGGAGTGTTCTGAGGAATTGTTTGGATTAGTTCCAGCCGCCAAATTTCACGAACGCACATCGCGTCAAAATTCCCGATACCATACTCACCATCTGGATGCTTGGCGGTCCACTACTGAACATTTTACTAGGAGTTTTCTTCCTCGTACAACTTCTCTGTGGAATTGTTTACCACCGGCGACTTTTCCGGACCGATACGACTAAGGGACCTTCAAGGAAAAAGCTTACTCCTTTCTAAAAGGCCGGCAACGCATCTGCAATTCCCCTGGTGTTGCAGTTATTCATGGGCGGGGGTAGTCACTTACTATTAGGTGAGCCGGATGCCCGTATGCCCCCTCTTCCATAAAAAATGATGTATTTTATATTAAAAGATTTATAATATCAAATTTCAATTTACTGATTGGTGGCTGATCCATTTAAGGTGTGCGGTGTGCCAACACAATTGCATTTTGATTCTTGAGGGTCTATTGTTCACAGCATCCGTTTGCCTGACTGTGTGCTTTTTTGTCATCCTTCTATAGAAAAATCCTAAGCATCCATTATTATAACACTTGGAATTTGTAAGTCAAAGGCATTGTTAATATATGGGTATGTTCCAAAATAGAACCCAGTGTACTGTCCAATGCAAATGACGTCATGAATCGACGCTATACTGGTGATTCGTTTCAAAACATAGGACTGTATATGACGTCATACATTTACGCCATATTGGAAAAGTGTAAATCATTATATCTTCCTGATGAAGAAGCCAGCAATTATTCTATAATTTTTTGTATTCGAATAAATAAAAACAAATTCTGGCATGCTTCATTCAGCGCACACACAATTAAAAATTGTTTTATTGTGGCCGGATATCCGACTCAATATGGCGGCGGCACGCTAGTACTATATAGTGTCAATTGATGACGTCATTTGCATTTGCCAGTGTACTGGGTTGTATTTCGGAACATACCCTATATTTGTGGTTCACTTTATTTTTAGAGGTTCAGAACCGTGCTTTGTGGCATTCCTTGGGGGCAGGCCTATGTTCAGTAGTGGACTTGTGAGGGACTGTAATGATGATGAATAAATGAATGAAAAACTTTGGTTTTACATATACTTAACTTTCATATAAAAACTTGTATGCCTACTCCAAGCGCTGCGTGTGCCTTCTCCAGACGCTGCGTGTGCCTAGATCAGGCGCTGCGCACCTACCACTGGCATAGCCTGTGCATACTCCGTGGGCGGTGAGCACCACTGCCAAGCGCGAATTTAATGTGGGAGACACTGTTTGGCGTAAAAACCATGTTTTAAGCAATGCCGGCGCATACTTTAATGCTAAACTTGCCCCTAAGTTCATCAAGTGCAAAGTGATAGCTAAACTGTCACCACTAGTCTATGTGCTTGAAGACCCTAATGGAGTTAGAGGCAAGTGGCACATCAAAGATGTAAAATCATAAATTTTCTTAACTTTTATTAACTGTTAATTTGTATATATGTATAAATATCACCATCATTTTCACCTTATTATTTTTATTTCTTTTAATTTGTTTGTTTGTTTGGTGATCCAGTGTTCTTCAACACATCTTGCTTTAGGACCTCGAATTTTCGTTGGTTAATCTTCACTTTTTATTTTTATTTCAGACACATCTCGTTAGTGATGTTGCTGATCTCTGGCTTTGAGCCCTACCGCTCTGACCGTTCTTAATCTTTACTTAAGTCATAGCGACTAAAGCTTGCTTAAGATTAATTTCTTTATCTTTATCTTCACTTGAGAGCGGCTGACTACTCCCTTAATAAAATATTTTTTTTCTTCCACGCAGGAGCGGATGACAACTCCTTAAATAAGCCTGAATGTCCTTTCGAAAACACACTTTTAGAGTGGTAGTCATTGAATGTGAACTCCACCCTTACCTGAATGCAGATAATGAATGTAAGAGATAGTATATCTGATTTTGCCTGGTGATGTCTGTTACTACAATGCTGTGTTTTACGGTTTATTTTAGAATGTACATGTCAAAATTTTTGCTGAGTCAAAAATTTTTCAGGGTCGGGGGGAAAATGTAGTGTTATGCTATTTACATATTATTTTACACTAAGGGACGCAAAGGGATGCAACATCCCTACGCAGCGCCAGTGAATCTAGCCGATCAGAAAACACTTGGGCGTCGATGATACGAATCGCTCTGCGCTGGAAGCGGTCAAGTGGAAGGAGCTGGCACTGGAGTGCCCTGGCCCAGAGATGAGAACAGTATTCCATGGGAGGCCGAACTTGCGCTTTGTAAAGTTAAAAAAGTTAAAGTTGCAAGCGATGTGCCGGCATGAAATACTGTTTCGCTCCGCTGAGTACGTTTATTTTTTTATTTTTATATTATGTATTTCGTGTATAAATAGCAACTGTTTCGACTCGCCGCTCACTTAGCGGTCAGCCGCCGTAGAGTCTATATTACCTGATGATGCCTCGTGTAGAGGCGAAACACGTGTCGTATTATCGTCGATGGTGTGTCTTGCCTGGAATAGTGGTGTTGAGAGTAGTGGTGCTTGGTCTAGTGGTGACGGAGTTAGTGTATGCAATTGAGGGAGGGCGGGAGGTGTGCTTCAATCCAGGTAAGACACATCATTTTATATGTTTAGCGGAAAGTTGCAAAGAAATTTATTGGGTTTAGACCTGGTTTCAGTTATTTTTTTAAGGACATTCTGCAATGTCCTCTTTGAGAGCAAGGTAAATAATTTTCTAAGAAAATATAGCCTTTCGGACTTCTTTTATAAATTGACAAAGCTAATAATTTTTCTTCAATATTAAAACGCCTTCACGGCCTCTTTTATTATACTGAGTTAATTGCATATTTATTTTATTAAACAATTTTGTCTTCGCCATTTTCATTGCTGCTTTTATTTGACATTTTTGTTTTTTAATTTTGATTTTCAAAATCATAATTTTGTTTACTAATTTTTTTTAATTTTGACATCCGTACGCCTTCTTGTAATCAATGTACCTGAAAAAAGTACGACAATCAGGTATGCATATAGAGATCAAATGAAACAATGACAGCATTGACCAAATTGTATTTGAATCTCCTTCTTTAAGGAATGATATTGAATTGCAACTTCTGCCTTATAATAATATAATATATATTATGCAATATGCTATTAGAATGCTTTTGGAGCTGACGCAGTGCTGCAGTGTACACAGTGCAAAAATGTAGCATTTCCACTGCTTGGCTTGCGGCCCAGTGATAACAAAATTTTGAAGTTATATGTAATACAAGAGTTGTAACCGCTTTCTACATTTGAACCATTATTAGTCGTACTTGTTATTATTATAGTAATCTTTAACTTATCACACGGCAAACTTACTGGTATAGTAATAGAATATAGTTACAGTAATTACTAATTATTAATGTACGACCACCAGAGAATTTACTGGACAGATACAACTTGAACTTTCAAGAAAAGAACCTACTCTTTTTTTAAATGCCCCCGGGGTGTTGTGGTTCTTCATGGGCGGTGATAGTCACTTACCATCAGGTGAGCTGCATGATCGTCCCCCGCCATCTCCTTTAAAAAATAAATTAAATACCTTTTATGCGATTATCATGTGAACTTGTGGCAGAATCTTGTGAAGAAAGTGCGTTCAGTATATGTGGTGTGGGTTCCGTTTCTAATCCTTCAGCATGTAAACCTGTAATAGTAGTGAAAGTATATGAGTAACACAAAACTTTCTTTATTGGGCTTGTTTTATTCACTGCTACATACCACATATATAATGATAATAATAATAATGTCCTCCAGACCAAATTTTATAGTGCCCAAGTGTATGCGCAAGCACTGGTCACTATTATTTCCAATTTCTTAACTCTAACTTAAAAATTTAAAGCTGCTGAGAATTTCTTGATAGAATCAAAAAGATGAGAGTTATGTCATTTTCTATGGATTGTAACGAAATTTTTACTATCCAAGTGTAATTAATAAGTTGGTATTTATTTTATTTCTTTTTTTATTTATATAGTGACAAAATCCACCGATTATTTGCTGTGGCCCATGTTACTCTGCCTGATAGGAATTTCTCGTGAGTACTAAGATGGAATGCCTTGTTTCCAGTAAAAAGGGTCTCCGGTTCTCTACACTCACCATACGAAACACAACAGCATTAAGCTACTATTTCACGCTGGTATTCTGTGAGAGCGTGGTCCTACCCCGGTCGAGCCGACACATTCGTGCTATAACTATACTACTAATATAACAGCAGCATGACTCTACCACGTAAAAAATGGTAGACTATTACTTGTTAAAAATTCGTTAACTTGTTAATTCTAATTTGACGCGATAGTTTTCCTTTTAACTTCATTATATATGCTACTATTGAGTATACTTTCCACATTTCCAAAAACAGCAGTTTAGTTGGCAGAGGAGACACATGACTAATGAAAAAAAAATGACTTTAAAGCTATACTAAAATAAATAAGCTTTAAAGCTATAATATTTTAAGCTATTTCGCAAACAAACCCCTGAATCGTAAATGTGTTCTTCCATACTCGCAATGTTTTTGAAAGACCTATCCAACAATACCTTACACGATGGAATATATGGGTAAAAATAATCATCATTCATTTACCTGCATAGGAGATGTATCCAAAATAAAAATGTTTTTAAAATTTTATTTCACAGTTTTGTAGACATGATTAATGCCTATAAACTATGCCAAATTACAAATTTATAAGTTTTACTCAGAGACACTTAGTATCTCTGAGTAAAACTGCAGATGGATGAAAATGGGGAAACTATAAGAGTTCCTTGTTGTGTGTAAATATGGAACCCTAAAATTTCAAAATATTTTTATTTAAATGATTTGTCTTAAAGGTAAAAGTCAGCAAGGTTTTGTTATTGTTAAGACAGTATGCTTTACTATCTAGAACTTTATAACTTTACTTAACTTAAGAACTTACCACCAGGTGGAGTTGTAGTAGTTGTTGTTGTCAAGCTATACACTTACATACCATTGACTTTAATTTAAAAGTGAATAAGCTTTTTTTTTCTTATTTAATTTAGGTATTATTGTTAGTTAAAATGTCAATCCTATTAAAATCTATACATATGGTATTAATCTGCACATACTCAATGCCATATCCAAGGTGGGGGGGCATGTAGGATGCCCTGCGTAATACCTATATTGTCCACATTTATCCTATATGTCCTTCCAAATAATTCCCTTAGTTTCCGCTCACATTCCATCAAAAAGTGATGTAAGTTTTCTGTCACTCCACAAGTTTCACATTAGGTAGAATCAGTTCTTTCCATCAAATAAGAATTTTTTTTTCATGGAATGTGACCTGTTCTTATTCGAAATATTAATTTAATAGCATTTCTATTTAATTTCGTATCTATAAGCTGTATTCGAGGTGGTTCACTCTGTACCGTTTTGTACCAAACACCTTTCGTTTTAGAGCGTTAATTGAAAAATTCTTTCAATTTGTTATGACATGAATTTTTGAATTTTGGTAGTACTTCTGAGTAGCAAGGGTCAATATTACACTCTACACCATTTATATAAGCAGAGTTCGCTAATATAATATGCCTTGGGGGGTAGACTCTTGCACATATGTTGCGTAAACTGAACTTATATATTTGGGAAAGTATGCAATAGGCTTTCGAAACACCTCCGATTCCAGAGGCTGATCGAGCCAAATGTTGGATAGCAGTTTTGCTGTCCGAGTATATAATAATTTAGTTCCAGTTATAGCGTGCAGCATACCTTAGGGCTTCGGATATTGCAATGAGTTCAAGGGTCATAATACAAGTATCATTTGTAACTTTATAAGATTTAGAAACTGCTTGAGACGGGTCGAAAAAAGCTGCTCCTTGCAACTTTAGCATTCTTTGATCCGTCTGTGTAGATTTTATGCCAATCATTATATTTATTTTCAAGTTCTTCAGTAACATTTATTTAGGGGGGCGCCTCGGGTGGGGGTGGGGGGGGGGGAATTTTTGGGGGAGGTCTTTAACAGAATTTATACCTACCCCTTAATTAGTTATTGATAAGACAGTGCTTTACTATCTATGGCTTTATAAGCACTGACCATCAGGTGGGGTTGTAGTAGTTGTCGCAGTCAAGCTATACACTGACATACCTATAATAAGTAAAAACCAAAAGTTTGCTTGACCACCTTTACTAATATTACAATCGTGAAAGTGAGTTTCTTTAGTCTGCACTGCTAAAACAATTGCTAATTACATTACAATGAGAAAGTATTTAATAAAGACTTACCAAGGTTAAGACTGGGGTAAGCTGATTTTGCAAGTCTTTTAGAGCGAGGATATAGAAAACGGTCCTCAAAGTGCCGATCGCAAATGCGGTAGTTATAATAAATTTCACTATCGGTTTTATCTGTTAGATATGTTCCAGCTATCCTCTTCCACTGCTGAAACCTTTCTAGTGAAGGGTATTCTGGTTTCGGAAAATAGTGTAAAACATCCGGAATAATAAAATATAATCATTAATTCCGAGGCGAGAGAGGGAAACTGAAACAGGAGATGGGCAATAACCCGCCTGCCAAGCGTGGCAGCTGTGGCAAATAGTACTTAATGAGGCAATCCGTGGAGGTCTGTGCATTAGCAGTGGACTTTTGGTGACTACAGCTGATGCCTTGAACCTTCAATTTCTTAGATATTAGCTGTTTACAAGTGAATAAAAAATGCAAAAGTACTTACCAAATTGGTCACATTTAAAAATAGATTTATTTCGTTACATTTTGGCACAAATTAAAAAAAAATTGGTCGCAAATATTTATTATAATACAAGAAAGCACATAAACAAACGAGAAATCAGAATAATTTGAAATTAATATTAAATATCAAATTAACCTCAACTACCAGTGACCGCCATTAACTGCGTAGTGGCGTGGTGCGTCAAGTTTAGTCTAATGCTTTGGAATAAATTAACTAAATCAGATCAGGACGTTGCAATGGATTTTGAAGTGATATTCCGATTTTAACACTAAGTCACTGAATTCTTCTCCTACCGTCGCCGAATCATTACTTAAACAAAATGTAAATGTGTGTACAAAGAAATTTACATTTCATAAAGTGTCACCAAAAGATATTGTAAAATATTTTAAGACTATTGATATTAAGAGAACCGCCGATCTGTGGGGGATTTCTGTTAAAGTTATTGCGTCTATAATAGATGCGATCGCACCTCAACTATCTATTATTTTTAATACTAGTATTGAATCTGGTGTGTTTCCTGATTTAATGAAGCATAGTAAAGTAATACATTTATTTAAATCTGGTAGTACATTGGACCCCGCTAATTTTAGACCTATTTCTGTACTGCCAACACTTAGTAAAATTTTTGAAAAAATTATTCTTGATCAAATGTTAAATTTTTTTAATGTAAATAATTTACTTCATAAAAATTAATTTGGTTTCACAAGGGGTCGCTCGACAACTGATGCTGGTGTTGAGCTGATGAAATATACATATTTTGATGCATGGGAGAATTCACAGGATGCTTTGGGTGTATTCTGTGACATATCTAAAGCTTTCGATTGTGTTCACCATGGAACATTAATCAGGAAACTTCAACACTACGGTGTAAGAAGCGATGCTCTTAAATTTATTATTTCATATTTAAGTGACAGAACGCAAAAAGTTGTCATTAATAGTACGAGTTCTTCCGGGTTGATTGTACAAATGGGCGTGCCTCAGTGCTCAATTCTCAGCCCTTTTCTATTTCTAGTATATATTAATGACTTACCTTACATAGTAGGGGGATAACCATGATATAGTATTATTTGCTGATGATACTTCATTAATTTTTAAATTAAAACGACAGTTATTAAATTACGACGAAGTAAATAATGCTATAGCTAAGGTAGTCAATTGGTTTAATGTTAATTAATTTGCATTTGAAATGGAACTAAAACTAAATGTATGAAATTCGTAACTCCTAATGTTAAACATGTCAATACTAATGTAATTTTATATGGGGGGGGGGGGGCAACTGAGTCTTGTTGATACCACCATTTTTCTTAGATTCACACTGGACGCAAAGCTTCAATGGCTCCCCCATCTATCAAAACTAGCTAGCAGACTTAGTTCTGCAGCATATTCTGTAAAAAAGATTAGAACTCTTACCACTGTTGAAACAGCTAGAATAGTTTACTTTAGTTATTTCCATAGCATTATGTCGTATGGTATTTTGCTATGGGGACACGCGACTGACACTGAAATTATATTTATTTTACAGAAGAGGGCCATTAGAGAAATATATAATTTAAAACCAAAAGAGTCAGTGAGAGACAAAATTTTAAGGAAATTAATATAGTTCTGGCCTCTCAATACATTTATGAAAATGTAATGTACGTACACAAAAATAAAAGTAGTTTTGCGAAAATAAGTGATATTCACTCTGTAAATACTAGGAACAGACACAAGCTAGTAGAGTTAGTTAGTACCAGTTACTCGACTCCACCGAGTCAGTAATTCATTCTTGGGCGATGTATACGCTTTTACAACAAAATCCCAGAAAATATACAAAATTTGTCATACAAGAAGTTCAAAAATGTTATTAAACTAAGTTTGTATAAAAAGGGTTATTATAATATTAAGGAATTTATGGATGATAATAACCCCTGGGAAGGGTGATCGCTACCAAGCTATTTCTAATTTGTCTTGTGTTGCTTATTGTAAACATGATTGTAAGCTATTATTGGAAAAAAAATAGTCCCGCTGGGTTTCTTGCTGGTTCTTCCCAAGACAGAGGTTTTTTTTTTGCGAACCAGTGGTAAATGAAAAAAGTGACTTTAATAAGTATTGTTATAATCTACATTGAATAAAAAAGTTTTTGTTTCTGTTTCTGTAGATGGCAGCATAAAAAAATATTTTGTTCTCAAAATAATGTTCAAGTTGCATGCCCATGTTATGTAGTGTATTCTCATTCGAATAAACAATATTGTCAAAAAAAAATAAGGGAAACATAGGTATGGCTGTTATTTGAATTCAATTTTACGTAGTATCTAACTCATGTAACTATAACAGTAATTCACCATTATATATATTATAGTTTCGAAAACGTCATTTAAAATTAGTTAACTAAGTACTATAAAAACGCTCGCGCCAGCCGCATGTATTGTCTATCAGACACAGTGAAGTGCGCTAGCACAAGGTCAGCCCGCCTCCTGTCCGCAGTAGCCCCACCGTTGCTCTACGCAAGTACATTAATTTCCCAACTGTAAGGTCTTTAAACTGTGCTATGAGTGTGAAGACGACAGCACAGTTGTGGAGAGGTACCAGTCGAATGCTCGGGCCAGTCAGAATTGAATCCAGTCCGAAAGAAGAGCTATAGTTGAGCGTGCGAATCTCTCACTGCAGGCAGTCTTCGAATGGGGCGATGCTAATCTCGTAAGATTCAACGCTTCCAAAACACAAGCGTGTCTTTTGGAAGCGAAGCCCGCTCACCCTGGCTCTTACTTTCCATAATGTATCTTTGGAGTACACTAACCGCCTTCAGTTGTTAGGGGTTGAATTTTCTCCGAGCCTCAACTATGGGTGGTTCATTGAGTCCAAGACCAAAGCAGCCGCAAGTGTCTTTGAAAGGGCGCGGCGGCACTTCACGCCGGGGCAGCTTCTTACCTTATAATATAACGTGTAAATCCAGTCGTACATGGAGTATTGCTGTCACATACGAGCTGGTGCTGCAAAATGAAACCCAGCAGCATTAGACTCAGTAGATAGACATGCTAAGAGGCTCATTGGTAACATTGATTAGGCTGAAACCAATCATGTCAGCCTCGAACACAGGCGCAGGGTAGCCAACCTCACAGTATCCTATAGGATGCATTCCTACCTCTCCTTTCCACCATCAGACAACCAGACGGTTGGCGGGTCTTCACCCTTTTGTTGTCAATATTCGACGCATTAGAACCAAACGGTTTGCAAGAAGTGAAATAATTTACCGGCCTCTATCTTTCTGTCCGAATACAATATGAGCGTCTTCAAGGCAAGAGTGAATAGGCATTTGTTATGCTAAGACAGTGCGATTTACCATCTAGGGCTACATCACTTTAATAAAATCACAAAAATTAAATTAAAGAACTTAAAACGACACCAAATTAAAGAAACTATTTTAAATTGGGTAAAAGAATACAATGAAAATTGTGAAAACCTACTTTAAGCACATATTTTAACAAAAACACACACACACACACACACACACAGACGCACGCGAGACGAGACGCACGCACGCACGCACGGAGAGAGAGCACGCACGCACGCACGCACGCACGCACGCACACAGCGAGACGCAGGTTTGTTATTTGAGTAGGTGCAGTCGGGTATAAGATGGGAGGACATAGGGTAACCTAGTTTAGGAGTCAGGGTATCTATGAATTGTATATTAATTTCTGTGTTCAATAAAGAGTTATTATTATTATCACTACCAGGTGCAGGTGCACCAGACGCTACTGCCAATTTAGTTCTATTTTCCCTCTGTCGCCTCTTGCCGAACCCTCGAGACGTATGGGGTAGTGGACATTCTTACACAGCCACTAAATATTTTAAGATTCAAGATATGGTTCAAGATGAATCATAGAGCCATAAAAAAACTCATGTAGATTTATATAAATATTTATTAAGAAAACAAAACAAGCAGACATTTTAAACACACCTATATGTTCCCTAAACCAAGGACACCAAATATAACAAAAATTATCGCCAATATACACACTGGGCTGCGAGGAATGCTATTATAATGCATAATATTTTATAGGTTATAATGATAACTACCACTTGAAAATACACTTCCAATATTATAATGCAATTGTTAGCATGGTCCAAATATTGTCACCACTAATCACAAGTAACAAGGTTTTTCTAAAATAAAGAAGAATCAGCTGATTTTCTGCGGAAAAACTGCTATTGCTTTTATTCAATGTAGTTTTGATAATATTCAGCTGATATTTGATTTTTTATTAATTTAACCTGATAAACATTATTTGCATTGTAAACAAAAAACATCAAAAAAAAACTCCATTAGGTTTTAGCGATCAGTTTGGTTACATTGCTAAACAACCCTTGATATAGTATACAATATTTGAACTAACATACCACTGTACATGTATAATTGGTAAGAATTAAGATTTGCCAAGCCGATGACTCCGCAAGCGATGCGAGCACCAGCATTGCCTGTGGTCTTGCTTAGTTCGTGGCCACCAACACCAAGGTCATCCGGGTCACCGTGAACAACTATTGTACGACCGATGATGCTGTTCGGGCCTGACAGCGAGATCTGTGAGTCCTGGATGCATACCTGAACAAAGAGTAAAGAAGTTAGCTAAGATTAAGCTAGCAGAAGCTAATCAAATGTGTTTCCGACATTTCATAAGTACACCGTGTGGCAGTGTAAGAATATTCACTACCACATATTTTCCCGTTAGTTCAGTGAGAAGCGACAGGGGTTTACAAACCAGGATATGGGCAGATGCCTCTATCTAACTATAATACTATTCAACTAGAAAATAAAAAAAATACCTGCCAAGTGTGACAACTATATCAAATATCCCCCTAAAAATAATAGGCGTCCCCCAAAGAATGTCACAAAGCACGGTCCTAAGCCACCTGTATACATAGAATTCCCGCATGTCTAACCAGGTTATCACTCCATCTAGTGGGGAGCCGCACCACACTTTGTCTACCAGTACGAGGCTGCCACTCGAGAACCTTGCTTCCCATCAGGTTCCTCTAGATAAATGGCCGGCTCATCGCCACTTCAGTTTACTAATCCGTTGGGTAAGACTGCGGCTTTGTTTCCAGCAGCCATGAGTTTAAGAGTGTGATCGGAGAATTTTTGTGTTTTTCTGCGACGGGTCTTGCATAACTTAGTTCCCACCACATGGACAGTTTCCACGAGCTTGTCATTCATATCTTCCACTACATTGCAGTCTTCGCATTGCAAATGCAAAACATAATTCGTACTTAAAATATTTCATCCCCTATTTCTTTTTCAAAGAAAATTATTAAAAAAATTAGTACCAGACATCTCATAACAATTTTGACACAATTCCATATTCGGCCTAACTGGATATTTTATGCATGGCGTAAACAAGATGGTTATACCACTATTTGTCGGAAGCCATGAGATCTCCGACATACGCCATAGTCGCCACTTACGACACCCACGTGACGTTTTATAGAATAAAGGTGACAAACGAGCATACAGTCCACCTGATGATATTAGGATCCTGTGGCCTGTAGACATCCAACGTCCATCCTTGATTCATTATCAAAATGCAATGAAATGCCTCATTTCCAAGGGGTCTTCAGTTTTCTACACTCACCATACGTAACACAGCAGCAAGCTGTTATTGTGTGAGAATGTGCTGTCCCGGTCAAGTTGATGCACATGCAACAATTCTATAATACCTGCAGCACGGCTCTACCACGTAAAAATTCTATTACGGCGATCCAAAAACAATACACAGAATATTTACTTTTGTTACTCCTCCACTGGTAGTAGCTTCGATATTGCCCAGGTCTCCCACGTGACGAATTGCCGCATCTGGCGCACCGTGGTCCTGGTTGTTGGGGTTGAAGTGAGGTCCGGCAGACGTACAGCCGTTGGTGTTATCGCCGAACTCGTGCACGTGGAAACCATGTTTACCCTAGAACCAAATGTAATGTACAGTTTTAAGCAGAATCTCTGGTATGGATATTTACCACTGCCCATGCTTGACGAGAAATTCGGCAACCATAGTTGAGTGTCTGAAAAATCATTAACTTTTAGGAAGGTCTGGTCCTATATATTCTGTTTACAACATATAGAATCACTTTTTTTTGTCAAGGAATTCTAAGTAGCTGCCCGGAGTCAAGAAGTTGGTGGTGTTTTACTCCCGTTCTTGGAATGCAAGTAAAGACTGTGGCCTGCGCCTGATCTCTCTCTGGTCGTGTCGATTTACCGTCCCATGAGACTATAAAAGTGAGGGAATAGAAAGTGTACTTTTGCTTGTTCATACACTTTGGCACTATAATCCAATCCTGCGCAGACGACTAGTCTTTGTTGAGCCGTGACCGAAATTCGGTCTGAAGGGTATTACAAGATTAAAAAAAGTAAACGACAAATAATAGCGATCAATAAAAGCAATTAGCAAATGAAAAATGGTTTTGAGTAGACTGCAGCATATCTCGATTCAAATAATGTGGGCATACCCACGGGATCAAGAGCTGCTACCCCATCTGTCTATTGATCCATTGATCCTAAAAGCTTAGATACTGTGGTATTTATGATATTATCTATATATATATTATATAACTATTATGTCCGTGTGTATGTGACTAAGCTCCTCTTAAATGGCTGCACCGATTTTGATGAAATATTTGTGTGTGTATGATTAAGTTTATTCGAGAATGGTTTAGATTCACAATTAGACCCGTCAGGTGGCGCTGTTGCCGAGATCCAAAAAAAATTCTGGCGAAACCGGCGCGGATCCCTAGCATATTAATAAACTTAAGCGACTCCAAAATCTCTGTATACGGGGTTCATATTTCGGCTTCTTAAATATGACCATATCTAGGAATACCGCACTAAACTCAAGTGGCTCCCGATCCGTCTTCGTCGGAATACTCATATACTTTCTGCGCTCTACTGCGTCTTATTTAATGTATCAAGTGCTCTGTCTAAAAGAACGTTTTAAATTTCTTAGCTCTTGTCACGATTTTTCCTTACGGTCCAAAAAAAACCTTTCACTCCAATGTCCTGTACACTCCTCGACATTTTATGATAAATCTTTTGCTGTTCTTGGAGTAAGACTCTGGAACTCCTTACCCCAGTCCATTAAAAGTGCTCAATCTTTAAATGTGTTCAAGAAACAAATTAAGGAACAGTATTTGTCTCTTTAACTCCTCTCTCTTCCTCCTCTTATTTATGGTCACTAATATACCTTAAGTATGTTGTCATTTTATAGTATATAAGTTGTATTTTTTTGTCTAATTTAGTGCACCCTACCCGTTAATCTTATTTTTATTTTTATTAATTTCCTCTTCCGGGTTGTCTGGATGAGATTGCTATGTAGCAATAAGACCGCCTTTTGTTTTTCCCTCCTTGTAAATTATATAAATATAGACTAGTTTCCCCCCAATTGTAGGATTTATCAATGATTGTATTTAAATATAACTTTATGAGTAGTTTATACATATAACAGGGTGACAAACGACCACGCAGTCCACCTAATGGAAAGTGGTTACTGTTACACAGACATCTTACATATATCCTCGATTACGAATTAAAATGTAGATGCTTTGTCAACCGTGAAGATTAAGATGGAATGCCCAGTTTCCAGTAAAAAGGGTCTCTGGTTCTCTATTGTCACTTGTCACCATACGAAACACAGCAGCGTTGAGCTGCTAATTTAAGCTGGTATTCTGTGGGAGTGTCCCACGCATTCATGTTTCAACTATACTACTAATATAGCTGCAGCATAACTTTACCACATATAAATTGAATCAGAAATCTGAAGAATAGGTATTAATTTCATGTTTGACAACATTTTGAACTAAAACTGACTAAACACTAGAGTGAGTCTTTCAACTTTAAAATTTGCAACCCATTTAAACAAATCATCTTGAATCACGATGACGAAGCATTTTAATACAAACATTTATATCTTATAAAAAGCTTTAGTAGGTGTAGGTATAAAAGAGTGACGCTATAGCAGCATGACGATAACATTACGAAATCTAATAATTATCATGCAAGGTCACTCGACCTGTATGACTTGAAAACAGGGCAAAAACGTAAACAATTTCATAATATTTAAAGAAACATGTCGAATTTGTTATTCGTTATACTAACGTAGCGTAGCAACGCAGCTTAAATGCTGCTGTGTTTTGTATGGTGAGTGTAAATAATCAGATACCCTTTTTACTGGATACGAGGCATTCCATCTCAGCCCGGGGGTCGACAACGCTTGCATTTTGAATTGTAATGGGAAATAAGTATATATAGATGTCAATGGAGCACAGTATCCATTTACCATCAGGTGGACTATGTGTTCGTTTGTCACAATTATTCTATAAAAAAAACGTAAAAACTTGGTACTCATGTGCTGGCCATAAGGTCACAGTACAAGAGGCTACCTTCGATTCTCACCAGCACCAATGAAATTGTTAATCAATTGTTAGTTGCAATTTTAAGTGCTACATATTTTCCCATGGGCTCGGCGGTGAAGGAAAATGTGAAATAACTTGGTCTGATAAAAATATGTTATATTGTTAAAAAATTAATATACCGTTTTTTAAAAAAAAACTTGTTTTAGTTTTTTTTTTTTCATATTTGTCTAAAAATTCAAATCTCTATCCCATTTTGAAGTTACTTTAAAATCAATTACTAAATTTGACCCGAACAGGCATAGTTTGAGAAAAATGCTACGCTGGTCGTTATTTGTAAGGTTTTTAGGAGCTATCTACTTGTTATTAAAAAATGTATCAACTAATTAAAAAAAATCTACATAATCTTAATTTCTTAATAGTCAATTCCAATTTTTTTAAAAGGAGTAAATACTTTATGAATCTTCCTAGAACTAAACCATGTGAATAATCATTGAAATGCGAAATAATTATTGAGAACATGCATCTCCTCATAAAGTAAGCATTATTTTATTTTGCGATTGACATTAATGGATAGGCAGTTTATTAATGAACATATTGATCTATTGAGGTTTTTCAAAGAACTAAAATACGATTTTATAAGCGCATGTGGAATATGTAAGTATAGATAGGAGCGAAGGCGAAGGAAGGAGTAGCGCCGCAAATTAATAAAAACGTGATAATAGAAAGAGGACATGAGAAGACCGTGTAGTGGCGGTGTAAGAATATCCACAGCACCATATCGTCCCGTGAGTATCATAAGAGGCGACAGAGGGAAATAGAAACAGATGATGACCAGCATTATCTTCCTCATGACAACTCCAAACGGGACGCACGTGGACTTTCACAGGCTGATTACAATAAGAGGTTCAACATTGAATGCTGGCAGCACAGCTTAAACACCTTACAGTTGTGAAACGCCTTTGATGTTAGGCGATGCCGCCGCCCGCGTAGGTAGGTATTTACGCGGCCAGCGTGTATGCTTAAAGTTGAATAGAACCTTTATAGTAAAGATTTTGATTAACTTGCAACCTTCCGTTAACTAAATACAATGATGTGTCTTACCTGGATGAAGAGCACCTCCCGTCCTCCCTCAATTGCTTACACTAATTCCGTTACCACTAGTCCCAGCACCACTACTCCCAACACCACTACTCCCGGCACCACTACTTCCAACACCACTATTCCAGGAAAGACACACCATCGACGATAATACTATTATTATTATATATAAGTACTATCGTTAAGTACTATTATTATTATATATAAGTATTATCGTCGATGGTGTGTCTTTCCTGAAATAGTAGTATTGGAAGTAGTGGTGGTTGCGAGTAGTGGTGCTAGGACTAGTGGTGACGGAATTAGTGCACACAATTGAGGGAGGGCGTGAAGTGCTCTTCAATCCAGGTAAGATACATCATTGAATGTAGTTAGCGGAAGGTTGCAAGTTAATCAATATCTGTAATGGATTTCCGCAAAGTAACTTCTGATTCTATCAATTATAGAACCTTTATAACTTTATTTTGAGCTCTTTGTATTGGGTTTAAGTTATTCTTTGCAGCTGAGCCCCATATTTCTAACAGATAATCGATGTGAGGTTTGACTAGAGAATTCTAAATAATATAATGTATTTTACGCGGGAAACACCGAGCTACATTTCGAAGGGTACGTATCCGTTATTGATGATAGTTTGAATTTAATTATATCTATCTGAGGTATCCATGTAAGTTTATCAGTACCTGGTTAACCGAGCTTTGCTCGGTATTTTTTTTTTTTTTTGGAAATCGTGTTTTTGGAAATTATATTTAGATACAAATTACATACTGATGAAATATAAATAATATTTTTGATCTTATTGACATTATAGAAAAAAACTGAACTGGTTATTTGAATAAAAAATCATGAGTGCAATTAGTTTAATTTAAATTTTCGTATTTTAAGAAAAAAAAACTAAAAATGGGCTAGAAATAATAGATTTTCTAACAAAAGAAGGGAATTTGAAAAAAAGGGAAAAAAGTCGGACTGTAGACAGAACGCGAACCAGGGCACTACGATTTCACGACGGCCCGATATCCACTTGAGCTATTACGATCATTAATATAGTGTCAAAATTTACTTTCTTATATTGTAGCAGTTTTTCATTGTCTGAAAACATGGACAAACCGACATTTTCTAAATATGAAACCTAGCTAGATCGATTTATTACCCCCTAAAACCCCTGGACACTAAATATTATGAAAATCGTTGGAGCCGTTTCCGAGATTCTGATTTTATATATATATATACAAGAATTGCTCGTTATAGGATCCAAAAATAAGCAAAGGTATGTTTCGCAATTGGACCGTTTGATAGTTTGATTATTCATTTTTAGAGGCAGGAAAAAAGTGACATGGAAAGACACTTCAATACTCTGCATGGATCGTGTACCAGATCGTGTCTGGGAATTGAAGACCAATCTAACAAATCAACAAAATGTTTTCACTAGGCCAGTTAAACTTTAGAAAAGTGCTACTATTATATCGTCAGAGGTTTCTCATTTGTTAGCTAAGAAGATAAAGCCTTTTGTAGACGGGGAAATAATAAAGGAAGCCTTCCTAACAGCTGTTGATTCTGTCTTTCAGAATTTTAAAAGCAAACTGAAATTAATTGCGGCTATTGAAGCTATATCATTGTCAGCCAGAGTCGAGAAGAATCGAAGTTATAGCTACTGATGAAATTGGAGTTGGAGAGTTACATAGTGCAAGTTTATTTCTCTTCACCTCGACGAGTCTACCGACATTTCCGAGACTGCACAGCTTGTGTTATTGTTAAAGTAGTATTTAATGATTTTACAACAAAGGAAGAATTTTTGAAGTTTTTGCCACTTAAGGTAAAGGTATTTATGATGAATTTATAAACTTAGCAGAAGAAAGTAAGTTAACATTAAAACAGTTAGCTGCCATAGTTACTGATAGTGCACCTGCATAAACCCTATAGTCCGTTCGCGTTAAGAAAATAGTGAGTCATCAGTGCAACTACAGGGTAAAGGTGTGTTCACAGTGGAGTAAAAATTCTTTTTTTTTTCAAACATTTAATTAAGTTTTAAAATTACTTAAATCACTAATCAGTATCGCGAGATTCTCCAGTTACATTAATTATGAAAGAATTTTGTTCTGCAAATTCCATGATGTTATTCAAATTCCACATGGTATTTTCTTCGCGTATCACGTGGTCGTAGCACTTTATCCAACGATTAGCGTCTATTAATGCTATTGCGTCATCTAAAAATTTTTTTATGTCACTCATTTTGAACGTGGAGTTATTGGCACCAACATAATTTTTTATTTGGGCCTAAACCAATTCAATTGGATTAAGTTTGCAATAGTAAGGCGGTAGGCGAAGAATTATAACGCCATTACTTTTGGCAGTTTCATCTATTAAATATTTATTATACTGTGATTTCGGCAACTTTCATTAATAATTCTTTTTTTAAATAAGTCATGTCCATAGATTTGCCTTTGCTTTGCAGCCAATTTATTATTTGCTGCTTGTTCCAGCTGGTTGTGGGTATTTTTTCGACTCTTACCGAATGATAGGGTGCGTTATCCATGACAACCACACTTCCTGGTTCTAGCTTAGGCATTATATTAATGAACCAATTAAGGAATCTTTCACCATCCATCTCTTCATGATACTCTTTTGTAGACCTAGGTTCAAATACTAGTAGACAATCTTCCACGAATCCTTTGTCGCTGCCAATGTGCGATACAATTAACATTTTTGACCGGAGCTTTTGGACCGGCTGATAAGCCATCTATAAAGGCTTGTCTTTTATTTTTTACCGTTGTATCCAACCATGCTTTTGTCTTTACGTGTCCGGCGTTTACCCACGTTTCGTCAAGATAGTAAATGGTTTTATAAGCGGCTCTGTATTCTTTTATTTGCCTCAGATATTTACGCCTCCATAAAACAATATCTTCTCTTTCGACTAATAATGTTCTGCTATCCTGTTTATTGAAATCGAAACCAAGCTCGTGCATTATTTTATGAAGTGTGGTACGTTTGAAAACAGGAATATCTTCGTCAGCTTCGCAAAGTGTCATAATTTTGTCCAATGTCGGGTAGTCGTTATTTAAATATATTGAGTGAACTTTTCTCCTTATTGCACATTTGTCTAGTTCATCTAATTTATAGACCTTCGATAGTCGAGCTCTTTTTTTCATGGGTGATTTTAATGTGTTAGTATCCCTTTGTTCTTTAATAATTTTATAAACAGTATTTTCGGACACACCACATGCACTTGCTGTTTTTATTACTGTGCTCTCCACAGTCGCATTTAAATCACACAGTTTAAAGTACTTATAAACATTGTAAATTACGCGTCTCTCTCCGCTATGGATAATTGATCCACTTTTATTCTTTCGAATAGGTGAGGTATTCATTTTCAAAATTTAATGTTGAACGAATAACACGCAAAATACACAACCGTTTTGTTCGAAGGCCTGACTTCAACTGGTCACTGTGGACTCGACTTTCTAATTTCTTGCATTTTAATTGGCTGGAGGCGTGGCCAGGCCGGCGGACAACGATGACTCACTATTTTCTTAACGCGAACGGACTATAGAGTATTAAGTAATGCAAGGCCGAGTGGCTAGTTGTTGTAATAACTAGTGACTTGTGTATATGACTGTATCTATGCCTCATGTAATAAACATCTTCTTTTGTCTTTGTGTAGTATTTTATTTGTGTTGACCATTCATGCGCCCTTAGGCTGGATAAGGTGTCCGACCCCTGTTGCCAACTACTACACAGCCTGTGTAGTCGTTGCCTGTTGCAGTGTTCGCATTCGCATAAACAATTTTATTTAAAAAAATGAGGGTAACATAAGAAGGGCCGATATTTTAATTAAATTTTACTTAGTAACTCATATAACTGTAACTATATCTATCAATTAATTACCATTATAGATATTATATTTTTAGAAAACTGTACTTATAATTAGTTAAATAAGTACTATAAAACACGTTCGCGCCAACCGCATATATTGTCTACGAGGGTGACACTGAAAGTTCTTAGAAAATCAAAAACGGAACAAACTAGCAAGTTATTCGTTTTATTATATCTTTTCAAAATAGTGTTCATTTACATCAATACATCGCTGCATCCGATAGAACCACTGAGAAAAGCACTGCCCACTCGTCCTTAGGAGTCTCTACGACGGCATTTTGAAACGCAGCCACTGCTTCCTCGGCGTCTATAAAACGTTTTCCTCGAAGTTTTTCTTTTATTTTCGGAAATAAATAAAAATCGCAAGGTGCGAAGTCGGGGCTAAAGGGCGGGTGACCCAGTAATTTCACGTCTGACGTCGCCAAATATTCGTTTGTTTATTGGCGGTGTGCGACGAGGCGTTTTTGTGGTGAAGGGGGATGCTACTGCCAGGTCGTTTCCCCCGAACTTTTTCCAAGACAAGTGGCAAACAATTGTTAGTGTACCACTCTGCAGTAACTGTTTTTCGATCCTCTAAAACAATTGTTGCGTAATGACCTGTCCTTCCGAAGAACGAGGCCACCATCTTTTTTCCCACGCTTCGACCTCTTTTCACTTTAGTTGGCATCTCCTCGGAAGGCAACACCCAGACAGCAGACTGTCTCTTAGTTTCAGGATCATAATAATAAATCCAGCTTTCGTCTCCCGTACGTATGTCGAACACATCATTTGAATCACCTCCGTTGAATCTTTGAACCATTTCACGACAGAGTTTTTGGGCTTCTGTCAAATTATGAGTTATCCACCGGGCACAAAGCTTCGTGACCGCTAAAAGTTCATGGAGGATTTTTTGCACTTGACTCACACCGATGCCTAAGCTTGTCCGAATCTGCTGATAAGTCACTCTTTTGGCAGTCTCTATCATAGGACCACTTATAGGCCTTTAGTGTAGGTTTATTAGTTGGTTCATCGTGAAAGGCCAATCGATGTTTATCATAAATTTCCTGTTAACTTAAATGACATCGAAAGTCATAAAAAATCATTGTACGAAAATTTTCTCGCGTTAAATTCATACTGACGTGACACAGACAATTTTTAATTTGCCGCCAAATCGTAAACAAATGATACATTCACAATATCAGTAGATTCGCACGTGTACCTGAGATTAGTAATTGGTAGTACATTTAACTGGGGACCCCAAGTTGAGCGAGTATCTGACAAATTACGAGCGTTCCTCGCAAACTTAAGAATCATCAAAAAACAAACGACTTTTAAGACTCGATTAACATTATATAACGAGTTTGCTAATTCTGTAGTCAGCTATAGCCTCTTCAGTTATGGGCGAACTTTCAAGAAATATCTAGATAGGACATATAATCTTCAAATAAGAATATTAAAACAAGTGGTCCCACCTAAATAAAACAAAAATTTTCGTCAAATGAAATACAATTATTTAAACATTGCGACGTACTACCCATGCACGACCAGTTCATACTCCAACTTCTTAAGGAAGAATTTTTTAATAATCTATTAAAAGTCCCAGGTCTCCATTTGGATCCTTAAATGTCTCCTTGTAGACCGCGCCTAAGAGTAACTAATATTTAGAGGGACGCTTTAGAACCAAAGAGTATATGATCACTAAGTTTACTCGAAACCATAGATAAGAGTGCTCAGGACGATTCTTTTTTTAATGTTATTTATAAGAATATAATTCTTAAATTCTTAAAGAACTATATTCTTATAAATAACATTTAAAAATAATTATATTAAAAGAATTATTTTATTATATAGTTGACATATAAACTTAAAAACTTGGTAATATTAAGTTGCTGAAAGACACGCTGTACTTAAAAAATTATATGCGTGTTATGATATTCAGTGGAATCTCTATAACTCGAACCTCGTTAAGTCGAAATCCTCAGTAAGTCGAAAAAAATTGCTATTCCCTTCCGCTGAACCCTGAATACGCGGTATCTCGAATTATTAGACTTTGTAACTCGAAAAAAATGTTATTTCCCTACGAAATATTGATAATGTATATTTATATATACTCTATAACTCGAATTTCAAAAAGGAGACTCCGTAAGTCGTAGTTACTAAACAATAATGACGTCTTACTTGGAATTCCCCGAAATAATACCAATAAAATCCATGTTATTAATCGTAAAGTAGCTGCGGCAGCTATGCGTATCTCGAAATTTTCAACTATAACGCCCGGTAGTCAAACACGAAACGTCCTATAACTCAAAAAGTGTACGGACATTAGAAAATAAAATATCAAACAAAAGTTTTGGAAAATAAACTGATCTTTTAAAATAAATTTATGCATTTTATTGATTAATCTAATATTTCAAGAGTTATTGGCCGCGATAGAAAAACCTGTTCATTAAATGGGCCATAAATCGTAAACGGTAAGTTTTACAAAAAAGTTTACTGGAAACAAAGGATGCGAAATTTTATTTTCTACAATAATGGTTTATATAACTTTTGCCATAAAGTGCATAGTTTCCGATATATCAGCTGAAAACGTTTTTTCAAGATTGCGCTTGAAGCGCCACCTGGATCTGTCGGCATTTTGTGATTTTATGCTGAATAAGTGATCATAAAACCTCATTAAAAAATAAAATTGAATTGGAAATTTCGTGCAATGTTAAATTCTATTTTTACTATACTATTTCATTAAACGTTTTATTTGTCAACAACATCATACAATCGTCGTTTCTCCAGCGCTCACGTGACCTTCATACAAATAATTCGATACTTTAATTGTTAATAATTTTTATTTTTGGATAAGAACATGGTAGGTAATGACTCTAAGTCTTAGGTCCATAGACTGACGGATCACGAGTGGTAATAAAAGTGGAACATAATAAGGGTACTCGTGCGATCACTCGCGGTAAGTTGGTCACGAGTCACGACAGTAGCGCGGAACACTTACGGCAGATTCACTGCTTTATACTTGATTCCAAAAATCATAAATAAATTGGATCCTGAGTTTAGGAACTATGGAGTGTGGAAGTAAGGAGTACAGACTGTGTATTAAAAAGTGTCCATAGAAAACCGTTAAATAAGGGTGGCGCCACTATAACTACGGGGTATACCTATTTAAAGAAAGCACCGAAAAATATTAGTGGGATAGACGACTTTTTCGAGGTTATATTTACTAAATAAAATTATTTTAGAGCTACTGAGCAGTTTAGCACACTTTTCATTTCTTCTTTTCACAGTTCAGCACACTTAAACCGTCGACAACTGCTAAGTTCATTTCTGTTGTGGAGAGTTTTGAGCTGTTATTTACTGCTTACAGATGGCCACTTTTTCAACTATTCTACTATGGAAGTTGGTAGGTACTCCTTGCTTTTACACTCCATATTAGGAACTCTATTAATGAAAAAAATATAAAAAACAAACTAAAGATGTTTCTTTGGATAGCAAAGATCGAATAGTTTTATGAATAAGTACCTACTTTGTTTTTTTCTTCTTTTCTTTTTTTTATAAGCGTAGCGAACTCAAGCACATCGACTAAACCTCAGTGGTCTGCGCTGTGTTTAATGTGTATTATTAATTGTAGATTTTTTATTGGTAATAAATTAAAAAAAAATAATATTGGCAGTCCATTTTCAAAATTTGAACTTATTTTTTTTTATTAAATCGTTTACAAGTGGCCAGTTCTAAAAACTTTTAGTGTTGCCTTCGTATCAAACTCAGTGAAGTGCATTAGCACAAGGTTGGCCTGCCCCCTGCTCTGCAGTTTCTCTACCATTGCTCTGCACAAGTACATTAGTTTCCCAACTGTAAGGTTTTAAAACTGTTGTAACAGTGATGCATTTATAATAAGACACAATAGGGACTGGCATAGGACATTACAGCATAGAGAGCATTGGTTATTAAACTTCTGAAAAAAAATTATATGTATTATAGAAAAAAGTGCATGTTACTACTAAATTGAAATAGAAATGAATCTCCCGCTATTACAAACGCACTAAATGCATTTAGATTTAATTTGTATTTATATGAAACAATTCAAAAAGGGAAAAAATTTTATACAATATTTTTTTGAAAATGTAGCAATCTATAAATTAGTATATTAAGATATCAATATTTACAATTTTTTTTTCATGGTCACGTAATTTCACTCATACCTATCAAAAATGTCAGTCAAAATGAAGTTGTACCTCAGATTTTGTGTGTGTATTTACTCTATAGTAAACTATACCTTACATAATTTTAAAGGTATATAGTATATATATATATATATATACACTCACCGGCACGGAAACTTGGCCAAGCGGTTATCTCGCGATAGCAAAAGCTTTAAGTGTTTCTGATGAATGTTTGTTATGCAAGTATGTCAAAAAATGTTTACCCTCAAGTTCAAGAGGGTAATTCATTATGTTTAAGTGCACCGTGACGAATTCTTTAATTTTTAGTTGAATCGGGTCATTTGAGCGACTAAGTTCACATTTTAAATTTGTGTGTTGTGAAAAGTTTACTGCAAGGTTATTCAATTATTGTGATCTTGTGTCTTAATTAAATAACTAAAGGTGCTTTAAAGCCAATAAAAATGCCATTAACACCAGCACAAGTTGCACAAGCAGTAGCATTAATTGACCAAGGGCTGACACAGCGTGAAGTTGCTATTGTGCTTAACGTACCACGGTCCTCAATGCAGTATTCACTGAAACGATACCAGGAGACAGGCCGCTACACCCGCAGGCCAGGCAGTGGGGGCGTAAGGTGCACATCGGCCCGGGACGATCGTTTTATTGTTATGGAGATTTTGAGAAACCGCTACCTGACCGCTGTTGAGATACGCCAGCGGCTCCAAATCGCAAGAGGCGTTAATGTTAGTGAGCGTACGGTGAGAAGACGAATGGAGGAAGTGAATTTAAAAGCTCGTAGACCAGCACGAGGTCCAGAACTTCTCAGACAGCACCGAGTAGCCCGACTTCAGTTCGCAAGAGAACATGTCAATTGGACCCACGAGCAATGGGCTAGAGTGTTGTTCACAGATGAGTGTCGAATAGCTTTACGTGCTCCGGACGGTCGAGAACGAGTGTGGAGAAAAAGAGGAGAGAGGTTTCTACCCATTACCACCACCCAAACTGTGAGTTTCCATGGAGGCTCAATAATGGTATGGGGAGGTGTAAGTTCCGACGCACGTACAGATTGGTCATCGTCGATATTCGGCTTACAGCTACTCGATACATCGAGGAAGTTCTTCAGGAGCACGTAATGCCTTATTCGGGATTCATTGGACACGACCAATTCCTCCTCATGCACGATAATGCACGCCCGCACGTCGCACATTGTGTAGAGGAATATCTGGAAGAGGTTGGAATACAAAAATTACAGTGGCCAGCTCGTAGCCCGGACTTAAATCCAATTGAGCATGTATGGGGTATGCTCAAAAGAAAGATAAAGTCCAGCTCCAAACCGCCACAAACTCTAAATGAGCTCCGAAATGCAGCGCTGGCCGCTTGGGACAGCATACCGCAAGTTGATGTCAGAAACATCATTCAAAGCATGCCAGATCGAATGCAAGCGGTTATCAGGGCTAGAGGAGGAAACACCCGATATTAAAACTGATAGACAATAAAGAAACAGACTTAATTTTTAACTTTGTAGTGTTTTTAAAGTGAAAATGGAAAGATGTTAATTTTAGTGAAAACATGTTATCTTGAAAAGAAAAATTTCGGTGAAGTAAACATTAAATTTCTATGTTCTAAAACCATTAGAGACACTTATTGAATGCATCTACCCTTAATTTACTGTTAAAAAAACGTTTCAGTGCAAATAATCAGCAAATTCACGAGTGGCCAAGTTTCCGTGCCGGTGAGTGTATATACTTTAGTGGCTGAAATACTGTAAAAAATTACTATTTTACTTCAAATAAAAACTAATATAAAATAAAATAAAAACGACTACAATT
Organism: Parnassius apollo; assembly: GCA_907164705.1. Taxonomy (NCBI): domain Eukaryota; kingdom Metazoa; phylum Arthropoda; class Insecta; order Lepidoptera; family Papilionidae; genus Parnassius; species Parnassius apollo. The sequence goes on along the minus strand of CAJQZP010001568.1, from coordinate 819,846 downwards.
TGGTATAAAAACTTCAAACCTAGTCACCAATATACGCCAGATAAGAGGCAATGGAGATTGGTATCAAATGTAGGCTATGCTTGAAGATAATCCTCTATCTATACTATGGAGTAACCTATGTTGAAAGTATTATCCATGTGTAAGAAAAATATACTTTAAATAATCTTAGTAAACTGTTAATGATTGTGTATTTCTGAATAATTTGACTTACAGACGTCATAATCACATAATATATTTGTTTAAAAATAATACTAGTATTTATGGATTTTATTGCATAAAAAATAGTAAAATATATATAGTATATATTATACAGGGCTACAGGTTAAGTCGACCTAGATCCTTTAGGAGGTTGTATTTTGAATCATTACCCACTGTTCCGACTATGAAACATCACACACCCCAAACTTAACCATTTTCAAGATATTGGATATAAGTATTAAATATATATAATAACTTTATTTCTTTTTTCAACTATCAACTGCCTACTACGACCCAGATTGTTTATTTACCTAAAATCCTGGTGTTTAAAATAATAAAGCAACTTATCTACTACACAAAAATTATAAGAAAAATAAAACAAGATGCACAAATTACAAAAAATTGTCAATTTTTATAGGACAATGGTCCATTTCTATGTTAGGAGCCGATAAGGACTGCTGTAGTCAAATTATTAACAACCTCTTTAATGATGATACCTGCGGAGTTTCTTTTGCCTTTTCTAATCAAGACAAAGGCACCTAATTTGGAAATCATACTTTATAAAACATGTAGATTTTTCATTTTATTTTATATATGAACTAAAATGACTCATATTCACTCTATACTATGTTGGTTTAGTAACAAAAGAAAATCACAAAATCTGAACCTGCATTTATTAAATTTTAAGATTAAGAAAGAAAGATTAAGGGAGACAAGCAAGCACACAGTCCACAAGTGTCTATTCTCATTTACGAATCAAAATGCAGATGTGCTGTCACGCATGAGGACTATGATGGAATGCCTTCTTTCCAGTAAAATGGTCTCCGGATCTCTATACTCACCAAATGAAACACAGCAAAGTTGGGTTCCTTTTACGCAGGTATTCTGTGAGTGTAGTCCTTCCCCTGTCGAGCCTACTCGTTCATGCTACAACTATACTACTAATATAGGTGCAGCATGCCTTTACCACGTAGACTATGAAAAAGCTGGACTAAATTTGGAGTGAAACTCATTATATCACTTATCAGAAAGAGTTAAACAACATCTACAAAGTCAGCCAGTTAATTTTTATTATATTATAGATAATGGATGGTTTACAGTCTTATGGTGAGATGGAACCTACCTTGGACAGTCCGTTAACTTCTCCAGAGACAACTACAGGAGATTTGTCATCCTGAAAATAAATATTAAATAGTTAAAACTAAACACTTAGTAAGTCATTCATTAATTTATTTCTTCCAGCTTATAAGATGTCCACTGCTGAACATATGCCTCCTCCATAGTTTGCTTTTATCTCCCAAATTTGCATTGAGATGGAATGCCTCATTTCCAGTAAAAATCAGTTCACAAAATCCTCATTTCTGTTCAGGTCTGTCCTGTTCCCTAGATGCTAAACACTAAATACAGAAGCATTAAGCTGCTACTCAACACATCTTCACATAGTTATACCACATATACTAAATAGATAGCCTTATCAAGAATGGCCCATCAGGTATGTATTTCTTATAGCCCATACTCAGTATAACAGACAGGTTGGAACGCAAAGCTGCTACCTATTACTATAGGGATTTTGGCCCTTCACAAGTCATAGTAGCTCAGAGTAAACTTCATGGGTATGATTGCTGCTGGCGCCAATAAACTATAGTCATCCGGTACTCGCGTATGGTGTTGGAAGGGGAGGGGTAGGGCAGGGGGGTCATGGTAAGCCCCCCTACCCTTCCCCCGTTGCGGAAATGTATAGTTTATGAGTAATAATTTCTTTTTGTAAAATCATAACCTCACTTTTTTATACAGGAATATTGATGCAAAGTTACTTCTGCAACGGCTTCAGCACTGCGGGAAGTGCAGCTGACAAATCGCATTTCCGACATCTAAAAACAGTGTAATAGGTTCTAACTTAACCCTAACAAGCCTGCTACACTAAAAACATTATCAAAATCAAGTACCGAATGTCTATAGCCAACCCTTAATTGCAATTTAAGTGCTAATTTACCACATTATCTGTAGTGAGGAATCTAATTGGGAAGCAACTTTCTATATCTGAGGAATAAAAATAATTCAAAGTTGTGGAGATTCTATCAATAAGCATAGCAGCAGTGCAGTGGACTTATTGCTCCATTTGTTCCATAAATGAGATAGAGATGTGTCAGTACTGTTACTCAGTTGTTAGAGCCTCTTCTGTCAAGCATTAGGGTACACCATGTGTTGTTAAGGTTAATATTTGAAGAAAATGTTTATTCTCATTTACTTATTATATTTTAATGAAAAAATACAGTCTGACATTAGCCTATAAATCACTGCAGAACATGCACCTCCTCTAAAGATTGGATTTGCTGGGCTTGACACTGTTACCATATAGTGGTGGTGTAATTCCCATACCATCCCAGGGGTCAAAGGGAAACTCAAACAGAAGATGGGCATCAGTATCTTCCTAATGACAACTTAAAATAATAAAAAAATGACAGATGTCTCCCTACATATTATGTAGGGGGAGGGGATAATAGGGGAGACCAGTTCACCATCAGCACTACACGTTTATAGGCTGTAATGGATAAATGGATGGACAGTATTACCCATCACCTGTCTACGAAACAAATCTACTGATTTACCTACATACGAGCGACTACGAGTTGTGTAATTTATAGTCCTATTGAGTTTCCGGGCGCAAACGTAATTAAAAAAGATATAATAAAATGGATCATAATGAAGAACGAAATTATTTTTGATTATAAGATTTGGACATTCGAGTAACATAGCAAACGTTAATAATACATAGAAATTAAATACAGAATCTGCTGACATACAAAATATAAAATCTAGTTGTTCATCAACCATCAGTTTGAACCTCAATGAATTGTTTTTGACTTCTTTCTGTCACTTTTATTCTTATATTTATTGCATTTCATAACAAAAGAAAACAATGGGCCGACTTTAATGCTTTTATGCACTCTACTAGAAGGTACTAGTCAACCCGTAATATATCTAGTAGTTGGTAATAATATGAAATACGTAATATTGTAAAGCGTGTTCAATTGAGATAAATAACAATAAAATCAAGTAGCTTCTAGAATATTCGGCGCCAAACGCTAATTACAATTATGTACATTATTACTACATACATAAAAACAAAATCCGGACTCGGTAAATTACTCAGCTTTATCGGGGAAGATTTCAAGGACAACAGTTGACAAAAATTTTTACCTTTTGATCGAAGAATATAGTCCCACTGACGTCTCCATTTAACACACAAACAGCTTTAGGCATGTTATACGATTTTTTAGAAACGAAATAATACGATTTTACAACAAAATTTTAATTATCGCGACTTTTTTTATGATTTACACAAACGTTCCAACAACGTTCCAGTACCAATAATTACAAAAAAAAGTGACCTAATGACCTAAGTGCCAAAGTTGAAAGTTACCACACATGGCATCAGTGTTACCAGATTAAATTTTACAGAAAAATCGAAGTACCTTTAAAAAATACTGAAATATACCAACTTGCGCAGGGAAAATGAAATACATATACCAATAAAAATACTGATTTTCAAAATATGTTTTATTCAGTCATTATCACAATAAATGTTAGAATTGTATTTTAACATTCTATTTGAGGGATTAACATTGATACAACCTCCTTAATCTTTTACACCCTGCTTTGTTTTTTTTTTTTCAGATACTATTATGCTTATAAATCTGTTTCTTTGTCCGTTTTTATTAAATTTATCTGTGAAAATATGCGCTCGCATGCGGCAATCGATACTGGTATACATAACAAAGATTTACTGAAACTACAGATATTCTTGTATTTTAATGTACCATGCGCATGATCGCGGAGAAGTTTCTGGCCAAAAACCAAAAGGTTTTTTGTTCGTTCATGGACTTGGAAAAGGCCTAAGACAGAGTGGATAGGGATTTGCTATGGCAAACACTGAACTCATTTGGATTGAGCGCTGGCTTAATACAGGCATTGGAGTCTCTTTATAGGGACTCTAGTGCTTGTGTTAGGATCAACGGGGTCTACTCGGACTGGTTTGACATCCATAAAGGTGTCAGACAGGGCTGTGTGGCTTCCCCGTGACTGTTCAACCTATTTATGGATAGTTGTTTGCAAAATTTGAAAGTTGAAGAATGCGGATTAAGAATGGGTGAGTTAATCGTCAAATGCCTTTTGTACGCCGATGATCAAGTCATTCTTGCGTCGTCGGCGGCCGAGTTGCAAATGATGGTTTCATTAATGAACGGATCATTAAAAGAAAGGGGTATGAAAGTGAACGCAAGTAAGACGAAAGTTATGGTTTTTGAAGGAGAAGAAAGTAAAACGATTTGTGAAATAAGAATAGAAGGGGAGTTGATCGAGCAAGTAGATGAGTTTGTATATTTGGGTTGCGTATTTAGCAGGGATGGGAGATATGATAAGGATATAGAACGACGAGTGAATGCGGGAAATAGAGTAAATGGGGCCATGCACTCTATTGTGAAGAGTCAAAATGTGTCGAAAAAGGCACGTATGGCAATTCACAATGCTGTGTTGGTCCCTACTTTAACGTATGGTAGTGAAAGTTGGGTGTGGCAGAAGAAGCACGAGAGTAGAATAAACGCAGTAGAAATGCGGTCGTTAAGGAGTATGTTAGGGCTGAATCTGAATGACAGGGTAAGAAATTGTGTAATAAGAGAAGAGTGTGGTTTGCAAGATGATGTTGTGACCAGGATTAAGAAAGGAATGCTTCGGTGGTTTGGTCATGTGGAAAGAATGAATGAGGAAAGAGTGACAAAGAAAATTTATGTTGCAGAAGTGAATGGCAGAGTCGGAAAGGGACGTCCTAGGCGAAAATTTATCGACCAAATTGGCGACTTATTGGAAACGGGCCAAATTAGTAGTACCCTTAACCGACGAACACGTATGCGTAGGTGTATGGATGTGAAGGAGGCGAGAGAGGTGTGTCAGGATCGTGCCAAATGGAAATCTGTAGTCTCTGCCTACCCCTCTGGGTGACAGGCGTGAGTGTTTATGGAAGGGATATAATGTACCATCACTGTTTTTCCCAACTTCCATCCAAAATAATTTACAAGAAAGGGGTGAGCCGTACCCGAAGATTGTAATAAATTACTTACTTCGCGATCAAATTTAATATATATTCGTCAATTAACTGCATTTGTTCTGACTGCACTTTGTGTGGAAAAGTTTCTATTATACTTCTTAAACTGCTAAATTCTTTATTCACGGCAGTGTGAGGGACAAGAAATTTCAGTTCTCGGAAAATTTGATTTTCAAAAGGCAAAAGAGATTTCAATTGAGTGCTCAACTCAATTTCAAAGAATGGCACCGTTTGAAAAAATTAGCAATTTATTCTTTCATGTTTAAGTTTCCCGTGTATTTAATTAATTCTTGACCCACTTGTACGAGTGAAAATTTCGGGAATCAAGGAAGTGACCCAACATTACTATTTAAAAATGTATTTATTGCTTTTGGAAGTATTCTCCGCGAAATTTGACACATTTTTCCATACGATGGAAACAAACATTGAAGCAACCATTCCATTCGGAAGTTGGGGTCTCCAAAATGGCCGTCTTGTAGGCGTTCACAGCTTCTTCAGGTGATGAAAATCTCTGTCCACGCAATTTATTCTTTATTTTAGGGAAAGTATAGAATAGGGCTTAGTTCGGGGCTGTACGGCGGATGCTCTAATAATTCTATGTTTTCTTGCTCTAAAAACTCTTTTGTTCTGTGTGCGGTGTGAGAACTCGCATTGTCGTTATGGAGGATGATGCGGCGTTTGCAGTTCTCTTTACGGAGTTCAGAAACGACCTGTGGCAAACAAATGCTAGGATACCTTTCTGCATTAACCGTTCGTTGTCCCTCAAGAGGAATAGTCGTAACATGGCCGGTTTTGGAGACAAACGTGGCCACCATTTTTTTTTGCAACACTCTGTGAACGAACAATTTTTGTTGGCTTTAACTCATTTTCGAACACCCAAACTCGTGACTGGTTTTTTGTTTCGGGTTCGTACGCGTATATCCAGGATTCGTCACCTGATACGATGTTGTATACATCATTTGAGGATCCTGCGTGGAATCTTTCGAGAATTCTGACGCACCAAGTAACGCGAGCCGCTTTTTGCTCTTCACAGAGCGAATGCGGTATCCATCGGGAAAACAACTTTTTTACACCTAATTGTTCGTTCATGCAAGATTATTTATATTTGACTCATGCCAATGTCTAAAGTTTCCTGAATTTCGCGGTATGTCACATGTCGATCTTCCTCAATCAGCTTACGCACAGCATCAACGTTTTCTTGGGTGACTGCAGTTTTTGGACGAACTTGACGGGGATCATCACTGGAAAATTAGGTTGTGGTTTTGGATGGGGCTTCATCACCAAATGCAGAAATCATCCAGTCAGCACACTGTTTTTTGTGTTAAACCACTTCAAAAGTCATAATAAATCATCGCTCTTGAATTTTCTCGAGTCAATTCCATTTTCTCATCGACTAAACAGGTTTGACAAAACCTTGTGACAAGACCGAGAATCTTTTTTTAAATAAATACATGGTATTAGATTATTAAAACCAAGGAGTTTTCAATTAAAAAGATTTTAATATGACAGGAACAGTGGAAATATTCCATTCCCGATACTTTTATTGCAGCCTGTATATATATATATATATATATATATATATATATATATATATATATATATGCTAAGTCTATTTTTCCGTCTACTTGTACTCATAAACAGCTAACCTCGCAGTCACTACTCACCGACGTCAGCGCCTCTATATATTCTACAATTTTCAAGGTCAGTCGGTCTATGCTTTTGTACGTATGAATTATATATTCATTATTGTTATTGTATTCATTATAGTTATCGTTCTCCTGTTCTCTAACCTTCATGCAGAAAACTGTGACTAGAACCACAGAGTACTTTCTATATACTGAAAACTAGCACAGATATTAGACATGTCGATCTGAGATCGATTAATCGAAGAATCGCTGTCTTGTGCCAAAAAAATCGCTTTTTTTAATTCGATAAATAATATTGAATCGAACTAGTGAATCGATATTTCGCCCTAGATAATCAAGATCGAACCTTTTCCCGTTTTTAGAAGAGGTGTTAAATTTTGAATAAAACTAAATTTACGGATTTTATCGCGTTTATTTCATTACTTTTACTTATTTTTAATTCCCGACGTTTCGGGTGCTTTACAGCACCCATGGTCACGGTCAGGTAGAGGGGGCGGGGCTGAGATGTTTGACGTCCCAATGTCATAGTTAGTCCGGCTACCTTCAGTTTTTGAATATTAATTTTTGGTCCGATTTACGCAAAACGAGCTTATAGTATCATGAAGTCTTGCAGTGGTATGCTTAGGTTTGGGTTTAATTTTGTTAATTATAGGATCCCAAGCAGGTGGCAGCACCCATCCATCTTCTCTATTGAAATTTGGATGTTTTTTAATTTCAATAGCCTCGCGTATCATCCTTGGTAGGAATCGGTGTTCTTTTGCGAGAATTTGTGGTTTATCAAATCGAATGTAATGGTGGGGACGATCTTGAACATGTTCGCAGACTGCAGACTTCCCGGAGTGTCGGTGTTTCACGTCAGCTATATGTTCTTTCACGCGGGTTTTTATTGATCTCTTTGTTTGATCCATGTAAGAGAGACCACATTCACAATCTAACTTGTACACTCCTGCAACTTGTAGAGGGATATTACACTTGACGGATGGTAAAAATTGACTAATCTTCTTCGGCGGCTTGTAGTATGTTTTAATGGAAGCTCGCTTCAAGATGTAGACAACCTTGTCTGTCACTCCTCCGACATATGGTAGTACAGCAGGTACACGCTCGACTGTGGCCGGCTTCACTCGGTCACTGTGACGTAGGCGCGGGACCCGAAACTTGTTGTCTTGCAATACTTGCTTGACGTGCTGAAGTTCGGCGGCCAGATGTTTTCTGTCACAGATCCCTCGTGCTCTCGGAAACAAAGATTTACGCATGGTAGCTAACTGTGAAGGATGATGGTGAGATTCACCATTTAAATATCGGTTGGTATGGGCCTTTTTTCTATACACAGTGTGACCAATTGTGTTATTAGGATTTCGAATGACTAAAACATCTAAGAAAGCTAAAGAATTATTTGCCTCTAACTCCATTGTGAATTGTATTTTAGAGTTTATAGAGTTAAGGTGGTTTAAAAATGCAGTTACTTTGTCAGATGGTAAAATTGTGAAAGTGTCGTCTACGTACCGCTTGTAGAATCTTGGATTTACAGGATCAGTAAGAAGGGCTTTCTCCTCGAAGTCCTCCATGAATATGTCGGCGACTATGGGAGATACAGGTGAGCCCATCGCCACACCATCTACTTACTTGTAGAACTCTTCCTTCCACAATATATAGCCACATGTGAGGCAGAGTTTGAGTAATACTGCATATTCAGCAGGCATGTTATTATATTCTAGCTTTCTAGTTACAATTGATATGCGGTCTTCAATAGGTAGGCATGTGAATAGTGACTGAACATCAAAACTGACCATAGTTTCATTGTCAAAGAGATGTAGGTCTTTTATCTCACTAACAAAATGTTATGAATCCTTTGTGTGTGCCCTGGTATGTCACCACTGAGAGGACTATAATAACATGCCTGCTGAATATGCAGTATTACTCAAACACTGCCTCACATCTGGCTATCTATTGTGGAAGGAAGAGTTCTACAAGCAAGTAGATGGTGTGGCGATGGGCCACATGGGTGTGGATATGAAAATAAGTTACGTTTGTAATCTGTACTTTGTTGTATCTTTTGATATTGTAATATATATATATAATAATAATTGCGCTACAGTGTTCGGCAGGGCTCTGAGCCTTACTGCTCGCCTCTGCTGCACGGCACTCTCGCAGATTACTTGCCTTCTTCTCGACTCACCGCAGACTAAAAGGCAATCTCCTGGCACTTGCACATTCGTCGGCAACGAGGCTGCACTATCGACCTTCGGTCTGAGCAGGGGGGTGATGTGACGGCGCTGTCGTCGCGCCGCAAGCGAAACACACTGAAGCCTAAATCATGCTATCAAAATTCCGAATCATAAACATTATATATCGAACGTCTCCGAACTATCACATGGAGCGTTGGCAGCTCCCCGGGCAGAACACCTTGCCGCCAGGGCCGCCAACACCGCCACAGAGGTTTGTAATCTGTACTTTGTTGTATCTTTTGATATTGTAAATATAAACTTTAAACGCAAATCGAAAAATATATTTTTTCAGAAAGAATCAACATCCCTAAGAGATAGCAGAAGTTAGGCAGAGACTCGTAGACAGAGAAAAATATTGACAAATTGACGCCTTCTTTGGCATTTGCACACGAAAAAGATAGATTTATGCATACGTCTTGCATAGAAATGAGACAGAGCGGTGTGATTGTTTGTCCCTTTCTCCGTGCCGGTTTTTTTTTTGTTTAGCATACACTTTGCTACGCAACTTTGACAGTTCGTAGCGATCTTGTAAGGAGTTTACAAGTTGGTTTAAGTCAGAAAAAAATGTGTTTTGTGAGCTTGAGATTGGAGAATCTTGTTCAGTTCAGTTCTTAGAACAATTAAAATTTTTATCTAAATATGTTTAAAAGTCATAAAGATTATTTTATAACCTAAAACTTCGTTATCGTCCTTTCTCACTTGAGGCCACGCTAATCATTAGTCTATAGGTTTCTCTCCTTTTACATAATCAATTCTTTGCTTGTGTCTGTCTACGCACAGACTACTAAGCAAAGATGTTATAATATACTGCTTTAGAACAAAAACATCTTTGCTACTAAGAGGAAGAATAGGAGTCAAAGGACAGAATAAATTATAGGTCAAAGTGAAAGATCAAACTCAAAGAATCAATCATTAACCAAAATCATTTAATTCTAGCCTCATTGAAAAACCTATTTGCGGCTGGATCGCCTTTTTATTCTCTCGCTGTTTAGTACCAAAGTTGGATACGTAAACGTCAATCAATTTTATTATTTTGCGACTTTGCAGGGCGCACAAGGAAGAATAAATGTTACGTAATAATTTTATTTGTAACTTAAAATTATGATTTAAAGACTAAGTCTGATATTTGACTATTGTACTTATGGTTAGTGAAATATTTTCTACCGTTATCTATACTGTTTCTATTGTTATCATTTTAATCTCATGGCACGAATTTTTTTGATTGAGAAAAAAGGACAAATGGTCTCTGTTCTAAATATAGGGTAATAAGAGGTACTAGTGTAGTTCTAACAATCTCCCTTGCCTCATTTTGCCTCGGTTACGACATCGTAATTAAAATGAATCTTAAATGCAACTTATATCTAAGATTTATTTTCGTATGACATGTTTTTGAATCGTTCGTGCCTATCTTGCTATCATGGAGTATAGAGGTAAGGAGCACAATTTTCCGTGGGAGAATAGTTGGAAATGTCTCCATCTGTAAGCGTAAATAACAGTTCAAAAACTCTCCACAACAGCGCTCGTAGCTGCCGGGTATGAAAAATCGCTGTAAAATACGTTGAGAGTGATTTTGAAAATAAAAATTTTGAAAACAATAAAATAATTTTTGTAAAAGATTATGGTGAATGTCTGAGCAATAAAAATAAAATAAAAAGTTCTTTAAAATTTACACTGTAGCTACAATTAACCCTTATTTAACGCTTTTCTACGGACACTTTTTTATACAGAGTTTGTTCTCCTTATCCTTACTCCATACTTGCTAGATTTCCATTAGGAATTTTCTTCTCCCTTGCACACTATGGTCATCTATAGCTATCTTACGTCTACGGAGCCATAGATTATTATGGTAAGTTTTTACACCTGCCAAGTCCTAGGCTCTGTCCTATTGCCATCGCTCGCGCGATCATGGGTTGCATCCGACGAAAATGATCGTGCGACCGTGCGTTTAAACATACTCATATCTGCGGAATGTCCCATTGAACGTCGTGCGATCATGCGATACAACTTGCGCGTGTGGATTCATCGGACGATGAAATCGCATCGTATCATTGTGCGAGCGATGGCAATAGGACAGCGGCTTAGCAAGCTTCTATAAGCGCCAAGACCATACAAAAGCTGACTCTCATTTGGGAGTCATTTACATGCATCAGTTCAGTCAGTATTTTAGTTATTGTGTTTGTTTTTTTTTAGTAGTTTGCGGAAAGTCGACATCATTATTTCTATTTTAGCTTTTCGTTATTTTACTGACTTTTGAATTAATGCCAAAAGACGACTTAATAATGTAAACTGCCACTTTCTTTTTATCTTTATGATTGAAATATTTGGAATTCCAAATGCCACCCATCCATTTTCATTCAATAATTTAAAATCCAATTTTGGTACTACCAAAATATAGTAATTTTTTTTTTGAAAAATCATTATATAGATCAGACGTTTTTGATCGATGTTTTTGTATTATATAATTTATTTATATTAAGGTAAATTGCTTCATAAAATAAATTTTCTTTTACATTGATTCGCTCAACAACTGCCGTCGGAGATGAGCTTTTTAAACATATTTTTTTTTTGCGTGGTAGAATTATATGTAATTGTGGTTTATTTTGTGACCTTTCCAAGGCCTTCGACTGTGCTCACAATGAAACATTACTTAATTAAGAAGCTACAGTACCATGGTCAAAAAAACAGCATTGGAGCATTTTTACACCTTTTCCACTAAATGTTCTCGTGGGCAAACGCTCATTCCACTTAGTCCAAAACTTAGTAAAATTAAGGATTTTTATTAATCGGTTCGAAATACTTATTTATATTAACGAAAGTTTATAGAAGCTTCATCTGACATCCCACAACAAAACGTTGTTAAATAATGCGGAATTTCGTAGTATAGCTGTATAATTTAAAATATATCGTGAAAAGTTCACTATGAAATCTACTTCAATTTATCCGGTATATTTCTGCCTAATTATGCTTAGACTTAGTATGGGTTTCATAAGGAATAATACACAAAACTACAATAGCATTTTACCAAAATATTGCGCTTAGACTTATTATTTCTCATTTAAATAACAGAACTCATAAATTCGTTATCAATGGTAAAGGTTCCTCCGGATCGGTAGTATCAATGGGCGTTCCTCAAGGCTCGATTCTTGGCCAATTCCTGTTCTTAGTTTATATTAACGACTTACCTTACCTGGTAGGGGACAATCACGATATATTATTATTTGCTGATGATAGCTCTTTAATTTTCAAACTCAAACGACAGTCAAATAATTTTGGCATTGTAAATAAAGCTCTATCGAAATTAGTACATTGGTCTAACACCAATAATTTGCTATTAAACGGTAATAAAACCAAATATATTAAATTTACATTACCTCACGTTAAACATTCAAATACTAATGTGCTCTTAAATGGGGAAAAGTTGAGTCTTGCGGACACCACCGTTTTTCTTGGTATTACTATTGATGCGAAACTTCAATGGGGCCTTCATATATCTAAATCAGCAGGCAGACTTAGCTCTGCAGTATATGCTGTAAGAAATATTAGAAGTCTCACCATTGTTGACCCAGCTAGATTAATTTATTTTAGTTACTTTCGCAGCGTGATGTCCGATGGAATTTGGCTATGCGATAATGCGACTGACATCGAATACATTATTGTTTTGCAAAAATGAGCCGTACGAGCGATTTATAACTTAAATTTTATTAAGTACCTTAAAAAATTTAGGAAATAAACATATTAATTAAGGCATCGCAATATATTTATAAAAATGTAGTGTATGTTTTTTATAGAATAAGGGTGACAAACGAGCACAGGGTCCACCTGTTAGTAAGTGGATGCTGTGGGGCGTCGACTCACGAGTACTCACGATTCCGATTTTTACGTCTCCCTCACACACGTAATTTTCTTTCGCTCATAATTCACAATTTTTTGTATCTCTTCTTAATTTAAATAATATTCTACCAAACATCAGTATCACACACACACACCAAACATCATTATTTCAATAAGTACATAACACAATCATAATGTTTACTGTTTTCAAAATTTCGATTTCTCACCTCACTAATTCTGTAATTTATTCTGTACTGTAAATATGGATTTCTAAGTCGGTTCATTCGCTCACTAAGCTCACTCAATCACTCAATCGCGATGGTTGCGTCAATAATGTCTATGTCAATTTTTAAGTGAGGACGCGTGAACGAGTGAGGTGGTTCAATGTTGGAAATCGAGTTACTCTTTCAATTTGCGATCACGAGTACCTCAAATGAGGTACCTCATGAGTGAGGGGCACATCTTTACATGGAGCACTCACACTGCAGGATGGTTGGCTCCCCCCGTCATCGAGAGGCAGGTTGGACGCAAAGAAAGAGCCTAGCAGATCGGCTTTGTCCTTTGCGGCATGGTTCAGTGAGTCGTCCTCCCTGTGCAGAGATGGAAGAGATTGCTGACAGGAATTCCCTTTGACCGCCTTGGCGAGAGACCAGAATGCGCGGGTTCTAGAAGGAAGGCGTACTACTTTTTCGCCAATTCTGCCTATATGCTCTGCCTTTGCCTTGACAATGGCATTTTTGAAGGACCTGGAGGCAGAATTATACTTCTTCTTTAGGGTGCTGGTGTTTACATCCCGAGACGTTGATGCGTCAGCCCATGCCAGGCACTCCTGCTCATAGCATGGTGCTAGTTTACGAGGGCGACGAAACCATGGCTGAGATCTGCTTCCGAGGGCACTGCAGAGGAAGGAATAAATAGTTCCATACCGTGAAGTAGGACATCACTGACTGAATCAGCAACAACGTTGGGATCGTCTCTCAAGAAGCAAACCCACCTCCAAGGGTAGAACGCAAAGAAAGACCGCATCCTATCCCAATCGGCTGACTTATAGTGCCAAACACGGCTGCAGCCTGCAGAATACAACTGCGATTGCAGCGTGAGTGACACCACATTCCGGACAAGACAATGGTCTGAGGAGCTTAAAGGGGCTTCGACGGAAATCTGATATAAGGTTAAAGTAATCAGTTGTGTCAGACCATATGCTAAGGCCAAATCGTGGACAGATCTCCCCGCGTGATCGGTTAAACATGAACCAAGCCATTTGCCACGCTGGACGTTAAAATTGCCGAGGATCACGATCTTTGCGGAGGGGATCTGCTGTAGCAACGAATCTGTAGCCATTAGCTACGTTATCACATATCATTAGTTCGTGGTTTGTTCTTGAATGTTCTCTATATTGTTTGATCGTCAATAATTTATTTATAAAAAATTAATTAAAAATCTGCCTTATAGATAGTGATCAGAAGGGTGATCCATTAGGTCCAGCACTTTTCAGTTTGGGAATTCAACCGAATATTTTCAAATTTGAAATCCAAGCTGAATGTCTGGTACCTGAACGACGGTACACTGCGAAGTAACGCAGAAGTTGTCCTATTGGTCTTGAACCTAATACCAATAATTGTGAAATATTTATTTTCAATAATTTATCTGATTTTAACAAAGATACTTTAATTCAAAATTTCTATCATATTTCTCCAGGAATAAAAACTGTCAATGCGGAATCCCTATACCAGCTCGGTGCTTCGTTATTTTTCGATAGTATTAAACCTATTTTAAAAACAAAATTTAATCAATTTTTACTATTTTAAAATGTTGTCTCCTTGTTGTATTTACATACTTAATACGCTCAAGTCCAGTCTGGAAATGTCCGAATATTTTAAAAGATATTGATAATAATCTTAAAATAGCTTTAGAAAAAAATCTAATTTGAAATTAAATAAAACAGCCTGGATTCAACGTACCTTACCCATAAAAATTGGTGTAAGAAATCTTTCCAGCGTCGCATTGCATGCTTTCCTTGCTTCCGTGCATAGTGTCAATGACTTATGTAGCAAATTTTAAATAATAAAGTAGACCTATGCTTTGTTACGGAGGCAATGCAAATATGGCTAACGCTCTGTCCCAGCGAAAATGTCCCACTGGAATTTAACCAACAAAAACAGTGTCCAGAAAGATTTATTTCACAACCTCCACAGGGACCAGGATCAGGCTCGCATTCCAGCTGTTTCGACAAAGGAATCTAATCACTGGTTACACACTATCCCATCAAGTAATCTCGGCGCATTGCTTGAAGGAGTGAGCTTGCGAATCGCCGTAGGAATCTGTCTAGGAGCGGAAATTTGTTAACCTCACCAGTGCCCCTAAGGTAGCAGCTTCGATGAGCTTAGGCTCTACGGACTTTCATGTTAGAAAAGTGCAGGTAGATTTTCACGGTTCGTTGAACGAAGTCATCCGAAGGGTTCTTGTCTTCATAAATATTCTTTAGGTTTTAGAAGCTTGCGGGATTTTTAGAGACGATGGCAAGAGACCCGACGGTATGACTTAGGTCCCTTGGGAGATAGGTAAAGTCCTAGTGTGGGATGCTACTTGCGTTGACACTTTGGCGGCCTCCCATCTCAAGGGTACCTCTTTTACAGCTGGGGCGGCATCAGAGGCAGCTGAATTAAGTAAATGGCGCAAATGTGGACCTTGAGAAATTACTACATATTTGTGCCATTTGCTGTAGAAATTATCGGTCCGTGGGGTCCACGTGCAGTAAAGTTCTTAAAAGAACTGTATGCACGACTGGTCGTCGCTGCTGGTGACAAAAGGGCTGGTTCTTTTCTCACTCAAAGTATAACCATTCAGCGAGGAAACGAAGCCAGCATTCTTTGCACGATATCACGGGGAGCAGGACTTTTTGAGAATTTATATTTTTAATTTTAGTTTTTCTCTTATAGGTTATCTTATAGGTTTTATTATATTGTGTGTAACAAATTTTAGTTGTAAATATTAATTAATATTAATTATATGAAAATAAACTGTAAATATTTAAAAAAATATATAAATTTGTTATTGAATTTATAAAATAAAAATAAATAAACAATATTGATTAAAAGAAAAAATAAAAAAATCTATGCTGAATAAAAATTATTCTATTCTATAGTGTATTAATGACTAGCGTGGCCTCGAGTGAGAAAGGACGATAACGTAGTTTTAAGCTATTGCATAGCTTCTATCGCGGGCCTTGAGTGCGGGAAAATCCAGAAATTTCGTAACGAAAAAAACCTCACGCTCTCCGACGGGCACGGAGGTGTGGCTTGAAGGCCGTGCATTGTCTAACGTTGGTCTAACGTCGTTTCTTTTCCTCAGTCTTCGACACGGTGTTTGTGTATAAAGTGTTTTGAAATTTTGAATATGAATGAACAAAGTGCATTTATTATTAACGAAGAAAGTCACGAAAAAATAGTAAAAGAAAATGAGTGAGTATTTATACATACCTACATTTTATTATTATCACAAATGCAGTACTCATTTTGAATTGAAAATATAATACTGCTATAAAGATAACCTAAATTTTTGATATTAAAATGAGCGATATTAAAAGTAGCCCTCTTTATATACACACAAACACACACACGCGAATAGTTTATATTCTCAATTTAGATTCTCAATATGTATATATATACTCGATTAACCGGACTAATTGTTGCCGTTAGGGATTCGGATAATGGAAAATCCGGATGATCGAATGTATGAAGAAAAGCGGGTTTTGTGCATTTGTAGTACATATGTACATACATAATGTTATGTGTTTATTAAAAACAACAATTTCAACGAAAATCAATGTTTATTAAGAAATTATTATTTTTTAATAAACATTGATTAAATTCCATGAAGAGATATAAATCTATATAATCATCCGTTACTTGCGACAAACGAGCCGCCGTCACCTAATTTTTTATTTAACTGTAATGCTTTTTCACAAAGCGAAGGGCCAGATATCATTTGCCCAGTTGATCGTTTTTGTAAAAACCAACAATACAAAGCGTCTTCTAATTGCCAATTTACTCGCGGACATAGGTCCTTATGTCCGGGACGGGGGTTTGTTAGCGCCTGATAGTAGATCGTCTTATCTCAAGCGGTGTGAAGCGACGATTAGTGAGGTGCGGGAGGGGGAGGCTAGCTGCATTTGTGCGCGCGGTCGGTCACCCCTAAAGTTGGGCATTATACCATACAACAGATAATATACTTCATTATATATTTTTAATCTTACAACACATTAGAATAATGAACCATTGACTGTTATAATATTATATTCATTATCGTTAGAAAGCGTCATCTGTTTACGTTTACGGTCCAACCGTCGCGTCGGCCGAGACAATGGGAGTCAATAAAATACTACCTACATTCATTATGCCACAAGGATTGCGTATAGCTTACACTAATTTAAACTCTAAGCTAACTTAATAAGAGCTTATTTTACTAACACTAAATTATAACGGTAAACAAAAATATATTATTTCCTCCATTAGTTGCCTGTTGTGCCTGTTATTTAATTTGGCTGTTGTAATATATAATATATCAGTTTAGTGTTCAGTTAGCTGTCTAGCTTAGATGACAATGACACTGTTATCTGTTAAATTATATACGTAATGTTTTGATAGCAGGTCCTCATATTACGTGAAAAAGCTATTGTTGTTTTTGTTTATTTTTCGTTAAACAAAACGCGAACACAGCCGACGACTGAACTGAATTAACCGCGTGTACAATGTAATATTTAAAACTGTTATAATATATTATAACAGTCTAAAACAACAGTGGAAAATATATTACAACAACATAACGAATTAGAAAAATATAACAGTTTCGCCCATCTTTAGTCACCCCTGTTGGCATCGAGCCGAGCTAGGGAGCAGACGGCGGGGCCGGGCTGCACCCGGCCCGCCGCTAGGGCGCGCTCCTAGCTAGGCACGCGGCGCCTGCGCTGATGACGTTCTCCGGTCGCATTATAGGGGTCGCGAGAGTTTTTGCGCGAAGCCGGGTTGTTCATATATTGAAAGTCTCCTTGTTTTGTCTTAGACTTATGTTAATAGAGCGTGCCATTTGAACTTAAAGACAATTAATTGGACAATAAATAATAAGTGACAAATCTTGCCGTGGAGCGTGGAACTGAGTAGTTGCGCGTCTTGTTAATATAATTGCCGTACGGCCGCCCCGACGTATGTACTGCGCGAACCTGAGTTTTTTGCGACGCGGTCCGGTGATACAGTATTTTTCACAAATAGTGAGTTCGTTATAACGCGGGTTCGGTTAAATCTGGTTGAATTTTATTGGATTAACCTAAGTAACTTGAATTAATATCAAAGAAAAGAAAAAGAAATACTGTATAAATAAAATAAATAAATAAGTAATTATAATTGCATAAGTTGATACAAAATGCTATGCAATAGCTTTACCGCGGCAGTCCCCGAGTGCCACACGTCTTTTTAGGTTATACAATAATCTTTATGATTTTTAAACATATTTAGATAAAAATTTTAATTGTTCTAAGAACTGAACTGAAAAAGATTCTCCAATCTTAAGCTCACAAAACACTTTTTTTTTCTCACTTAAACCAACTTGTAAACTCCTTAGATCGCTAAAAAGTCAAAGTTGTTTAGCAAAGTGTAGTTTCCTAAACAAAAAATACCGGCACGGAGGAAGGGACAAACAATCACACCGTTCTGTCTCATTTCTATGCAAGACATATGCATATATTTATCTTTTTCGTGTATGAATGCGAAAGAAGGCGTCAATTTGTCTAAACTTTTTTTATTAAATGGCTTTACGGCTCTGGGTACTAACCCTTCTTAGCCTATCATTTCTTTCGGAGTCTTCATTTTATATATTTTTCTTCACAATATACTGATGCGTCACATTGCGAAGTTTTTGGGAGATTTTGACGACAGCTCAACCCAGCGGACTGTTGATGACGACAGCCACTCAAGTTCATAAGGCGCCCAAGCGATCAAAAGAAGGTGAGGGTGAGGTTTATATCAACATCTAAATCACTTGTTTCGTCGTTTTCTCTAATAGTTCACACGCGGAGACACTTAATTCACAAAATCACATCACTTTTACGACTTAAAATCCACTTCAAACTATTATTCAAGCGACAAAACAGGAGCGACGGTCCGTCGTCGGCCAAGTTCCCGCCAAAACTCCTGTATTTCACTATGATGTTTGCTGCATGGAGCATAGAGGTAAGAAGGACAATCTCCCATAGGAAAATAGTTGAAAATGTGTCCATCTGTAAGCAGTAAATAACAGCTCAAAAATTCTCAACAACAGCACTCGAGTAGCTACAGGGTATGATAAATCGCCGTAAAATACATTGAGATTGATTTTGAAAATAAAAATTTTGAAAGCAATATAATAATTATTGTAAAAAGAATTATGGTGAAAGTTTGTGTAATAAAAAAATTATAAAAAGTTCTCATTCTCAATCTCAATTTAGACTGTAGAATTAGTGGCTCCACCCGTATTTAGCGCTTTCCCACGGACACTTATTTATACAGAGTCTGTACCAGCTAGCTAGCTTGCTACATATTTATTTATCTATGGTATGTACTCCTTACCCCTACACTCCATAGTCTCTAGTATATATTCAGTAATCTATGCTCCATAGCTTGCTTCTTTTCTTCTTATTTATTAACTGGCTTTACGGCTCTGGTTTCTAGACCTTCTAAGCCTATCCTTTCTTTAGGAATCTTCATTTTATGATTTATGTTCTTTTTCTTCACAATATGCTGATGCGTCACATTGCGAAGCCCTTGGGAGATTTTGACGACAGCTCAACCTAGCGGACAGTTGATGACGACAGCCACTAAAGTTCATAAGGCGCCCAAGCGATCAAAATAACTTGAGGTTTATATCGACATCAAAGCACTTGTTTCGTCGTTTTCTCTAATAGTTCACACGCGCGGTCACTTAATTCACAAAATCGCATCACTTTTACGAATCAAAATCCACTTCAAACCATTATTCAAGCGACAAAACAGGAGCGACAATCCGTCCACGTCCAGGTTCCCGCCAAAACTCTCCCATAGCTTGCTTCTTCTTTTATTTATTAACTGGCTTTACGGCTCTGGTTTCTAGACCTTCTGAGCCTATCCTTTCTTTTGGAATCTTCATTTTATGTTCTTTTTCTTCACAATATGCTGATGCGTCACATTGCGAAGCCCTTGGGAGATTTTGACAACAGCTCAACCTAGCAGACAGTTGATGACGACTGCCACTCAAGTTCATAAGCCGCCCAAGCGATCAAAATAACTTGAGGTTTACATCGACATCAAAGCACTTGTTTCGTCGTTTTCTCTAATAGTTCACACGCGCGGGCACTTAATTCACAAAATCGCATCACTTTTACGAATCAAAATCCACTTCAAACCATTATTCAAGCAACAAAACAGAAGCGACAATCCGTCTACGGCCAAGTTCCCGCCAAAATTCCCCATAGCTTGCTGTTTTGACTTGACCACAGAGTAATTTATGGACTGGGCATACCTACAAAATTAGCGTGACAACCTACAGAAATCTGGCGCATAAAATGGCCGCCTTTTGTTGGGGTTGTAACTCTGCAATATGCTCAGCTGATATCGATATTTTAACTAATATGAATTTTTTTCTCATTTTATATAATGGAGAAGATAACAAGGTTACAATATTAGATTTTAAGTACGTAGGTAAAAAGTCTAGACCAAATACATAGTTCTAGTTTTTATATCACATCGATCGGTGCACTATTACCGAAATTATAAGCGTGGAAAGTTTACGTACATTTTTAAAATCTCGCCCGTGCCTGCGAGTAGCGCGTGACGTCATTGATTCCAAGCGGCCGCGCCGCCATACCGTTCCAGCGCGCCGATCATACGTTTGTAGTAATATTTCATGGGTGAGTTGTATTCCCTCGTGCGCTCTGGTGTTTTTAATTATTTAATGATGGAAGAAGGGTTTCAAAAGGGCCAATCTGACAACCTTCCAATAGTCCGTGACATGATGGTGGCGGAATATTTTCTAAGGAACAAAGATTTTGTCGCGGCTGAAATACGCATAAGAATAAGATAATATTTTTATAACCTAGGTTTCATTTGCTAATGATAAGTATAGGTATAACAAAAATACGTGAACATTCCGTACCTACCTACTTACTATGTGCTTCTAACCAGTTTTGTTTTTTATTCTTCTTAAGTGCACCCTGACCTTTTTGTGGCTTTTATGGTTAAAAAAATCCTGTTGTTTATAAAGAAATTTACTACAAATATACCTTCGGTGTATAAAAATATGATGTTATCTAAAAAACAGATGTTTTCAATATTAATGGAAAAAGGGTCGCATTATTATAATGATTAAAAACGTAGTTATATATTCTTCAGGCAAGGGATCAATGTCAATATTATCATCTAGAGTAGTAACAGGATCGACAACATATCTATGCTCAATTTCTTGTGAAGTAGTGGCAATTGCATTTGCAACTGTTTCTGACCTAGATTTGGCATTTAGTTTTAATAGTAAACGTATTTGTGGTTTTTCTGTATACCGATTTTGACAAGCAAACTTGTGAGGCAAAACATCTTTTTTAAGTTTGAGGGGACCACGAACTAGTTTTGTACTTCACGTAGTTTTCCATATCGTTTTCGACCTAGAACAAAATACAAACTTATTTAGTCTATAAAAAAATAAGGAACCTCGTAATTTGTATTCCATCAATATTTAAAATATGTACCAACCATGTAATACATAAAAATAGGACAACACGAAAAAAAAATTAAGTGCTCCACTTCATAATCAAACTTCTTCCACTATTTGCAGCCCTCAAAGTATGCAGGTTGAACAGCTCTGCGATGTGTTTAGTTTAGTTTAAAAAATATAAAAACGTTTGTTAACATATTCCATATTTTAACCTTTATATGCATTAGAAACATTTTAATATTTGGTGCAAACATAGGTAGGTATCTAAACTTACGAACTCACGACAGGTCATTGACTTGTCTACATTACATAGGTAAGTACTTTACCCAATTTTGGTTATTTACACTGAAGTAGTTTTAGTTAAATATGTAGGTATTAGGTATTGTTTCTTCTTGAAATTATAATGATCATTAAGCGTGGAAAGGTTTAATGAATCGTAAGTTACTTAAACACTGCGACTCGAGTAGGTACCTACATGCCTAACAGAAAGCATTTACTAGCAATAACCAAAAGCTATCATGTGAAGGTTATTATTATTTGAATACTTACATCCAAATGATCCTCACAATATGCTACCGTGTTTGGTCCTAAAGGACGTGCTCTTCTCATATCATTTGTTCATTTTTTTCTGATGGTAGTGTTTCTAGGCACATTAAAAAACAATTTTACAGGTGTTTTTGTGGCCGTATTTTTACATTGATGCACAGAACAAAATTTAATATGTGTCATGTTCTATAATGTTTCTTGTTAAAAATAGATAGCAAGTAGATCCGCGCGCGACGGACACATTTTTAAGTAAATGTTTTGATTTTCTAAGAGCGCGTCGGGTTGCTCTCACGAAGATGGAAATCGTGACGTTATCAACGATGTCGCTCTCGGCCCGCGGCTTAGACTGAAAATGTTAACTTTGCACCTTTATATCTCGGTCAGTTTTGAAGATAGAAAAAAAATTAAAAACACAGTTATTCTCGTAATTTTTTGTAGAATTTTTCGGCATATAAAACAAAAAATGGTTATCTTCTCCATTGGATTTGTTGCTTAATTTACTTTATTCCGTAGGTATTTACATAGATACAGGGCTGAATTTTCAATCGTCAAATAACTAATCTGGCGAATAAATGTGACTGACTGATTTATGGCTTTTGTGTAGATAGAAATTAAATCCTTCTTTTGTGTTGAAAATATTACTGGGATGGTGATCCCAGATCCCATATTATTAATGTAAAATAATAATGATTAGTTGAGTGAAAATGAAATTAACTGTTTTAAAAATCAATACTTATTTATTATTAATTTTTCTGCACATAATTCATCACAAATAGTAAGTTATACAAGCAAGTTGTATATTATATTTTATTTATTCATTCGGATTTTAAATGAAAAATATTATCAAATTTTGAAAAATTCGAAAATCTGTTGGATATCATATTTCATCCACCGTTTCATGATCATGGTAGATTTTTATATAAACTATTATTATTATTATTTGTTCATTTCTGAACAAAGTTATTTTTTAATATTTTTTCTGTAAGACAGTTTGTCACTGCTTCTTCTTGCATGGTATCTGAACCTTTTTCTGCCACAAATCCCGCAATATATTCTTATACAGCAATTGATAAGGTTTTTTAATAATTTAAATAACGACTCTAATAGAGGCATACTGAAGACCACTCCTGAAAGTTTTTGTTTTTTCTTCCCCAACTAGTAGCGACAAACATACATATACTGTGATTTTCAATAATTACAAAACTTCTTAGCAGTTTTTTTATTGGCTAAATAAATTACAAACTTATGCTTATTACATAAAGTAATAATTAAAAAATACATCCCTACCATAACACTTGAAATAAACTGTGAGACACTTATTTGACATAATAAATTAGAAGAATATAAATAAATATAAATAGAAGAAAAACACCTACTATAAGATAAGATGAAGACACTGCACTACACAACAAAAAAACTTTTAGCATTCAACAGTTTGACAGCAGATCTACCACAAAACTCAGCGCTTAACATGGCGACGCAGTCACTTCTCTCTGTCTACGCACGCATGGATGAGCTAATGACGTCACACAAAAGTGTTGTCAAAATAAGCAATTGACAAACTGTTGTTGTCTCCCTTTTCTAAAGAAGCTACTGCTTTGTTAAAAAGAAACAAAAGTATTTTTGACAAGTGTGTGTCGATATTATAGATATTTGTATAATCTACGTATATGGACTTGACCAAAGATCACCAAATCTAACCTGTAAAGCTAAAAGATGTCTCTAGTATATAGTTAGTAATCTATGGATTTAAGATTTTGTCATCTCTATCCAGTCTGTGGATTTTGTTTGTTTAAAAACCGTTTTACCGTATAAAAACTTTCAGGTATACAAAAAGTCTAAATGATAAAAACTGCGTACCGCGTATTATGCGCGTATTTCTGATTTGTGCGCAAAGAATAATACATTTACAAATTAACCACTAAATGTAAGTACTGTCCCTCATGTTATATGGTTGGTCGGAAATTGGGTCGGCTTTAGTAATCTGCTGCACGATTTAAGTGATTATTTTAGCTTTAGTTGACAGGCAATGATGCTATTAATTGCCATCTATCTGCTTTTCATGCCAGAAATCTTTAGTTTTCGAGATATCGATAGTTAAAGTTTTGAGGTTATATTCATTAATTTAAAAATCATAATGAATAGAACACAAGAGGTCCGTTAGGCGTAACCTAATCTAACTTGGCGCTTGCCGCTAGGTTAGGTTAGGTTAGCCATTACGCATGAGCCGAGCGAGCGTAGCGACCGCGCCGCGGTAGCGGCCGGCGAATTGCCAGAACCGACACTATAAATTGAGGTTAACACAGGACAGCAGAAATAACCTTAATTTGGTGACTTTGATCTTTGCTGACCTTGACCTTTTGTGACAGCAGAGGCTTTTCCCACCCTGAAATCTCCCACATTCCTGCGGCACCCGAATGTGACTTTCGCCGGACGACCCTTTTTAATAAGCGAAAGCAATTTTGCCTTAATATGTAACATCATTAAAAAAAAGGGGGGTTTCCAGCACTTCCCTCTTTTAGGGGAGGTTCCTACCCGTCGCCCCCTCTACCTGGCCACTCGTCAACCATATATTCGTGCGGCAGATTACTAAAGAAATACCAATTGTTTCATTTCATTTTTTTAAATGTGTTATTTTATGCTTGTATTGGTTATTTATATTTATGATTACTTATAATGATTGATGATTAATAATACATATTTATTTA
The DNA here is from genome assembly GCA_907164705.1 of Parnassius apollo. Taxonomy (NCBI): domain Eukaryota; kingdom Metazoa; phylum Arthropoda; class Insecta; order Lepidoptera; family Papilionidae; genus Parnassius; species Parnassius apollo. The sequence continues at coordinate 794,879 of CAJQZP010001568.1, read as the reverse complement.
TTATTATTGCTTTTTTTATAAAATATGGACAACTGAGCACACAGTCCACAGGATGGTATGTGAATGCTGTGGCCCATAAATACCTAAAAACATTAATCCTCGATTAAGAATCAAAATGCAGATCATTGTCACTCCTGAGGACTGAGATGGAGTCCCTCATTTCCAGTAAAAATAATCTCCTGCTTTCTGCACTCACCATAAAAAACGTTCGCAACTATTTTAGCTGAGCTTCTATTTATGCTAGTAGGGTTGGCTATAGACATCCGGTACTTGATTTTAATAATGTTTTTTGTTTAGGAGGCCCTAACAAGGTTCAAGTTTAACCCCTGTTAGGGTTAAGCTGCCCGTTTTTAGAAAATGCCTTTTGAATTAATTATGATAAAAATAAATTTCACTAAAAATGGCTTTTAACAAAATGCAAATATGTCAATTTGGTCTAGTATTATGAAGTAGATGTCTGGTAATTGATCATCAGTCATAAACTATACATTTCTGCATGAGAAGGGTAGGGGTGCTTCTCCTACACCCACCCTCTCCGTCCACCCCCTTTGCAAGTACTGGGTGTCTACAGTTTTACCTGCTAGTATTCGATAAGACCTTGGTCTAGCTGACCCATTTGTGCTCCAACCATAAACTGTATTAAGGTTATAGCGTAGCTCTACTATGTGTTCTGCCCTGATACGGAAGAAGGCGGCTAAGCCACAAAAGTATGTTTCGAGAAAAATTGAAAAAAAGCGCGAAGTTGGTTTTCTTGATAGATATGACCGAAAAAAAATATTTCGACTATTGGAATCCATTTAAAAAAAAATTACGAATCTTTTATAAATATGTTTGAATGAAATTATTGGCATACTGTTCTTTAAACTCTAAAAATGTAGTTAACGTAAGTATTGAAACATTGTATTTGAATATTAATTACAACATAAAAGGCCGTTAAGTATACTTTAACTGTTTTTTAGTATAGCATTGACAATAATGATACGCAAAAATGTGGCTAACCTACTTTAACTTTCTTCTAATTTTTGAAGCTTTGTTTAAATTATACACTTGGACTACACTTTATTGCTGTTAAGTGATATAACTGCCTTATAGTATAGTTTATCAGAAAATAATCAAATTAAGTAGAAGTGCAACTAAACTAAAAGGTAGTTAAATGTACATTAATCTCACGGAACCGCTTTTTTGATTAGCATTAGCATAGGTATATTTTTGTTAAGTAAGTTTGAAAAGTTGCTAAGTGTAAAATAAAATGTGCTTTAGTAAGAATATCAAAACTTTATTCATGCTTAGCACAAACAATTATAAGGAAAAACAAGGGATAGTTTTTTATTCTTAAAGAACCTGTTTTTTATTTTTGAATGTGATTTCTGCTCTACTAAACCGTTTGCAATTATAATTCTAGATCTTCTGCTAAATCCGATCTGACGAATCTGATTTATTTACTGATTTTTTTATCATGAAAATTGGTAGGTGGCACGAAGTATGATACCGACTGATTATCGTCTTCTTCGGAATCAGAACTGTTTTGCGACATCTCCACTGAGGGTATATAGTCCATTCTTTTACAGAATCATCAGAGTCAAAATCTTCACTTTATTCTTAATAATGTCGCTCTTCTACTGATACTGGAAGACGTGCTGTAGATGGCAAGGAGTAACTAATTTTACAGACTTACTTATAGATAGACATAGACATTTTTGAATTTGGAGCTATTCGGCGGCATGTTTACTGAATTCAAAGCTTCACCGCAGTTAAAATCTTTATCGGCTAATTTAATGTAACGATGCTCTTTGACATATTTGGAGTTATTCTGGGACATGTTCATCAGTGGCACACAGTTTTTATCTATTAGCGATCAATTCTTAAAAAAATTAAATTAATTTATTTCAGACTTTTGGTCCATAAAATTGTTAGTACAAAATATGAGTTTACAAATTATCTTTGTAAAACAGAATAAAAACAACACTAAAACATTAATTTAAATATTTTACGGTCTAGTTTGTGGCCCTTGGTACATACGCATGAGTGTACATCCAGTGTCTCCATGTATGTATACCCAGTGTCCTTGACTGGACAGTCTGATTTACCACTAATAACCTTCAGAATAGTATCGAAGCTCCCTCGCACTCTGCACATAAGAGACGTGATACGTTGGCGTAGTACTACATCCCTGATGCACTGCAAAATCACAGCAGTCCCGACATCACTCGAAAGGCTATATTGAACTATACAATTAAATATAACATAATCATTACAATTATATACATCGCTTATAGATGGTACCATTTCTTCATAACAAAAAATATACCAAGTGTTTTATTCCTTTTCAGTTAGGTGAATTCATTGTGTATCTTTATTTTAGTGTTGTGAGATATCAAGTTTGAATATCCCGCTTAACTTTTGGAGTTGATAAAATTTTGTAAATTGATTCAGAATCACTTATGAGATTCATGGAGTATGATCAAGACCAAAGTGAATCAATTATTAAAGAACGGAGAACCAATCGTGTTCAATGTGCCCACTGATTAAATGTAATTTACAGTCTTCTGCTGTCGCTTCTCTCGCCACGCTCACTAACTTTCTGTCTTTGTTAAATCAAGGCATTATTCAAGGTGTAAAATAAAAATATATATAAATACTCAAGTAATGTAAGAAGGGAGAACTAAGCTCCCATACGTTCGGAAACGATTTAGTATTAAATTAGGAAAAAAATTAGTTTATGAATTTGGTGTAATGGTAATCCAAATCCATGTATGCACAATGAAAACTATTGTCAGACCTCAAAATTGAATTGAACACTCCTTGGCCGTAGCGTATTTTAAAATTATTTTGTTATGAATATAACTCTCTTTTTACATATTAGAGAGGAGGAGATTTGAATAAAATGTACTATTATTGATTACTTTTTAAGTAAAGTTTTTATGTGGCAATTTCATTAGAGATGCCAGTTTCAAAAAATATTCATATAAATTCATGAACTTAAATTTAAAATGAGTGGAAAATATAATTGTAAAAATAATTATATAATGATTTCTCATATTTACGCGAACATTACACATGTAAATAAAACTAGTTTTTACGAATTTTATCGCGTATATTAACTTTTTTATATTCCCGACGTTTCGAGCACTACAGCACCCATGGTCACGGGGGGACTAAGATGTCCGTCGTCCCGATGTTATAGTTAACCACCAGATTAAAATCATTAATTTTTGTTTCGATCTACACAGTATGAACTTATAATATCTTGAAGTCTTGCAGTTGTATGCTTGGATTGGGATTTAATTTCATTAATTATAGGATCCCAAGCAGATGATAGTGCCCATATTTTATAAGATAGGACAAGCGATCGATTAAACCCCGCGGTAAAGAACATATAGCTGATGTGAAGAATCGACGCTCCGGGCAGTCTGTAGTCTGTGAACACGTACAGGATCGCCTACCATCTGCTTGGGATCCTATAGTTAATAAAAATAAATCTCAACCCAAGCATACAACTGCAAGACTTCAAGATACTATAAGTTCATACTGTGTAGATCGGAACAAAAATTAATAATGTTATTGTGTGTATAACCCCGGGTAACTATTACATCGGGACGCCTAAGACCTCAGCCCCTCCCCCCCCGTGACCATGGTTGCTGTAAAGTGCTCGAAATCGAAACGTCGGGAATATAAAAAAGTTAATATCCGTTATAATAGTTTTTAACTAGTTTTATTTTAAAAATAAATATAACTATTTTATTTACTTTAAATTCTATTAAATTTCTTCCTTTTTTTTAATTTAGTTGCAATTTAATGGGAAAATTGAGTCTTAAAGTCCTTTTCATCAGAAAAGACACATTTTTTCGGAGAATTATTATACAGTTTTTTAAATCAAAACCCAAACCAAAGAATATACCTCTGACACACTCGGACAAGAGTTCTGATCATACTTTTTTTAAATCTTAAAACTTGCCGATCTAATTCTTCATGTGTACACATTGATTGCTAAACTTACACTTAGACGCTTTTTAGAGTAGCACATTCACTTTGCCGCTGTTTAAATATTGTTCCAAATATAATTCAAAGGTTCATCATACACTAAAAAGCAGTGAATGCTTTTTTGGGAAGTACGTGATTTTAATATATTTTTTTAAATTCTACGCTTGAAAACAGTTAGGTGTTTTTAGCCGTGTTTTAGTGTCTACTACAAGTGTTTACCGCTTTTTAGCATATTATTAGGTATAGCCTAGCATGGCTGCAACTAAGTAATAAAGCAGTTATTTACGCTTAACGGCCTTTTAGATTATAAAATGTGTTTAACTGCATTTTTTCTTAGTTTTACAACATCAAATATTAAATTTCAACTAAGAAAATAAATCGTTAAAATCTCTTAACGGCTATATAGCGTAACGGTGCATCGTAACTGATTTCTAGCATATGACAGCAAAGAAAATTTTGCACTTAACCGCCAAAATGCTTAATGTATCTCAGGAACTATCAGTCGTATAAATATAATTCCAATATTGGTCGATAGAGAATTTTTTTGCTTAGTCTAGTGGTGCTGAAAGCTCAAAATCGACAAAATGCACTTAGCCGCCTTTTTCCGTATCAGGGCAGTGTTAAACATATACCAACCAACATGTGACAATATGCGTGTTTATAAATAAAAAATTATATTATGCAATGAATAATATAGGGTTGCAAGTGTTTAGGTTTTAAGAACACATGCAAAATATGCTCTTGGATGTTGAGTAGCAGAAAATTGCCTGACCTAAATTAATCTAAACTCGGTTTTAGGACGAATGTGTGAGCTGAATCTGTTTCACAACTAAGGATATCTCACAGTACTATTTTCCCCAGTCTAAAAGCAGTACATACCCTTGAGTGCCAAATTATTATAATTCTTTAACCAGAGTAATTATGAGATAGTATCAAACATACTTTTTATTTTATTTGGTACCTATGAGTTTTTATGAAGATAATATATAATTCTCTAAAAAGTTAATATTCTGTTAAAAAATATTTTGAAAGTTTTTAAGAAATGCATGCATGTTGTATGTAAAAGCTCTGAAGCTCCTTTCTGTAATTGATACTAGAGATTCATTTAATCTTCAATCTAATATATATATATATATTATATATTTATAATAAATGCATGTATGGTGTGAAGAAAGTACATGCATTTGAATACAAGAAAATGCTTTGTCATCATTTGCTAATAGTAACAACTCAATATAATAAACTACTGTTGTCTATCTGCCAGGTTGCTATGGCAAAACTTCCTATAATGCAATCCATAGGGGAAGCCAATATTCAACAGTGAACACTTATAGGCTGTAACAGTTAATGGACATATGGATAGAAAATCTGTAGTAGGGATCTTGGAATACTGTTTGATGTAAAGTATGCTTTCCATGCTTACTAGGTCTATGTGATATCTAAAGCCTTGTACGGACTAAGTATTCCAATGTACGAGAGGAGAGTAGTCAATAATGCATCCACAGTAATGCTAATCTGTACCTGCAGCTATGCATATACAATTTGAGCACGCTTTGCGTTTCGCGGCGAGTCATCCTCAGTCGGCTTTTGGTTGCACAATAAGAGCCGCAGTGTTAGTACCCACAGCAGCTGTGTTCCGATACTTGCCAGATACTGGCTGGTGGCTGGATGACTTATTACCACGCATTCATAATCCTGCAATGCATAAAGGTGCCTGTATGCATATTCACCTGTATGTGTATTTAATATACTTAGATTACATTTACCTCAGAACATTTAGTACGTACAAGGCTGTAAAGCACAAAATAGTCTGATTATGTATTTAGAACTGTCAGACTTAAAATCTGAGTAGCTTTATTTATAAAAAGAAGTATTTTAGAGTACAACATATTTTTTGTCTCTGTACTAAGCTGTCCATGTAGCTTGCATTCATTATGTAAGATGTAACGTTTTTTTTTTGAAAATGTTTAACATGTGACGTCTGTAGCGACTTCATGATATTCCAAAAATTTAACAAAATAATTATTTTACAAAAAAAAGACAACAAAACGGGATGACAAATACATATCTGCATTTTATAGATTATAATATTGGCACATTATAATGCCCTATCAGTATTTTCAGTATTTATCAATCATACTGCCTCTCTGTTGGCAGCACTCTGGTGTAGACAGGCAGTTGCAGTTCCAGTTGCTATAAATGTTTATTCAATTCAATGAATGATGAGCATCGCTTTTGTAATATAGATGTTATTCCATTAGGACCAGTACGGTAGCAACATCAAATGTTAAAAAGTTCTCGGCTTTGAATTTTACGTCATAAATGGGATTTATTACTCTTGGAATATTTATGGAGGGAATTGGTTCATCTTGTTCTCTTACATAGCAGTTAACAAACCGTTCTGCAAATAGCTCTGTGATTTTTTGTGGTTAATCTACCATTTGTGTGAATTTTGCATTATAATTGGTGACAGAGAAAAATGGTCACAGGTGGAGGAGGCCTTTGTCCAAAGAGGCACACAGACAGGGATGTTGAAACAAAATTAGTCTAAAAAAATATATGGAAGAAAGTATAAACTAACATTGTCTGAATAAAAGGCTTTTATTATTATATTATTATTATTATTATTTGCATTATAGCATGTTAGGTGTACCAATAGTGACTTCAGAGTTAAGTTGTCTTCTTATGTATACATACGTAGACAGGTTTTTTTTTTATAGAAATGATACATTTGATTCAAAACATGCTCTTCTATATTTTGAAAATTTATTAATTTTTTGATTAATATTTGTTAAGTTTCGGTACAAATCTTCTGTTTTATTAATATTATATATATTCCATATTTTATTTATGTTTTTGTTAAATCCAAAATTTATTTATAGTATAAATTATAGAAGTTGTATTTGTCATTTTTGTTTCAGCTTTTGTAATGGTTGAAAATTATAGTATGGACGAGGATGTTCTAAGGGTGTGTATGTTTTAATTTCTTGCAATTGAGACAATTTAAGAAATTTCATGTTTAAAAACGTCTAAGACCTATTTAATTAATGAAATTGTTAATGTTTTTGTTCTTTTTTCTTTATCTTCATTCAGCACCTTAATGTTTTTGTTCTTTTTTCTTCATCACCATTCAGCACCTTAAAGTCCACCACTGAACTTATTTCATCAGAACTTCCATCATTACTTATAAATGTCGTTTTTCGTCATTACTTGTAAAAGTTTTTACGTGGTAGAGCCATGCTGCAGTTATATTGTGGTTGTAGCACTAATGGGTTGGCTCGACCGGGGTAGGACCACGCTCTCACAAAATACCCGCGTAAAATAGCAGCTTAATGTTTGCTGTGTTTCGTATGGTGAGTGTAGAGAACCGGAGACCCTTTTTACTGGAAACGAGGTATTCCATCTCAGTCCTCAGGGCTGGCAACGCATCTGCATTTTGATTTCAGCATCCACTTAACATAAGGTGGACTGTGTGCTCGTTTGTCATCTTTATACTATTAAAAAAAAGTCCACTGGTGAAAATAGACCTCCCTCATAGATTGCCTCATAGAGGAAATTTTGCCAGAGTTGCCACGTTTGGCAGGTGGATACCGCAGTTTTATTATTTTTAGTTGGTATTAGGAAGATGCTACTGCCCATCTCCTGTTTCAGTCTCCCCAGTCGCCTCTTACGACACTTACGAGAAGTTGGATGTGCCTAATACAATATAATATAGGTTATTTATTTCGGACAACAAGGGACTACAGTGATCAGTAACATTTTAAACTCAGATCTAGTGTTAATAACAAATGGATATAATAATAACATAAAACAAATACGACAAAAGCGAGAACCCGAACGAATAGTGGCAAGAAGCCAGTCTACAGTAGTACATGCAGCCGTATCAACAGACGGCCAGGCGCTCAGTATGGTGTTAGAGCTTTAGCATGAACGCGCTGAAGTACGCCTCTCTACTTCAGTTTGAGCTTCTGCGAATGCTTGACATGCGGGTTGCTGAACCCTGTACTATATCATCAGATACCATCCTGGTTATTATATGTTTGGTATTGAGGCGAGTTCGGTTTAAAGAAATTTATTTCTCATAAGAACATACAATGGTTCACTTAAAATGAGATACAAAGTAATTATATACTAAAGTAAAACTATCGCATCTACCTCTAGTGCTGGAGGTGTTATAGTTTTGAGCTTATTTACTATGAGATATAAGATTAAGATTATTTACTATGTCAGAAAAGATTACACTGTAGTACGTATTTCCTAAGTTTACTTTTAAACAATTTTATGTTATTGCAATTTTTTATGTCATCTGGTAGTTTATTGAACAGCTGTGCTCCCTCAAACAACAAAGTTTTTTTGCCATAATTAGTTAGTGTAGTTATTAATTGTAGTTTATTTTTACTTCTTAAGTTGTGTGTTGTTGTTTTTTTATGTAATTGTATGTTTGATTGAATAGAATTAGTGGTAATGTTTTTTATTAGAATGCAAGTGCAATAAATGTATAGTTGTGTAAGGTTTAGCAAGTTAGTTTTTTCGTATAGTACTTTTGTTGGCGTTAGATAATGATAGTGGAATAATGTTTTGATAATTTTATTTTGTGTCCTTTGAAGTGGATTTAGATTTGTTTTAGCAGTTGATCCCCATATCTCAATTAGATATTCGATATGTAATTTAACTAAAGAGTTATATATGATTGTACGAACCTTTTCCGGGATACAGTTTGCGACTTTACGTAGTGCACATAGTAATGACGTCAGTTTTGATTTGACGTGATCGATGTGCATTCTCCAAGTGAGTTTATCATCTACCAATAGACCTAGATATTTTTCCTGAGTTGAACGTTTTATTATTTTATCTTCAATAGTAAGATGTGCAAACTCTGGTAAAGGTTTATTCTTTGTAGAAAAAATCATGAAAGATGTTTTTGACATATTAATTGTTAGCAAGTTATATTTTAACCATTCTCCGAGTAAGTCAAGATCTTTTTGAGCATAGGTTATAATGTTGTGAATAGATTTATCGAAATAGAAGAGACATGTGTCGTCAGCATATAATGTTAGGTGACCTGTTAGCCCTAATTTGTTTATATTATTTATATAGATTAAAAACAATAATGGACTTATAATTGAGCCTTGAGGACAGCCGTAGGATACGTTTTTAATCGAGCTGGTAAAATTATCCATTTGAATAACTTGTCGCCTATTATGTAAAAACGATGTAAACATTTCGAGGGCCTTACCTGTAACGCCTATGTTGTTTAGTTTCTGCAACAATTTATGATGGCTTACTGTGTCAAATGCTTTTTTTATGTCAATAAAAATCCCTAAAGCGATATTCTTTTGATCGATTTGAGTTTTAATTTTTGTTGATGAGTTGATCAGAAGTTCAACTGCTATAAGGCATAAGACCTCTTTGATTTTTTATGAGTCGATTCTTACGAAACTTACGGGATGAGTTGTGGTTCTCCACACAACCTTTTGTCTCATCTCCATTATTCTACTAGATGATAGAACTCTTTATATGTCTAGGAGTTCATCTAGGCGCCGCTCTGTTTCGGTCTGAAGGCTATAGAGAGCTACTATAATTACGGGCTGTGTGCCATTGCATATTAGCCCTCAGAGGTGACAACGCATCTGTGTAGTATCTTTGTCTAAAGTTCGCCGCAGGTGTCCATGGGCTGTAGTGGCCACTTACTATCAGATGGGCTGTTAGTTTGGTGATCACTCTTGTTTAATAAAAAAATATAAAAAGTTCTGTGGTATTTCCAGTAGTCTTACCAAGTAGGTTTAGTATAATGACCAAAGAGACATTTTCTACCTTACTACCACCAACTACTACTAGACTACCAATGGTCTTACTTACTTGTAAAACTACGTGGAATTTATATGGCGTGGTGCATTCCCAATAGTCTTACTAAATAGTCTTACAAGATTACTGGGAATTTTCTTACAGAGTAGATCTAACTGGTGAGACCTCTGGTGAAAAAAATAATGGAAGAAAATTACCAATAGTCTTACTAGTAAAACGAATGGGAAGCTACGCTCCCACTGAATACTAGCGTAAAATAGCAACTTAATACTGGTGTCTGTTGTGTGGGAGTGTAGAGATTCGGAGACCCTTTTTTACTGAAAAGGAGGCATTCCATTTTAGTCCAACAGTGGTGACAACGCATCTGCGTTTTGATTCTTAATCGAGGATAAATGTCTATGGACCACAACATCCACTTACCAGCAAGTGGACTTTCGTTTGTCACCCTTATTCTATAAAAAAAAAACTTGCTAAGACTGCTGGTAACTCCAAAACTCTGTATTACTTTAACTTCTTGTATAAATTATATCTATATCTTTGTTTCAGATATGTCCTTTGTGCAATTCATGTGTAAAGCTCTTCTTTATCAACTGGAATGAAAAGTTGCTAATGTGTGAAAACACGACTTGTGAATTCCCATTTGGTCACGAGGAACTGCAGTTTGTCAAAGAGGACAACGAGATGGACAGTGACATGGAAGTCATCAGTCTCAGTAGGCTCGGCAAAGGATCAACATCAGCCTCCATAGTTTCCACTACCGCTTGGTCAGAAATTGATAAAATCAACAGGGTATATGAATCGGAAGATAGCCAGTTTGAAATCAAAAGCAATTGTGTGAAACAATACGAAAACAAAAAGAAGAATAAAGCGCGAAACAACCTTGTAAATGATAGCCAAATATTGAAAAATGTAAAAGATTTGAAGGGGTTGACAAGGGAGTTGAAAGGAATAGACGACACACAAGAAATTATCAAAAATGAGAAGTGGATAAAGAATTTAATGAACTTGCAAGGTCTGTCTGGAGTGCAACTGCTACAGCAACAAGAAATGGAGCAGTTGAAGAAAATGGAACCGAGTTTTGGAGCGGGCGAGCTTAAAATTGATATAGATACAAATAAAAATAACATGTCGTCGATAAAAATAGAAATCACAAACAGAAATGATGACAATTCTACTACAGATAACATAACATAATTCTACGCAAACACTTAATGGGATGGAAGATACACATTCATTTTTTAATGTGTTAAAATGTTTAGTTCAAATTAAAAAAAAAACATTTTGATTATTTTTTATGAAATATATTAGTGATGGCCCGAATATTCGTTTCATGTTTGGTATTCGGCATATTCGGCAGCTTTTCCGAATATTCGTATTTGGCCGAATATTCGACTAATATTCGCCGAACATTCGTTAACGTGCTACTCAAAGTGTCAACTGCATTGAAATGTACGAATTGAGTAATGCCACGACTTTCATGATTTTATTGTTGAAAGTATATTTTTGATTTATTTGATTTATATGATTTATTTCCAATTATAGCAAATAGAAAGCTTGATAAAATGTTTTTGGAATCAAACAAAGAAATATTATATTACATTAGTACATTTCACTTTACTTTGGCCGTCAGTTTCTCTGAAATTAGTCCAAATAGTAGATCGCCACTCATTTTTATCATATAATTATTAAGCATGCGCCGGCAATTTGCTCAGTACTAGTGGTACTAGATGATGCAACAACATGTCAGGTGGAGGGGGGGGGAAGAAACGGAGGACAGGATCCGGAGCTAATCCCGCGCGCTTTTTACGTTAACAAGTTTCGACATAAATTGGTTTGGTACCGAGGTGATCCTGCCGAATAATGTTCGGCCGAATATTCGTATTCGGTGAAATCCAATTCGGCCCATCTCTAAAATATATTTGTTGTGTTTTGTTTGTTTTTCTTTTGTTTTAAATATTAAGTTGTAATAGGTATGTGCTATCAAGCAATACATTTTGAAATTATTTCTATGCGTTTTTTTAAGTGTAATGGCGGTGTAAGAATATTCACTACCCCATATCGCACCATGGGTGTCGTAAAAGGCGACAAAGGAAAGCAAACCAAGAGACGGGCAGCAGCGGCTTCCCGATAACAATTCAAAGTTATAAAAAAAGTGGGGTTGTCAACCCGCTTGCCGCGTGTGGCAACTACCACTAAATCCTCTTTATGAGGCAGTCTATGGTGGGAGCCTACGTCCACTGCTGAGACCTATATAGGCTGTAATTGATAGATGGAATGTTTTTTTAAAACTGTTAAAATATCTGGCTGTGACTGACAGTATTTTAAACTCGAATTCGAATTCGTCTACCTTGGTAACATATCCGGTATAAGAAGATAAGGACACATGCCAATCTTATCCTCACCGCTAGGTGTCGTTCGTAAGTTAGCGAAAGAGGCTCTACGACAGACAAAAGCAATTTATAAATCCAGTTCAGTAGCGCAGCGGATTAGCGTTAGGCTGCGGCACTGAGAGGTCGCGGGCTAGAATCCTGCACAGAAATGTTATTTTTTTATAGAGTTAGGGTGACAAACGAGCACACAGTCCACCTGATGGTAAGTGGATGCTATGGCCTACGCAGTAACGCAGATACGTTGTCACCCCTGAGGACTAAGATGGAATGCCTCGTTCCCAGTATAAAAGGGCCTCCGGATCTCTACACACAGCATACGAAACACAGCAGTATTAAGCTGCTAATTTATGCTGGTATTCTGTTAGTTTCTAGTTTCTGGATGTTAACGCTGTTAGTCTATGCGACTCTTACAGCTTCACCTGACAGGGCTCGCTTGCGCGCTTTGTATATTTATTATAGCTATAAATAGAAATATACATTTTCGTCGTCGATATAGCTTTTTCTCTGTATATTCTTTACTCATGTGATAATATGGCTGAATGATGATGATAGATTCACTATTTATGACTTTTAAATGACACGTGACGTGTTTCCGTAAGGAGCGCTCCATTCAGACTGCGTTTGCGCGAGTGTGTGGCCACTCGCGCTCATATTGCCAGTCCTTTGACTCACGCCCAAAAAAAAAACCGGCAAAACAGGGAGCGATGTAGCATGACGAGTGTGTGGCCGGGAGTAATACAAACCATCTCATTTCGTCGCGTGGATGTCGAAAGAAGCGAGTTGGGAAATGCCAGAAAAATATTATGGTTTCCAATAGATGGCGTTATAATCATATTATTGATAGATGATTTATAGAATCAAGCGTTACTTTACGGAAATCCATTATAATAAAAATACTAATTACTTCGCAACCTTTCGCTAACTAAATACAACGATGTGTCTTATCTGGATTGAAGAGCACCTCCCGCCCTCCCTCAATTGCATGCACTAACTCCGTCACCACTAGTCTCAGCACTACTACTCCCAACACCACTACTCCCGGCACCCCTACTTCCAACACAACTATTCCAGGTAAGACACACCATCGACGATAATACGACACGTGTTTCGCCTCTACACCAGGCGTCCTCAGGTGATGTAGACTCTAGGGCGGCTGACCGCTAAGTCTTAGCGGTGCAAATGGTGCCAACGGTGCGAGAAGTCTGAAATGTCAAGGTCAATCCGCCTGCCAAGGATGACAAATTAGCAAATCTGATCCAAGAGGCACATGTCCAACAGTGGACTTTTAACAGGATGTAATGGATGGTTGATATACTAGATGATCTTTTTAACCACCTGGAAGAAAATTGGGTGTAACATGTGAACGGAGTAGAAGCCTATGGCATTGATATTTTACAAAGAATAAAAAAAAATTTGAATTAAAAAAAATTTATTAAGATGTATCGAAATTCAAATCATATCCATCCTACTTTACGAACGTCAATAAAACAATAAATTTAGTAGGCATCTTTGACCTTGTCGCTTCACAAGGTCACAGGATCAAGGGAAAAGGGAAAAGTAATTGGTCAAAAAAAATTCAAACGTTTAAGTCAACATTTTTCTTGTAAAATATCTGCGCTATAGGCTTCTACTTCGTTCACATGTTACACCCTATTTTTTCCAGACGGTAAAAAGGTCATCCAGTATAAAGTTAAAACCGGTCGCTATTGTACCATAATCTAGTGTTGGAATCTATGCCATTCTAATCCTCAGCTGGAGCATGTTGACAAAGTTTTTTGACCGAAAAAAAGTGATATTAAAATCCATTTTTAAAATGTATCTAAATCCCAAAGCCTGCAGTATCACCAGTCCGAGGCTATCTGCTTACAGTCACTGCTCTCCAGCCTACTCAGCGTGATAAGTACCGATTAAGTTTACAGGGTATGGATGCTACTCTGTGCAGTGGCGTAGCATGATTGCTGTCACAGTATAAAAAATAAAGTCAGTACATAGTCTTCTATTTTATTTATTGACTATCAAAGTCTACTGCCACTACCCCATAACCATAGGCGTGCATCAGGGTTCCGTCTTAAGCCCCTATCTCTTCAGTGTGATGTCAGCCAGCGTACAGAAACTACCGCAGCCTTGGCTGCTTATGTACGCTGATGATATCGCACTGGTAGATGGGGACAAAGGACGGCTCACCAGACGCGTGCACCCATGGAGGGAGGCGCTTGAGAACGGCGGGCTGAAGCTAAATGTGGCGTAGACGGAGTATATGGCCTGCAACAGCACATATCTGACGTCTCTCCTTATAGGCGACGACACCGTCGAGCGCACGGACAACTTCAGGTACCTCGGATCTGTGCTTGATGCGTCCAGGGACATCGATCGTGACATCAAGGCCCGTATATCAGCGGCCTGGGCGAAATGGCGCGAGGTGACGGGTGTCATTTGCGACCCCAAAATGCCAGTCAAGCTCAAGGGACAGGTCTATAAGAGCATCATAAGGCCTGTCCTTACGTACGGCAAGTAAGTTGAATTAACGGTTAGGTCATATTCCCTGCACAATCTTTCCACTATACGGAGAGTCGCTTGGGTCAAGTCGCACACCATGCTTGCTGTCTTTCCAGAGACCAGTATTGTCAGATCATCTACATAACCTACTGTATAGAAATGATTAGCTTTTAATTTGCTGATGAGTTTATTAATGACCATGTTCCACAGAAGAGGTGAAAGAACCTCAACGTGTGGGCGGTAAAAAGCGTTAAAAATCTTTAACATTGAATCGCCTGCAATGTGCTAGCCCCCACTTCGTATGAAGCCCGGGGCGCCTTGCGATTGTAGGTAATTATTTCACGCAGGTAGCAAGAGTGACAGAGGCCTGGCATCATGTCGCACACACATCGCACACGGGCAATACGGGAAAAAACAGTGGCTGTGGTTTGTCACACCAAATGCTAAATGCGACCCCTTTTCGTCACGTTCGGCAACGCCTAATACTTATACTTTATTATTAATAACGTTCAAAATGAAAATTATTTTGCGAAATATTTTTTTCATTAATTAATAGAAAATAAAATCCCACCCCCGCTGGATTTTATTTTCTAGAATTTTTTCAGCTGAAGGAAAACCGTGGAAAACAATCTCGATCAAATTTGGTGGTTTACAGACGTCCGAAAGGGGCCGGACAGGATATAAAGAGTTTGAACTTGACTTTCTCCGAGGCCGTCACCGAACGCGTTGCGGTCTCTCTACGACGAATTTGTTTGTTTTTTATACTCGTAACATCGGAGTGACAAACAAATTTACAGTCCACTTGATGGCAAGCAACCTGCATTAGGTGGTAGGATTGTTCTGTCTACCTAAGAGTTCTGCTGTGTAGGTACCACACTCTATTGCTGCCACCAATTAGCAGAGCTTGTACTGCCGTGTACCGTTCTGAAGGGTATAGAGAGTCAGTATAATTGCATGCAGTGAGGCTGTTAGTTCTTTTTTTATAGAATAAGGATGACAAACGAGCACACAGTCCACCTGATGGTAAGTGGCCCATAGACATCTACATTTATCCTCGATTAAGAATCAAATGATGCGTTGTCACCCCTGAGGACTAAGATGGAATGCCTCGTTTACAGTAAAAAGGGTCTTCGGATCTCTACACTCACCATACGAAACACAGCGGTATTAAGCTGCTATTTCACGCTGGTATTATGTGAGAGCATGGTCCTTCCCCGGTCGAGCTGATATTTCGTGCTACAACCATAATGTAGCTGCAGCGTGGCTCTACCACATATGAAGAGTTTCAAGTTCTCAGAGGAGGCGACAAATCTGTGGCTTTCTTTATTCTTTGTCCAATGTTAATCCAAGCAACCTACATATTTACATAGTAATTACGATAAATTAAGCTTACTACTTACTTAGAGGAAAATGTTGCTGTATTTTGTCTACAACAAAGTTTAGTTGATTAACAAACTTTTACTATTTTTTTCACTGGTGGTAAAATTACTACATTAATGCCAGCCCCTTTCCTGAACTACTATAATAACAACGGTTGTACTGTATTGGTTATGGGTCATGCCAAAAGAGTTGGTAAACTACTTCAGTTTACTAGTACTTCTGGTATGACCCGGAACATTTCTATATATCCTGCACTTTCAAAGCTGAGTCATGCCTTTAGTGTTCTTCAGTGCTACGGTTTTAATGTCAATACAATCCTACTTACCTTAAATCCTGTCACTCGCAAACAAGCGGAAAGCTTTCCGCTTCAATTTCTTTAATTTGATTACAAGCAATATACTTAATATTTATAAAACTTGAGCAGATTTTAAACCGCATTTAAGACCTATAAATATAAGTTCTTATTTTAGTTAGATGTTAAGGTATCTATAAATAAATAAAGTATAAATGTAAGTTCTAATTTTATTTTGACAGCTTTGTAGAGCAGTGGCTAAGCGTTTGGTCACGGTACTGCAGGTCCACGGTATTCAATTATTCACGGAACAAGTTTTTGGATATGGTCTACAAACAATTGTTCCGACTATGGATGTGTATCCTTGTGCAATTCGTGTATGTAAACTACCTTCAGGATACAGGAGTAATTTCTACCGTGGCTTCTTGTTATATAATTACCTTTTTCAGATTCGTTATACCAAGGCAGCAAATGTTTCCAACCGAGTCCGGCAGTCGGCTGTTGCGGGGCGAGCTTAAATACGATGTGACAGATCTCAATCGCTTACTTTCCTGTAGTAATCAGTTCCGGAGGACCGTGTTACAGACAGAGATGAGATTAGAGCAACTGTGGCTTCTCTAAGGTAGGCTTACTCTTTACTGTTTTTTTTACATTAAATTTTTTTTCTTTATAATCGTGGCATACGGTATTTATTATTTCATCCATAAATGATTTATACGTGGTAGAGCCACGCAGCTATATTATGTATGTATTATGTAGATATTATTAAGAACACCAGCATAAAATAGCAGCTCAACGCTGCTGTGTTTCGTATGGTGAGTGAAGAGAATCAAAGACCCGTTTTACTGGAATCGAGGCATTCCATCTCAGTCCTCAGGGGTGACAACATATCTGCATTTTGATTCTTCACTTTAAACCGGAACACAGTAATAGTTTGGCTGGTGCTTGGTGGTACGTTACAGGATAGCATTTACTTAGACGGACTTCTAGGTACTAAAAGAACCCTGCTATCTAAATCCAACAACGAACATTTAGTTGCAGTTCCAAACTAGGTTTCACTCATAGGATAGTCACTGAGCAATGCGTACGTCATGCTTTTTTTATAGAATTTGGGTGACAAACGAGCACACAGTCCACTTGATAGTAAGTGGATGCTGTGGCCCATAGACATCTACATCTATCCTCGATTAAGAATCAAAATGCAGATGCGTTGTCAGTATTTAAGGACAATGATGGTATAAATACTTCTTTTTTAATGTTTTCCAATAAAATAGGTTTTTGTTTCTCTGCACTCATCGCTCAGATGGACTGTGTATCCGCTCGTCACAATTATCCTATATAAAAATTCATCTCTACTATACCTGGTGATTATGGCAAAGTCTTTTCACATGGGAGAGATAAAAACTTACTTTGTATTGCTGATATCCTGATGGTAATACGCAGTGTAGGTGCGTCGCTATCTATTACCTAATTACCAATGGATCAAAAAGTAACGAAAAAGCGCGTTTCAGATGCAGACCTGGTTTCTATTTATGGTGTTGTTGCTGGCTGGTGCACACGGCGGTGGAGTTACTAAAACCGACGAAGATGGTGAGAGTCTAAGTGCTTTATATACAATACCAGCTGTGCTCAGAAACAGAATTAGTTTTTTCAATATAAAGTATAAATAATATAGTAGATACGTGAGGGTAATATGATCATCCCGTTAATATGGTCACTTTATTAGAACTCAAAAACTACAGCCTTGTTTGACTTTTTTTACTGTCTGGTTGGACATTTGAAATTTTTTTTGTACAATTACTTAGCTCTTTGCCCTTGAGCCTGTGACCCTGCGAAGTAACAAGGTCAACGATGCTCACAAAATTTATGGTTTTATTGCCGTTCGTAAAGTAGGGTGGATATGATTTGAATTTCGATAGATTTTAATTAATT
Source organism: Parnassius apollo (assembly GCA_907164705.1). Classification (NCBI taxonomy): domain Eukaryota; kingdom Metazoa; phylum Arthropoda; class Insecta; order Lepidoptera; family Papilionidae; genus Parnassius; species Parnassius apollo. The sequence continues at coordinate 776,603 of CAJQZP010001568.1, read as the reverse complement.
TATTTATTTAATTCAATTTTTTTAAAATACCAGTGCTATAAGCTTCTACTCCGTTAACATGTTACACCCTATTCCTTTCCAGATGGTAAAAAAGGTCAATCCAGTATATATATATATATATATATATATATATATATATATATATATATATATATATATATATATATATATAATATAACTAATATTTCAGAAAGGAACATTTGCCTAACAATTTTAATTCCCCTCTGTCAAATATTGCACTTCATTCCATAGTGACGCCTCACAGGTGGTTGAAAAATTTGTGGATGCCCTAATTGTAATGGCTTTTTTGTCAGAAACATCGCCCGCTTATGTTTCTGCGTACTTTATACGTGGTAGAGCCACGCTGCAGCTATATTATGTTTGTAGCAGGAATGGGTCGGCTCAACCGGAGAAAGACCACGCTCTCACAGAATAGTAGAATAGCAGCTTAATACTGATCTGTTTCGTATGGTCAGTAGAGATCCGGAGACCCTTTTTTACTGGAAACGAGGCATTCCATCTTAGTCCTCAGAGGTGACAACGCATCTGCGTTTTGGTTTTTAATCGAGGATAAACGTAGATGTCTATGGGCGACAGCATCCACTTATCATCAAGGTGGACTGTGTGCTCATTTGTCAACCGTATTCTATAAAATAAAAAAAAACTTACCAAAGTTTCATGGTCATCGCATGAATGGTAAAGAACGCTTAGAAGGTGATCAGTAGAGATCAGACCAATCAGCATTCCAGCAGGACACCCAGATTATTAAATTCTTATTTTATGTAAGTTTAATCTAGGGACACTCACTTACATAGGTAATCTTGTATAGTACAAATAAAGAAATATTCATTTTTAGTGTTCCTACGTCAAAAGGAAAAATTGAGACACTTATTACCCGTCCATCTGTCTTTTTGTCCATCTGTCAAGACCCTATATAGAGTATAAATAATATTATAGTAATAATAATAATATTATATTTTTATAAATAATAGTATAGACATTTTTCTCTGGAACGGTTCTTGACAGATGAATAGAAAATAAAATTGTCTCTAGGCGGTATTGACATTCAAGCTTCTAAGTTAACGTAATCAAAAGACGTATCCATTTATGTTGTATATTTTGACACTCGGAAATTGACTCATTGAAACTTTCTCGTTGACCTACAATCATAAAATTAGTAAAGAAGTAAGTTTGCATGGTTTGCATAATTAGTAGTTAACAGTTGGAGCATCCGACTTAACGTAGACCGGTACATCGGAGAACTTATTTTTTTCACTGCAACGTTGAGTTTGTACATCCGACTTAAATTTTTGAAAGATTTATTTACCGAACTTTACATCTACTACACACTACTCGGATTATCCTTAAGTATCTACTCTCTGCGAAGTGTGGGGTGGACCCCAACTAGATTTAGTGACGACGGATGCAGGTGGCTCAGGACCGTGCTTTGCGGCATTATTTGGGGGGGTCTATGTTCAGCAGTGGACTTGTGACGGGCAGTAATAATGATCTACTGTCTATATCTTACCTTAGGCATAAAGATCGTACTTTCTTTGATATGACATAATATAGACTTTAAAAAGTGAAAGTTACTAGTCTATAGTAATAAAAAATAAGCATAAACTTTCATATATAGGCACATACATGCTAGTCGTTATGGAGATATTCTTATTTTGGCCCATCTTCAATATATCGTCCATTTGGTCGAAAAACTTTCGTCCTTTGTCGATTCTGCCTTTCACTGCAGCTTAAATTTGCTTTGTCACTCCTTTCTTATTTATTAATTCTACGTGTCCAAGCCACAGAAGCATTCCGATATTGGAGATAGTTTACCAAAACAATTACACAATCACTACCTCATTGAACATTGTGACTTGTCATTTTCGCGATTAAGTGTGATGTAAAAATGAATTCACGAAAGTTCAGTAAAAGTAATGGGCAAATAACATTTGTTTCATTCGAAGTCAGGGTTGTCACACACATTTCTGGGATAATGTTTTTTAAGGAATATACCGTTACAGCCTGTGTGGACGCTTGGCGATCAGCCACTGTGCGAAGTTTTCTTCCTCGCACGGCTTTTTTTTTTTATAGAAGAGGGGGCAAACGAGCATGTGGCTCACCTGATGTTAAGTGACTACCGCCGCCCATGATCAACCGCAACACCAGGGGAATTGCAGGTGCGTTGCCGGCCCTTTAGAAAGGAGTAAGCTCTTTTCTTGAAGGTCCCCAGGTCGTATCGGTCCGGAAAAATCACCGGTGGTAAATTATTCCACAGAGAGGTTGTACGCGGAAGAAAACTCCTTTTGAAACGTACAGTGGTGGACCGCCAAGCATCCAGATGGTGTGGATGGTATCGGGACGTTTGCCGTGTAGTGCGTTCACGAAATTTGGCGGCTGGGATTAATCCGAACAATTCCTCAGAGCACTCCCCGTGATAGATGCGATAAAATACGCAAAGAGATGCAACATCTCTTCGCAGCGCCAGTGAATCGAGCCGATCGGAAAGCACTCGGTCGCCGACGATTCGAGCCGCTCTGCGCTGGATGCGGTCAATGCGGCTTCTTTATGTAATCGTCTACCACCGGCGATTTTCCCCAGACCGATACGACTTAGGGGCCTTCAGAAAAACGAGCTTAATCCTTTTTAAAAGGCCGCCAACGCTCTTGCAATTCCGCTGGTGTTACAATTGTTCATGGGTGATATTCGGCTCTTAGTTACTATCAGATAGGCCGAATGCTCATTTGACTTTCTTCTATAAAAAAATTAAGTAAACAAAATGCAAAAAAGATATCCCAAGTACAAAACCTTTGGCGTTAGAGTCATTTATTCCTTTTGATCGGTTTTTGTGAGTCATACTCGTATTATACTTCAAGTATATTATACTTGAAGTATAAACATATCTTAACAGAAAACAAAAAAAAATAGGCCCATAAGTAAAACCATATAAAAATTAGATTATATGCGAAAAAGTCGCGGTCACAGTTACTATTATAATAAACCTATTTATGATGTTATGATCCAAAAAAAGCTATTTATAATAACGTTTGAATGCCATAAAATATATACCCAAGAAACTAAGTTAAGGATATTCTCCTAAGACCGTACCTACTGTTCTTCAAAATAAGGCATTCAGTAGTGTAATTTTAGACGAGATTATGAGTTACGCCCAAAACAAGTTAACAGTGGTCACTGTCAGCACAAGTACACCTGCAGTAATGTCAATTCAAATGTCAAATCAATGAAAAACGGAATGTATATATATTATACATATAGCCTCTAGTGTTATACTGGCTCTCGTAAACCTCCTTTTCTGTTTGAGTCTATCAAAGTCCAGTACTGGACGACATAAACTTTTCCAAAAATTCGCCAACAAGATGTAAAGAAGAGTGGCAGCTAAAAATGTATTACGTATTTCAGCACGAATAACTTTGCTCCGGGAAAGGAACATATTCTTATAGGTATAGTATATAATAAGTATAAAATAGCAGCTTAATGACGTCGTGTTTCGTACGGTGATTATGTAGAAACAGAAACAGAACCTTAGGCCTCATGAGTGACAACGCATCTACTTTTTGAGTCTTATTAAATGAATTATTTAATATTTATGGACCACAGTATCTACTAACTATCGGGTTAAGTATGTCTACGTGAATGATTTAAAAATGACAGCCCTGGCTTAAGTCCGTCAGAAATCGAACGTTGAAAGTTTGAGTAAGATAATTTTAGTATCCACAAGTGTCTTTAGCTTTCTCATTTGAAATATTAGGAATGTTACAAGAACTTAATTCCTTGATAGCTAATTTATATGTAAAAAAATGTCTTTGAAAACCTATAAATTGAAGTATAATGTTAATAATAATTGATACATAAGTATTAAAAATATACTTTCAAAGCAATAAAATTTCCATACTTTTATATAAATTTATTTTCTCGCGTGTCCTTCCGTGTATAATGTATGATAATAAATGTAAAAATATAATAAATGTAAAATAAATATAATGAAATATTTTTTTTTAATTTACAATCTCTTCTATATTTTGTAAGCGTAAAGTATATTAATTACTAGCAGTATCTGCGACGTTTTCGCATATCATAGTCTTTTTTTTTTGGTAATTTTGTACTTTTCTTGCCTAATTTTAATTTTATACTACGAAACTGTTCCAACTCCAATTGGAGGCGGCTTTGTACTACCACTTACTTCGAATCCTGTAATGAATAAGTAAAGTTAAATCTATGTATACCTAAATACTTAGACTTTTGGTCTTGGTCTTCAACTAAGATGAATGAGCCGTGGTAGCTCAGAGGCATAGTGCTCGTCGTAATTTCACAGTACGCGAGCAACCTGGGTTCGATCCCCACCGGCACAATGAATTTGTTAATTGGAGTTATAAGTGCTGATTTACCAGCTCGGCGATGAAAGAATACATGTAAAGTTCGTTAACACTCATAAAAAGTACTCCGTGAATTGAGCAAGTGTGGCGGACTTATTTACCAATTACCCCCAGAAATGGGAGGAGACCTGTGACCTGGAGACCAGATGTGAGATGTATATAGACTATAAGCCTATATTTATAAGATGCTGTACTGATTTTATCTTTAGAAATGCTATATTATAAGCGTCGAAATGAATTGATTGACCAACAATGTTTTTAACAGGTATATCACAGCCTTGGAGCGAAAATTTCAAGGAGTTAGAAAATTTGTACGGTAAAACGTCTGACAAAGATTTGTACGGGGCAAAATTGCCCCCTAGTGTCAGATTTGACGCAGCTAAAATTAAATTAAAGGGTAAAGCAAGCGAATTGGCTCAAGCAAGGCCCACGTACGCGTACAATCATAATTATGACGATGTATTTAACAGTCAATTTAAGAAATTAGAAAACCCTGAACACTCTACTAACTACATCAGTTATTCAAATTTTCCAACCAACAACCAACCAACCAGTCCAACAGAAGTTTCTAACACCTACAATTATGTAAAGCATTTGGGACAGACGGATAAACAGAATACAGAATATCCTACCCAAGAATCCGGCGGATTTAAACCATACTTTAGTTATGTTGGTAGAAATCCTGAGGGAAGTGATATGCGTTTTTACACTTCAGAAACCAATAAAGTCAGAGAAAGTGGAAGCAAAGAGAAGTTCGGAGAAAATAGAATTCGTGTCACAAACAAAGACAGAAGTAAAGTGAGACAATTTAAAGGAAATGCTTTAATTTCACATACGAAATGCCGCGCGGGGGTTTGTAGAAAAAAAATTACGGACTCTCATCGGTTCCATACGAAGCCCACCGTAAAGAAGATCAAAAAAATCGTTTATACTTATTGATTTGTTTTATTGGAATTTGAAAAAGTTGCCAGCATATGTCTTTCCATCCGATAAGGGTTTGTTGTTTGAATTGTGGTCAATAATTGTAAACGATTATAGTTATTAACTGAAACTAATTTTACGAATTATTGCGTTTAATTTTAACTGTTTAATTGACGACGTTTTGGGTGCTTTATAGCACCCATGGTCCCAGGCTGACTAGGGTGTAAATCAGGGCTAAATATGACATCGGGGCGTCATAGTTAGCCCGGATTACCGGTTAAACGTTTCATTTAATGTGTAGTATTCGCGCACATATAAAAAATAATTATAATAATTTATGTTATGTTTATTATGCTGCCGTGTTATGAGCCGTAGTAGCTCAGTTGGTTAACGCTCGCTGTAAATATAATAGAACGAGAGTAACCCGGGTTCGATCCCCGCCGGCACCAATGAAATTGTTAATTGCAATTTTAAGTGCTGATTTACCACGTGCTCGGCGGCGAAGGTAAACATCGTGAGGAAACCTGCATGTCTGAGGAATAAGAAAAAAATATTTCGCAGACATGTGAAGTTCGCCAACACGCATTGGGGCAGCGCAGCGGACACTTTCTTGCCCTAAAACCCTCTCAGAAATGAGGGGGCACCCCTGTGCCCAGCAGTGGGACTTACATAGGCTGTAATTTTACTTTACTTTTTATTATGCCGCATGATACCTATATAAGTATAATACTCTGACAGTTGCTTCGAATTGCTCATTATCTGTTTGCTGTTCTTTCTGAGCTAGCGGGCTAACTCAAAGTACGTGCATAAAATTGTAACTAGAATAGGCTAAATGATAATAGATAAATATATATACCCAAATTGTTATAAATTTTATGAAATTTAGTTTTTTTTTATACCTATTTTTCTTAAAACAAATATAATAATAAACTTAAAATGTTGGCGTGTCGTTTTTAGGAAAATTAATTATGTATCTAATTACCAATTTTATTAAGATGTAAAGAGAGCGAAGAAGTCAATAAACCTTATCATATTCTAATTTTGTGCGCATAGAAAATAAGTAATTATAAATATATAAGTTTTAGACTTATAAATTTTAATTAAGTAACTAATTATTTATGTAATTTATTATAGTGTAAGAAGAATATGTAACTCAATATTAATAATACACAATAAAATCCAAATAAAATTGTTTTATTCAATATGTGTGTTCGCGTAAATACAAGAAACCATTAATAGTATCTTACTGTAATGATGAAGGTGATGAAGGACGTCTTCAGAGTGAAGAAGTTGTTGACTGCGCTGAACGGCTGAATATACTATGTACAAAAATCAATAATTTGCCCGTCACTTGCTACTTAGTAAGTAAGTACCTGCAGGTACAGCGAGAGGGAATCCACTATCCTATATCATCCTTGGTCGCAACGGGCGACACAGGGAGACTGAAACAGTTGGGTAGCAAGCAATTTCCTGAAAACAACACAAAATAATACAAAACTGCGTCTGCCAACCCGCGTGCCAAGCGTGGCAACTATGGCAATGTATGGGGGAGGCCGGCAGGGGACTATTGATATGTTTTAATGATAAAGATAAAGATGTACTACGTTGTGTAGTGTACTTCGTTACGCACAATTGTCGAGCGAATTAAGTGTAAATAATTGAAGTGATAAATGAATTTTTAGTCTAACTGATGGTAAAATGCCACACAATGATAATAATAATGCTTTGTTTAATCAATAATTTTAACAAATAAATGTAACATCCCTGGCTACTGTGAACCTGTATCTCAGGAGCCAGTTTCTTCTCACAAAACAAATGTACAAACAAAGAAGATTTTCGCAAAAATCAAAATTCCATCAATGAATAATGAAACTAAAATTCTATTGTATAGATGTGTGTGTTATTTTCAAACATTTTTCAAATAGGGGATGGTACAAATGTGTTATTACCTCTGAGGGTTAAGGTGTTATGCCTCACAACCCTTAATTATTGGTCTCTTTAGCTTGAACGGATCACGAAATAGGTAGCACCAACCCACGGAATCCCAGCCAGAAATAGATTTCCACCACTTGGTAAAAATCTTGATGGAGCATCATCGAGACAGACTCTCAAGTAATAAAATATCTTGTCAGCTTATACTTTTAATAAATAAAGCGAACTTACAAACGCAACTTAAAGCTAAATGTTTTCACTTAAATTTTGCAAACGAAAATTAAGGAAAAACAATTTTTATTGCATTCTCACTCGTGGCTTTTGTTCTTTCCTTAATTACTGCAGTTTTTGCCCTAACATAAATCCAACTCTCGCACAGCAGTTAATACAAACGTTGCTTTGCACAATTTATCTGAAATTTTAACATTATTTTGACTTTATTACTCTAATATTATTTAATAAATGAACACTATTTTGCGTCCTCAGTGTTCAAATCGTAGATAATTCTAATGCAAATGTAATTTTCTTAATCTGCATAATATGCTCTTGTAAAATGGCATAGGCATAGTAATATTACGGCCTTCAGGTTTTCACATTAATGAGTGTAGTGCTTAAGAAAAAAAAATGGAGCAAATCATTTTAAGAGATTACAATTCGGATTGTGTTGCTAAAGCATACGTCTGATATAAGAAACGAGCTGTTCTTTATTCATATAATAATAAGCTTATTATATATTAGTAAATAAAGTTAGGGTTAGTGATGCTCTGGCGGCTGTTAGATGCGACAAGGTTGTTCAGGGCTCTACTGTTTTTCTTTCTGTTCTCTTCTATGCTCTGCAGTAAGAAGGGAGGTGCGTTCGCTTGCTTCTGCTGTCTGTAATCTAATTCGCGTGTCAGCTCCTCTACGAACTGCCCACCCGTCTGCCTGGAAGAAACGGAGAGTTTGCATACAACTATTTTATATAGGATACTAGTAAAAAATCACTAAGTAAATTTGGTTCCTATAGTTGGTTACTACTTGTAAGATTTCGTTTCAGTTTGGTTGTAATTAAATTTATATATTATGCATTTAAATTTATATATTACGACACCTTAGTAGTATTCAATTCAAATAGGGAGTAGTTTGAACATTGGTCTTTCGAGCCAGATAAAACAATAACTATACAATTAAATAGCGTAATCAGTGGTTAATATTAAAAGATTTGTACAGTTTGTTTTGACTTCTATTTAGTTTCCTCCCTAACTATAATACGTTTGTATATCTACTGTATATTTAGGAAATTCAACATAATTAATTTCAATAAAATGAGTGTAAAAAAAAAGGGAAAAGGCCTCAGTAGAGAGTATTTGGTGGAGGATATAGCGTAGTGTCATTACAAAACCTTACTGATTGCCTTGGCTTTCGATTTGTATGGATAACATAATGCTACACCAGAAAAATCACCGCACACTCTCCATTGAGGTGAAGGAAAAGTAAAGTAAAGTGATAGCCTATATCATCCCATTGCTGGGCACAGACCTACTCTCAATTTTGAGAGTGTTTTAGGGCAAGGAAGTGTCTGCCCCCACGCCCCAATGAGTATTGGCGGACGTGACATGTTTTTTTTTTAATTTCTCAGACATGTATGTTTCCCACGATGTTTTCTTTCATCACCGAGTACGTGGTGAATCAGCACTTACAGTTGCAATCAACAATTTTTACATTACATTTACATTAGTGCCGGCGGGGTTGCTTGCGTACTGTAAAATTTACAGTAAATGCTTAACTCCTCACTTACCACGACTCTCTCTAATGAGACTTTAGGCTAAAATCGTAATGAACTGTGGTGGGCCAAGAGCTAAGCATTTCTTTTTAAATGTCTTAACCCCAGAAGAAAAAAACGGTCAATGTCAATAATAGATCTGCTATTTTAAAACTTAATACATGAAATCGACTTTGCTTTTACTTTTAACAAATAAATAATAATCATAAAATACTATGGTATCAAAATGAATCGGACTACGAGTCACGCACACAGAGGGAACATTGTAGTGTGCGTCAATACGAGTATTACGCTGTTCTAGGGCGATCGTAGATCGTATAGAACTTGCGCTGCGCATATTTGAATTATTAATTTAATTCCATGTCTAGTATTCGCGTAAATATAAAAACTCATTCATTGTGCCCGACAAACCACGGGACAAAATAAGGTAAGATTATGGAAATTATCATTTCCATAGTCTTCCCTTACGTCACTTCACACTGACTTTCAATGACTTTCTTTCTGTACTTCTTTATATCAATGAAAATAAAAAAAATCCAAATAGCCAACGTACCGCTCCGTGCCTCTACCGCTTTCCACGTCATCATCAGCTCCCACGTACATGGAGTAGCCACGTCTGCTCAGCTCCTCGTCGGGCACCAGCGTTGGGTTGTGGAACGCGTAATTCTTGTCTGGGTTCATTTTAAGTTTTCTGAAATAAATTGGGTTCTTATATATTTCAACGTTTATTTGCAACTGTTTGCACTAAATAACACCTACATATTAGAGAAAAAAATTATTACTTAATTTTGTTCTATAATTTTTTACGTGGTAGAAACATCATGCAGCTATGAATATGAATAGATTGACCGGGGTAAGGCCACGCTCTCACAGAATACCAGCTTAAAATAAAGTGACTGTAGAAAACGGGAGACTCTTTTATACTAGTAATGATGCATTCCACTAAGTTCTCACGAGTTACAACGCACTTGAATTTTGATTCTTAGTCGATGACAAATGTAGATAGTCTGTGGGTCATTTACCATCAGGTCGGCTGTGTGCACGTAAAAGTTTGCTATTGGTCTTAGGCTTCTTATTATGCAAAGAAAATACCTACTATTTACATTTGGAATTGTTACAGATAATACACGAAAAATAGTAACATTATTATCATCATCATTACAACTTATCATCCACTGCTGAATACAGGGCTCCTCAGAAATTGCCACAAAAAGAGTGAGTGAGAGTGAGAATCCCTGCCTACTTGATAAAGTCGTCACATAATCAAGATCATCATTTAAAAAAAATCGATTAAATTTTTATACATATTTATTTGTAAATACTGTGCAATTTAGCATTTTTTTAAATAATTTGCATGCAGCAACGCCTGAAACGAAAATTGGAAACGATTGTAACGTCAAAAGAGATGTGTTGACATTTATAGGTGTGAATTGACATGTTAGTGGCTACACAAGCTCAGCCCATTCCCCCCATTCCCCCGTTATATTATGTATGTATTATAGTATTATATGCTTTTATATTTATATTTAAGTTTTTTGTAAAAAGAATAGTAACCATTAAAAGGATATACCACTTAAAAACACTTGTATTTTTTGAGAGCGTGGAACCTTCCTTGGTCAAACGGACCCATCAAAGCCGTAAGATAGCTGCAGCGTCCTTTTTTTTAATTTTACCTCCATGCTAAGAGTTTCTACCGTAATTTATGTATTCGTACATACAAGGATGTACATTTAGACTCAGAACAATCATTTGAAGGCCATACATTAGTGGTAGGGCCAAGCTGCAGATATATTTTGGTTGTAGCACGACTAGGTCGAATCGATCGATGTAGCACGACTAGGTTGGGTAGAACCATGCACTCATAGAACACCATCGAGAAATAGAAGCTTAATTATGCTGTGTTTTGTATGGTGAGTGTAGAGAACTGAAGACCATTTTTACTGGAAACGAGGCATTCCATCTTAGACCACAAGGGTGCATCTGCATTTTGATTCCTAATCGAGCATAGATTTAGATGAGGCCACAGCATACACTTACCATCGGGTGGACTGTTGTTTTTTAGTTAGTTTGTGACCCTTATTCTGTAAAAAAAATCAGTTTTATAACTCTTGCTTTTGTGAGATAGCTGCAGCGTGGCCATGTAAACGTATGGGGGCTATATCGTATTGAATTAGAACGTTACTTACTGCACTCTTAAGCGGCCCGTGGTTGACATCTCGGCCACCTTTTCGCGCAGGCTGTTCAGCTGTGAGCACATCACCAGCACCACTACGAGTAGCAGCAGCCATGCGCCACCGAAAGCGCTCACGATTATAATCGTCTGGGTGTCCTGGAAGATGAAAGCAAATTAATCAGTCTAAAAGAACTTAACACCCCACTTTCTTACACTAAGTGGTGGGACTCTTTCTGCCTAGGAATCTGTTGGGGTAGGCACCATCTTCTTACCTATATGTGCTGTCAACAGCAATACGTGCACTGCTGTGTTCCATTATAAAGGTTATAAAGAGCTATTAGTAAATATAGAGAGTTATTATAGTATATTAGTATAGATAATTAGTCCTCAGAGGTGACAACATATTCGTAACTCTTTTTGTTTGAGGTTAGTGCAAATATCTGAGGGATGCAGTGGCCAGTTACAATCAGGTTAGTTGGTCATTGATCATTAGACAGTTTGTCGTTTAAGTTCTACAGAAAAAGTCCTTTCCGTTTCGTCAAAAGTCAACTGAGCATAGGGCCAAAAGAATCATGGCTGATTAGTCTGTTGTTTGTTGTCCATGAAATAGAGAGGTGTTTGAGTCCTGCAAAGGTTTTTTTTTAAATCATGATACAATAAAGGTAACAAACGAGCACACAGTCTACCTGATGGTAAGTAGATGCTGAGGGCGATAGACATCTACATTTATCCTCCATTAAGAATCAAAATGCAGATGCGTTGACATCCATGAGGACTAAGATGGAATACCTATTTTCCAGTAAAAGGGGTCTCTGGATCTCTACACTCACCATACAAAACACAGCAGCATTAAGCTTTACCAGTCAATAACCAAAGAAAAAATTCGATAATGAGTATATTTACGGGAATAACTCATAATATAAGTAGTTTTTGTCGCTCTTGATAACAATATATTACTTTTATTATATTTTTATAATTTTATCATTTATATCTTTATTTTCATTTACTTATATATTTCAATTTAAAGATTACAGTATAAAAATAGGGAACGGAATGCTAAATTATCTGATAAGACCCAATCAACTATGTCATTAATTTAAGTTTTGTGAAAAAAAATAAATTATTTTATTTATTTATTTTTTATTTAAGACGTTAAGTATTGTTTACGTGTATTTAAACTTTAAGTATACGTGTTAGGGCGACGCTTCAGCTATATTATATAGATGTAGCGCGATTGTGTTGACTTGATCGGAGAAGAAACAGGCTTTCATTAAACACCAGCGTAAAATAGCATTTAATTCTGCTGTGTTTCATATGGTCAGTGTAGGGAACCGGATACCGTTTTTACTGGAAACAAGAATTCCATCTTTGTCCTCAGGAGTGGCAACATATCTGCATTTGATTGTTAATCGAATGTAGATGTAGATGTCTATGGGCCACATCATCTACTTACCATCAGGTGGACAAAGGAAAGGATAAGGTTTACGTCTAAAAATGATTTCTAAAAGCTGTTGAAATTAATGCTAACTGGTAGTGCTAATTCAAATTATTATTATCAATTGAAAAATATATAATGATTTCTTAAATTTACGCGAACACTACACATTGAATAAAACTATTATTTACGGATTTTATCGCGTTTAATTACTTTAATTTATTTTTATTATCTCGACGTTTCGGGTGCTTTACAGCACCCATGGTCACGGGGGGGACTGATATGTTTGACGTCCCAATGTCATAGTTAGTCCGGCTACCGTCAGTTTTTGAATATTATCGATTTGAATATAATAATCGGACCAAAAATTAATATTCAAAAACTGAAGGTAGCCGGACTAACTATAACATTGGGACGACAAACATCTTAGTCCCCCCCCGTGACCATGGGTGCTGTAAAGCACCCGAAACGTCGGGATAATAAAAATAAATTAAAGTAATTAAACGCGATAAAATCCGTAAATAATAGTTTTATTCAATGAAAAATATATTGCAATGTTGGTCTGGGACTGCTAGAAAGCCCAAACAAAATGGACGACTGACAGCAAACATGGAGAATTAAATTCCGCGTGTAAAAGTTTGTACATATCGCCTTCACCTTGAGAAAAGGGAACTACTACCCAGTGACGCTGGGGAACAGTGTGCTTCTACAAAGCGAGTCAATGCGATATCTCGGCATGCATCACACGAGACTTACCTGGAAGAAGCACATAAAAACCAAGAGGAACGAACTTGACATGCGGTACAAAAACATGTATTGGCTAATGGCTCGCAACTCGGTATTGTCCACGGATAATAAGCTACTCATATACAAGACTATCCTTAAACCAGTATCGACTTATGGCATCCAACTCAGGGGGAGCGCTTGTAACACAAGTATAAAAATCATACAACGAGTGCAAAACGGCATACTGCGATGTACCATGGCTTGTGACAAACAGTGAAATTCACGAGGCTCTCAACATGGCGACGGTGAAGCAGGAAGTTGTTCTGCACGAAGGGAAATACAAGGATCGCTTCCAAAAACACCCCAACCACCTAGCTGCTAACCTGGCGCAAATCAGACTGTGAAATTAAATCTAGATACCAGATCTGTGAAATTAAAAATCTAGATACCAGGTTCAAAAATTGAAGAGTTACCTCCTACTGAGGAGTATCCGCCGACAAACACAATACAACACATCTGATGAAAGTCGACTCGGCAGATTGCAGGTTGGCGTAAAAAAATGTTGATTTGGGACTTATAGGTACCATATTTATGTGAGACTAATAATTCCATTCTAAAAGTCCGGCAACGCACCTGCAATTGCCCCGGTTACGTTGATTGTCGTCTGCTATGGGACTACTGTTGTTCATCCCATGCAGGATTCGGGCCTCGGGGAAACCCCCATTACCCGGGTGATCCTCACGGCTCATGACAATGAGCCGGTCTTGGGAGCCGTACGGCATCGTTGGCTTTCTTGGTTGGCGTATTGCGCGCCACCAGGTCGGTGCTACCGGAGGGTCGGCCGTCTCAAAGCCCCGCGGAGTCCTGAGGATGGGAGTCGACGCAGGGCCAATCTTGCCGACAGGAGGGCGTTCCAGCTGCTCCGGGCCTCCAGTGCTCCTTCCTGGCTCTAGCTGATGGCCTGGTATTCCAAGGCAGAAGCTGGCGTATCTCGCGCCTCTGGGAAGGGAATCTGCCGAAGGGTCAGCAACCTCAAGGTCCCGCGGAGAGTACCTCGACGCGGAGCCGAAGCCACCAACAGGCGCGCGCACTTGGGCGCGCCGGGCCTTCGGAGTTCGCTTCCCAGCATGTAGGTGATGCGCAGCGTTGGGTAATCTTCATCCCGGGCGGGGTAGGGGCGTCCTCAAGGCTCGACGCAAGCCGAGTTGGCCCCACAGCGCGCGCACCCACTGCGAAGCGACGCGCTGTACTTCTCCCACCCGGGCGGGAGTCGACGACCGGCGGACGTGACCGCTCGTTGGCGCGGTCCGGACGAGACTCTATTGCCCCGGTGTTGCGGTTGTTCATGGACGGCGGTAGTCACTTACCATCAAGTGAGCCGCACGCTCGTTTGCCCCATGAAAAAAAAAACGAGCGTGCCCTACAGTAGTCGCACATGATGTGTAACATCTGACATCTCTTCTTGATAATGAGCAACATTAACATTATATCCTCAAAAAGCTATTAGTTTTTTATCAAAATTAAAAATATCGCTAATCGCTAATAAAACAATCGGTATCAATTGAAGAGCGACAAAAATTAACCTCATAATTTATAAAAGCTAACTTCGGAGACATTAATTCGAATGTTTATTAAATATTACCAACTTGCAGTTTTTTCAGAAACTTATTATCAACAGTAAATACATTTATTAATATAGTTAAAGTTAATTTAGGTTACGGCCTATATACGTCCCACTGGCACAGACCTCTCATTTCTGAGAGGGTTTTAGGACAAGGAAGTGTCCGCCTCGCTGCCCCAATGCGTGTTGGCGGACTTCACATATCTTCAAAATATTTTTTTTTACTTCTCACACATGCAGGTTTCCTCACGATGCTTTCCTTCACCGCTGAGCACGTGGTTAGAACTTAAAATTACAATTTACAATTTTATACAATAACATTGGTGCCGGCGGGAATCGAACTCGGGTTGCTCGCATATTGTGTTCATTAATATAGTTTACACATATAAATTAGTTTATATAACAGCACATTTCAAATAGCGTGCCTCCCCGGATTCCTGTTAGACACTTTCGTCAGAAAGAAGTCAGTCACGAAATCACTCCCACTGATTGCTAGAGGAAGTATGTTATATTGTTATACATCAAAAAGTAATGTGCCAACTGTGTTATTTGCCAAGCATTTAAAAGGCTATTATATGCACATTACATTTGTGAATTTGTAGGTAAAGAGCGGGCCCACCTATCACTAATTTCACAATTTTCCATCTAGACCCACATTTTTAAGGCTAATCAAGTCCGAGTAGCTCGAAGCTGGTTAGATTATACCTACCCCATCGGGTATTACAGGCGTGATGCTATAAAGTATGTCGCTAAATAAACGGAAAGCAAATCAATAAAATGTGTTTTTTTTTTTTTATACGATCCCAATTGAAATCTATTAAAAACCAAAGAAACAAACAATGAAAATTATCGCATTACTAAATATGTGAGTCACAAAGAACAATGCAAGGACAAGTTTCGTATAATTATTTTCAAAGTTTAGCGTTAAGACAATTAAACTTCAAACGATCAAAAATAATTTATAATAAAAACAAATTGTATAAATCAACATTAAAAGAAGAAACCTGTATAGTTTTACATTATATTCTTTTGTTTATTTTGTTCTAAAATATACTGTACTAATATACTATAATGTCACTGTAACTAGCCATACGCCCGGCTTCACTCGTGTGATTTCTGGATCTCGACAACAGCGCCACCTACCTGGTCAAATGTGAATCTAAACCATTAGAGACCTGTTCAAATAGACACGATAATTTATCGCCGCGAATTTTTTGAGTTTTAGCGAGATTAACGGGTAGCAATTGATTTTTATATAAGGAGATACATTATTCTTATTTTGATGGTTTACAAATTTGATGTAAAGTAAAGTGAAGTTACAGCATATATACGCTGGGCACAGGCCTTCCCTTATTTCTGAGCGGGTTTCATTGCAAGCAAGTGTCCGCCGCGCTGCCCCAATGCGTGTTGGCGAACTTCACATGTCTTCGATATATTTTTTTTATTCCTCAGACATGCAGGTTTCCTCACGATGTTTTCCTTCACCGCCGAGCACGTGGTAAATCGGCACTTAAAATTGCAATTAACAATTTGATGTTATTTTACTAATTGTTCTAGGTAAATGAAGGCATTTCTTGTAGATTATTTTAAAATATAAATAATTCACATTACACGAATGAGTCATTTCTCCCGTAGATAATTTGTGATAATCATTGTGTTAGAGCGCGCTACAATATTGTATGGTATTAAAACGAATGGGTCGGCTCAACTTTTTAAGCTTTCAACACATTTTTTTTCCTTGATAGATTCATGCTGCAGGTATATTATGGTTGTAGCAATAGCAGCTTAGTACTGCTGTGTCTCGTATGTTGAGTGTAGAGAACCGGAGACCCTTTTTACTGGAAACGAGGCATTCTATCTTAGTCCTCACGGGTGACAACGCATTTGCATTTTGATTCGTAATCGAGGATAGATGTGGATGTCTACGGGTCATAGCATTCACTTACGCAAGGTGGAAACTGTGCTCCATTTTCCCCCTTATTCTATAAAAAAAAAACTGATGGAAAAAGGTTATCTTTTCAGTACTGCAAAAACAATCTCATCTTAATATTCTTAGCACACTTTGGAAGGAGAAAATAATTATAAATACTCCAATATACGTATATACATTAACCTATTCAATCTTCAAGGTAACACTCCATCGCTCAAACTTGACGCTGTAGTGAGTTTTGTTGTTCTCTATCCTCTAGATCTCGACAGAGACTAAAGCACCGCCAGTTTTGCCAGCATCCACAGGAACAAATAAAATATAGGATTTACTTTCACCGTCATTCCATCCAGCCATGTAATCCCATAGATTGCCTCATTGGCAGTATTTTGGTATAGTTGCCAAGCTTGCCAGGCGGTAAGTTAACCCTAGTTTTATATTATTTTAAATTGTTAACAATAAGATGCTGCTGCCCATCTCCTGGTTCAGTCTCCCTCTGTCACCTCTAACGACACCCACGGGTCGGTATGGACTAGTGGATATTCTTCCACCGCCACGCCACTACATGGTTTATACCGTCATACAGTCATTACACATCTCTAATCTACTTTTATTATGAGGTACATACTTATAATTTAAATACACATCACAACACGCTTTAACTGCGGCGTAATTGAAACTACCATTATTAATGGATAACTTATGCAATATTTCACTGATAAACTGAATTCCTCGAGCGACTCTCACGTTATATTTTTTCGTTAATGAATATATTAACAATAATTATCAATCCAAATATTACTCACCATCTTTCAAATGTGCTGCTACCTACTTCATCATGACTGCGTCGGCTACGGCAGCCGGGTTCAAACTGAGGACTCCTCGAGATATGCAGCTGATAGCGATAAGGCATCTCGTATCGTTTTGCGTGATATCACTTGATAACCGAACGCGCCGCTTTCAGGAATCCGACCTGATGAAGCATATATTCACGATTTAGAGTCAATATTGACGCAGTGGTATAATTTGCAGACCAAAAGTCATGATGAATAATTCTTGGATAAGTTTTCTTTGTTTAACGTTTTGAATCTGTGACAGAATTGAAATATGAATATGTACAATAGAAAAAATTGATTAAAACTACATTTACCGATTTTATCGCTTTTAATTTATATGATTTTTAATTCCTGATGTTTCAGGTGCTTTCCAACACCCATGGTCATGGGGGAATATCTATGCAGAAAGATCTACGCAGAATGAACTTACTGTGTCTTGAAGTCTTGCAGTGGTATGCTTGGGTTTAGTTTTAATTTAATAAATTACAGGGTCCCAAGAAGGTCTCCCTCTCTATTGAAATTAGGATGTTTTTTATTTTCATGAAATGAAATGAAATGAATGATTTCATTTAATATAGATTATTGTATGATACTTATTGAAAGTATTTTTTTTATTTACCACTGGTTCGAAAAAAAACCTCTGTCCTGGGAAACCAAAACCCAGCGGGACTTTTAAAAAAAAATTATTTTGTACAATTTTTGTAAGAATTTATAGAACCAGCATGGTCGCCATGACCTCATTCCCAGGGGTTATTTTCATTTATGTATTCATTTATATTATAATAACACTTTTTGTACAATTTTTCTTTAATAAAACATTTGAACTTGTTTAATGACAAATTTTGTACATTTTTTGTTTTTGTTGTAAAAGCGTATACATTGTCCCATGAATGAATTACTATATCAGTGGAGTTTAGTAACTGGTATTAAAAGCTTATGATTATTCCTAGTGTTTACAGTATCATCATCATAATTACAGCCCTTCACAAGTCCACTGCTGAACATAGGACTCCCCCAACGTTTACATTTTGGAGGAGATGTGATGTCTATGGGCCCCAGAACACGTAACTAGTTGATGTGTGCTGTTTGTCACCCTCTTTTAAAAGAAAGGCGCACGGTCCTAAACCACCTGCATCCATCGATTTCCTGCATGTCTTACCAGGTCGTCACTCCATCTAGTGGGGGGTCGCCCTACACTTCGCCTACCGGTACGAGGCTGCCACTCGAGAACCTTTTTTCCCCAACGGTTGTCGGTTCTTCGAGCTATATGGGCGGCCCATTGCCACTTCAGCTTACTAATCCGTTGGGCTATGTCAGTCACTCTGGTTCTACTGCGGATATCCTCATTTCTAAGTTTATCACGCAGAGAAACTCAGAGCATAGCCCTCTTCATAGCCATTGCCGTGTAGTGGCGGCTGAGAATACCCACTACCCCATATTTTCCCGTGGGTGTCGTAAGAGGCGACAGAGGGAAATTCAGACTGGAGATGGGCAGCAGCATCTTCCTAATAACATCAATAACGTAATAAAAAACTGCGGTTGCCAACCCGCTCGCCAAGCGTGGCAACTATGGCAAATATCCCCCATGATACTAGGATGAAGTAATTAAATTATTATATTGTCATCGGGCGGCCATATTACATACAGAAATCCGAAACGGAATTTTGAGACGGATTTCCATATGTTTGTGGCAGACCTTAGCATTACGGCTAAAAGGGGTCAAAATCACAGCAATCTAAATAAATTATTTAATAAATTATTTATATTTCTGTGGTCAAAATGGTACGCAGGATTCTCTTACACCGTAACCATCCTTTGTCAATACTACTACGGCCTAATAAAGTAATAAAGTCCACAGTTGAACATAGGCTTTACCCATAGACTGTCTCATAGGAGCGATTCTCCACGTTGGCACGCTTGGCAGATGGGTGCATTTTTTTTTTTTTGTTCCCACATTGTCTTTTACTATCTTCTACCACTAACTATCTTCTCTTTTAGTTTTCATCTGGGAATTCACTAGTTTCCCTAGATGTAAAATAAGAAGTACAAAATCGACCACAATCCAAATTTCATTGTTATTCGTCCATCGTTCATCCGTTCATGCGTGATTGAAGGACAAACATCCAACCAAACATGCTTTTACATTTATAATAATTAGATGAACACTTCTTTCAATCTAACTAATCTCTATATATCAAATTATTATATTTTTGTCAATTTTGTCATACGTTCTTGAAAAAAGTATTGGACTTATTCAAGAACGTATTCGTACGTATTCAGGCCCCTATTAAAATTTTAAGGCACGTAATATTTACCAAAAAAAATGTATGCATATTTTGACAGGCGCTAGGAAGACAAATTGTCTTAGAGTAATTACATATATACGTATGCAAATTACTCTGAGCAAATTATAGGACCCGTAACAAAGATACGTCAACTAAGATTGAAGTAACCGAAAAAAGTCAAAGAATTATTTAGCAAAGCAGGTAATTAAACGTTTACGTTACATTATATGGAAAATAAATTGAAAAATAAAGATAACCCAGGCAAACTCTATATTTTGAATCTATTTTGTAGTACAAAACTTAAACTTTTAATAAAATTAAAACTTCAAACATGTGAAAATAATTTTATGTGGTTTAAGATACTTATTTTTCAAAAGAATTATAATTCATTTACATGAGAAATGTTTTACAACACTTGCATAATTTTATATTAAACAGCATGACATACTAACAAACTGATAAAAAAGTACAAATACACCATTTTGTTTATAATCTAAGCAAATAATGTTAAAAAGTTATGAGTACTTAGTAAAATAATAAAAGAAGACTACCTACAAAGATTAAAATACACATTCATGACGGTTACTCTATTTGGTTCGATCGCCGAGTGCAAAATTATTCATATACCGACTTTAAGTAATTTATATATTATAATATGTGTCGTTTAGAAACAAAACTGGTCAAATCCAAAATAAAGACTTTTTTTACTGAGTACGCCATTTTATTCTATATAAAATGTTGTATCTTTTCAAAAAGAGTCTAATCCTAAGCAGTTCGTAGAAAAATCGATTCAAATCGACTGATTCGTATCAAAAACAGTCAAACCCTTTTAAGCTTAGAAACAAAATCGGTCTATACCGTGCAACCAATCAGAAGTCAGAACTATGTATGAAAATGACAGCCGACCGGCGGCCATTGTGTGGCGTTTTGAGTAGCTTAACGGGCGCGCAGTATTCTCGTTTCCGTTTTTAATTAAAAATTGGTGCTTATTCACAATAAAATGGATAATGTTGTAATACAGGAAACTAATCCCCAGTTATCACGAAAGAGGACACAACAAAAAGAGAATTGGAAATGCAATAAAATGAAGAGCGAAAGGTAAGTTTGGTATTGCTTTGATAACCTCATGCTGCCTCGTGGTTAGGGTTACTAAACTCACGGTCAGTGCGTGTGTAAATTTTTCTTGTAGTTGTTTTTTATTTCCAATGGGATGGCATGAAGTAGATTTTTACCCGACTGCATACAGGCCCAAACAGATGTTTATGTGTTACCAAATAATTAAATGATAATACAATAATTGATGCGTCTATGTTTCTTAAAATTGCTAAAATAAGAAAACCGATTTCGATAAATTATATGTCTTAGATTCGTCTTGATAACGCAAGTGTTTAAGTATAACCATGTTCCATGTCTAACTAATCCCTACTAATATAATAAATGCGTAAGTGTCTGTCTGTCTGTTACGCTTTCACGCCTAACCTACTGATCTGATTTTAATGAAATGTGGTACAGAGATAGACGGATATAAAATTATACTAAATACATACATATTATATTATTTAAATAACTACAAAAAATTAAATGTAACATATGAATACTTACTTTTAAAATATTTCTAATTTTTATTATTTCAGGTATGCTCCGAAAGAGCCGCCATATTTAAGAATTCCATGTAATCACTATACAAAAGTCATGCCGATATAAATAGCATTTAATAGACGTTTCTACAAAAAACCGGACAAAAATCAGGATAACTTTATAATAACTCATACAAAAGTTTGTTCTACTAAGAGACATCGGCCAATAAATAATCATGGTAATAAAAAAGAAATTGTGATAATATACTTTGCACGACGACGCCACATTCTGATTCCTGTTTGCAAACGCACATTTTTATCTATTTTAACTTTATAAAAAGGAAGAATGACCGGTGTTATTAATCGACACTTCAAAGCTATGGGGGAACCTGCACAAGAGAATAGAGGGGGACGGCGTAAAACACAAAAATATGCACCAAAAAGAAAAGCTGTCAAAAACTTTATTAAAAAGCTTGTGCCCTTAGAAATACATTACCGCAGAAGTAAAATAAAATGCAGACAATATTTATCATTGGAACTCAATATTAATAAACTTTACAAAATGTATTGCAGAAACCACTGGAGAACAGAAAAACATTAAGCCGTCTTACTTCAGAAAAATTTTTAGGACCAATTTTAACATAGGTTTTGGGTCTCCCCGAACTGATGTGTGCTCCACTTGCTTATGTTTACAAGAAAGAATGAAGCATGAGAAAAACAATGAAGCAAAAAATACATTACTGATCGAGAGTAGAATACATAATTCTATCGTTTATTAAAAGACGACAGCGAGAACCTTTTGATTCTATATTTTGACTGCCAAAAGAATCAATCTTGTTCAAAAGTTCCCGATCAAAGTGATTATTACTTAAGGCAATTGTATGTATACAACTTTACTGTGGTGGTCGGACATTCAAAAACGCCTTTGAATATTAATAATACATTTATCTACACTTGGACAGAAGATGTCTTGCCAAAAGCTTTGAACGAAATAGCAAGCGCTATGTTCCATTGTTTAAATACAATTTTTCTGAGTCCCGGTTTAGATCGCACAACACAGGTTTGATTGGTGGCAGATGGCTGCAGTGGCCAAAACAAAAACCAATCTGTTCTTTTTTTCTCTGTTCTTTCTGTTTCTGTTTTTGCAAAAATTGAAAAAGAGATTAAAAGGCGTGAGGTAATGACTAACCCTGATGATTCTTACGAAATTTTCACTGGTCATGGAACCGTATACTGCTTGGGACTTGATATAAAAGCTTACGACTGGAAACGATCATCAGCTGAAGTCTTTACCTACAAGCAACATGCATTTCTCAATAAAGAAATCAAAAAGATTTTTTCTTAAAAGAACTCGTGACAAACGAAATGTGTACATTCGAGTAGAAGAGTCTTATCAAAACAATTTAAATAAGTATCAAAACATTTGTAAAGGAAAAAAGACAGTTTCTGTTACAAACCCAGATGTGGTAAAGTTATACGTTGATGTAAAACAAGAAAAATTAAATGATGTAACCAAGTTATTAATCAAACATTTTGGAGAGAACTGGGAAGAACATATAAATTTATTGTATTTTAAACAAGTATTATCAAGACCTAAACCATCTATTGCTCATGGTCATGAACACGATGATGAACAATATGAGTTCACTGAAGAATTACTAGCTATATTTTTTTAAAGAAATTTCAGATATAATGTTGATATGATGAATAAAGGATTTAAAATAAAAGAAATAGATTTTAAAGTTTTATTAATTTATTGTTATTACACACCCAACCCAACCAACCCGAATATTGGTAACCCCTGACGTAATAAAGTTTCAGTATCAAAATCTGCCAAATCCACGGTACTAAGAATAAAACATGGTCAAATCCAACTACATTAGTGACAAAACTAGTCAAATCCATAGCTTGGTTTCGAAATTGGTCAAATCCAAACTTCAATCTAGATTTTCAAATTTTTTTTGGTCTATGGTTATAGATGTTTCTTTTAATCAGTAATACCAACTTAGGCGAAGCCATAATGATAAAAACTCTACATACAGCTTGTGTAATGGGCTCAGAACAAAAAAAACCTTCATTCCCATAAGTCCTCCCGAATGGATTTGACAAGTTTTGTTTCTAATCGACACATATTATAAGTTACTAAATAATTTTATTTCTCTAGATCTTTGAAGTCGTATCCTTGTGACGTCTACCAACCCCGCCAAACACACATCCTAAACAAGTGTTTTTTTTTTAATTTTATAAATACAAAAATTTTAATGCACCACGTTTATGATATTCTTACATTGTAATCCGATTCTGAGCTATGTTCGAAATTTCAAATCCTAGCTCATCGGGAAGTGTCCGAAATTTGATTTGCAAGGTTCCACTCGGAAGGACGGACAGACAGACAGAAAAACAAGAAAGTAACTAAATAAAAACGTGGTAAAATACAAACTCATTCACAAACATTTTAAATTCAAAATCAAAATATTCCTGTGGCTGTCTAATGTTTGCTGTTCAGGAGTCCCTGTTACCGGCGCCGACAGACAAACAGCGCTGCAGCAACATTACGACCTATGCCGAGTCGGTAGACATTTTGTTGTTGCAATTCAATACTCATATAAATAAATCAGTTTTAATAAGATTCCCTCTGTATCGTATTGTATAGTCTTGAATAAAATTTCTTGTTTTTTCAACATTTACATAGCATTAATAAAAAGAGCAAAGAAAAATTAAACGTAGTGATAATTAAATTAAAAGTAGTTAAATTAACATAACTGGCTAAACAGGGTATGTCTGTAATTATTTAATCAAGTTCTTGTTGACGCGCATTGAGTTATTTGAGTTATACAACACTAGAGGAGCAAACCACATTACCGCACGTCGAAAAAAGTGTAACCACTATCCAAACGCGACGACGTAGCTTTGAAACTAATAACAGTTTTAAATAAACATATATCTATCTTACTTACACAAGTTGCGAAAACAATATCGCCGCTAAGATTAGATAAAGATAGACACACAAACATGCAATGGCGGGTTGGTGTGGCTTACTATATGAAATTTTACCTAAAATACGCAATAAAAATGAGTTTTTTTAAGCTGCAGTTAATTGTTTTTATATTAAAAAAGTATATTTTGTTTTTAAATCTTTATTGCGTCCTCTTAGAAAAAGGATACAAAGCTCATCAGATGAATAGAAGTAAACATAATGATGAAATAAAACGTATTTTTACTGTATTAATAAATCAAACAATATAAAACAGGTAATAAAATGTAATTAATATAAAATTATTAATACAAAATAGGCAATAAAATATATTTAATAGATAGTTCATGAATAAACTAAAATAAGAATAATTAATTATTTTGTTTGAAAGTTAAAACGTAGTTTTCATTATAATTTGAAAAATATTTAAAATCAGAGGTAAAAATTAACTTACTCCATTAATTATATAGTCTCCCATTAATGTAGGATAATCACAAATGCGGAAAAGTGGCAACATTGAACCTAATTGGCACTATTCGATAATTTTAGTTAATTATTTGAGGTTTTTTACGTTTATATGAAAGCAGGAACTAAAAATTATGCGTTGAAAGTGATTTCGCTTGATTTTTTTACGTTTTTGTGACCTTGAATAGCATTCTTTCACTACGCATTTACCCACTTTTTGTCGCGGCTTAACTTCGTCGGCGTCACATTGCACACTAAACTGACGTTAGCTAGGCATATGGCTATGGCCATATGTGCAGTGGCAACGCTTTGGCGCGGTTAATACTGATCTTGTGTAATATATAAATCAATGTATAAATCAATGTTGACGCGTAAGAAAGTATTACATAATTTTGCTGAATTCCTGCTCATTATTAGTGATTTACATTCGCGCCTGACATCTATACAATAACATAATATTATTATTTAATAGTCAATACTTTTGACAGTTGAAAAACACGTTTCAGTACCTGACAGAACTATGGCTGCGGCTATATTATGGTTGTAACACGAACGGGTTGGCTCGACAGGAATCAATAAATATAAAAATGTAATGGAAGTGAATAAAAAAACATAGTCCGCCATCTTTGGGAGTCGATCATGTTGGATTTAGAGTGATGTCATTTTATTTTACGTATTCTTTTCAGCAAACCCTTTCATTTAATACCCATAATATCATGGGAGCGTACAAAACTAACTAGTCCATCATCTTTGACGGTCCGCTATAATGAATTTAGAATACAAGAAACCGTTTTGGAGATAAACGGGACATTTCGTTTGCATAAAAAAATGTTTATTGCAGCACCCCCCTGGCGAAAATCCCCATGAATGAATTATTAATTCTGTGGAGTCTAGTAACTAGTATTTACAAGTTAAAGTATGAACATCTTTATTCTTATTAAAGTTATTTATGTTTTTATGTACATATATTATACATTTTCATAAATATATTGCGATGCCAAAGTTAAAATATTTATTTCTTTAAATTTTTCTCTAAAGGACTGTTTGCAATTTAAGTTATAAATCGCTCATAGTAAGATTCCATAAGACATTAGGTATGCTATGAAAGTAACAAAAATAAACTAATCTAGCTGTCTCAACATTGGTGAGACTTCTAATCTTTCTTACAGCATATGCTGCAAAACTAAAACTGCCTGCTAATTCTAGATATATAGCGAGATTTATACTGGCGCCACCGCTCTTTTTACCAATTTAAAAATGTGAAAAAATAAAATAAAACAATGTTTTTTATAGGATAGAGTTACAAACGAGCACACAGTCCACCTGATGGTAAGTGGTTGCTGCGGCCCATAGACATCTACATCTGTCCTGGATTACGAATCAAAATGCAGATGCGTTGTCACCCGTGAGGACTAAGATGGAATGCCTTGTTTCCAGTAAAAAGGGCCTCCGGTTCTCTACACTCACCATACAAAACACAGCGGAATTGAGCTACTATTTTACGCTGGTATTCTGTGAGAGCATGGTCCTTCCCCGGTCGAGCCGACCGACCCATTCGCGCTATAACTATACTATAAATATAACTGCAGTATGGCTCTACCACGTATAAAAGTTTTTTTTCAATTGACAAAGTTGCCAAGTTTGTCAATTACCCACTTGCTACTTTACGTTACGATACTTATGGGTTTTTAATGGAATTTAAAGTATATATAGGGGTAACAACACCGTCTTAATCAGGATTATGTGTTCATCGAATGACTTCTACATCCGATTTCAATCCCATTATTAATATTAATTGCAGATCACCACAGAGTTTTAGAATGTCTGGTTTTTCCGGAAACCTTTTTATATAGAACAAGAAAGACCACGGTTTTGAATACTCATTTAACTGTTCAAATCTGTCACTAAGTATATTTAAAGATGTGTCCAAAAGGCAGTTGAAAAATTCGACTTCCAGCTCCTTTTGCGGATCAGTAATAGGCTTTATCACTGGCAGCTAAATCTTCACTTGCTTGGCGTTTAATGTATGTCTTATACTTGTTGTGGTTATAAATACTTAAAATTGTACCATATTTCAAGTTCTTCCGTCAACAGTCTCGTTAGTGGATTTTTTTTTCTTTTAAAAAATATTAACAATGCTATAAACATTACTAATATTCCCCTTAACCACTCGTGGTAAGCATAAACTGCTTGTGTTACGAGTGGTTCACGCCAGTAGTCGAATGGCGGATTCGAACCCACGACCTTTTTGAGTTCGCGATTCGCGCCCTGCCATTAGGCTACAGTCGCTTTTAAAAATGGCGCTTTAAAAACTTGTTTTTCTGTATTTTTTCAAGAAAAAGCAGTATTTCCTGCGCATCGCTGTGCATTTAGCGAGAGCCATATTTGGTGATTAAAGGAATTTACTAATTGTTGGCGACGCGCCTATAAGAATCTTTCAGTTTATTAAGTCAACCGATGACGTATAACTTTAAAAAAGCAAATTATCGAGCAACGACGCTCTGATAAGAAAATGCTTAGTTAAATCTTAAAGAAATGTCGAATTAATGATATGAAGGTCTTGGGTTCGACTCCCAGGCCGGACTAGTTTATTTGTTTTCCTAAGTAATATCGCTTAATAAATTCGTAAGGAATTTAAGATATAAATTATGTTACCGGATTTGTTCCCCGGTTGAAATCATCTTTCCAATGATGTAAATTCAAAGAAATATTAAAGTGAAATTAGAGATCGGATTTGTTCCCCGGTCGAGATAATCACTCTGTGCATAAACAGAATTAACGGAAATTAATTGCATAAGTATTGTCTTATATGAGTTTGATATGTTTTATACGAAAACAAATGCCTATTTGTTATGATTGATTAATGAGAACATTCATTTATATTGTTATCAGATAAAAATCTGATTAAAGATAGTTTCATACAGTTCGAAAATTGTGTAAAAGCATTTAATTTGCCAAATATTGATAAAATTGGTGTATTTCAGACTTTCATTTTTTCTGATAGCCGAGAGCCGTGCAAAAGTTAGTTGTTCAAATAGCGTGAGTACACGGAAGCACGCTAGCCACGCCCTTAGGAGGCCGAATATGTAAAAATTTAAAACATTTGTAATTTCAGCAATTTATGTAAAAATGACTTGTAAAACATTTCAGGTTGATTGTATGTGCTAAAAAGGTGAATTCTGTGTTATTTTTATGTGAAAATTCCTGTGTATAAGTGAAATAATGATAGTTTTGTATAAGAAATTTAAAAGTGTTTTAAATAGTGAAATAAATAGAGAAAATGTAAATTAAATTATTGTATTAGCTAACTTATGTATAAATTCAAGTGAAAAACATTGTTTTAACTTTCTGTGTTAAATATTTAAGAAATTTTGGTTTTGCACTTGTGATTAAAATAGGCATATTTTGTTTAATAAATAAAAGGTTTTTTGTGATATGAAAATGTAATGTATATCGTAGTGTAGATATTGTTTTGTGCTATCTATACAGATAAATTGTATTTATGTATGACTTAAGTAAATAAAGTAATTAAGTAAAACGTGAGAGAGTAATAGTACAAATTCATGTAATTGAGTTGCGCAAGCGCGCGAATGGCGCGGCTCACTTTCGCGTACAGCTCTGGGGTAGCTTAGTGAACGAGTTTTATTGCAATTCGTTCGGGAATCCTTCGAGATAGTTCGGGGATCTTTACCAGCAGTCAATAAGAAGAAGAAAGAAAAAGTGTAGGGAAGTGATAGGGAAAAGTGATTACTCTCTCACGGAACGGTTTGAAGATAATTGCTGTTTTATTCCCAAGAAACTCATCCCTTAAGTTATACAGTCCACATCGAAGAATTAAGGCGTCGGGACCGGGACGACTTCGGAAGACCCGTAATCCCCGTCTGAACCTACTTGCTGAAAAGGAAGAGGTTATCGCCCTTGTGTGTTACTCCGTTGCGGAGATCACATACGTTGTTCCCGAACCCAACGTAGGCGTTATAGGAGGCCGGATCGAGAGAAGCCTCGATTCCTCCCTTCTGTTTCTTAGTTTGAATAAGTTGAGTTCCTTTTCAATTGGTCCTTCGCGGCCGGATTGAGAGGACCCCGAACCTTAGTCCTTTTCAATTGGTCCTTCGAGCCGGATCAAGGAACCAGCTGTGGACTGCTGGTTGTGGAGAAAGAAGACCTTCGGAGCCGAGTGAAGATCAGCAACCGAAGGAAGCCGGAGGTTTGAGCTGAAGCAATAGGACCAAAGGCCA
Organism: Parnassius apollo; assembly: GCA_907164705.1. Taxonomy (NCBI): domain Eukaryota; kingdom Metazoa; phylum Arthropoda; class Insecta; order Lepidoptera; family Papilionidae; genus Parnassius; species Parnassius apollo. The sequence goes on along the minus strand of CAJQZP010001568.1, from coordinate 747,340 downwards.
GAAGACCAGGTCGTCAGCACAGAAGGACTGGACCTGGAACTACCGGAAGAAAGAAAACCGGGATTGCGGCTTGGGGCGTGTGCTCGCATGGGGCACATATCGCAGCCGGGCGCAAGTGTCTTGTGAAGGCACTCGTCGTGGCCAAGCAGGGCTTGGCATTTTTCCCTGTCGGGCAAGCGTGCTCGGCATTTTTCCGTCGAGAGTGTCTGGCATTCCTGTCGGACGACCGTGTCTGGCATTTCCTGTCGGACGACCGTGTCCGGCATTTCCTGTCGGGTCATCAGGGTGCAAGAAGAAGCATCCACCGCTGCTGCTGCCGGGCGAGGGTGCGCGTGGGCACCTGACTGCATCGCGGCCGGAGGAGGGCGCTTGGACGAGGCGTCACCGGCAACTGGGCGGCGAGCACAGCATACATCCCGACCACCTAACGGTGCCAAACGGTCGGGCTCTGGCACAACACCTTCGGGTGGAGCAGTTCTCTCGAGCGAGACTGCGCTTGCACTACCGCTCGACTGTTTCGTCATATTCCTTGGCGGGACAGTTCCTAAACCTTTCCTCCATTCCATTCCTGCACGACTCCATCCCTGGACGGCTCACCTCGGTAGGCCCCGTTCAGGATTGATAGGGCTGATAGGGCTGTTAGGGTGGTAGTAGGGTTGTAGGGTTGGGAGATAAGGGAGGGGAGGGGTAGTGGTGTTAGGTTGGGGTGTAGAAGGGTTGTAGGTAAGGGGTTGTAGGGACCGTAGGCCAACAATCACCTTCCTGCAGGATGAAGAAAGCACAAGACCAGACAGGGAGAAGCGAAGGGAGCAGGACAAGAACAGGGCTCTCAAGAAAAGCTAAAGAGGCGGAACCATCTGGAGCGACCACAGCTACTGCATCGAATGGAGCAACTCCTTCAAGTGGAGCCACCACAGACACGTCCACATGCACGTGGGACTCAGGGACGTCCATGGCAACGACAAGCAACAGGAGGACTAGGGGTATGGAAGGACGGACACCAGTGGTACGCAGGCCAGCACCGCACAACAATCCGTTATATCCAGGAGTGAAACGGTGGTCGAAAAAGTAGGTCAAAGGACCGAAGAAGCGGCATCGTCAAGGACAGTAATCGGGCACACTAGTGACAAAGGGTCACAGAGAGGTAGTAGGTCATCGCGATCGGCGAGGCTGAAAGCCGAATTAGAGGCGCGGATTAAATTCGAACGCTCAGAGCTCGAACGAGCACAGGCAGCTGCTGCCTTAGCCAAGTCTCAATTGGAGTTGGCACGACTCAACCGAGAAGAGGAGATCGACTCGAGTGAGGATGATGAAGAGCGGAATACTCAGGTGGAACCTTTCGTAAGGAGTTGGGTTCAGCAGACCATAATGAGCGCGCCGGTTAGTGTAACGCAACCCGATATTACTGATAAGGAAGCGTGTAAAGGATCACGCCGCAAAGGGGCGGAGATCGAGCGCAACCAAGGAAATGCACAGAAAACACACGCGAGTGAGGTGTCAGAATTGACCGAAGCGATTGTGAGTGCAATAAAAATAGCGGGTAAAGATAAGTCTTCCCAGCTTCATTTCCTCCAGGAATTACCGGTGTTCGATGGAGACCCGGGTGAATGGATAATTTTCAAAACGGTGTTTGAAGACACGAGAAGCCAATTTTCAGGGGTGCAGAATGTCGCACGCCTTAGGAGGGCATTAAAGGGCACCGCTAAGGAGGCGGTCAAGTCATTGTTATTTACTTTGTGTGAACCTGAAGAAATAATGAACGCTCTCGAGAGAAGATTCGGTAGGGTTGAGATGCTCATTCTAGCCGAAATCGAGAATGTAAAGCGTATGCCAAGATTGGCAGAAGATTGCCGGAATATAGGATCTTTTGCAAGTCGTATTACGAACGTGGTTGCCACGATACAAGCGTTGAATCAACCACAGTATTTATACTCACCGGAGTTAGTGAGCCGCATAGTGGAGAAACTTGGAACTATGATTAAATTTAAATGGTTTGAATATCGAGCTCAGTATCCTTTGGAGCCAGAGTTACAGAAGATGGCCAAGTTTTTAAATTTATTGAGTGAACAATTTGGAACGTCCTTAAGCAACGAAAATGCGCCTGAAAAAAGGAAGCGTCCTGAATTCAGGAAGCAAACTGTACACACCGCAAAGGGGTCTGTACGCAGCTGTGCCGAGAGCGAGCGCTGTATGCGCCGAAGTAATACGAGCGAGCGTCTAGAACGCCGAAATAATAAAGGGCACAACCGACAAGTGGTTATGACAACCCAGGACAAGCCTGTAAGTCGGGTAACACATAAGTGTGTTATATGCAACAAAGAGCACTCTATAGTGAGTTGTTACAAGTTTAAGGACATGAATATTCGCGAGAAATGGGACGCGGTCAAAAAAGCGAAAGTATGTTTCCAATGTTTGTCACCTAACCATAGGAGGTTAGAGTGCAAAGCGAAAAAATGTGGTGTAGAGGGATGTAGAATGTCACATCATCGAATGCTACACCGATACCCCAATGAAAATACCTCGACACAAGGGGACGAGGGGGGTAAAGATGCTCAGATTACAACTGTTAGTACAGTAAATGCACTGGCATGTGCATACTTAAAGATCATACCGGTCGAGTTGTATGGACCTAGAGGAAAGGTCAGGACAACAGCTCTTCTGGATGAGGGATCAACCATGACACTCATAGAGGAGTGGATGGCTCAGAAGTTAGCGCCTCGCGGACGTAAAGAAGGATTACGTATCGAAGCCGTGGGAGGTAAGCGAATTAACGACGACAGTTCGTATCGCTTAAACGTTAAGATAAAAGGCATTTACTCGAGCGACTTAGAAGAGATAAGTGTACAAACAATTAAGTCACTTAACCTTGCTCCTCAGTCGGTAAGCCGAGAATTATTGCAACGGTGTTCTCATTTGACACCAATTAAAGATGAGTTGATGTATGAGAGGTGCAAACCTTACATATTAATTGGTCAGGACAATTGGCATCTCATAGTCACTCGTGAATTAATTTCAGGAGGTAAGAACCTACCTGTAGCATCGCTCACCAAACTTGGATGGGTTTTACATGGTCACATATCGGGTGGTATTAAACCAATCAAGATTGTTAACCACATTTCCACCAAGAAGGAGGAAGATATGGATAAATTGATCAAGGATTATTTTAGTTTGGAATCTCTGGGAGTATCGGCTAGAAAGCCCGTGAACGACCCAGAAGAACGAGCTTTAAATATTTTGAACAAAACGGTACGTCGTATACCTAATAATAGGTACGAGACTGCTTTGTTATGGCGCACAGACAATGAGTGCATGCCGTCGAATAGAGCGCAGGTTGAAAGTCGCCTGTTTAATATTGAGAAAAAGCTCGACAAAAATAGCGAGTTGAAAAAGGAATATGAGAAGCAAATAGAAAATCTCATCGTTAACGGTTACGCAGAGAAAGCGAACCATATTCCTTTCCGACGTGGTACCTTCCTCACTTCGCAGTGACTCACCCACAAAGAAGAAAAAGGATAGTTTCGACGCCGCCGCAAGGACGGGCGGACGTTGTCTCAATGATGCATTGTTAACCGGACCGGACTTATTGAAGTCGTTGTTCGGAGTTCTGCTACGATTCAGAGAAGTAAGCGTGGCAGTAATGGCAGACATTAAAGAAATGTTCCTGCAAGTGAAAATCCGGGAAGAAGACAGGGATAGCCTTCGATTCTTATGGCGGCACAATCGTGACGCGCCACCCGGAAGAGTATAGGATGACGTCACTCATATTTGGAGCGGCATCATCACCATGCATCGCTATATATGTAAAGAATAGGAATGCGCAGGACAACGCACATATCTATCCAGAAGCAGCTTCCGCTGCGGAAAGCAATTTTTATATGGATGACTATCTACAGGCATTTCCCGACGTGACGACGGCCGAAAGGATAGTAAACGATATGTATGAATTACATAAATATGCTTCTTTCCAACTGAGGGGATGGGCTAGCAACCGACCCGAAGTTTTAAGTAAAATGGAAAATAAATATAAGAGCGACAGTGCTTCGCTGGGAGATAAAGAGCACACAGAGCGCACGTTAGGTTTGATTTGGAATATCAAACGGGATATAATAAGTTTCTCCACAAGTCTTCGTAACACACCGGAACAGGTGATGGAAGGTTTACGACCGCCTACGAAGAGGGAGATAACTAGCGCCGTGATGTCAGTCTTCGATCCTTTGGGACTCGCATCACCCGTAACGATTCAAGGGAAGTCGCTGATCCAGCAAGTATGGAGGACAGGCATCTCTTGGGATGAAGAAGTTTCACACGAATTACACGTGTTATTTTGTAAATGGATATCGGAAGTGAAGAAATTAGGTCACTTAGAAGTACCTAGACCCGTTGCTGAAGGCGTCGGCAAAGGAGAGTTACACACTTTCACGGATGCTAGTGAAAAAGCATACGCCGCCGCGGTGTATTACGTCACCACGGACGAGCTAGGAATAAGGCGGATTACGCTGATCGCCGCAAAGGCAAGAGTAGCGCCATTGAAACCAATTTCGATTCCAAGGCTTGAATTGCAAGCAGCTCTTATGGGCAGCAGGCTGGCTGCATCGGTTAGTGAAGAGAGCAAGTACGAGATGTCCGAGAGAGTATTTTGGACAGACTCACGTACAGTGTTAGCGTGGATCAAGTCAGATCCTCGCGCCTTTAAACCATTCGTTGCTCATCGATTGGCTGAGATCGAAGATCACAGTAAGCCATGTCAATGGCGATGGGTTCCAACGTCACAAAACGTGGCAGACGACGCCACTAGAAATTTTCCTTCCACCTTCGATGTAAGTCATCGCTGGTTTCAAGGACCTGAATTCCTCAGGAAAAGTCCTGATTTATGGCCCAAACAAGTGGACACCATAAATAGCTTAGACACAGGTGAAGAAAAATCGCCAAAGGGCGTAAATGCGCTGAGAAAGCAAGAACCGTTAAGTCTACCCGACTACGGACGATTTAACAGCTTTAAGAAATTCCTTGGGGCAACTACACGCACCTTACAAGCGGTAGAAAAATTCAAGAGTTTAAGATGTTGTTAAGTCGGTTAAAGGACCCGACGACGCAGCCGAAAAAGTCGGTTATGTGTTCCAACAAAGTTTTAGCAAAGTCGGTTAAAGGACCCGATGACGCGTTGGACACAGCGCTCTTGAAAAAGGCGGAAATATTAATTTGGAAATTCATTCAAGACGAGTGTTTTCATTCGGAAATAAAATGCTTGAAAGCAGGCAAAAGCGTTGAAAGAAGTTCACGCTTAAGTAAATTATCTATGGAAATAGGAGAGGATAACTTACTCCGTTTAAATGGACGTTTACCTTTCAAGTCTAATTTGACCGAGGAAAGTAGAAAACCTGTCATATTAGACGGTAAACACGAAATCGTTAAAATGATGATTAGAGAAGTTCATCATCATTTTGGACATGCCAATCACCAGACGGTGATGAATGAAGTGAACCAGAAATTTTACGTCTTGAACTTGCGTAATGTAGTACGAAGTGTGTCACATCACTGTCAGTGGTGCAGGACATACAGGTCAAAGCCGCAAAACGTGCCACAAGGAAATGTTCCTCTGGAAAGAATAGCTCATCATGAGCCACCTTTTACATGCTCAGCTGTGGATTATTTCGGTCCTATGAGTGTGACTATAGGAAGGCGACACGAAAAACGTTGGGGCGTTTTGTTCACGTGTCTGACTACCAGAGCAGTACATCTGGAATTAGCAGCCTCATTGACACCAGCGTCAATGATAATGGCGTTAAGGCGATTTATCGCCAGAAGAGGAAAACCAGCCGTTATATACAGCGATAACGGGACAAATTTCAAAGCTGCAAATAAAGAATTATTGAAAGCATGCGAAGAATGCTATGAGGGCATGAAAAATGAGTCATTTAAGAAATATATTAAATGGAAATTTATACCTCCGGGAGCACCGCACATGGGTGGCGCCTGGGAAAGGTTAGTAAGATCGGTTAAAATTGCGTTGACCGCTACGCTCAAGGAAAAGAGCCCACGAGAGGAGGTTCTACATACGTTACTTTTAGAAGCAGAGCATACAGTAAATTCAAGGCCTCTGGTAACATTCAGTATGGATAGTCCTGAAGAGGGTTTGACACCCAATCATTTTCTTCTGGGACGCTCATGTGGTGATCGACCACCTGGATTATTTCTAGAGCGGCATCTGACGGGTCAACTCAATTGGAAAGCTGCACAGAGGTTAGCCGACCATTTTTGGACAAGATGGCTGAAAGAATACATGCCTACTTTAATACCTCGAACAGGTGATAACGGAAAATTCATGGAACCTAAAGAGGGCGATATTGTTTTGATAATAGATCATTCGTTGCCACGAAATACGTGGCCAAAAGGCAAAATTAGTAGAACGTTACCGGGACCAGACGGTCACACCAGAGTGGTTGACGTCATTACTAGCACAGGTATCTTGAGGAGACCTACATCCAGAATAATAGTCCTGGTACCCGCGACGCCTCCCAAATGATGGTGCTAACGCACGGGGGGGGAGATTGTTGGCGACGCGCCTATAAGAATCTTTCAGTTTATTAAGTCAACCGATGACGTATAACTTTAAAAAAGCAAATTATCGAGCAACGACGCTCTGATAAGAAAATGCTTAGTTAAATCTTAAAGAAATGTCGAATTAATGATATGAAGGTCTTGGGTTCGACTCCCAGGCCGGACTAGTTTATTTGTTTTCCTAAGTAATATCGCTTAATAAATTCGTAAGGAATTTAAGATATAAATTATGTTACCGGATTTGTTCCCCGGTTGAAATCATCTTTCTAATGATGTAAATTCATAAGAAATATTAAAGTGAAATTAGAGATCGGATTTGTTCCCCGGTCGAGATAATCACTCTGTGCATAAACAGTATTAACGGAAATTAATTGCATAAGTATTGTCTTATATGAGTTTGATATGTTTTATACGAAAACAAATGCCTATTTGTTATGTTTGATTAATGAGAACATTCATTTATATTGTTATCAGATAAAAATCTGATTAAAGATAGTTTCATACAGTTCGAAAATTGTATAAAAGCATTTAATTTGCCAAATATTGATAAAATTGGTGAATTTCAGAATTTCATTTTTTCTGATAGCCGAGAGCCGTGCAAAGTTAGTTGTTCACATAGCGTGAGTACACGGACGCACGCTGGCCACGCCCTTAGGAGGCCGAATATGTAAAAATTTAAAACATTTGTAATTTCAACAATTTATGTAAAAATGACTTGTAAAACATTTCAGGTTGATTGTATGTGCTAAAAAAGGTGAATTCTGTGTTATTTTTATGTGAAAATTCCTGTGTATAAGTGAAATAATGATAGTTTTGTATAAGAAATTTAAAAGTGTTTTAAATAGTGAAATAAATAGAGAAAATGTAAATTAAATTATTGTATCAGCTAACTTATGTATAAATTCAAGTGAAAAACATTGTTTTAACTTTCTATGTTAAATATTTAAGAAATTTTGACTTTGCACTTGTGATTAAAATAGGCATATTTCATTTAATAAATAAAAGGTTTTTCGTGATATGAAAATGTAATGTATATCGTAGTGTAGATATTGTTTTGTGCTATCTATACAGATAAATTGTATTTATGTATGACTTATGCAAATAAAGTAATTAAGTAAAACGTGAGAGAGTAATAGAACAAATACATGTAATTGAGTTGCGCAAGCGCGCGAATGGCGCGGCTCACTTTCGCGTATAGCTCTGGGGTAGCTTAGTGAACGGGTTTTATTGCAATTCGTTCGGGAATCCTTCGAGATAGTTCGGGGATCTTACCAGCAGTCAATAAGAAGAAGAAAGAAAAAGTGTAGGGAAGTGATAGGGAAAAGTGATTACTCTCTCACGGAACGGTTTGAAGATAATTGCTGTTTTATTCCCAAGAAACTCATCCCTTAAGTTATACAGTCCACATCGAAGAATTAAGGCGTCGGGACCGGGACGACTTCGGAAGACCCGTAATCCCCGTCTGAACCTACTTGCTGAAAAGGAAGAGGTTATCGCCCTTGTGTGTTACTCCGTTGCGGAGATCACATACGTTGTTCCCGAACCCAACGTAGGCGTTATAGGAGGCCGGATCGAGAGAAGCCTCGATTCCTCCCTTCTGTTTCTTAGTTTGAATAAGTTGAGTTCCTTTTCAATTGGTCCTTCGCGGCCGGATTGAGAGGACCCCGAACCTGAGTTCCTTTTCACTAATGAAATATTTCTGGAAGCTGAAATCTTTTAGCTGTTGAGCTGGAGTAGTGGCCTCGAAGAGATTGGAACGTCGGTTTTATCGGCTTCAATAGCCAAAGTAATTAAAACATCATGAACGTTACTAATAAGATAACGGACTGCTTTAACTTATTCTGCTTACTAACTGGACTGCTTATTCTTGTTTCCCAACATGTTTTACTGAGCTTTTTTTACTGAATACCAGAGATCCGCCCCGGCTTAGCACGAGCGATGTCTGGATCTCGACAACAGCGCCACCTACCGGGTCCAAATGTGAATCTAAAAAGCCATCCAGAGAACCGTTCAAACACACGTAAAAACTTTCATCAGAATCAAACAAGACAGATTCAAGTTTTAATGATACTGACAGACATTGATTTTATATTATATATTGAATGTAAACCTAAGCGATAATTTAGAATTTTCCATCGATAAACTGAAGCCAAAAACAATGTGAACAACCTCTGAAGTATCTCAAAGAAAGTAACAGATTTTATTGATGACTTAGCAGCATCGCATGATACGAGGTTGTAGCTATGGCAGACACGGTATACAAACACCTAAGCAGCTTTAGTCTAGAAATTTTCTTGGGACTCCAACATTTTTTTCTTTTAAATTCACTCCGTTGTCATATCCAGTTTAAGTCCATGTTTATTTAAAACATTAATAATAATTCAGATTCATATTGTCAGTAGTTAGACCTGCACCAACGGTGTCACAGATTTTTAAAAATTCTATGAAATGCTCCTTTACACTTATTTCATTTTCATTTGATGATAAATCAACAAATCGGACTGTGAATGCAAGTTGTTCTACGTGAGTAATATCTCGGGTGCAGTCAGCTGTAATCACATAGTATTTGGATTTTTTTACCTGCGATATAATTTCGGACTACTTCTTCCTTTTACTCCTTCACTTTTACTTTTTCGTCTTAGCGCCCCTTCATTCGCCCAACCGCGCCCTAACGCCGCTTCTGCTTTCATCCTAAACGCATATATACCTTCTACGTTCCGTCGTGGGTTAAAAAGCATAGAATGTTTGAGACTTTTCTTTACCATTTGCCTATGTTACTTATTCTGAAACTTTTCTACAAATTTGGCACAAATAACCCTGTATATATTGCTGATCTCTAAAAACTTTGCGTTTATATAATACTCTTCTAAACAAACTCCGTTTTATAATTGAGAAATGATTCAAAATATCTTGGTGAAGATATCAATGTTATACGTAATGAAGCAGCTGAAAGGAAGGATCTCATGCACATGAAGACTCCGCATACTGAGCGATAAGTGAGTAATGTCTAATCACTGTTATTATGTTTTAGGGATGTAACGATGAATAATCTTGCCGAAAACCGATTATTGTAGTAAATAATCATCGATATCGATATCGATTTACACATTTTTAACAGACTGCCAGAGAATAATAAATAATTTATTACTTTACAACCTTCCGCTAACCAATTAAAATGATGTGTCTTACCTGGATTGAAGAGCACCTCCCGCCCTCTCTCAATTGCATGCACTAACTCCGTCACCACTAGTCCCAGCACCACTACTCCCAACACCACTACTCCCGGCACCACTACTTCCAACACCACTATTCCAGGTAAGACACACCATCGACGACAATACGACACGTGTTTCGCCTCTACACGAGGCATCCTCAGGTAAAGTAGACTCTACGGCGACTGACCGCTAGGTCGGTCAGTCGCCGTAGCAAAATAATAAATTATTTATTATATGGATTTTCGCAAAGTAAAGCCTGATTCTATCAATTAGACTGCCAGAGGGCAATACAAAAAGATTTTCAGATATTGTTTGTGTGTTTTTATAATGCAAAAAGCTAATAATATTTTTATTTATAAAAACTAAAATATTTGATGTAAAATTACTATGATAAATTTAACCTTGAATTGATAAAAAGAGTATTAAATCAAAATTAATAATTTTTATTCATTAAGAATTATTCTTGAGCAAGCTTAGTAACCATGTAGTGCAGGTGTAAGACTATCTACTGCCCCATATCGTTTCCTGGGTGTCGTAAGTGGCGACAGAGAGAAACTGAGACAGCAGACGGGCAGCAGCATCCTCCTGATAACAGCACAAATTCATAAAAACTGCGGTTGAAACTCACTTGGCCAGGGTGGCAACTATGGCAAAACCCCCTCCATAAGGCAATTTAGGGGGAGGTGTATGTTAAGCAGTTGACTTTTATAGGCTGTAAAGTAAACAAAGTAATTAATTAAGTAATTAATTATAATAAAAATTATAAGTAGTAGATTGTTATACACGATCAAATTTTGAACTGTACTTTTGACAGAATTTTTAAAGCATTAATAAAAACACAAGCACAAAAAAAGTTACATCAAATTATTTACAGATAATTTGTTATGATGATAATTTTGTTTGAGGCCTGCAGTTTAAAATAAATGTTCTGAGGTAACTAAGATTGAAATCTGGCAACGAGTAATAGACCTTTACACAAGCTTCTTCGATTTCGGAAAAAAAATCAACGTTCACGAAACACGAAAACGCCGCTAATTCAAATAATTTATTAACCAGTAGTTAAAAGCATATGATTTAACTGATGTTGAAATTTTACGGAATTCATGTATATTTACCAACTTTTGTTCCGATCTACACAGTATGAACTTATGGTATTATGAAGTCTTGCAGTTGTATGCTTGGGTTGGGATTTAATTTTATTTATTATAGGATCCCAAGCAGATGGTAGCACCCAGCCATCTTCTCTAGTGAAATTAGGATGTTTTTTGATTTCAATAGCCTCGCGAATCATCCTTGGAAGGAATCGGTGTTCTTTAGCGAGGATTTGTGGTCTATCAAATCTGATGTAGTGACGGGGGCGATCCTGTACGTGTTCACAGACTGCAGACGCTCCGGGAAGTTAAATTTTAATCTATGGTAACCGCGGTTAACTTTGACATCTGGACGTTGAACATCTCAGTCCTTCCTGTGACCATGGGTGCTGTAAAGCTCTCGAAACGTCGGGTATTTAAAAAGTTAAATATACGCGATAAATTCCGTAAAAACTAGTATTATTTCAATATAAAAGCATTGTTATGAAAAAATTATTGGATAACGATTTCAGATTTCTCTGTATTTATTTGTACAGAATATTTTAATTTAAAAAGAATATTTGTACATGATTTTCAACTAATAGCGTAAAGTGTTATATCAGCTTAGTGTACCTAATTAATTGTATTTAATTTAATTTTTGCATGCCAATTATGGCAAAACATGTCAGTTTCATAGTATCGACCATGTTTTTTTAAGCAAATAAATTTTCTACCTTTCAATCTAGCACGCGCGGCTCTCCCACCAACCTGCCTGTACAAAATGAAGAAACTGCTTGCGACGGAACGGCAACGTGCGTTCTCGATTCACGCACTTAGAATTGTTCGGTCGATATATAACTGGCGCTCCCGATATATCGGTCAGCCGATTATATCGGTATCGTTACATCCCTATTATTATTGTATAAAAACTGCCAACAATGCATTCCATTTACATCTTTAGTATCGACCTTTGAAGTCCCATTTGAATCGTAACCCGTTAATGATTTGGTTGCAATTCCATCGCTTATTAAAGATAATTCAAAGCTTAAAGCAAACTATGCCATACTTGACTGACACCTCTGACTCATTAAACAAAGGTTTCTGCACCAGAAAAAGTTGAGGCGAACTTTGATCTTCTTGAATCGACATAATTTATCTTTGGCTTGTACAAGGGCGCTTAAGCCCACAATACGTGAGATAAATGTCCGTGAAAATTTAGGTCAAGATGGACTCTCGCCAAATTAGATGGGCCATTGTTATACGGGGTCAGATATATCATTTAATAACTAAACAAACTATAGCTCGTAATAGCTTTAATCATTAATTTCGTTATTTGATTAGGATTACTTTGGGTTGAAGTAATATTTTTTAAGGAGATCTCACCATCTCATAATTTTTTATATTAATATTTTTATAAGAACTACTACTACTGGGGACAAAGGAAATTAAAACTTATAACATCAGCGATATCAAATTTTCCACAAGCAGCACCTATTCACAAATATGATATATTGATCAATGATATTGAATAATATACGGTATGGAGCGGGAAAATGTCACAATCACAAACACACGCACGTATGTACGCACGCATGCACGCACACTTAGAAAAACTCGATTTTGAATCGATGATTTAGGCCTATTTCTTCTTAGACTGTGCTTATATACTATAATCTAACCCAATATTTCAATAACTACTGAAATTTTATGTACTGACGTACTTAAATTCGATATTAATGTACAATTTTACCTTTTTTATTTATGAGGAGACAAACGAGCATGCTCCTCACCTGATGGTAAGTGATTACCACCACCCATGAGTAACTGCAACACCAGGGGAGTTGCAGATGCGTTGCATGTCGGTCTTCTTAAAAAAGAGTACCTAGTTTCTTTTCTTGAAGGTCCCAAGTCGTATCGGTCCGGAAAATTTGCTGGTGGTAGTCGATTCCACAAGTATGTAAGTTGTGCAAGGAAGAAGGTAGTGCCATTACTGCCAAAAAGAAAACTGTAGTCGGATGGAATAAATATGTAAAAGATGCTCATAGGGAGTTCAGGATTCAATTTGATAATTGGTTACAATGTGGCAAACCTAAAGGGGGCATTGTGTATGATCGTATGTGTGAGATCAAACGTCGATTTAAATCCAAGTTAAAATGGTGCCAGAATCGGGAAGAACAAATTAAAATGGACATAATAGCTACTCAACATTAAACAAAGGTTTCTGCACCTAATAAGAGAAATAAGAACTTCAAAAATTTTTGGAAATCCACAAATAAATTAAATGTGCGTAGAGACTACTTTTCTATGAAGAAGTTTGGCATTATAAAATCTATACAAAGTTCTCTATCCTGTCGTCTAAACAAGTCAGGGTTCACTTGATTATAAAAAGATTTTATCGTATTTAGATAACAAAGAAAAAACATACCAGGCGAATGTCGGCAGCGTGAATAAAATCACAATTATTTCAATATATATTACTAGAAATTATTTAAGTAAAAAGATAAAGTATATTCACACAAAAACTTTCACTGCAATTTTATAATAAAACACTATACTAAAACACTAATAAAATACTAGAAAAATCCAAAAATGAACACAATAACATTGACGTGAAAATGGCATACGAATGAACGAGATTACAAATAAATATACATAAAATAACAGTTTTTTTATTGCATTAGAGCAGGGGTCGGCAACCTGCGGCTCGCGAGCCACATGCGGCTCCTTGGATGTGAAGCTGCGGCTCTTTAGTTCCGTACGCAAAATATTAATTATTTTAATAAAAAAACATTTAAGAATCGCGCTGAATCGATTAACGAGTATTAGACACCACGAAATCTACACTGGGGCATTTGAAGTTGATACTGGATTTATAAAAATCTAGTTGAATAAAACTAAATTTACGGATTTTATCGCGTTTATTTCACTACTTTTACCTACTAGTAGTGAAATAAACTCAAAAGTAATACTCAAAATACACTTAAAAGTAGTGAAGTAAACGCGATAAAATCCGTAAATTTAGTTTTATTCAATGTGTAGTGTTCGCTTAAATTTAAAAAATCATTATCAAAAATCTAGTTGATCGATTAAAAAAAAACGTGCGTATGAGTATATACATATATACACATATACATATATATATATATATATATATATATATATATATATATATGACAAGTACTAGTAAAGTACTATTTATGGTTGGCAAGAAAAAATTTGTGGCTCTTAAACACTTTGAAATTTTGTTATTTGTAATTTTTGACTCTTCTGATTTAAAAGGTTGCCGACCTCTGCGCTAGAGGATAGAAAATTTCATATTGATTATATAATGCCAAACTTCTTCATAGAAAAGTAGTCTCATATATGTGTTTATGGGTTAAAGTGCTGTGGGTGGGTGCGACCTCATGAGACCGCTAGGGATTTGACGGAATATGGCAGTGGTCTCATGCGACGATGCTAGGGGATTGAGAGGTTAAAATAAATTTCGGTTCTCTTCTTTCATTATACGAAACACAGTAGCATTATGCTGTTATTTTACGCAGGTATTCTGTGAGCGCGTCGCAGGTCCACCTCGGTTGAGTCGACCCGTTAGTGCTAAAACTACAATATAGATATAACATGGCTCTACCATGTATGAATTTCATCTCTCACCTTCAATGCGTTTTTTGTCGGCGGTCTGGGTATTTTAAGCCTGGTTTAAACGAGACGAATACCAACGGGATGAAATGATGCGATAGATTCTTTATGTCACACACCACACTCATACCATCAAATGTCGCTCTCTTGAGTCAACACATAATACCATTATGCATTTTCTGTTTGCTTTAACCTCTTTTTAGTGAAGTGATACAATAATAAAACCTCATATATAAATAGCCCAGGGCGAATATCCAGTTCTCTGAAGTTGATTGAGTTTGATCTTTGACCCTCGATTGCAGTTTTGTAATAGGGACAGCAATCTGGTTCGGCGAAGTGCCATACGCCTACTGGCGCCTTCTTGACCTATAAAAGGTGTCTGCAATAATTTTGGATTAGTTAATAGAGCTTGATATGACTTGTTTAAGTATTTTTTATTATTAGTAACAAACATTATCTTCATCATCACTGTAGCCAATCATCCCCTTTCCACCTTTGTCGTGGCGGGGGGATTAGTAGCCGTGGCTTCGTCACATGCAGTGAACTAAGAGAAACCACACGGCTGGCCCAAGGTGTAGGGCCGGCCTGAGGAGGTCACTCCAAGTGTACTTCGCGAACTTACTTCGGATGTGTGTCGGTGGGCTGGTGGGCTGGGCGAGAGGGGTGCCCTCTCCTCCTACCGCTGAGGTGGGGAAGGCTAGTGCTTCTCAGTGCTTGTTTTTTATAGCCCCATGGCCTTCGCGCATCGGACACGGTGGCGTCTGTTGCGAATGTGAAGTTGGAGGTCGCGGAGCAGGGCGCGCCATATGTTCTGGAGCGCCTCACCTGAGAAGGAGATGTGGGTGGAGTAGTCCTCTCTCGAGGTTGGGCCGCTAGGGGCAGCCAGCACTGGTGGGGCCGCGGATGTGTGCGAAAGCGTTCCCGTGGCCCTGCAAATATGCGATTAAGGTGGAACACCATGGGTTTTCAGTCGGTGCGAGTCCAACATAACCCGTCTTTGCTCCCGCGGGGCTGGTACGCGTAGGCGTTTCCCCATGTAAAAGAAAAAGAAAGCCGATTGTAAGCCTGCTGATGAACAAAGGACTTTACCAAAGACTAGTATCGTCTAGCTGGGTGCCTATTAGGTTCTAATACACCTAATACTACGTTTGCTAGTAATGGGTCGATACTCTCGAACCTTTTTACGAATATCCATCCTTTCGGTTCTTTGATCTGCATAGTCCATTGCCACTTCAGCTTATTGATGAAAATTAAATTAAAACGCTTTATTTTTTGATTACGAAATTATAATTCCGATGATCAAACGCTAATATTTTTTAATCTACAATCGTTTCAAAATGAGGTTTATCTGTCCTGAGAAGAAACGGCGAAAGGAGCATGAAAAATACATTAGTAACCCAAGCATGATCCAGGTTAAAAACAAAACATTCCTGTTTTGTTTTCTCCTATATAAATTATTATTTATTTTAAATACTAGGAATATTTTTAAAGTATTGAAACTGCTCAGGTTTACCGTCGTTATTAGACATCCAGCAAACAGTTACGGTTATGCGGTACTGTAAAAATCACTGTGCAGGTGATTTCAGACTAACAAAGAAAGAAAAACGTAGCGCTACTTACATTTAAAGGGACGCAAAAACAAAAGCAAAATCATAACGAACATTTTTTTATATAATTAGTATTGTGATCCACCCCGGCTTTGCACGGGTGCAATGTAGATTCTAATGTGGTGCCAGTGTGGAGTGATTAATAATAATATTGTATTTTTTTTTTTGTAAATTTGTAATTTTACGTTGTAGAGCCATGCTGCTGTATTAGTAGTATAGTTGCCGCATGAATGGGTCGGCTCGACCGGACAAGGACCACGTTCTCACAGAATACCAGCGTAAAATAGCAGCTTAACGCTGCTGTATGGTGAGTGTAGAAACTGGAGATAATTTTTACTGGAAAAGAGGCATTCCGTTTTAGTCCTCACTAGTGACAACGCATCTGCATTTTGATTCGTATTCGAGGATTGATGTAGATGTCTATGGGCCGCAGCATCCGTTTACCATCAGGTAGACTGTGTGCTCATTTGTCACCCTTATCCTATAATATATATATATTTTTTTTTTTTAATCTTACTCTTGAATCATTCTGTCTATTGAGGCAAACCCCATCAGAATCCGTAGTTTAAAAGATCCAAACTACAGACTACTAGACTACTAGGGAAGTGACATTGTTTTATACTACTCTATATAGAGAAAAGTGACAAACGAGCACACGGTCCACCTGATAGTAAGTGGAATCTGTGACCCATAGACACCTACTCTATCCTCTGTTAAGAATTAAAATGTAGTGCTGCAAGACGCTTTGTTTCCGGTTCTCTACCGTCTGCACTTAATATACGAAACATCTCAACATTAAGTCGTTATTTTACGCTGGTATTCTATGAGAGCGTGGTCTTTCCCCGGTCGAGCCGACCCATTCGTGCTACAACCATAATATAGCTGCAACGTGGCTCTACCACGTATTAAACTTACTGTAAAGAATACGCACTGACGTATACATACGTGTGATGATAAGTGCATATGTGTGCGTTCAATAGTGCACTTTTATAACGTACTCGTATTTATAGAAAGAAGAAAGATATTGTGTTCGTGAGTGTTTTAAGAAGTTGAGTATGGTTTCAGCATATATGCGCAGCGCTCCGTTTATCTTTGTTTGACTGTCTGATGCCTTGTCTGGATGGATCTAGGTCTGGATGTTTTCCTTGTGCAACTTATGTATGTAAACTGCCTCCATGACACACGAAAAAATCTTAGTATGGGGGAAACGTAATTAATACTGATTTCAACTTCATTATTTATCACCATTTGGGGACATTATAAACGTTGCTATTATAGAACGTAGCTGGTATAACTGTTTGGCAATTTGATATAACTTAACCTAATCTACCTACTTATACTGGTGAATTTTTTGTAAAATATCAGTGCCATAGACTACTACTCCGTTCACCTGTTACACCCTATGCTTTTCCAGACTTTAAAAAAATCATCCAGTATATGTTAACAATGTACGAAACCTGAAATTAACAAGTGTAAAAATGTGAAGGAAGGAAAAATCCACTTTGGACTACCAAATAGCAGCGATGAGGTATTCTTTACTTTGCGCTACAAAAAAAACCTTATTTCCATTGTCTTTAAGGGTTAAATATGTGACATCATAAAAAATGGTAGAGCCATGCCGCAGTTAGTAGTATAGTTGTAGCACGAATGGGTCGACTCGACCGGGAAAGGACCACGCTCTCACAGAATACCAGCGTCAAATAGTAGCTTAATGCTGCTGTGTTTCGTATAGTGAGTGTAGAGAACTGGAAACTATTTTTACTGGAAATGAGGCATTCCACCTAAGTCCTCACGGATGACAACGCATCTGCATTATGATTTGTAATCGAGGATCGATGTAGACGTCTATGGGCGACAGCAACCACTTACCATCAGGTGGACTGTGTGCTCGTTTGTTATCCTATCCTATATATAAAAAAACATTACCTACCTAACTTTTTATTACTCTGCCCGATAAATAACGGACTTAATTCGTAAATCTCGGTAAATTTAATTATTTTAATAGTATTTATCACGTCGTTTACTCAAATTGGACATTATTCATATTGGCCAGGCATTATTAATTTTGGGGTATCTATATAGTTTTCTCATCTGGTTGGGTTCTATAAATATATAATTATAAATGAAAATGAAAAGATAAATATACATAAATATCAATAACATAAAATAAATATAAAAATACATAAATAAATAAAAGCCCAACCAGATGGAGGCCCTCGGCAGGGGAGACCAAACGGCCGAGGGTTAGGGGGGAAAGGGAAAGAAACCGGCGGACGATGCGGGCGGTATCGAGGAGCACCGCCTTCTGCATTTGAGCCCGGAGCGGTCCGCCACGTAGTCCCAGTCGCCTCAGATGACCCGAGAGGCTGACTGGGATTAGCCCGTTTGCAGAGACGACTACAGGAATAATTTCGGTCGGCAGACCACCCCACATGTCGGTCACCTCGTGAGCCAGGTCCAGATATTTTGTTTGCTTGTCTGTTTCGGCTTTCACGAGGTTCTCGTCATACGGCATGGTAATGTCGACCAAAAATATCCTTGACTTATGCCCGGTCCATCAGCACAATATCAGGCTTATTCGCAAGAATAGTCCTGTCTGTGATGATGGCCCGGTCCCAATAGAGCCTGGCGCGATCATTTTCGAGCACGGCTTGCGGCAAGTACTTGTAATACGGCAATTTCCGATCAACGAGACCGTATTTCAGAGCGAGCTCCTGGTGAAGAATTCTGGCTACTAGGTTGTGCCTGTGCAAGTACTTAGAGTTAGAAAGCGCCGAACAACCGGAGATGACATGCCTAAGTGACTCACCGGGATGGCGACAAGCTCGACAGATGTCCACGGTGCCATCCTTTAGGATGTATCTCCGATAGTTGTTGGTCTTAATAACCTGATCCTGTATTGCACAGACAAAACCCTCGGTTTCCCCGAAGAGATCACCAAAGCGTAGCCAGTGGAGGGAGGCTACTGTGTCTACGAAAGGCTCATGTAGAGCCTTGTAAAACCTCCCGTGGAGCTCCTTCTCCTTCCATACGGTCTCCCGGTCGGAAATGCTAAGCACTGCTGGGTCCTGCCATTGCTCGTTGGCTAAGGATAGAGGGGTAAGCCCTTTATCACTAGAAATCACGTCACAATAGAATGGATCATCCGATCTCGCCAGGAAGTAATCACGGAGGCTGCACACTTCGCGATTATGTATGGTGAGCGCGCTCAGAAAACCACGCCCACCATGCTTTCGCGGCAAGTACAGCCTCATTACCGACGATCTCGGATGATGCATCCTATGGGACGTCATAGTAGTGCGGACTTCTCTATCCAGGGCGTTAAGTTCAGTCTGGGTCCACCTGAGTATGCCAAAGGTATACATGAGGACAGGCATGACCCAACCGTTATATGCGTGTGTCTTATTCACACCGGACAAAAGGCTGTTAAGCACTTTGGTCAAGCGTGCATAAAACACGTCGCAAACTGACTGTTTCATACCAGCCTCATCGATACCGATGTTCTGTGACATACCCAGGTATCGGTATGTTTCAGCCTCGGAAAGGGTCCTTAAGTTGACGGGCATAGATAAGTCTATGCCCTCAGAGTTAGCAACCCTTCCCCTTTCAACATGGAGGACCGCACACTTATTCGTTCCCAGCTCCATTCTAATAGAACTGCTAAATTCACAAGTGATGTTTAGCAATTCCTTAAGATGGGAGCGACTGGAGGCGAATAACTTGAGGTCATCCATATGGAAAAGGTGGGTCACTTTTGTACCTCCTTTCCGAAGCTGAAATTTCCCCTCCCGGAGCCCTCCAGTAACGTACTGAGAGGGTTCAGGGTGAGGCGAAACCAGATTGGACTCAGACAATCGCCCTGGAAGATACCCCTTCTTATCCTTATGTGGTTCTCCGCAGCCATCATCCGCTCGCCCAGATAGCAAAGGATCGTACTCCATTGCCCCATACACTGCTCGAGGAAGTCTCCAACTGTACAGTCAATTTTGTACAGCTGGAGGACACTCTTTAGCCATGTATGGGGCACCGAGTCGAATGCCTGTCTGTAGTCTATCCAGGCGGCGGAGAAATTCCGACGGTTGCGTTTCACCACTTTGCCAATGACCGCGTCAATGAGGAGTGGTTCCTTGGTTCCACGACCACCGCCCCGGCATCCATTTTGAGCGCGTGACATCACCTGATTTAGCTCCAGGTGACGAGTGATTCTCGCGCTCAAAATGGATGTCAGTGTCTTATATATGGTGGGTAGACACGTGATGGGGCGGTATTTGCTCGGGTCTGTGGTATCCTGATCTTTAGGAACCAAATGAGTGATCCCAGTAGTGAAGAGGCTCGGGAGCGACTTCTGATCGAGAGCCTCTTGAAACTGTCGCGAGACTACGCAACTACGAACCCCTTCAGCCAGTAATGATGCAGCCCGTCGAGCCCCGGACTTTTCCAGTTCGGGGCCCTACGGACCGCCTCAGCTACGTCTTCAGGCGTTATGGTGACGGGGTCCATAGGCGTAACACTTGCACTCTGGCTCGCCACAACTTCCATCCAAGGGCCCTCGCTGTGGTTTACGTGCTCTGACCACAGGCCTGATCCGGTCCTGGGCCCGCTCCACATACCTCTGGTCGCTCCAATGATTTATAGAGCCTCTTCTGATCACTCGCTTGACCTCTTGACCTCTCGCTAAATCGTCGAATCCGCTTCCCCCAAGCAGCGATTTTTTGCTTCAGGTCATCTATGCGCTCCGTTAGTTTTTGCGTGATATCCGGTTGGAACAAACTGATATTTGTCCCAGCAAACGCCATCCTAACGGAGCGCATAATCCGGTTATTATTGACGAAGCTTGTCAGTCCGCCGATAAGGGCCCTTGCCTTTGCGATACGGTCCTCAATTCTTTTTCTCCAGGCTGGGATGGCGCTACTTTTTTGAGTAGCACGTCCAGCCACGGGAAGTTTGGCGCCAATAATACGGCATACTGCCAGTGCGGCGCCAAAAAGAATTGAATCCGTCTCGCAAAGGTCGCGGCTGGCTTCCAAATAGGTCACCAGCATTGGGTTAAGAGCCCGCACGACAGCCCGATTTCGCTTGCTAAGGGGTATGCGGGGGAAGTCGCGGTCGGTTCTCGAGAGGCATGCTGCGCGTTTCCAGCATCGACTCTTCCAATATGCTCCTCATTTTCTCTAGTTCGTGGAAGACTATTCCATCATCGTCTGAATTAGCCACAAATGGAATGTTGACGGCAGCATCCACATATGCAGTTTGTTGCTCATCTAGTGGCGCCGCATTTCCAGCTGTAGCATTTCCATTCGATGAAGGAATAGCCTCACGTCGTAGTCGCTCGAGTTCGGCGTCACCAAATATGTCGGAGCGCAGGATGTACCTAACTCGGTCTGCCAGGTTTTGCTCAGTGACGGATAGAGATGGCTCCAGCTCTGCAAAAAAGCGATGCATCTGAGCCCGATACGCCAAACATCCAGTTTCTTCCCCTTTTGCACTAAAATACGCCCGCAGTGCGTTTTCATTCATTGATTTAGACCAACGCATGCGACGTGCTCCACTAGCGGCGGGTGCCGCTTGCTGAGTCCGAGAAGACCCAGCCGACACCAAGCCTTCTGGTGGGGATGATGGATACGGAGGGCTGCTAGGTGGTCTTGCAACACCCCGCGCTCGGCTGGCGGCCCGCATGCTCTCGCGTCCAGCGCCAGCTCCAGACGCGCCCTGGTGACCTCCAGGCAGCGGCCCTTTGCGCACTATCTTTTTTTCCATCATCCATAATATGGGCGTCCATTAACGGGAGACACCCAGGCACGGCACCGTATCGTGGACGGCCATAAGCACAAACGGGCCTTTGCACCATTAATTATTATTATTTGGTCCATGAGGACCGCCTCATACGTACGGACTTCTATTTCAGGATTCCGTTTCGGATTTCCGATTCGGGATTCCGAACGCAGCGAGTCCATGTAAAATCAACGTCCTGTCACATACATACGGTAGTTTCATAGATATTCTAAGCTGAGAGGCCCACGTGAATTTTAACAGGCTTACGATAAAGAAGATGAATACATACAAACATTTATAAATATTTTATGAATCATTAAATGATTGATAAATAATTAAAAACACGAGTACTTCATTTTATAATAATTAGATTTTGATTTTGGATACTCATCATATTCATCATCATTACAACCCTTCACAAGTCCTCTGCTGAATAAATTACCCTCCAAGGAATATCACAAAGGACGGATCTGTGTCACCTACATCTATCGACCGACCTGCATGATTTATCAGGCCGTCACTCTATTGCGGTCGACCATCCTACATTCTTTTTTTTGATATATACAAAATCCACACAGTTACATTCACCCACAGGTAGTGTTGCCCAAAATCGGTCTTGGTCTTGTTATTGCATTTTTGCAAGATCAAGACCAAGAACGAGACCGCCTAATTTTAGCAAGACCAAGACCAAAACTGACCGTGCAAGATTTGAGTAAGAACAAGACTAAGCCTGCGAGACTCTTGCGTCTTGCAGTTAGGAATGAGTGTCGTTTCAGGGAGTATAGGAGTTTGGGTATACGCTTAGGGACCCGAAAAACATATTTAAAACGCAAAAAATATATTTAAAAAATTTGGAAAATTGGACTTATGCGCATTACGAAAAATACCATAAACATACATAGCGGATGAAAATATCCATTAAAAGAAAAAACAGTACATCCCTAGTTTTGACCATCGGCACTTTGATAGTGCGCGGCGTCTTGTTGTTGGCATCATCAAAGGTCGAATACTGACCTGTCAAAGAAATTTTGCAGCTATTCGGAAGTACAAGGTCAAGATACACGCGCCGGCGGCTTCTATTGATATCGCATTCAATCGTCGCCGCCGCGCCGCACGCACTACATTTGACACTGTTTGAATGCCGCCACAGAGTGCATGTTCCAAAGAATAAAATAAGTTTCCGGGTGCTCAGAATGGACACGAATACATTATGCTGATCTCGCAAGGAATATTGTAATTAGATAATGGTAAGGATGGGTAGATACCATAATAATTTATTCTAGTAAGTAATTATTATAATATTAACTATATGGGTTTATAATAATTACTTACTATTATTATTATTACCTAATAGATATATTCAATAAGTTCACTGCAAATCTCGATTTTTGGAAGTGTGTGTTTTTGAACAAAAAGTGTTCGAATATGTCGTCACCCATTTGATAAATATTGTAGACACTTTTAACACACTTGAAACGTGTAAACATGCTATGAATAGAACAATGCTAATCGAATAATATAAAAAGTGTGCATATTAAATAAAAAGCGTAAAATAAGATCTATGTACTTTTTAGGAGCTCGAGTATCTCTTAGAGAACCGTTTAAAGAAACTGATTGCATCGAATTGATGTAAATAATAGTGATTTGCACAATTTTAATAGTAGAAATAAAAATAAAATCACAATACCTGCTTTCCGGTTACACAAATTATATAATGGGTTCTTGGGTAGCAAAAGAAATGTTAGATCTTTCACCTTTTCAATTTAAGTCAGACAAAAATGCTTGGAACTGACCTATCGTACTACACA
Source organism: Parnassius apollo (assembly GCA_907164705.1). Classification (NCBI taxonomy): domain Eukaryota; kingdom Metazoa; phylum Arthropoda; class Insecta; order Lepidoptera; family Papilionidae; genus Parnassius; species Parnassius apollo. The sequence goes on along the minus strand of CAJQZP010001568.1, from coordinate 723,674 downwards.
GGTCTAACTAGAAATTTCTAAACTGATTTGGTATCTACATATACATTTGACATTTTATGTTTGACTTATCGCTTTACATAATTATAGAACTATTGTAAAAATATTTCAAAAGAGCAACTACTGAGTTTCTTACTTTCTTCCATGATTCTTCTCAGTAGAATCAGAACCCCTGGACATGTAAAAGAAAAAATTGGGGAAAACAGTGATTATATAACTATTCAAAAGTGTATTTTTAATGCCTACTTGAATAAAACATATTTGAATTTTGAATTTAAAACGAGTGAAGACAAATTTAATTTAATTAACGTAGATTAATTCAATCACAAGAAGAACATAATATACAGAATTTTATTTAAATATTTACATTTCATTTTTACGTAGACACTTTATACCTATCTGGCAACGTATCTACTTTATTAATCTTCTGAAGAATCATTAATTTTATCAAAGGATGCCGAACTTTCCTTTGTCGGTCTTTCGGCGTGTACTTACAAATAGTAGTATTTATTTTAATTCCAGTCATTCCCAATTGAGCTTTGCTTCGAGTCTAATGTATTAATTGTTTTTACTCTAATCCTTGTTGTTCTCGGAGTGATAAGTTTACAATTTGACATGAGTGACGAAGAGTCGAATAGTTCTAGTCGAAGTAGTGAGAGTTGGAGTTATAGATCTAAAAGACCTAAAAGTAAATTAGATGAGTTTTTCGACATAATTCATGCATCCCAAATTGCTTTCTGTAAATTATTGATTTTTTTGAATTTGAATTTTGATTGATTGAGGTTGAAATAAAAATGAAAAACAGAAACACTTCAGGCTTAAGGAACCATCTAATATCTTTCCACAAAAAGGAATCACAAATATTTCTTCCTGAAAAACCAAAATTAAGTGGAGATATCACAAGCTTTTTTAATAACCACCGGAAAAAGTGGACAGGTAAGAAAAAATATACTTATCACACAATTACATAACACATATATTATGTAACTAGCGGCCGCATGCGACTTCGTCCGCGTACAATATCTGATTTCCTATGAGATTTTGAAATTTTCTCGCTGCAAAAGTCTTACCTAAGTATAAAGAGGCTATATAGGTAAAGCTTAACTATGCAAGTATTTATTATTTAAAACTAATAAAGTAAATGTCGATCTTCATATCTATACTTTAAAAATATAGGACTTGCATGTAACCATTTTACCTCAATTTCAGTCCCTTAGGGTTAGGATTTCGTAAAACAGCTTATTCAGGATTTTATTATTGAAAACTTATAACTTTAATGCCGATTTTCGTGTCTCTAACTTCAAAAACGTAGGACTTTCATACAAATTTCCAACTCCCATTTCACTCCCTTAGGGATAGATTTTCTCAAAACCGTTTCTTAACTGATCTCTATGCCATAAAAGGAACCTACATTACAAACTTCAAGTCTGTATGTTTTATAGTTCCTGAGATATCGTTATAGTCAGTCAGTGAGTGGTAGCTATATATATATATATATATATATATATATATATATATATATATATATATATATATATATATATATATATAAGTGTTAAATATGTATTTATAATTCACTCATATTTTTATTTGTTTTTATAATCGGCGAGACACATGATTTACTGTTTTATTTTAGTCTGAAAATAGCAGTGACAACATCACGACAGCTACAGTTGATTGGATGGTTAAAAAATATCTTCCCTTCTCATTTTTCGATGACGAAGCTACACAAGTATATTTTCGATCAATTTGCCCAAATATGGTGTTTCCTAAAAGGTCCACACTTAGAAGGAAGGTGAAAGAACGGTTTGAAGAGCTTCAATTGAATCTTAAGAAACGACAACAATTTTCATCTAAAATGTCATTTACCATTGATGGATGGACGTCAATTGCTGGTAGTAGTTACTACGGGGTCACTATTCATTATACATATAGACAACGAATGGAAGTATCGATCTGTGGTCCTTTATTTTATACCATTACGCGGTCGACATACTGGGGAAGATATTGCAACGATTTTCCACGAATGTTTATTGGAATATGACATAATTGATGAAATACAGGGTATCACGGTTGACAACGCAACTGCAAATACCAATTTATGTATGAATTGGACAAACAGCTGCCACACTTTGATTCAGACAATCAACATTTCCGGTGCTTTGCTCACATTTTGAACCTTGATGTACAATATTTATTAAAGACCTTAGCATTACACAGTGAAACTGACAATAAGGGACAAGAACAGCAGTATGAAGATAATGAAGACGAAACTGTGGAAGATGAAGAATATGCGCCAAATATTGCTGACTCACGCACAGCTATAACAAAATTACGCAGTATTTCCAGTAAAATAAAAAGAAGTGAGATATTGAAGAGGAAGTTTCAGTCTGCTTGTGTAGCAGCTGGCGTGCCATCAAATCTGAACCCCATACTCGACTGTCCAACGAGATGGAATTCCACACATGATATGATTGGATTTGGTTTAAAAGTGAGAACTGGCATTAACATATTGTGCACTTCTGTCACCCAATTGAATGATTTTCAAATCACAGATGTGATGGCAAACACTCGAAAAAATATATAAGTTTCTAATAAACTTTAAACTTCTATCAACGAAACTTGGTGTTGGTGAAATATGTTACATTACCGCTAGTCATTGTATCATTCAATCTCTTGCTCGATAAAATTGAATCCATGGTAAAACAATTAGATGAGAAACCTAATCGATCCAAAGTGGATGAAATGCTCATTCTGGGTTTTCAAGCAGCTCGAGACAAAATGCTTAAACATTATAAAAAGAGCAACTGGATTTATTGTACCTCTTTAATTTTAGACCCAAGCCTAAGGCATAAGACTCAGACTTTTGACATGACATTATGGGGGAAGCAAATTAAAACAGAAAGCCTGCGCAAATTTAATGAACTTTATAAAGAATATAAAAGTCTACACTCAGTGAATATATCTCTAGAATCACCAAGAAATGAAAAGAAAGTATGTGAATATGATGAAGATGAAGACGTAATAGACTTTGAGAAATTGTATGCATGTCCCTCGACGTCATCTGGATCTGGATCTTTTCATCAAGGCTTAGTTATAGATAAGTTGGAGAAGTACCTAAGTAAACCCGGAGCCGCCAGTTCGGAAGACATTTTAGAGTGGTGGAGGGCGCATGAGACAGAATATCCGACTTTATCGAAGATGGCCCGTGATTTTCTTTCAATACCTGCAACTTCAGTACCTGCTGAGAGATTATTTTCTAAAGCATCATTACTCGTAGTAATTAGAAAACATAGAAATAGGTTAAGTGATGAGTCAGCCAGATGGTTACTTTGTATTAATTCTTGGTCAAAAGAATTAATATAAAGTAACAGTAATGTCAAAGCTGTTGTGTGTGTAATTTAATTTGTATTTTTTTTAAATTAAATAAATGGTAAATTGTATAACTCTTTTATTCCATTTCATATAAGGGTCTATCAATCTTTTTCTAGACAGATAATGTTCTTTATAATACAGTCAAGTTAATGTCACTAATTTGTTTTTTATTGTTTTGAATAAGTTTTAGCACATGTAAGCTTATTAATTGTAAACGTTTATTAAGAAACAGACTAACTCCCGTGGCCGTGAGACTTGGTAGACAACTCAGTTGGTTAGAGCATCGGCACGGATCGCTTAGGTCGTGGGTTCAAACCCCACCCGGAATTAGTTGATTTTTCGAATTTCTCATTAAATGTTTAGACATTTATTAATTTGGTTGGGCTTTCTATGGCTATGTTAATTCAAGCTCAAAATGTGCCTACTCTGTTAAGTTGTTCTAAGATCTAAAGTGACGTTTAATAAATAACAATGCCAATGTATTGCGAGATTGGATCTTGCTGCAAGACCAAGACCAAGAACAAGACTGAGAGCGCAATACCAAGACCAAGAACAAGACCAGGTGTATTGGCGTAAGACCAAGACCAAGACTGGCTAAGTCTCGTCTCGTCTCGCGGTAAGCAGAGAATACGGACTTCCTTTTGGCACGATACTGATACAGCCTTGTCTCAAACAACAAAACAGGACAAATAAAGAGTACCTACTCGTTGGTACTCTTAATTTGTTCTATCTTCAATATACCGCCAATTTGGTCGATAAATTTCTAACTAGGGCGTCCTTTAACACTTCTGTCATTCACTTGTGAAACGTAAATTTACTTTGTCAATCATTTCTCATTCATTCTTATTATATGAAAAGATATCTAGTATAACAGAATATCAAATAAAGCGTTAAAAGTCTTAGTCATTGAAATATTTAGCAACTCTGGACTGGATTTAACGGAGTGTCCTGCTGAGTCATAAGGTGTTATGTCATTGGATATTTTAACAGTTACTGTTGCAATTAAATACATCCTGCATCAGTAACACTTCGAAACGTTTCCGAATCCAGCTTTAGTTTGCCAGCAAATTAATCTCTATAATGCAGCTCAACTGCATTGGTTGAATTGGGTAATTATTTAAGGTCATCATTTTACATTATAACCAATACCTAAGGTGAGTAAATGTTGCATATTTTTTTATAAAATGTGGATAACGAGCACACATTTTGTTGAGTGGATGCCCATCTACATATCCTCGATTAAGAATCAAAATGCAGATACATTGTCACTCTTGACCAATAAGATGGAATTTCTCGTTTCCAGTAAAATACCATTTAAGTATATGATATAGCACAAAGTTCATAAATAAGGCACAGACCAGCGACCTTTACTAGCATGGTCACCCTATTAAATTTCTTTCAATGAGAAGCTCCGCTGATATTACACGATGGGTAAGAAGTTACAACCTATGTATATACAGACCTCCTCTCATGTCTGAGAGGATTTTAGTGTTAGCGGAGTTTACATGTCTTCGAAAATTTTTCGAAGACATGTGTCATACAGCGACCCTAGACGTTTTAAATAAATATATGAATAAAGTCTTGAAATAAATATATAACTACTGTAATACAATGATCATAAAACATAGACACAAATTATGTACAATAATTATAAAAACAAATAAACACTCTGTTTATTTCAAATCTGTAAAGCAATTAGTTGAATTAAACTTAAATGCTCAGGATTGAGGCGATTTGATTCGGGTACAGAGGTCGACCTCGGCACCAAGCTTGTAGCCAGTTCATCCATTTAAGTCGCACCTTTAGAACCTTGACCGAGAAGTGAACCCCGGCGTATTGTTGCCCTAACTATTGTTTAGTAAATTTATGTTATGCCTTGAAGAATTCGTGATTTTAAATTTTTACGTTGCGTGATATTTTTCTTTCTCAACATAATAATTCCTGCAGCAATTAAACAGTCAATTACTAGACATAACAGGTCGATAGTCGATACCCTTGATCCAGTCGAACAACCCTAGCTATGTATGTGTGTGTATGTGTGCTGTGATGGTATATGATTTTGATTTTACCTTGCTTTCGGTATAAGCACCGCTTCGGATCAAATGTCAATACGTGGCAGAGCGAGCGATACTGGAGTTTTACTATACATGCAATACGAATGTGTCGCATCCTTAGGCACAGTACACCAGTATGGTTAGTTGAGAATCGGAAACCCTGTGTTTTTTTAGAATAAAGGTGACAAACGAGCACACAGTCCACCTGATGGTAAGTGGATGCTGTGGCCCATAGCCATCTACATCTATCCTCGATTAAGAAACAAATCGCAGATGCGTTGTCACCCCTGAGGACTAAGATGGAATGCCTCGTTTCCAGTAAAAAAGGTCTCCGGAGCTCCAAACTCACCACTCGAAAAGCAGCAGTATTAAAATGCTATTTTACGCTGGTATTCTGTGAGAGCGTGGTCCTTCCCCGGTCGAGCCGACCCATTCGTGCTACAACCATAATATAGCTGCAGCGTGGCTCTACCACGTATAAAATGTGTAACGATTACTGGGTTTTCCATCTTAGTTTTCAGCGATGGCATTGCATACACTTTTATTCTAATGGACTGTGTAGCCTTGGTTACACTTAATTGCATTTTTTTATAGAATAAGGTTGACAAACGAGCACGCAGTTAACTTGCTGGTAAGTGGATGCTGTGGCCTAAGGACGTTTACATCTATCCGCAATTAGGAATCAAAATGCAGTTGCGTTGCCATTCTTGCTAGCTAAGATGGAATATCTGGTTATCAGTTAAAAGGCCTCCGGTTCTCTACACTTTCCATATGAAGAACAACAGCATTACGCAGCTGGTAACTTTTTTAAATTTAACGCTGGTATTCTGTTAGAGCATGGTTCTTCTATGGACGAACCTGGCACTGCAACGCGTTTTTAATGGTAACATAATGCTTTATTTTGTATTTTTTAATATACTAAGTGTGATAAAATAGTACCCAATCCACCTGATGGTAAGTGGATGAATGCCCATAGACATTCATCCTCAATTAAGAATCAAAATGCAGATGCGATATCATCCCTGAGGATTAAGATGGTGCCTTGTTTCCAGTAAAAAGTGAATTATATTTCACACTTATAAACTCTAACATTAGAATACTCGAGTGTGAGATCGAGACTCTAAGAACTTATATTTTTTCTTCTTTATCATAAACCTGAAAAAGTCTACGGCTGAATATGGGTCTCTCAGGTAAGAATGTAGGGAGAATGAGGCTTAACCTTCACCATCAGCAAGTGAATTGACGGTCGCAATACCAGTGTGTTTGGTAGAGCCACGCTGCATCTAAATTATGACTGAAGCATGGGTCGGCTCGACCGGGGTAGGACCACGCAGCTTTATGCTGCTGTGTTTTATGTAGTGAGTGTAGAGAACAGGCTACCCTTTTTACTGGAAACAAGGCAATCTTTCGATTCTTAAATCAAGGATATATATAAATATCTACGGGCCTCAGCGTCTATTTACCATCAGGTGGACTGTGTGCTAGTTTGTCACCCTTATTCTATATAAAAAATGATTTCGACTACAGTGATGATGTTCTCATTTTATTTATATTTAAGTCGGTTGTACAAAATTGTTAATTTTTATCGCTAACTCAATAGTCACATCTTACGACACCTACGGGGTGAAGTTGGATGATATATTCTTTTAGGCCACAGTCTATTTACATTTAAAGCACTATAAAATATTCGCCTCCACTTACACATTTCGACATTTCGAAGTAAGCCGAGCAGATCATCACCATTTTCGCCACCGGCATCAAAACCCGACAAAAACAAACTCTGATTGACGTGTAAATTCTATTCGATAAGTCCGGTCCTTCAACACACGTTCAATGGACAAAAGCCAATTAAGGCATTGGCCATTGTGTGAAGCGCCAGGTCAGCAGGGTGGCTTGCGCAAGGCTTTAATTGTTCCATTATTTGCTCAGGATGTTGGTGAATGCTTTGTTTTCGGAGGTGCTCTGTTTGCGCTACCGATGTAAACTGTTTCGACATGCTTGTTTGTTTGTTTGCTTTCTGGTAGAATTCAAGGTGTTCAAAATGGTTCAAGAGTTACTACAAACTACTAGAAATTATAAAAAATTGTAGCTGCCAAACCGCCTATCTAGTGTAGCAACTATTTTTTGAATAGGATAGGGTGACAAACGAGCACAAAGTCCACCTGATGGTAAGTGATTGCTGAGGCCCATAGACATCTACATCTATCCTTAATTACGAATTAAAATGCAGATTCGTTGTTACCCGTGAGGACTAAGGTGGAATGCCTCGTTTCCAGTAAAAAGGGTCTCCGGTTCTCTACGCTCACCATTCGTAACACAGCAGCATTAAGCTGCTATTTCACGCTGGTATTCTGTGAGAGCGTGGTGCTTCCCCGTTCGAGCCGACCCATTCGTGCTACAACTATACTACTAATACAGCTGTAGTATGGCTCTACCACGTAACAAACAGTTTGCCAACCAACTACAGTAAATTTTTTATTTTTAGTCGGTATTAGGAAGATGCTGCTGCCCAACTCCTGATCTGTCTCCCTCTGTCGCCTCTCACGACACCCAGGGGATGATATGGGGTAGTGGATATTCTTACACCGCCACCACTCGGTATATTGTCTGGTAGTTTTACAGAAACAGAAATAGAAACTTATTTATTAAATATAAATTATATATAAGATTATTAAAAGTAACTTTCTTTAATTTATCACCGGTTCGAAAAAAACGTATGTTCTGGGAAGAACCAACAAGAATCCCAATGGGACTATTTATTTTTAAATAACAGCTTAAAATCATTTATGTTACAATTAACAACACAACACAAATTAGAAATAGTTTGATAGCGATCACCGTTCCCGGGGGTTATTATCATCCATAAATTCCTAAATATTATAAAAACACTTTTTACACAAACTTAGTTTAAAAAAGTTTTTGAACTTTGTGCAGGTCAAATTTTGTATATTTTCTGGGATTTTGTTGTAAAAGCGTATACAACGCCCCAAGAATAAATTACTGACTCGGTGGAGTCGAGTCGAGGAGAACTTACTGTAAGTGTTTATCGTCCCACAGCTTTAAATACAGTATGTGAGCAACCCTGATTCTATCCCGCCGGCACCAATGAAATTGTTAAATAGAATTTCAAGTGGTAATTTACCACGTGCTCGAAAACCTCATAAGGAAACCTGCATGTCTAAGAAATAAAAAAATATTTCGAAGACATGTGAAATTCGCCAACACGCACCGAGACAGCGCGTCGGCCACTTCCTTGCTCTAAAACTTTCTCGGAAATGAGAAGAGGCCTTTAGATAGCAGTGGCACGTAGGTATATAGGCTGTAAGTTTACTTTTCATATTTTAATAGCTCAATATTTACTTATACATTATAATGTAAGTATTTTGGTGGTTGGTTTAAGTCTACACCTAGATAAGAAATGAGTTTGTGCGTTATTTGATCCCTTCTGGTCGTGGGTTCCTTAGAGTTTATAATAATAATATTTTGTTATAAAATAAGGGTACCTAACGAACACAAAGGTTTACAGCACACAGCATAGTAAGTAATGGTAAGTAGAAGATGTAGCACATTGACATCTCGATCGGTCCTCGATTAGAATCAAAATGCAGATACGTTATTAAGATGGAATGCCTCGTTTTCATTAAAAATATTCTCTGGTTCCCACAAGAAGTTTAAGCTACCATTTTATATTAATTATTACTATATTAATATTAAAAGCTTGAATGTCGTCTAAATAGTTACATCATAAACTTCTATCTCATATCTTATCCTCTATTTTTCCTCCCTTAGGGTTGAAACAGAAACAGTGACAGAAACTTTTTTACTCAATATAGATTATAAACAATACCTAATGAAAGTCACTATTTTGTTTAATTTGGTAAAAGTAATATTTTTCGTCCAATTTTATATGAGGCTTCCTCCTTTTTTAGAAGTCGACTAATGACAGGGTATTGACTAAACTTAACATTTACTTACTAAATGTTCAGCAATTGTGAGGGAGCATGAACAGGTTGTGCTTTAGTATTAAAATGTCCTCCAGACCGAAATTCGATCGCGGCGCTCAGTCTCATCGGAGGTCAGCCATCTGCACAGGACAGGATTATAGTGCTCGAGTGTATGTGCAAGCACAGGTAAAGCCCCCCCACACTCATATTCCGATGGGACGGTAATCCGACACGACTGGAGAGAGATCAGGCGCAGGACTAACGGATCTGCGTGTGAAACGCCGCCAACTTTCTGACTCTAAGCTGCAACTGAGAATTTTTTGACAGAAGAACCCGATAACTAATTTTCGAACCAACCCGGGATTCGAACCCGGGACCTCATGATTAGCAATCGGGTTAACAACCACTAGGCCAACGAGACATTAAACAAGACTTTAAGATATCATGTATTACACTGTTTAGACCCCCCCATATTTCACTGGCGGTGGATTTTCTTACGTTGCCAGCACACTGCACAGAATACCCGTAGCCACATAGAATATGCGAGAAAGTAGTGCAGACACTATTTGTAGGTGGTAGAGCCATGATGCAGTTAATTATAGTTGTAACACGAATGGTTCGGCAGAACCGCGAAAGGACCACGGTCTCGCGTAAAATAGCGGCTTTATTTTGTTATGTTTCGTATGGTGAGGGTAGCGGTAGCGGACCGGATATCCTTTTTACTGGATACGAGGCATTCCATTTTAGTTCTCAGGGTTGACAACGCAAGATAGTACAGGGTTGACAACGGATCTGTCTTTTTTCTATGGAGGATTGATGTCGATGTCTATGGGCCACAGCATCTACTTACCATCGGGTGGACAGTGTGTTCATTCGACACTCTTATTCAAAAAAAAAAAGACGCAGACCAGGATGTTTGTGCGTCGTCATCAAATCGTACATTACGGCAATAAAACAAGACATTTGTACAATATTTTAATTAAGCATGGCTAATTGAAATTCAAATCGCCCGGCGGGCACACAATTCGTCATGAGTCGTGTGGCCTGATTGCTTTACTCGTGACTAGCGACTCACCCCGGTTTTGTCTGGGTTACCGTTAACGTTACAGCGGAGAAAAAAACCTAAGTTTTTTGTTTTACTTGGAGCAATGTTAAAGGGGCAGTTTGTGTTGTTATAAATCGATGGCAGTAAAGTAGAAACGGAAATCTGTATTTTGTGTGAAAATGCTTATATCGACTCTATTTACAGGACTGTATTAAAATTATTTCAAATTTCATAATAATGAAGACAATCTGGCATGTAAATAAAGATATCTACACTATATTTAAAAAAAAACATCGCCGTATAAACGGATCTTTGAATTTGTCCGCCTTTATTTCGGAGCTTTGGTAGATGAATGAACCCTCAACAAAGACATCAGTCACTTGTCTGGGACATCAGTCACGTGCAATGGACTTCCATTGCTGAACGTAGGCCTCGCCCATAGATTGCCTCACAGAGGGGATGCTTGCCAAAGTTGACATGCTTTTTATTTTAGCCGTTTTTAGGAATACGCTGCTGCCCAACTCCTGATTACGTACAGTAACAGTAGCATTACGTTGCTATTTCACGCTGGTATTCTGTGAGAGCGTAGTCCTGCCCTGGTCTAGCCGATACATTCGTGTTACAAATATAATATAGCTGCAGCGTGACTCTACCACGTAAAATAAGTTTTCCAAGGTTTTAAGTAAAGTATAACTTAGATCATCCCTGGCATTGTTCTATATCTGTTAAGGTTCTTTACAATCAGTTCAGCTATTCCAAATATGTGCCCGCGCAGACAGACCAAAAGGAGGTTACTCATGCCTTAATGACATGCAAATAAATAACCCCCTTAGCCCAATAAAAGTCAATTTACATTGCATGCAGACACTTCCATTTTATATAAATGTATAGATTTGGTACGTGTTGTTTTTTTTTAACACGGATTATTAGCTTGATATGTAAGTATGAATATAATTTTTTTTATTCCACTTTCTGACGTCTGAATGATCTGAAATTTTGCAGACGCATTAGAATCGTGAGATTACAATAACTTGATGGCTATAACCTAGTATTCTAATTAGGATTACCACAGCTCTTGATGTGACAAACGAGCACACAGTCTACCTGATGGTAGGTGGATGCTTTGGCCCAAGGACATCCTTATCTATCCTCAGTAAAAGGAATCAAAATGCAGATGCATTGTCATCCCTGAGGACTAAGATGGAATGCCTCATTTTCAGTAAAAAGGTCCCCGATTCTCTACACTCACCATACGAAACACAACATCATTAAGCTGCTACTTCTATATTTTTTTTTCTTAAAATCTTACTACCACACTAGGATTTTCTCAGTTCAAGGGCAGTTTATATATATATATATACATTTCAGAAGGACAAACATCCAGACTCGGAACAATTTTTGTGGGCCGTTCAAATACTTGTTCCGTACGCGATCCAAACCTTCGGCCCTTAGGGATGCAACTCATTCCTAAGTCACTGCACCACGGAATCGTCAGATATTTAACGCTGGTATTCCGTGAGAGCGTGGTCCTTTCCCAGTTGAACCAATCCATTCGTGCTACCACAATATAGCTGTAGCATGGCTCTGCCAAGTAAAAGTCTTAGATCAATAGTGTTGTTTAAGTATTTTAAACTCTATGTATTTTTAACTATTATACTACTACCGTAGTAGCTCGATAGGTTAGCTCTTGCTGTAAATTGTCACAGTACGCGAGCAACCCGGGATTCCCACCGACACCAAAGAGATTCAATATTAAGTGCTGATTTACCATGTGCTAAAACGTCGTGAGGAAACCAGCATGTCTGAGAAAAAAAATATTTCGAAGACATATGAAGTCCGTCAACACGCAGGCGGGGCGGCGCGGCGGACACCTCCTTGCCCTAAAACCCTCTCAAAAGTGGGAGGAGGCCTGTGCCCAGCAGTGGGACGTATATAGGCTGTAACTTTACTTTATACTACTACTATATAAATAATACTGCTGTCATAAGGTGAGTGTAAAGAACTTGAGTCTTTTTTTTACTAGGATTGAGGTGTCTATCTTTGTTTTTCGAAGTACACACGCATCTGCATTTTGATTCTTAATCGAAGATTATAATGTTCTCTTAGTCTTAATGTAGGACGAGATTATAGTGCCCAAGTGTATGGACAAGCGCAGGTGCACTCACTCCCACACACTCATAGCACGAAGGGACGACAATCTGAAATGATTGGAGACAGATCAGGTCCGGTATGGCTTTATGTGATTTGTGAAGCACGAGTCTGAAAATACCGCCATCTGCTTGACTCTGGGTTGCTACTGAATTTTTTCTTGACGGAAAATTCCCGCAACTGACTTTAGTTCGACCCGGGAATCGAACCTGAGACTGAGACTTAATGAGCAGCCGCCCTTATGCCTACTAGACCAACGCGGCAGTCTAAATCAAGAACAGATGTACTGTAACCTACATCTCCGTTACAGCTTTCAATTACTAAACTTACACTTCAGGGTCACGGAATTTATTACTATATCTTGTGCTTTCTTTTACTTCTATTTAAAAACAGTTGTTTGATTACACGGTTAATAGCCTACGATTATAGGAAAATTGATGTTAAAAATTAATCAGCTACGATCCGATTATTAAAGAAAACATAATAACATACATAAACACTCACGCCTGTCACCCAGAGGGGTAGGCAGAGACTACAGACTTCCATTTGGCACGATCCTGACACACCTCTCTCGCCTCCTTCACATCCATACACCTCCGCATACATGCTCGTCGGTTAAGGGTACTCCTAATTTGGCCCGTTTTCAATAAATCGCCAATTTGGTCGATAAATTTTCGCCTAGGACGTCCCTTTCCGACTCTGCCATTCACTTCTGCAACATAAATTTTCTTTGTCACTCTTTCCTCATTCATTCTTTCCACATGACCAAACCACCGAAGCATTCCTTTCTTAATCCTGGTCACAACATCATCTTGCAAACCACACTCTTCTCTTATTACACAATTTCTTACCCTGTCATTAAGATTCAGCCCTAACATACTCCTTAACGACCGCATTTCTACTGCGTTCATTCTACTCTCGTGCTTCTTCTGCCACACCCAACTTTCACTACCATATGTTAAAGTAGGGACCAACACAGCATTGTGAATTGCCATACGTGCCTTTTTCGACACATTTTGACTCTTCACAATAGAGTGCAGGGCCCCATTTACTCTATTTCCCGCATTCACTCGTCGTTCTATATCCTTATCATATCTCCCATCCCTGCTAAATACGCATTACGGGGGGATAAGTCGCTCGCGTCCGTAGGCTCTGACCACCTATTCCTAGGCCCACCCTACACGTGTCCCCCGGGTGGTGCTAAATGAGCGACAAGCCGATAGCACAGACTCGGCTCCACGCCCTGGTAGAGGCGTAAAATATACCACCCTTTATCCGCACCATGAGGAACAATATAATAGAAATGTATATTAAAGAAAAGTTGTACAAAAAGGTTTATTATAATATCAAAGAACATTTAAATGAAAAGTACCCGGTTGACCGAGCTTTGCTCGGCATTTTTTCGCTCGGTTTTTTTTAATTCGTTTGTTTTGGAAATTATTTTTTGTTTTTGAAATTATTATTTGAATAAAAAATTATGAGTGCAATTAGTTTAATTTAAATTTTTTTAAAATAAAAAAAAAGGGCTCGAAAAAATAGATTTTCTCAAAAAAAGAAAGGAACTTGAAAAAAAAAATTAAAAAAAGCCGGTCGGTCGGTCTGGGCTCGAACCATGGTATTACGATTTTGTGACCGACTAATATACCAAATAAGCCAATTATAATCATTAATAAACTGTCAAAATTTACCTTCTTATTCTATCTATATATGCCTAAAAACTCGGACAAAAAGACATTTTCTATAAATAAATCCTAGCTAGATCGATTTATTGCCCCCGGAACTCCCTGCACACAAAATTTTATGAAAATCGTTGGAGCCGTTTATGAGATTCCGATTATATATATATACAAGAGTTGCTCGTTTAAAGGTATAGGATAACCCTGGTTCTATAAAAATTCATTCAGAAATTGTACAATATAAATTATTGTAAAGTAAAATATGTTTGAAAAACAGTCCCGCTGGGTTTCTTGCTGGTTCTTTCCAGGATAGAGGTTTTTTTTTCCGAACCAGTGATAAATAAAAAAAATGACTTTCAATAAGTATTATGAAACAATCTGTATTGAATTAAAATCATTCATTTCAAAAAAAATAATTTTTTTCAAATACATTACAAAAATATTTTTTATAAGGTATTTTATTTTCAAAAATCATTTTATTTTACTTTTACATTAAAATTTTTTTTAATTACATTTAAAAAAACCGTTAATTTCATTTCATATCCAAGTAAAACCAGAGTGACCGACATAGCCCAACGGATTAGTAAGCTGAAGTGGCAATGGGCCGGCCATATAGCTCGAAGAACCGATAACCGATGGGGAAGAAAGGTTCTCGAGTGGCAGCCTCGTACCGGTAGGCGTAGTGTAGGGCGACCCCCCACTAGATGGATTGACGACCTGGTAAGACATGCAGGAAGTCGATGGATACAGGTGGCTCAGGACCGTGCTTTGTGGCATTGCTTGGGGGAGGCCTATGTTCAGCAGTGGACTTGTGAAGTCCTGACCTGTGTGGACCTGTAATGATGATGATGATGATGATGATCCAAATAAAAAAATAAAATGATCTGTCTAGTTTGAAGAGCACCGCACGACATAATTCTATTGCGTGCACTGTTCTCGTCACTATTAATCCCAGCACCATCACTCATGGAAAAATACACCACCTTCGATATGAGGACACATATTTGGCCTCTAAACGAGGCATCCTCAGGCGAAATAGACTCTGCGGGGATTGACCGCTAAGTGAGCCAAAACGGTATAGAGAAATGGTTTCCGTGGGCGGAATTCGACTATCCCATGTAATCACGAATTTGACTATCCCATGTAATCATGAATTCGACTAACCAATGTCATCAGGTCGAAGGTACGTTTAGATAAATTAGCAGAACAGTCACAAAACATCGAGATCTGAATATAAAAAAGTTCACAAATGTTAACTCCGTTTGAATTCGAACCTAGGACCCTTAAAATTAACCAGGTACGCTGCCTACTGGGCCACGAGTTACGCGATCGTCGTTAGCACATTGATGTAAATTTTATGCCTCTAATGAACTCATTGTTTGACTCGTCCATGAAGAGCCGTAGCAAATAAAGAAACAGGCTCTCCGGAGGGTCGATTCTCTTTGAAGTGAAGGCATGAAAAAAGTTTTGGTTACTAAGTGCTTAAAGACTTAAAATATGAAAGAAATTGTATCTTGTAACAAATAGTATGATCGATAAACAGGATATTAATGACTTACTGTAGGGACGTATAAATATTACAATTGAAAGTCTCAAAATTCACTATTTTATTTTTATACTGTGTAGAGATTGGATATCTAATTAATATTAAGATCATATGTTTAGCATTTTTTGCGTGGTAGAGCCACGCTACAGTTATAGTGTAGTTGTAGCACGAATGGGTATTGTTTACCACCGGCGACTTTTCCAGACCGATACATACGATAAAGGGCCGGCAACGCACCTGCAATTCCTCTGGTGTTGCAGCTGTTCATGGGCGGCGGTAATCACTTACCATCAGGCGAGCCGTATGCTCGTTTGCCCCCTCTACTATAAAAAAATGGTTCGTCTCGACCGGGGCAAGACCACGCTCTCACAGAATGTCAGCGTAAAATAGCAGCGTAATGCTGCTGTGTTTCGCATGGGGAGTGTGGAGAACTGGAGACCCCTTTAACTGGAATCAAGGCATTCCATCTTAGTCCTCAGGAGTGACAACGCATTTGCATTTTGATTCTTAATTGAAGATAAGAGTGGATGTTTATAGGCCATATCATCGACTTACCATCAGGTGGACTGTGTGCTAGTTTGCCTTATTATTAAAGAAGGTTAACTTCTAATTAATAATGAAAAAGCATATGAATAAAAGTTCCTTAAGCCGTTTTTCCAAACTTATCTTGAAATTTTAAAATAAGTGTGTCCAACCAAATTTAAATTTCTGACGTCGTGAAAGAGATTCAATCTAATTTCAGACATAAAGGTGTAAATTCATTTACGGGGAGTATATTGTACTTCAGCATCACCGCAAGCAGTTTTATTATCGTTCAAATTGTGGTTTGAAGTTCATTTTCATTTTAGATACCTAAAAGTGGCGTAACTATCTACATTAAACTTTATAATTATTGGAAGTTTTAAAACTAGACCTCTACACACACGGTGACGAAAATCTCATGATATTTTGTCCGTTTTGGTGCTTTGGGATATCGTATTTGATTCTGTTGGCATAAGCCGTTATCGTCTCCAGGAAGCTTTGCAAAGAATTTTTTGTAAAGACTATTTAAATGATTGACGTACCTATTTTTTCCAGCTAAAAGCAATGTAGCTACTGCTACAATAAATAAAATATAAAGGCAATGCCTTTAGTATCACGAAGTCTTATAAATTCGTGTGTTTTTTAAACCAGTGTATTACTCAAATAAAATAATCTTTTTTTAGGCAAATGAGGCGGTACTTAACCCCATAGAGTATAGTAATTATATATATATAACATAAATAAAAAATGAAACCTTAACCGCCCAGAAAAAATAAGTGAACATTTATTACCTCTGAGTTTTGATAGTATCAAAATATTTAAAGGATCTTTTCCATGAACCAGGTTCACGCAAAACAAAATGGCGCACATGGTTGGTACGCTATAAAACATAATTGCTCCATTATGTAGTATGCAGGTACTATAAAAAGCAATTTTAACAAATAAAGTTTTACTTAATTGTTTGCGCGATTCCCGCGGTTTTAATCTAATTATAACTTATTGTGTTTTTGTTCGCACTACGATTAAACGTATTTTTTTTCTCGCTTTGAGCCAAGGTTATTTCACTTAGAACGTTCAAATAAAATAATGGCGTTCACTGATTCAATAGGATGTTTTAACAAAATTTTCTTTTTGTTGAAAGAAAATCTATATAATGATTTCTTATATTTACGCGAACACTATACATGATTAAAACTACTTTTATGGATTTTATCGCGTTTATTTTTTACTTTTTATTTACTTTTATTTTTAATTCCCGACGTTTCGGGCGCTTTCCAGCACCCATGGTCACGGGGGACTGAGATGACTGACGTCCCGATGTCATTGTTAAACCCGGAGTACCTTCAGCTTTTTTAATTATTGTTTATGGTGCGATCTATGCAAAATGAACTAACTATGTCCTGAGGTCTTGCAGTGGTATGCTTGGGTTTAGTTTTAATTTTATTGATTATAGGATCCCAAGCAGGTGGTAGTACCCAGCCTCCTTCTCTATTGAAATTAGGATGTTTTTTAATTTCAATAGCCTCACGTATCATCCTTGGTAGGAATCGGTGTTCTTTCGCGAGGATTTGTGGGCTATCAAATCTGATGTAATGGTTGGGTCCGTCTAGGATATGATCACAAACTGCGGACTTCCCGGAACGTTGATGCTTCACATCAGCTATATGTTCTTTTACGCGGGTCCTAATTGATCTTTTTGTTTGTCCTATATAAGAGAGACCACATTCACAATCAAGCTTGTACACTCCTGCATCTTGTAGAGGAATATGACACTTGACGGATGGTAGGAACTGACTAATCTTCTTCGGCGGCTTGTAGAATGTTCTAATAGAAGCTCGCTTCAAGATATAGCCAATCTTGTCTGTGACACCTCTGACATATGGTAGTACAGCAGGCACACGCTCGACTGTGGCCGGCTTCACTCGGCCACTGTGACGTAGGCGCGGGACCCGAAGCTTGTTGTCGTGCAGAACTTGCTTGACGTGCTGAAGCTCGGCGGCCAGGTGTTTGCTGTCACAGATCCCTCGTGCTCTCTGTAATAAAGATTTGCCCACGGTAGCTAACTGTGAAGGATGGTGGTGAGATTCACCGTTTAAATATCGGTTTGTATGGGTCCTTTTCCTATACACAGTGTGACCAGTGGTGTTATTAGGATTTCGGATGACTAACACATCTAGGAAAGGTAAGGAATTATTTGCCTCTAACTCCATAGTAAATTGAATTTTAGAGTTTATGGAATTAAGATGTTCTAAAAATGCAGTTACTTTGTCTGATGGTAAAATTGTGAAAGTATCGTCTACGTACCGCTTGTAGATCCTTGGTGTAACAGGTGCAGTAAGGAGGGCTTTCTCCTCAAAGTCTTCCATGAATATATCGGCGACAATGGGAGATACAGGTGAGCCCATCGCAACACCATCTACTTGCTTGTAATACTCTTCCTTCCACAATAGATAGCCAGATGTAAGGCAATGTCTTCAGTAATATCAAAATGCAAATGCGTATTCATCCCTGAGTACTAAGATGTATTGGCTTGTTTCCAGTTAAAAGGATCTCCTCTACACTTACCTTAGGAAACAAAGAAGCATTAAGCTGGTAATTTACGCTGGTATTTTGTGAGACCGGAAAAATACCCGGTCGAGCCGACCCAATCCGAGTGACTTATTGAAATAATACTAGTTTTTAGGAATTTATCGTGTATTTTTTTTAATGACCGAGTGACTTATTTAAAAATTTCTTTAATATTTGAAAGGAACATTATGCCAGGTAGTCATAGGCTATATATTATGTATGTATATATGTAAATATATATACAACATGTAACATAATTAACGCACTTTGAGAAAGTAGTTTGTTTAGAATCGTTTACTGAATCGATTCCTATCATTTTTAATATAGGTAATTTTTTATCCTAAAAATATTTAAAACTAGGTAAATTCCAGTCACACTAAATTTGTACAGTCAAAACAAACTGAAATGGACCGTAACTTAAGGCAATAAGATTTTTAAGAGTGCAGTTTTATTTGTATTATTACTAATTCCCTCATTCAATAAAAATAAAGAAAAATGAACTTTATTTCAAGCACTTTAAAGTCTTTGCGTTCGTGGATTTGTACTGTGACTACAACATTCTTCCGGAATTAGTATAACTAATTTGATAAATAATCAGTGCGTAAAAATGTTTAACTAAAAATTCAATGTATGTAAAATGATTGTAACATAATATACTAATTGGGGTGTCTGATGGTGTGCGTTAATTACGTTACATATTGTATATATATATATATATATATATATATATATATATATATATTTTTTTTGATATTCGTCTACTAATTCGGAAAATCGTGCTTCTTGAGAGCTTTCACGGCGAGCGCTGGGTCAATAGATAAAGTTGGATAAAAATAATGTAGGGCTTAATTGTACCTTTTAATAATAACTTAATATAACTATTTCTATACGAAAACTCTCGCGCGTTGCTATAATTGAATGATTGCCTGAGTGGTAGTCAGCGCGTGACATGGTTGGTCTCTCTAGGTTAGGAAATGCAGAGTTAATTTATTTTATAACCTCGGAAAAAACTTAACCAAAAATGTGGTATAACTATAACATGATGTTTTAAGGTTAATCATATCTACCTCACATTTAATATCGATAATTGTTCAACCCGGGCAAAGCCGGGGCGGGTCACTAGTGTAATATATAAGCTAATATGTATTCAAAATTGATTCCGTAACTTTATAAGTTAACTTTCAACACTCTCTGGATCAAAACGTATTTACACTTCGACAAGTACAGTAGCGAGTTAACTTGTGAAGATGGCGTGTTAAACAGAAAATTTCGTTTGAACGGAAATTAGCTAGTTTAGTAGCAAGTTAACGATTAAGTTGAATGGGATAGCCAGCGCGCCGCGGCGGGTCTATTTTTCGGCGAGTTAAGTGCGAAATGTTGCCCACTCGCGCGTCACCCACGAACGAACGTGTTTAGTTCAGTGTATAAGTTGACAGGACACAACGTGTTCGCGTTAGACCCCTCAAAATATAAAATTGTACCTACTTTTCTAACTAAACTCGCCACGAAGACATTTGAACGCTACTGACCACTTAACCGTTTACTGTCAACTGCCATGTAACTAAACTCGCTACTGTACTTGTCGAAGTGTAAATCAGTCTTAAGACGAAGACACCTAGATAGTAGAACAATATTATGACTTAAGCAAAGGTCTATGCTACCCGGGTTGCCACCTTTTTTTTGAACAAATATAGTATTTTCCAAAAAATATGTAAGAATATAGTACTTTTGAGAAATTCAGGTGAAAACCACCTTACCGTTAAAATAATTATAGGAGTCTGAGTAATTTAGTTTCATATTAAAATGAATTGACAATTAATGTTTAATTAAAATAATACATGCTCTTTTTCTTTCTTATTTCAATTTTACATTCATGATGGAAAAAATTCTTTCCGTAAAACTTACTTGTTCCAGACTTACAGTCACAGTTAATATAAAAAAAGCGCGTCAGTTGCAATATGGATAAAAATATAGTACTTTTCGTACTATATTTTTATTATTTTCCTATAATATATTGGTCGTCTCGACCGAGGAAGGACCACGCTCTCACAGAATACCAGCGTAAAATAGTAGCTTAATGCTACTGTGTTTCGTATGGTGAGTGTAGAGAACAGGAGACACTTTTTACTAGAAATTAGGCCTTCCATCTTAGTTAGTCCTCACGGGTGACAACACATCTGCATTTTGATTCATAATCGAGGATACATGTAGGTGTTTATGGGCCCCAGCAACCACTTACCATCAGGTGGTCTGTGTGCTCGTTTGTCACCCTATCCTATAAAAACATATATAGTACGATAATATATATTGTAGTGAGGGTGACAACCACTTTATTTTTTTAATTACTCCTTGGAGATCATATTAAATTTAATCAGCGATGTAATTGACCCTGTATGTTTGACTACCTTGTTGCCCTAGTGGTCGTAACCGTAATTGCTGATCATGAGGTCTCGAGTTCGAATTCCAGGGCCAGGGGCCATGGTTCAGGCCAGAATTAGCTATTCAGTTTTTCTGTCAAGAAAATCTCTGTAGCATCCTGGATTTCTGACTCAACTCGACGAAGGTAGTGTTTCATCTCTGTGCCTCGGAAAGCTTATACGTGGTAGAGCCACGCTGCAGCTATATATTATGGTTGTAGCACGAAAGGGTTGGCTCGACTGGGGAACGACCACGCTCTCACAGAATACCAACGTAAAATAGCAGTTATCGCTGTTGTGTTTTGTATGGTAAATGTGAACAACCGGAGACCTTTTTTACTGGAATCTAGGTAATTCATATTAGTCCTTAGGGATGACAACGCATCTACATTTTAATTCTTAATCGAGGTTGAATGTAAATGTCTATGGGTCACAGCATCCACTTACCACCACGTGGACTGTGTGCTCGTTTGTCACCCTAATTCTATAAAAGAATGTAAGGCCGTTGGTCCTGCGCCTGATATCTCTCCGTTGTGTTGGATTATCGTTCCATCGGATTATGAGAATGAAGGAACATAGAGGGTATCTGCGCAGAACATGATTTTAATCCTGTTCTGCGCAGATGGCTAGTCTACGTTAAAATTATCGGCAACAACCGAAATTCGGTCTGGAGTATATTATACCCGTCCATCAAAGATTATGCAACTGATTTAAGATGGATGCATAAAACGCAATCTAAACTTTATTTCCTCTGTCTCTAATGACCACGTTGCAAAATTAGGGCATGTAGGTTAGGTCACCTTTGTAGTAGGTGTTAAAGTTGTTTTAAAATAAATTTACTTTTTAAAAGGTGTTACAAAATAATATGTAGAATTAGTAGTGGCAATATTTTTATATAGAAATAATTATATAAAACAACTTCACAATCTGACTGTGTGTTCGTTAGTTATCTAGCTTCTATTAAAAAAGTCTATGCGATTATAATTGGATGCTGTGGCCTGTTGTTACCTACATCTATCGTTAATTAAGAATTTCAATCAATTTGATGGTTCCGTGGAGCAATGGCTTAGGAATGAGGTGCGGAGTTAAGAGCCACGGGTTCGAATTCCGCACGAAATAAATATTTGTATAGCCTACAGATAATTGTTCCGGGTTTAGATGTTGGTCTCTGACCTCAGGATATAGGATAAAATTCTTGTGTGGGAATAACGTATTAAATAAAAAAAAAAATTAAAATAAAACAAAATAAATACGGAGATGCGTTGTCAACCAGAAGAACTAAGATGCGATATCTTGTTACCAGTAAAAGGGTTTGCAGTTCTCGTAGCCCAAAATACTACACACAGCAGCAATATTCTGATATTTCACGCTGGTATTCTGAGCGAGTGTAGTCCTTCTCCTGTTGAGCATACCCTTTGATGTTGCAGTTATAATACACTGAGTATACGTATCTCTTTCTTTTATATAAATTATTGTTTTGTCTCTTTTTTTCCACAAACATACTTTTTTATAGAATAAGGTTGACAGACGAGCACGCAGTCCACCTGATAGTAAAATGCTGTGACTCATAGACATTTTTTTTTATAGAATAGGGTGACAAACGAGCACACAGTCCACCTGATGGTAAGTGGTTGCTGCGGCCCATAGACATCTACATCTATCTTCCATTACAAATTAAAATGCAGATGCGTTGTCATCCGCGAGGACTGAGATGGAATGCCTCATTTCCAGTAAAAAAGGTCTCCGGTTCTCTACACTCACCATACGAAATACAGCAGCATTAAGCTACTATTTCACGCTGGTATACTGTGAGAGCGTGGTCCTTCCCCGGTCGAGCCGACCCATTCGTGCTACAACTATACTACTAATATAACTGCAGCATGGCTCTACCACGTAAAAGACTTACATCTAAGACTCGAAACGCACGATGTTGTCATGCTTTAGGGCTAAGCTAAAATGCCTGGTTACCAGTGAGAAGGGTCTTAAGTACTCTGCTATCACTCATACGAAACAGCAGCATTAAGTTGCTATTTTACGCTGGTAAGAATACACACAGTAACACTAAGTGAGAGAGTGGTCTTCCCCGGTCCAGCTCTACTATGATTAGAAATTAATGTTTATCGTTTATTTATTATTTCACATTAATACGTATCTTTGCATAAATGTCATGATCTTCGAAAGATTTTCACTTATTAATTTTTGTATAGATTTTATCACTCATAATTTTTTTAATCATTTAGTAATGTCTTAATTACCTTATTGTGACAAATCACTGGCTGTGAGTCAAAACAAGACCCACAAAGCAGTAGCCAGGTCATTCCACATTGTCCATAATTATCACGCACCTGGTCATCTAATCTGATTCATATGACCGCGTGTATGACAAAATTTTGTTTTCGTTAAATATGGTGACGATGACGTGTGGGTGTCGTACGTTTGACACAGTATACATTTTTTCATATTATGATCATGACACATTACACTATTTTTAACTGACTCAACAATAAATTAGTTGAGTAAGTTAGATGTAGGAGGTAATTCTACATCTTTTATTTAATAAATACGATATCTTCGAGGAGAGTTAACTAATATTTCACAAGAGTCTCGTATAAAGTCGAGTTGGGTAATTAAAAACAGTTTATGTTATTTTAAATAATATGTGTTCTGCACAACTCCACATTATAATATAATGTCCTTCAGACTGAATTCCGGTCACGGTGGCCACCCTCAACGAAGACTAGCCGGAGATCTCGGGCGCAGAACTAACGGCTTTTCGTGCATTTCACGGAGGTGTTATACTGCCAATTTCCTGACTCCGGGTAGCTACTGAGAATTTCTTGATGAAAAAACTCAATAACTGATTTTTGGCCTGACTCGGGATTCGAACTCAGGGTCTCATAATCAGCAGATGTAGAAGACAACTAGGCCAACGAGGCAGTGAAATTAAGTTAATAATATGATCATAGAGTACAGACTTGCCAATTAAGCTCTTGTTAAGTTAGTAATTTGACATGTATCCATATAAGGTTAACTTCATTTTGTTATTAATGATTTCTCGGATAATAATATAAATGATCTAGCCGGTGAGTAACCAAAGGTTAGAAAAGGGTAATTAAGTAAATTGAATTTCAAATGTTAAGGATTTAATTCTCTCGAAATCTCTTTTCTGTACAGTTAGGTATTTCATCTCACGAAAATTGCCAAGTTTGAACTTTGTAAAGACGAACAGGGCATAAATCACTGAGAACTAAGATGGAATGCCTCGTTTCTAGTAAAAAGGGCCACCGGTTCTCCACACTCTACATTCGAAATATAGCAGCATTAAACTGATACGAGTATTTTACGCTAGTAATCTGTGAGGACGTGGTCGTTCCCCGGTAGAGCCGACCTATTCGTGGTGCAATCATGATATAGCAGCAGCATGGCTCTACCACGTAAAAGTTTCAAAGCCTGGGAACTGGGCATGAGCCTCCTCTCCTTTCTGATATGAATTTGTAATACAGAAATTTAACATTTAATAAAAAGTAAAGACCGACTTTAAATAACTAAAAATTATAAAATAATCACCACCTAATAGCTTCCGAAGTCAAGGCCTTAGTTCGTCCATTCTACACCATATCTTACAACCGACTTCTTGAGCAGTTAAGTGGAAATTAGTTTTTTAAAATAGCTGATTTTCCTTTTTTAAAGTCAAATTTTTGACTCTTTTGAGTAGATCAAGGTGTATTCCAAACAATAATTCAGGTAATAATTGAAATGTTGTCTAAATGGTAACATTATAAACTTCGCTCCCTATTTTCCAACCCTTAGTGGTGCATGTTCTTCAAATTGATATGGCACCACCACTGAAGTACTACCTCATTAAAAATAATCATTAATATTGATTCACAAGTGACACAATTATTGCGTAAAACGTACAACAGTTACGTACAAAAAGAATAATGTGCTCCAGACCGAATTTCGGTCACGGCGGCCACCCTCAACGGATGCTAGCCATCGGCGCAGGACAGGATTATAGTGCCCTAGTGTATGCGCAAGCACAGGTGCACTCTCTATTCCCTCACTCTCATAATACGATGGGACCGTAAACCGACACGACCGGAGAGAGTCAGGCGCAGGACCAACGGCTTTACGTGTTTCCGAGGCACGGGGGTGAGACACCGTCCTGACTCCGGGCACCTACTGAGAATTTCTTGACAGAAAAACTCAATAAATGATTTTTTGGCCCGACCCGGGATTCGAACCCAGGACCTCATGATCAGCAGTCGCACTATTTCAACCACTAGACCAAAGAAGCAGTCACACAAATAGAATATGACATACTCGTACAGTCGAATTGTGAACCTATTCTTTTGTTCAAGCATCTCATTGAAATATTATAAATTTTTAGACATGCTGGATTCCTCACGATGTTTTCCTTCGCAGTGTAACTCGCTGAAAATTTGTTGTTAAAATTTGTTGCAAACAATTTCATAGATTTGTATAGGGATTGAACTCGATTTATACATTTTTATGATATTTTCTTTGCATAAATTTTTAGCAATTTGGATAACAAACGGGCACAAAGTGGATGCTGCGGCCCATATACATCTGCATTTTGATTCTTAATCCATGATAAATTTAGATGTCTATAGGATACAGCATTCACTTACTATCAGGTGGTAATGCGCTCGTTTGTCACCCTTATAGTATTTAAATAAACCCGAGGACCAAGATGAAATGCCTCGTTTTCAATAAAGAAGGACGGATCTCCGGTTCTCTACACTCACCGTACGAGACTCAGCAGCATTAAGCTGCTTTTTACGCTGATATTCTGCAACCATAATATAGTTGCAGTGTGGCTCCAACACGTATAAAAAGGAAATAAGACAAGCGCTTATTTCCTAAGCTACCACATCCGAGGTCGGTGACTAGGCAATTGTAGTTACATCGTTAATATTAAGGGCTTCACTATAGTTATTTGCATATCGAAATTTATATTTTTTCTTGTTATCCGTCGATAAAAAGAAACATTGATTTGCTTCGGTTTTGGTGTAATAATTTTGTAACGCCATACTTGCAATATCGTGTGCTAATCCGTTTTTGTTTTCCGAGAGTTTGTTGTTGTAATAGATTAATAACCATGTAGAATGAGAAATATGCACCTTTCACAGAATTTCGGCTTAAAATAGCAGTAAATTGCTGCTATGTTTTTGCAGTTACCGTGGCATTTCAATATATTCCTCAGGGTTGACAACTCATCTGCATTTTGATTCTTAACCGAGTAAAAATGTAGATGTTTATAGGTCGCAATACCCACTTTCCATCAGATAGACTGTGTGCTCGCTTGTCACACCTATTCTTTAAGAAATCAAGGGCTTTGATGATCACAGTTAGAATAATTGGTTATAGTTATTTTTTACGTGGAACGAATGGGTTGACTCCACCGGGAAAGACCACGCTCTCACAGAATACCAGCGTAAAATAGCAGCTTAACTCTGCTGTATTTCGTATGGTGAGTATAGAGAACGGGAAACCCTCTTTACTGGAAACGAGGCATTCCATCTTAATCCTTACGGGTGACACCGCATCTGCATTTTGATTCGTAATCCAGGACAGATGTCTATGGGAAACAGCAACCATTTACTATCCTGATAGTAAATGGTGTGTGAACTGTGTGCTCGTTTGTCACCCTTATCCTATCAAAAATAGTCACATGTAGATTTCTATGGATCACTGCATTAACCTACTATTATGTGGGCTGAGCGCTTGTCAGCTTTATTTGTGTAGAAAGTTTTGGCATCATTATATGAATTTCTTGACAACTGCAATATTGTAATCCAGTAATGTAGTAACGACATTATAATATTGGGCGATTTTAATTTGAATTTTATAGACTGGATTACCGATGTTACCGATTCCGTAAACAAGTTAACTCCAAGCAATTATTACTGTACTCGTAATTTAGGATTACAGTTCTTGATTTTTTTTTCTTTAAATAGTTTATCACAATTTAATGCTATGAAAAACACTAAAAACAGAATCTTTGACCTTGTTTTAATTAATCTTAAGGATATAAATATTGCTGAATGTCCATACCCAATAAATAAAACTGATTGTCATCATCCTTTTCTAGACATAAATGTGATTATTTCAGCAATGCGTTTATTGAATAATAAATTATTTGCTACTTACAATTTTCAAAAGGCAGATTAAATTAAAGTAATTTCTAAGTTAAGAAAAGTTCGATGTCATGGTATCTAGCATTTACAAAATATTTTATACAATTATTGATGAAACTGTAGCCAACACAAAGCCACGTAATTTAAAGTTTCCTATTTGGTTTACACCAAACTCAATGAAACTCATAAAAGAAAAAGAAAATATTCGATAATTCACAAAAATCCAAGAGACACTAGAACTTAAGCTCTTAAATTACTAATTATTTAGATTATATACGGGAGACCGAAAAATCCATTCAGTCTAATCCTAAAAGTTTTGGTCGTTCATCCGTCATCGTAAATCCTGCGATTCTGGTTTTCAAAACGAAATGTACCTAGATGATCTTTTGGCCAATAGTGGTGTCGGGATTAGTAATGTATTTGCTCAACATTTTTTATCCGTGTTCACCCAACCTCAGTGTACTGCAGCTCCTGTATTGTTAGATGCTTATCCACAAAGTTCTCTAAACGATATAGAACTATTAGACCGTAAAATCTTAAGAATACTCGAGTCACTATATAATTACAAAGGAGCGGACCCTGATGGCATTCCTTCTCTTTTTATAAAATTGAAATCAAAAAATCTAACTCTTCCTCTTAAATCAACTTTTACTAAATCTTTATTAACCAGGTTTTTTCCAACTGACAGGAAACGTTATAGGTATTAAACCCATTTCCAAGAAAGGAGATAAAGATAACGTTAAAATTATAGACCGGTTTCGATTATAAGTTTATTTCCAAAGATATTTAAACGTTTAGTTTATTTAATTTCAACAAATCATTTAAAAATATTATTGTAGAGGCGGATTTTGCAAAGATAAATCAGTTAGCAATTTTATGGATTACGTCATAAACGATTCAAGTGCAATGGATGGTAATATGCAGGTGGATTCCATATACATAGATTTTTCTAGTTCATTTGATATCGTGGACCATCAATTACTTATATATAAATTAAATTCATAAGCCCGAGATCTTGTGGTAATTCTTGATAACTTAGCTTTATAGAACATATAGATAACGCGGTAACGCGTTCATGGAAAACATTAAGTTTTGTCAAACGTACATGTTATGGTTTTAAAAATGCTCAGACTCTGATAACTATCTATAATGCATTCATTCGTAGCAGTTTAGAATATCCCTCAGTGATATGGAATCTGTCTTATAAGATTCATATTCACAGAATCGAGCGTATTCAAAAATAATTTCACTCGATTCATTCCATAGAAAGTTCAAAACTGTCCATACTATACTGATTATAACTCGAAGCTTTATCATCTTGGAATGAGTTCCCTGGCTAAACGACGAAAACTTTTAGACTTAATGATGCTACATAAACTTCTACACGGTAAGTTAATTTCGCCAAGATTATTGACGCAAGTGTGTTTAAAAGTATCATATTCCTAGATAATTACTAATTTATTGAATATTTCCTTTAGTAGACCCAATATTGGAAAGTTTCCTCCGTTAAGCAGATGTATGCGACTTACAACAGCTTAAACAATCATGACATTGACATCTTTAGCAACCCCAAACGTGTATTTAAAAGAAAATGTAAACTTACTATCAACTGCCTCGCCTGATTAAAGAGTTTAAACTATTATTTATTATAATTATTACTAGATGTGGTGCTTTTACTTTTGTTTGTTTGTTGTTTTAGGTTTGATTTCTATTTGTTTTAGAGTTTATGTCTTGTTATTTAGTTATTTTTTTTATAATGATGTATACACCTGTAAAGACATATCCTTTGTCAAAAAACTGTTTTTTGTAACAATGTATATTTATATTATCGAATGATGATGATCTAAATCAGTGATTCCCAAAGTGGTCTATATCGACCCCTAGAGGTCTATGACAAACCTGCAAGGCGTCTACGTCAGCGAAAAAAAATTGGGGGTCCATGAAATAAAAAGGGGGTCCACGATAGTGGATCTCAACACATACACTGATAGTACCTATTTACTTACATCATACTATCTTATAATATCAAAACATATACATTATTTATAAAAGTACCTATGAAGTAAAAATTTATTATATATGCTTATAAAATTGTGCAAGTTGTAGGATGTTGGTATTCGCTTTGTGGTCGCAATACATTTTGAACTTGTAAAAACCTGAGAGTCGCAGTCCAATCGTCACTCTATAAATACGAATGTAGGACAAATACGTTTAATCGTTTCCTGAATCTTGAAAAGGAAAGTGCTAAGAAAATATTTAAAAAAATATAAACAGATAGTATATCACACACATTATAGTGAGTCAATGTTATTTTGTTTGAGAGTGCTGGAGAAAAGTAAGTACATTATTTTTTGATTAAATTTTAGTTTTGTACTCGTAGTTAGCAAAGATAGATAAATTACGCCAATCATGACTTCAGTTATTAGTAGTTTAATATTCAATCATGCAAAATTACACGAGTACTCCTCAATAGTTTCTTTTCGAAAGTTTTAGCAATCGGTATTATAATTGCAGTGCAATCTCGGTAATTCGAGCTAATTGTTGCAAAAATATGTTCGAATTATGGAATATTTTCGGAAAAAATCAAAAAATATTTTTAATATACAGCTGCTGGATTTTCTGTCTTATATAAATAATTTAATTTTGCCCACAGATGACTCATGCCATGTCCGAATCTAAAAAGAAATATAGACAGTACAGTGTCGATTATTTGAAATTTGGCTTCATTCCATCATTGCCGGACAAACAATTGCCTATGTGCCTTTTATGCAACAAAGTTTTCGACAATGACGTTATGAAACCATCTAAACTGCAAGATCATCTGAGAAGATGCCACCCTGATAAAACAGAGAAAGATTTGAAATACTTTCAAACACTCAAAGATAAACTTCAGAAGAGACATACACTAGACAGAATGTTCGCTTCGACGTCACAAAGAAATAATGATGGTTTGCGGGCGTCTTACAATATCTTATCGCTTATAGCAAAATCCGGAAAACCGCATACTATCGGAGAGAAGTAAATTTTGCCAACCGTTGAAGAGGTTTTAAAAACTGTTTTACACAAACCTGCATCTGATATCATTAAAAGAATTCCCTTAAGCAACAATGCTGTTGAAAGACGTATTGATGAAATGAGTTCTGATATTGAAAGCTTCTTATGTAATTATTAGCAAACGACCCATTTCTCTATACAACTGGACGTGTCAACTTTACCTGATAATGCAGCATTATTATTGGCATATGATCGTTTTATTATGAATCAAGAAATCTACGAAGAACTGCTCTTCGCAAGAACTTTGATAACCGACACTAAAGGTGACACAATATTTCATGTTTTGAAGGATTACTTCATTGAAAAAGCAATTCCTTTATCAAATATAATATCAGTAGCTACAGATGAAGCACCCGCCATGGTTGGACGTTATCGTGGATTTATAAGCTATTTAAAACAAAATGTGTCAGGGGTGTTAGCAATACATTGCGTCATCCATCGACAACATTTAGTTGCTAAAAATTTGAGTGTTAGATTGCATGAATCACTTCATTTAGTCATTGATGCAGTAAAGTGAATCTTCAAAGTTGTGTGAAGAAAATGACGGACACTTTCATCAATTACTCCTTCACACTGTGGAGGAGTAAATTCTGTGGCTGTCGAAAGGCTAATGTTTGACAAGATTTTTTGCACTTTTTGAGACTATTTTAGAATTTCTGGATACTAAAGATAAAATTTTAAAAGAAAATTTAATGAAGAGGAAAACAGACATCGTCTATTTAACAGATTTGTTTACAAAATTTAATATGGTTACTTTGCAATTACAAGGCGACAGTTTAAATTTGATTAAAACAAAGTCCATCTTATCAGCGTTTCTTGCCAGAGTTAAACT
Organism: Parnassius apollo; assembly: GCA_907164705.1. Taxonomy (NCBI): domain Eukaryota; kingdom Metazoa; phylum Arthropoda; class Insecta; order Lepidoptera; family Papilionidae; genus Parnassius; species Parnassius apollo. Next base: position 692,335 of record CAJQZP010001568.1, on the reverse strand, counting down.
AATGAAGCAAAATATTGGACGGGGCGAATTTTCTTATTTCCCCAAATTGTCACAGACAAGCTGCCAGGAAGACGACGTTTCAACTTACGTTCAACATTTAAATGCCCTCTATTCAGATTTTGAATCTAGGTTTAAGGATATTTTGACTATGGTACTACCACCGTGGATAATTAATCCATATGGTGACATAGAAGAAACGAATGTCATAATACAAGAGGAATTGACTGAACTAAGTACAAACGAAGAACTTAAGGTTCAGTTTAAAAACGGATATCAGCAATTCTGGCTGCAAAAGAACATACCCGTTACTTATCCCGTATTATGAAATATAGCGAGGAAGTTTTTAATTTCCTTTCCATCGTCATACCTAGTGGAAAGGGGGTTCAGCGCTGTTTTCTTAAATCTCCTAAGAAAAAAGAATAGACTGGACATCATTAGCCGAGGAGATTTAAGATTAACCCTTACAAAATTGACGCCAAATGTTGATAATTTATTATTAAAGCATCAGGTTCATCCTTCTCACTAAAAATATTGACTTATTGCTTATGTTATTTTATTTATAGTTTATTTTATGTTTATTTAATGCTACGTATATTTTACATAACAGATACAAAATTTTATTTTGAGTAGTTTTAATTTAAATTCAATTAATAAATGTATAAATTAACATGTGTTTTTACTTTAAGTTTTTAACACAAAACTTCACTACAGTTAGAAATTTACAGGAAATCATTATCAGGTAAGTAGGGGGTCTACCCAACACGGAAAAACATGGCAAGGGGTCTACGACACAAAAAATTTGGGGAACTCTGATCTAAATAAATAAAAAAACTGTAATTTTTTATTTGTTTGTTTTGTATTTTATCCCTCCAAAACCCATATGTTAAAATAGAGCAAGTTAAGTATATATTACATTCGAGGTTGTCTGCTTTGCCGAAAAAAATTATAGAGATATAGCCAAGGTCCAAAGCAGTTACTTAAACCACATGATCTGTATGTACCTACAATATAACGTACAATGTTCTTGGATTGCCTATAGCAACTATGGACAATCCTGCAGCAATACATTTATTGACACTAAGTATTGATAACTTCTAATTTTCAGTATTTTTCTTTTGTACGTATTTGCTAATAAGTTCCTAAGTAAGCAAGAAGTGGTTTAGATTTATTTATGAGTTAGTGAAAAGGACGCATTTACAGACATTAATAACTTCAGAACTACAAAAGATTTCTTTCATGAAATTTGATATTGCAGGTATTTAAATGGTCCTTAGTTAGGCATAGGTGTGGGGGGTCCGAAAGTGGCTTATAATGGCTTCTGTAAGTACACTTTACCGAATGTCCTACATCTTATGTAAGTTTATTTGATGCTTAAAAAATCAGACTTACATTAAATTGACGTCTCTGTGGCGCAGGCTTAGCAATGAGTTGCGACGTTGATGGTCGCGGGTTCGAATAAAGCACGGAACAAGTATTTGTACCGCTTACAAATAGTAGTTACGTGTGTCTGGATATTAGTCCTCGTAAAATGTATCTATATAAACTGCCTTTAAGATACAGAAAAATCTTAGAATAACTTTTAAAAAATTCTCACTTTGACTTTTTGGCACATGTTTATTAAAAGCTTATTTTACTTCAATCAAACTTAACCATCGTGATCGTAGATTCGAAACGTAATATAAGTATGTAATTATAAATGTATTGTTGCTAACAAATTTGAATTAGAGTTAAATGCACTGGAAAAGCAAATGCGCTCCACAAAGCCTTCGACGGCCTTGTCTAGTGTTCTAAGTCCTCTTATGGAGCGTCGCACAGGAATGTAATGGGGTTACCATATCTTATTTATTCACGAGATATTAGTTATTACGAAAGCTAATGTTACAAATTTTACAGCGTTTAATTTTAATTTTTAACACAATTTTTTTAGCCTGACTGTATGTATGTATGTTAAATGTAATAATAAATAAATATTTATTTCAAAACATTGGGTACATTATATTATATTAGTGACCGTAGAGCCCTTTTAAGCTAATGAGCTTGTATCAGGGAGCAACGCTCTTCCATTAATTTACGTCGTTTTTAAAAGAATGTACAAGTTAAAAATAATAAATTTTGGTTTTACATGATTTTTGAAGTAGCACTTATAAACGATAATAATGAAAATAATGAAAATAATTGTACTAGTATAGTTCTAATACGTAACTAATTTTAAAAATAACGAATGTAATGTAATGGAGTTTTATTATTTTTATGTATAAGCTGTGAAAGCATCTTCTTTTAAAAGTCAATACATAAAACAACTGAAGCGTGGCCCAAACAAATCGTGAGCCAAGCAACTTGGATTGCAGTTAACTTATTTTTTTTGTCCCTAAAACATCACAAATGGCATCATCCTAATGTATTAAGTTATATAACGGTGCCTCTACACGTTAGCCAACACAGTGGTAATGTAGTGTGGCCATTAGCATTGGCCAACGTGTAGACGGGGTGTTTGGGCTTTATTGGAATGTATTGGAACGATGGCTCGCAAGTTGGCGCGAGATCCGTTTGGTGTCGGTTTTTTACAAAAGATCAAAGGATTGTTGGCAGAGTTTGGTCGCCGCATCCACACGTTGGGTGTGCGTTTAGTTTGCTACAAACTCCCAGAGTGATTACACGCATCTGATTCAAATTTTATATTCAAGTTTTGAAGGGTGGATGTAGCCGTGTAGTGGCGGTTGAGAATATCCACTACCCCATATCTTCCTGTGGGTGTCGTAAGAGGCGACAGAGGGACACAGAAAGGAGATAGGCAGCAGCATCTTCATAATAACAATAACATAATAAAAAACTGCGGTTGCCAACCCGCTCGCCAAGCGTGGCAACTATGGCAAATATCCCCCCATGAGCAACGACACAAACAAGCGGTCCCCAGTCCCCGGCGGCCCCGCTATTCCTAGCTACGGTGGCGACCATGGTAACGGCGGGGCAGGGGTGCTAAGAATCTACGGTGGAGGTTCGGTTGCCATCTACGACGACTCGACCTGGCAACGTATAACGCACGCACCTGAAGACTGACGAGAAGATACTGGAGCTGGAAGAAGAGGTAGACAAGTTGCGCTGGCATATTATTGGATTATCTGAGGTCCAAAGAGAGGGGGAGGACACGGTAATCCTCGAGTCCGGCAACTTGTTTTATCACCGGGAGGACGACCATCAGTCCCAAGGAGGTGTCGGATTTATCGTCCACAAGTCTCTCGTCAACAACGTTGTAAAGATTGGGAGTGTGTCGACGAGGGCCGCGTACCTGATACTCAGAATCACCAAACGGTATTCGCTGAAGGTCATACAGGTCTACGCACCAACCTCGGCACATCCCGATGAGGAGGTGGAGGAAATGTATGAGGATATTTCTAGAGCCATGCATTCCTCCAAATCCCACCACACGGTGTTGATGGGAGACTTCAACGCAAAACTAGGCACAAGAGAAGGCGGTGAGCTGAAGTTGGGGAAACTTAGAGTAGAGCAACGGAATCGTAGGGGCCAGCAGCTGGCCGACTTTATGGAGAAAGAGGGACTCTTTACGATGAACTCTTTCTTCCAGAAGCGGCCCCACAGGAAGTGGACCTGGTCGAGCCCCGACGGTTCGACAAAAAATGAGATTGACTTCATTATGACGACCAGACGCCAACTGTTCAGCGATGTCTCAGTGATCGCAAGGGTGAAAACCGGCAGTGATCACCGAATGGTTAGAGGCACACTGAACCTAAACGTTAAGTTGGAGAGGTCTCGTCTAATGAAGTCAACGCTCCGTCCCCCTCGTGCTCTAATCCAGAATCCCGAGACTTTTCAGCTCGAGTTACGTAACCGCTTTCAGTGCCTAGAAGATTGCAATGCAGTGGACGATATGAATGAAAAGCTCGTGGAAACTGTCCGTGCGGTCGGAGCTAAGTCCTGCAAGACCCGCCGCAGAAGAACACAAAAACTCTCCGATCACATTCTTAATCTCATGGCTGTTAGACGGGAGATAAAGCTGTAATCGTCAACAGATTTGACAGCATACAGGCAACTGAACAGACAGATCTCCAAATGCATGCGGCAAGACTTACGCAACTTTAATACTGCTCGTATTAAAGAAGCGATCGAGCGGAACCAGGGCTCCAAAGTCTTTGCCAGAGATCTGTCTGCTAGAAAGAGCCAACTGTCAAAGCTGAAGACTGAGTGTGGCAGCATCGTTTTCGGGACACCTGAGATTTTCTATGAGATTGAGAGGTTCTATGGGCAGCTGTACACTTCATCGTTGGAACCACACGCAAGTGTGAGTAACGATACAAGAGCAAGTCTTACCCGACACTATTCCGATGATATCCCGGACGTCAGTCTGAGCGAGATTAGAATGGTTCTCCAGCACCTTAAAAACGGCAGGGCCCCAGGCGAGGATGGAATTACAGCGGAGCTTCTGAAAGCGGGTGGAGCACCGGTACTTGAAGTCCTTCAGAAGCTCTTCAATTCCGTCCTCCATGGTGGCACTACTCCGGAGGCGTGGAGCAGAAGTGCGGTGGTCTTATTCTTCAAGAAAGGCGACAACGCTCTCTTGAAGAACTACAGACCGATTTCCCTTCTGAGCCGCGTCTACGTGCTGTTTTCGAGAGTCATTACGAATCATCTCGCACGCAGACTCGACGACTTCCAGCCTCCCGAACAAGCCGGTTTCCGTAAAGGCTTCAGTACCATAGACCACATACATACCCTGCGGCAGATTGTACAGAAGACCGAAGAGTACAATCTGCCACTTTGCCTGGCGTATGTGGACTATGACAAAGCCTTTGATTCCGTCGAAATTTGGGCGGTGCTGCAGTCCCTTCAGCGGTGCCAAGTTGACTGTCGGTATATCGAAGTGCTGAAGTGTTTGTACAGTAGGGCTACGATGGCTATCCGAGTACAGAACCGGAGTTCGAAACCTATACAACTGCAGAGAGGTGTAAGATAGGGTGACGTTATATCCCCGAAACTCTTCACCGCTGCGTTGGAAGACGTTTTCAAGCTACTGGAACTGGAAAGGATACGGTATTAACATCAATGGCGAGTATATCCCTCACCTTCGATTTTCCGACGATATAGTCCTTATGGCAGAATCGCTGGAGGACTTTCGCACTATGCCCAATGACCTACTCAATGGTGCCTCCCAACAGATAGGTCTTAAGATGAACGTGGACAAAACAAAGATCATGTTCAATGTCCATGTCACACCTATGCCGGTAGTTGTTGGGGAGCACTATGCTCGAAGTTGTTGACGAGTACGTTTACCTGGGACAAATAGTCCAACTAGGTAAGTCCAACTTCGACCGAGAGGTCAATCGACGGATTCAACTCGGCTGGGCAGCGTTCGGGAAATTACGACACATCTTCTCGTCAGGTATACCTCAATCTCTGAAAACTAAAGTGTACAACCAGTGCGTGTTGCCAGTGATGACTTACGGATCAGAGACGTGGTCCTTCACTGCTGGCCGTATGAGGACGCTCAAGGTCGCTCAGCGAGCTATGGAGAGGGCTATGCTCGGAGTTTCTCTGCTTGATAGACTCAGAAATGAGGATATCCGCAGTAAAACCAGAGTGACCGACATAGCCCAACGGATTAGTAAGCCGAAGTGGCAATGGGCCGGCCATATAGCTCGAAGAACCGATAACCGATGGGGAAGAAAGGTTTCTGAGTGGCAGCCTCGTACCGGTAGGCGTAGTGTAGGGCGACCCCTCACTAGATGGAGTGACGACCTGGTAAGATATGCAGGAAGTCGATGGATGCAGGTGGCTCAGGACCGTGCTTTGTGGCATTACTTGGGGGAGGCCTATGTTCAGCAGTGGACTTGTGAAGGGCTGTAATGATGATGATGAATGAGAGTGGATGCCCCAATTACCAGCCTTTTAGTGCCAATTTCAACTTTAAGTATTCCTACTATTTTAATTAGCGCGATTGAATTATTTTTAAACATTTATTTTAATCGATAAGCTATATATCAAAAAAAGTAATGAACATTTATTTACAACCACATTATTACGAAAACAATTTTAAAATGAAAAAAAATGAAGCACGTCATTTATACGTGGTAGAACCTTGCAGTTATATTAGAAATATAGTTGTAGCAGGAATGGGTCGGCTCGACGGGGGAAGGACCACGCTCTCACAGAATATCAGTGTATAATAGTAGCTTAATGATGCTGTGTTTCGTATAGTTAGTGTAGAGAACCAGAGACCCTTTTTAAAGGAAACGAGGCATTTTATCTTAGTCCTCACGGGTGACAACCCATCTGCATTTTGATTCGTAATTGAGGATAGATGTAGATGTCTGTGGGCTACAGTAACCACTTACCATCAGGTGAACTTTGTGCTCATTTGTCACCCTATCCTATAAAAAAACGTCGATTTCTTATAATTTAATCGTGCAAGTTTTCGAATCATCATCATCATTACACATTTCACAAGTCTACCACTGAACATCCTCCTCCACAGACAGCCGCAAAACATGGTCCTGAGCCACTTTCCTTGTCATGAGTTTTTCATTTATGTTCTAAGTTATAATTAGTACCTATTATTAAGTCAGTGTTAATTATATGTATTGCTATTGTTTTTGTCTTTTTCAAAAAATAATTAAATTACCAAATAAATTATAAGGTGTTTTTATATACATCAAATGTCTGATACAAAAGCAAGTACATGTTTTGCTAAACTTTAAAATCCATGGACTAATCGATTATAACTCCTTTAACTTTAAAATAAGTTAAGTTCTAATTAAAGGTATTTATTCCAGTTTATGACGCATGTAAAGAATAAATAAAGCTAATGGTTTATTGTATATTTATTTACAGCCCCATTAATATCCACTATTATTTTATAAAAACGTTACCCCCACACTTGGATTTTCTCCTGTATCGCGGAGGCAGTTTACAAACATAAATTGCACAAGGACACACATCCAGACCCGAAACAATTATTTGTAGGACATGCAAATACTTGTTCTGTGCGGGATTCAAACCCGCGGCCCCCGGCGCAGCTACTCATTGCTAAGCCACTGCGCCACGGAGCCCTCGTCTAAAATAAAATAAATTCGTCCGCACATTGGCCTGAACCGAAGCAAACTGAACGACCTTCCAACGTGTGGATGCAGTCACAAACTCTCGTCAATATCTTCACCACTACATTCGCCACTGTGTTGGCCGACGTGTAGAGCCGCCATAACGCAATTCACTTCGATGCTTGAGTTTCGTGTTAGTCCTGAATAAATACAGAATTTGTGGAAACATTAGTATCTAGCGATACTAACAAATCATAAAATCATTAATGTATTATTTATTCATTTATCAATCGCACAGATTTAAACCTTGACACGTGGCATCGTTCATTCTAATCTGAGTTCCTAATTAGTACTGCTTTTTGTTAATTTGTATTACAACTAAACACCTAATTTATAAGCGTTTTATGCAAGTCAGCCGTGGACTTAATATCTAGACGACGGGAAGTTTAATTGCTGAGGTATTTAGTATTTAAGATTTAAATATTAAACAGATGCAGAAGCAACGGGGTCCTTCGCTTTGTTAGTGAAACATCTTTTATCTACTTAAAATAAAAATATATAATATTTATTGTCTTATTAAAAAACTTTAATTATTTTTATTTATTTAACAATTAATAAAAAAAAAAAAATATTTATGTGCACAGGCACTGCTTATTTTACATGTCGATTTTTTTCCAGCAGGCTCGATATTAGACAATTTACAGACAAGCAGATTTAGTATGCACTAATTGCGCGCAACAATTATTATTTTAAAGATATATACAATATGATAACACGGTAACGCCTGATTTTATTAAGTACCACGATATTTTCATTGACTCTGTTGGGATATGCTGTTGTCAGTCTCCAAGATGTTTTGCAATGTGGAAACTTCTTGTCTTAAGGTGATAGGGCGACAAAAGCAGATCTTTAACGATTTATAGTTGCGCAGATAAGCAATTTTTTGTCATTAAAATTTACGAATCCACATTTTTTTTAATTCATTATGAAATTCAAAGGTTTTTTCTCAGTGAATTATGTTGGCCAAAATACGACTGACACATTTTGGCTCGATAGAAAAAGTGTCCTTAAAATGTACAACTTTAGGTACGTCCACTAAGTGAAAAATTATGTTGCTGCTATTTCATTTCATTCAAATGTAATGAAATCAATTTCAATTAAATTCAGGCCATGTGTTCACCAGTAAATCATCATCATCATCATCACAGCCCTTCACAAGTCCACTGCTGAACATAGGCCTCCCCCAAGTAATGCCACTAAGCACGGTCCTGAGCCACCTGCATCCATCGACTTCCTGCATATCTTACCAGGTCGTCACTCCATCTAGTGGGGGGTCGCCCTACACTACGCCTACCGGTACGAGGCTGCCACTCGAGAACCTTTCTTCCCCATCGGTTATCGGTTCTTCGAGCTATATGGCCGGCCCATTGCCACTTCGGCTTACTAATCCGTTGGGCTATGTCGGTCACTCTGGTTTTACTGCGGATATTCCTCATTTCTGAGTCTATCACGCAGAGAAACTCCGAGCATAGCCCTCTCCATAGCTCGCTGAGCGACCTTGAGCGTCCTCATACGGCCAGCAGTGAAGGACCACGTCTCTGATCCGTAAGTCATCACTGGCAACACGCACTGGTTGTACACTTTAGTTTTCAGAGATTGAGGTATACCTGACGAGAAGATGTGTCGTAATTTCCCGAACGCTGCCCAGCCGAGTTGAATCCGTCGATTGACCTCTCGGTCGAAGTTGGACTTACCTAGTCGGACTATTTGTCCCAGGTAAACGTACTCGTCAACAACTTCGAGCATAGTGCTCTCAACAACTACCGGCATAGGTGTGACATGGACTTTAAACATGATCTTTGTTTTGTCCATGTTCATCTTAAGACCTATCCGTTGGGAGGCACTATTGAGGTCATTGAGCATAGTGCTTAAGTCCTCCAGCGATTCTGCCATAAGGACTATATCGTCGGCAAATCGAAGGTGAGTGATGTACTCGCCATTGATGTTAATACCGTATCCTTTCCAGTCCAGTAGCTTGAAAACGTCTTCCAAAGCAGCGGTGAAGAGTTTCGGGAATATAACGTCACCCTGTCTTACACCTCTCTGCAGTTGGATACGCTTCGAACTCTGCTTCTATACTCGGATAGCCATCGTAGCCCTACTGTACAAACACTTCAGCACTTCGATATACCGACAGTCAACTTGGCACCGCTGAAGGGACTGCAGCACCGCCCAAATTTCGACGGAATCAAAGGCTTTCTCATAGTCCACATACGCCAGGCAAAGTGGCAAATTGTACTCTTCAGTCTTCCGTACAATCTGCCGCAGGGTATGTATGTGGTCTATGGTACTGAAGCCTTTTCGGAAACCGGCTTGTTCGGGAGGCTGGAAGTCGTCGAGTCTGCGTGCGAGACGATTCGTAATGACTCTCGAAAACAGCACGTAGACGCGGCTCAGAAGGGAAATCGATCTGTAGTTCTTCAAGAGAGCGTTGTCGCCTTTCTTGAAGAACAAGACCACCGCGCTTCTGCTCCACGCCTCTGGAGTAGTGCCACCATGGAGGACGGAATTGAAGAGCTTCTGAAGGACTTCAAGTACCGGTGTTCCACCCGCTTTCAGAAGCTCCGCTGTAATTCCATCCTCGCCTGGGGCCCTGCCGTTTTTAAGGTGCTGGAGAGCCATTCTAATCTCGCTTAGACTGACGTCCGGAATATCATCGGAATAGTGTCGGATAAGACTTGCTCTTGGATCGTTACTCACACTTGCGTGTGGCTCCAACGATGATGTGTACAGCTGCCCATTGAACCTCTCAATCTCACTCAAAATCTCAGGTGTCCCGGAAACGATGCTGCCACACTCAGTCTTCAGCCTTGACAGATGGCTCTTAATGGCAGACAGATCTCTGGCAAAGACTTTGGAGCCCTGGTTCCGCTCGATCGCTTCTTTAATAGGAGCAGTATTAAAGTTGCGTAAGTCTCGCCGCATGCATTTGGAGATCTGTCTGTTCAGTTGCCTGTATGCTGTCAAATCTGTTGACGATTGCAGCCTCATCTCCCGTCTAACAGCCATGAGATTAAGAGTGTGATCGGAGAGTTTTTGTGTTCTTCTGCGGCGGGTCTTGCAGAATTTAGCTCCGACCGCATGGACAGTTTCCACGAGCTTGTCATTCATATCGTCCACTGCATTGCAATCTTGTAGGCACTGAAAGCGGTTGTGTAACTCGAGCTGAAAGTTTTCGGGATTTTGGATTAGAGCACGAGGAGAGACGGAGCGTTGACTTCATTAGACGAGACCTCTCCAACTTAACGTTTAGGTTCAGTGTGCCTCTAACCATTCGGTGATCGCTGCCAGTTTTGCGTCTGGTCGTCATAATGAAGTCAATCTCATTTTTTGTTGAACCGTCGGGGCTTGACCAGGTCCACTTCCTGTGGGGCCGCTTCTGGAAGAAAGAGTTCATCATAAAGAGTCCCTCTTTCTCCATAAAGTCGGCCAGCTGCTGGCCCCTTCGGTTCCGTTGCCCTACTCCAAATTTCCCTAACTTCAGCTCACCGTTTTCTCTTGTGCCTAGTTTTGCGTTGAAGTCTCCCATCAACACAGTGTAGTGGGTTTTGGAGGAATGCATGGCTTTGGAAATATCCTCATACATTTCCTCCACCTCCTCATCGGAATGTGCCGAGGTTGGTGCGTAAACCTGTATGACATTCAGCGAATACCGTTTGGTGATTCTGAGTATCAGGTACGCGACCCTCGTCGACACACTCCCAATCTTTACAACGTTGTTGACGAGAGACTTGTGGACGATAAATCCGACACCTCCTTGGGACAGATGGTCGCTCTTCCGGTGATAGAACAAGTTGCCGGATTCGAGAATCACCGTGTCCTCCCCCTCTCTTCGGACCTCGGATAATCCTATAATACTCCAGCGCAACTTGTCTATCTCTTCTTCCAGCTCCAGGATCTTCTCGTCAGTCCTCAGGGTGCGTGCGTTAAATGTTGCCAGGTCGAGTCGTCGTAGGTGGCAACCGAAACTCCACCGGAGATTCTTAGCACCCCCTGCCCCGCCGTTACCATGGTCGCCACCGTAGCTAGGAATATCGGGGCCGCCGGGGACTGGGGGCCGTCTATTTGTGTAATTGTTCATGGGGGGTATATTGCCTTAGTTGCCACGCTTGGCGAGCGGGTTGGCAATCGCAGTTTTTTTTGTCGTACAATTGCTGTTATCAGGAAGATGCTGCTGTCCATCTCCTGCCTGTCTCCCTCAGTCGCCTCTTACGACACCCACGGGAAGATATGGGGTAGTGGATATTCTTAACCGCCACTACACGGCAGTAAATACGTGAGTGTATTATGGATTTATTTTTTAGTAAAAGAGTATATAAAATTTTAAAAAGAAATATCAAATAAATATTGTGTGATTAAAAAGCGCGCTGGCCGACCAAACAGCCGCCAGTCGCACCTATAAAGCATGAAAAATCTGCTTTTGTCGCCCACTTCAGCTATGAACATCAATATACCAAACCACATAGAACTTAGAGTTCTTTTAAAAGCAAATATTATATCTGAACAATGGTGTATGCATACTCCCTTCATAATCATATTTTAATGGCTTAATTGTATAACATAAAACACTATTGTAAATACAGTAGTTTTATTACTTCTGTATATGAGGGTGATATAAAACTAAAAAAAAAATAACAGCCATAGTACAATTTAAATCTGTATAAGTGATAGAATATCGCCATTTTTGGGTGTTGCGTGTTTATATCGTGCTAACTAATCATCCATCACTATTTTATTAGTAATCGATGGTGCTAGTGAACACAATTAATTTGTTATCAATATGTGGAAAAAAAAGAAAAAGATTTTGTGTTTTCCTTTTTTCCCCACATATAAGTTATAAGATCAGGTTAAATCTGAATAAAAGTTATCCATCACAGTTCCCAAGACAAGGTATTTCATGTTCTATACATATCTTTTTTTTGTTTTTTTTTTTGTTTTATTAAGGACAACAAACAGTTGTATAATAAAAATTACAATTCAAATCCTATGTAAATAGATAAACTAATTACACAACCAACACCGTTATCCACAAAATTACCGTACTAATTAAAGTTATAAGGCACAGAGAACACAAATATAGAATAAAACAACTAAAAAAAAGAAACTAAAAAATAGAGACAACAATGCATACTTAGCCGTTATCAGCAAAATCGTGAATATTACACATTTATTACAAAAAAATAAAACAATTTAGATTAACGTTATAAAATTAGAAGAAAACAGTAATAAAGATAAAAAAAAATTTTGGGGTAAATAAGTCTACATCGGAGAAGCTGTTGTACAGTTCCATTATACGACGCAAAGGCGCACGCTTGCCCGCATTTGTTTTGCACAGATTAAGGAAAAACAAACGATGCACGTGAGTGTTTCGTATTCTTTGTGAGCGACTTGGTACACGAAAGTATATACAATTGACAAATTGAGAGCAATCAAAAAAGTTACGACAAATTTTGTAAAGAAAAGTACAGTCAAGTAGTAATCGCCTATTACTTAAAGTTGTTAAATAGTATTTATGCAAGTAAGGTAGTCGATAAGAGGACCAAGAACTGTAACATCTGTAGTTTACAGAGCGTAGATATTTAGCTTGAACCGATTCTAGTAAATCACGATATCTTTGGTAGAAGGGATTCCAAACTTGTGTGGCATACTCCAATTGGGGTCTTATAAGAGATTTATAGAGCAGTAGATAAGTGCCAGACTTTTTAAATGGCTTACAAGTTCTCATGACAAAACCGTAAAGCTGAAACGCTTTGTTGATAATGTGGTTAATGTGGTAATCGAAATGAAGCTTTGAGTCAAAGAACACGCCAAGGTCTTTAATAAGCGAAACGTTGTCAAGAGGAGTATTGCAAAGAGAATATGCGAATTTAATAATATTACTTTTTTTAGTGAAGGAGATAGTTTTACATTTAGGGAGGCTAAGAATTAGTTTATTTTCTATACAATAGGAAGATAAACGATCCATGTCATCTTGAAGTAGAATACAGTCATCAAATGTATTTATACTACGAAATTTTTTTAGATAATCAGCATATAGCAAGAAATGAGAATTTTTGAAACAAGTCACATAACATACATAGTACATACAGCTGCTAAGACTATAAGATCCTCGAAACACCGTTTAGGATTTTGCAAATTGTCGCCATTTTAGAACCTATATAAAAACCAAATTGAAAATGTAATTTTAGGAAAGTTAGACATTAGTTTAAGCCTATACCATTATTTTCAGTTTGACTAATGGTCACTGTGCCCCAATTTGCCTTCACATCCATAATTTTTTTATTATAACCTATACAACCGATATTTAGTTACCGTAATTAGTATTTTGTCCCTATATTAGTTGTTTATTTTGCTCACACTGCAATTATTGATAGAAAACATGTACACGTTTACCGTAAATCTAATTTTACATAACCCAATTCATCAATTGTCACCGTCAAAACTCAACTCCATTGACTATAATATCAATATGTTAAATATATGTTTTACTCTGACATTAAATGCCGCCATGATTCAATAAAGTATATAAATACAATCTAGCCATCAAAACTAAAGTACTTCTTATTTTATATTCTTTTGCAATTCTGTTTAAAACCGAATTTAGAGCGCTTATCTTTAAAAGCTAATTATTAGACAACATCTGTAGTATAATAGTTTCCCTGCACACCAGACAACAGCTGTAAAACAGCTATACAGCAAATTTAAGCTTGTACTGCTACTGTACAGCGCTACTAACGCATAAAGATGTACAATTTGTGCTATTGTTTTACTCTATAAGCGCTTATACAGCCTTTATATATCTAGAAAATACAGCCTCTAGTATAAAAACGAACTTCAGTACAGCTAGTATACAGCTTGCATGCTGCTTGGGAATGACCTGATGAATGACGAAGTAATAGTGATGTACTCGTATTACAGCGATGGATGTATTTTTTTTCGGCTAAAAGAAATGTAGTCACTGCTACAATAAATGAAGAAAAATGTAAAGAAGGTAAATAAATTTTTAACATATTTAAAATTTATAATGGATTTCTGCAAAGTAACGTCTAATAATTCCATTTATTATCTTTGGCTGATATAACCAAAGATAATAAATGAAATTATTATATAGCCACTTGTCATCAGGTAGGATGGTAGTCAAGCAGTGGCTTATAATAGTTAAAAATACTCCCACCTAACCAACCATGAAAGTATTTTGCGTTGGATCCAGATTGTTTACGTTATATTCAATCTTTGACCTACAACAGCTTTCTAAAATAAAAGTACATCAAAGTCAAATGTCATGGACGGACAATAGCCGGCTTCCTACGCTCTAGTTTGTTTTAACTCTAGAATATTTATAAGTATTATATACGTATTTTTATAAAATAAGAGCGACAAACAAGCACACAGTCCACCTGATGGGAAGTAAACGCTGAGGCCTATAGACATCTACATTTATCCTAAATTAAGAATCCAAATGCAGATGCGTTGTCACAGAACTGAAATTGAAAGCTTTGTTTCTACTGAAAAGGGTCTCCGTTTCATTACACTCACCATACGAAAAACAACATTAAGCTGCTATGTCATGCTCATATTCCGTGAGAGCGTGGTCCGACCGACCCATTAGGGCTACAACCATAATATCGCTGCAGCGTAGCTCTACTGTGTAAATAAAATTATTCAATATGTATGGTATGTGACAATAATTGATTTCTTTTTGTGCTTTTTGTCTTTGTATTTAAGTTTGGCAACTTTGTAATTTAAAGTAAATTGTTATGTGAAAAACAAACAAATCTACAATCTCTTTTTATCTAGGAATCCGTCTGGGACGATTGTTGAATCTCTTTCTTACCTAATTTGGTTCTAAAGTGAGTGAGTAAGAGTGTAAATCAAATTTTTTTATTAAATCGTATCAATGAGCATTAACACACCCGCTTGTGAACAGGTAGAGTATGACTTTGCTTCCGAAGAATGTCTTGCGAGCTAAATATGGTGTCATGGTAAAGAAAATGGTCACTAAATTGACTGCCGCGTCACCGGCGCCTACAATAGTGTTTGGGATATCTTTCTTACGTCATATATAACGAAATACCTTTAAAGTATGTCAACATTTACTTGCGGTCTGGAAAGAGCTATATCTATTCAAGCTACACATCAAATTGATTAGATCTCTTATATGCTACAAATCTTCTTTTACATCAATATGAGGGACATGCGCCTCAAAATACAGGGAGAAGTTTATTTCGTAACAGCTGCGTTTCCACTAATCTATTTATCTACTAATATATATATCATTTTGTACACTAGAAATGGTTAATGTGTTGTGTTGTATTATACTTTTATAACAATCGTAAAAGATACAAGCTGTGTAAATAATAATAATAAAGAGATATGTAGATTATTTGTCTACGTTTAATTTATTTACTCTTACTAATCCTTTAGGAGAATACACAGCTAGAAAATACAGGATGCAATAGGGTTAATTAAAGTAAAACATGTTTCACTTATTCTTTTATTATTTTTACGTGGTAGAGCCACGCTGCAGCTATATTATAGTTGTAGCACGAATGGGTCGGCTCGACCGGGGAAGGACCACGCTCTCACAGAGTACCAGTGTCAAATAGCAGCTTAATGCTGCTGTGTTTCGTATGGTGAGTGCAGAGAACCGGATACCCTTTTTGTTGAAATAGAAACATTTCATCTTATTTAGGTACTTAGTGGTCAGGGGTGACAATGTATTTGTATTTTGATTCTTAATTGAAGATAAATGTGGATGTCTATGGGCCACAGCATCCACTTACCATCATCTGGACTGAGTGCTCGTTTGTCACGCAATACTATAAAAAATCCTATCAAAGTCCACTGCTATATTCCCCCAGAGATCGCCTCGTATGGATATATGCCATAGTTGCCAGGCTTGGCTAGCAGTTTTTTTATTTTTAGTTGGATTTAGGAACACGCTGCTGCCCATCTCCTGACTTGTTTCCCTCTGTCGCCTATTATAACTCTCTTCTCGCCTTCTATAATAGAATATCAGAGTAAAATAGCGAAACAAACTGCTGTGTTTTGTATGATGAATGTAGAGAACCGAAGACCCTTATTAATTGAAAGAAGGCATTACATCTTAGTCCTCAATTGTGACAATGCATTTGCATTTTAATTCTTAATTAAAGATAGATGTAGATGTCTCTGAACCACAGCATTCACTTATCATCACGTGGACTGTGTGCGTTTTTATCACAGATGTTCTATTAGAAAATATATTATTGAAGATGCAAATATTTTAATAGTTTCTTACGACACTAACTGAATGATATGGAGCGATTTACTTTTGTTATCTATCGGAGATGGTGGGGCAATAAATATTCAGATTCAAATTGTGAAAATGGACCAGTTTAAAAACGGAGAGGTTTACGAAATTTTATTTTTCGCAACGAAACTATACTTGAACTAAAACTCATTCGCAACAAATCTGATTAAAAACTGTCGTATTAGGAAGATTATGTGAATTAATCTAATTTACGCTACGCATATTTTAATTAATTTTAGCACAGAATTTGGCAGAGTTTTTATTTTTATTATTAGGTACGTGAGGGTAATATGACTTTAAGCTTTGCCGTCCTACAAAACCATAGCTAAGAGGAGGACAGAGACAAAACTACAAAGTAGTATATTGTATACTATAACTAATATATTAGGAAAAAACAAACAAACAAGCTTTGATAATAATTAGGAACATTTCGAAAAATCAATTAAAAAAAAAACTAACTACACTACACCATACTAACATCATCAAAAATATTTACTGTAATGTGAACTGTCAAAATGGCGTCGATACCACCCTTTTCACCTTTTATTATTTGATTGACTGATGAAGAGCTATCCTATCACAAAGCCATCTATGAAAATAAGGCTGTTGTTTTTGAGTTATTAGAAAGTGACCATATTAACCGAATAACCGGATGATCACGTACTATATTCTAAAATATGTCTGCAGTTTTCTTTAATTCTAATATAATTGTTAAATTTGGTTCAAGCGTTTTTTACGGGAATCCATTATATTAACGATGTTAAAAATGAATCTTACCCAGTTTGAAGAGGACCTTAAGCCTTACCTCAATTACGTGCACTAGCGCCGTCACTACTAATCTCAGTACCCTTACCCTTAACACCATTACACTAGGAAAGACACTATTATCAATAATACCTGTATCACCACTAAAAGAGGCATAGAATCAGTTGAAAGTGACTTTTTTTCATAGAATAGGATCACAAACGAGCACACGGTCCACGCGATGGTAAGTGACATCTACATTTATCGTCGATTAAGAATCAAAATGCAGATGCGTTGTCACACCGTTAGGACTAAGATGGAATCGTTTCCAGTAAAAAAGGGTCTCCGGATCTCTACATTCACCATACGAAACACAGCAGTACTAAGCTGCTATTTTACGCTGGTATTCTGTAAGAGCGTGGTCTTTCCCCGGTCGAGTGGACCCATTCGTGCTACAACACAGCTGCAGCGTAGCTCTACCACGTATGAAAAGTACCACATTCTGTGGCAATCTTTAAAAAAATTGGTCATTACAATTTTAAGGAATTTACGGAAAATGATAATAACCCTTGGAAATGAGGTAATTGCTACCAAGATACTTCTAATTTCTTTTGCTTTGTTAATTTTTGTGTAACATATTAAATTATTGTAAACTGTGCCTTTAAAAAAAATCCTTTAGGTTCCTAACTCATTCTTCTCAGGACAGAGGTGTTTTCGGAATTAGTGGTAAATTAAACATAAATGTGACTTTCACAAGTATAATTATTTATAATCTATACCGAATTAAAAAAAAACTGTTTCAATATATGGAGAAAACCTATCTTCGTCAGTAGACTTGTGATGGACTGTAGTTAGTGAGTGAGGTAATAATAAACGAGTTTAAAGTAGTTCCATGAGATGCCACCGCCGCGCCGTTTAAATTTGCTACATAAACATCTTTATTATTCTATTTGACATTCACCTCAAGCTTTAAATCAAATAAGCTTAAAATGTCATGACTTTAAAACTCTACAACAGTTTTCCGTTTAATATTAATAATCGTATTATGATATTAATAATTTATATAGCTTAGGAAGGGCGACCTGGCACTAGACGGAGTGACGCCCTGGTAAGACATGAAGAAGTTGATGGATGCAGGTGGCTCAGGACCGTGCTTTGTGGCATTCCTTGGGGCAGGCCTATGTTCAGCAGTGGACTTGTGAAGGGCTATAATGATGATGATAAAAAGAAGAGGCAAACGAAAATACTATTCACCTGATAGTAATGGACCATGAACATTCGTAAAACCAGAGGAATTGCAAGAGGAATGCCGGCCTTTTAAAAGAGTAGGCTCTTTTTTTAAAGGTACCAAACACGTGGTAAGGTAACACCGCACCTATATTATTGTTGTAACTCGAATGAATTGCAGTAAGTCGATAGATGCAGGTAGCTCAGCTTTTGTTTACCTTGCATTGTAATATTCCTTGGGGACACCCTATATTCAGCAGTTGACTTGTTTGACTTGTGATGGTAATATCATAGAAAATTATCTAAAACTTTATAGAGCATTATACTTTGTGAATGTTATTGTAAACTTTAAAAAATAAACATGTTTTGAAGAAAGCGACTTATGCATTACTACTATAGCTTTACATTTATCTTTGCGGGGTTAGCAGAGAGGATTAATCGCCAAGAGACCGATCCTGATCTCTTTCGTTTTGTTTATTTAGCAGTTATTGTAAGCTTCAGTTTCATTCGTGGTTCTTTTGGTTTACGCGGGCAACCCTCACGATAGTTAAGAGCGATGGTGGTTTAGGGGAAAGCTCGTTACGGTCATGTATGATTATTAGATCTAGTTTGTTAAGGTTCCACTGCCGCGAACTAATAGATGGATAGGATCGAATAAGTCCATTTTTACGGACTTGGCATATGAATTATTTGAAGTTTGCTTAGAAAAGAAATCCTTCAGTTACCATCGTCCTATTAGGACCCATTTTAATTGTTATAGTGATCAAACCGTGGACATACTTAATATTTTCGTAGTATCAAGAAAGTTTATTCTAAGTTCACGTTTTGTAACGGGCAACTACAGAACCCTACATTGTGATTGGCCCGACACGCACTTGGCCAGTTTTCGTTTTAACTTTTTGCCGTAATCAAGTTTTGGTACACATATAAGGAAAATAAGATTATAAAAAAAAACGTAAAGCATTGACTTACAGTCAGTATAATGCTTTACGTTTATTTATATTTTTAAGGAATTTTACCATCATTGTTGTTAAGGCAGGCGAATGTTTTGGAGCATACAGCTTAATAATTATGCAATAGTTATTTCTTCTTTCTATTTATATAGGCAGTATAAATACAAAAGAAGGATTTTAAAACAACCTTCGATTGAAAAAGAAGGTTTACATAAAATAAACAAATACTTAAGGTGGCACTTAATATTTATCTTCGGTGATTTGTCTACTGAATTGTGAATTATCAGATCTACTTTACTTTAAATCGTAAAATGTATGTTCTAACTATGTATATCATAATATAAATGATGTCGACGGCGCTTACATGCTTTTGTTAGATAATGTGAAAATCGTGACGGAGTACGTAATAAAACAAATGACCGGCAACTATAATTAGAACCATCAAAACTTGAAATAATTTGACATTCAGTGTCGAATGCACTGGCATGGTTGACTGTGTGAACATTGTTATCAAGGACAGTTCAGGATTCCACGCAGGGTAGGGGCGAGGAACTATCAAATGATACCATCTCCGGGCAACCAGTCTTGCGTTTGTCGTTGGATGCTACAGACGCGCGCGAATAAAGTAACGAAACGAGCGAAACACTTCGAGTAAATAATTCTAAAATTGACATTTAGTGCTGTGCCCTAATTTTAAATTTACCGGTTTTAATCGATTTCAGTAATTAAACTATCGACTATAATACAAATTTACGAAAGGTGAATCTTTAAGTGAATGTGCAGTCTTCTCATCTAACAATAATCGTAAATGTCAATCGGTTTATCAAATTATACAGCTACTGAATAAATGTTAATATTTGCGCATTTATAATTGTATTTTAATGCAAACTAGTCAAAACTTTTTGAAACTAAAACATATAAATCATTAAGGATTGTTATTATCAAAAAATGAGGTTAAACTTTGCAAAACTTGGCAATTTATGAATGACTTAGATTTATTTAGAATTTTAATATTGAAATTGATTAATTTGTAATCTATTTTACTGTTTTCTATTAATAATGCTAATTTGAAAACAAATGCTTATAAGTTTACCTTTATATGTTTAAAATATTCAAAAAATTGTGCACATTGTTTTCAAAGTTCTTAACATCTTCATAGGCACATTTTAAATGAAGTGACATACAACGTAATGTTTTTGATACTTCAAAAATATCGAAGTACCTACTTTTTAAATCTGTTCATGTTATACTTTATACACATTATAATACAATACTATTAGTCTTTTTAGAGCAAAGGCCGTTGTATTCCAAGTAACTTATTTAAGTTTTATGAATTAAACATCTCTACAGATAATGATATTTTGACAACCGTGTGTTAGAATGTGTACTCAAGCAAGTGTGAACATGGATTTCAAACAAATTTCGTTGGTGTGCGTTATAGTATCATGCATATACGTTACATCTGCTCAAGTAAGTGATTTTTAATATAGTCTAATTAAGTGTAGCTTTATCGTTTTAAAACGTAAAATGGGTTTTCATAAGTTTAAATTTTTTATGTATATTAGCGTGATATACAGTAAGTATTCGACGTTATGTGAAGTGGTTACCGTAACCAATGGACACCTTCAAGCATATTTAACCAAAAAAGATATCAGAGGCGTTAATGAAATAACGACAACGCATCTGTCGTTTGTTTTTATGTGTCGTAGTCAACTACTACGTGGTAGGTAGAAAGAAGTAAGAAAGTTGTACTGAATCAAATCGACTCCAGACAAAGGGGATGATGGGACCCTAAAACCTTCCAAATACGTGTATAATTGTTTCGATCCAGATTTATTTCAGACAGCATGAGTGGTAGGGTCCTACCGTCTTTCAAATACTAAGTCCTCTACCTTTTTCCCCCTCGGTTGTCGGTTTTTCAAGCTATATGGCTGGTCCATTGCTACTTCAGCTTACTAATCCTTTGACTGTGGCTATATAAGCTTACTCATGTTATGTACATGACGACTGTATTATTATTCTCATGTTATGTACATGATACTGTACGACGAATGTATCCTGGTGGCCACAATACTTCGTAACGTCGCAATTTCGAATTCCAGGCAGAGTCGACATTCGTGCGAACGCACATACTGTTAGTATTTTGGCCTGGTTACGGTGATTGTACATGTCTCTCTGCAGTGATCACGCTGCATCTATACTATGGTTGTAGCACGAATGGGTCGGCTCAACCGGGGAAGGAACAAGCTCTCACAAAATACGAGCGTAAAGTAGCAGCTTAATGCTGCTGTGATTCGTATGGTGAGTGTACAGAACCGGAGACCCATTTTACTGAAATCGAGGCTTTCCATCTTAGTCCTCAGGGGTGACAGAGCATCTGCATTTTTTTTCTTAATCGGGGTTGAATGTAGATGTTTATGGGCCACAGCATCCACTTACCATCTGGTGGACTGTGTGCTCGTTTGTCACCCTTATTCTATAAAAAATTGATTGTGCCAATCTATCTGATACTATATCTACCTTTGCCTACCTCCGAGCTTACTTCATTAGTGTTACAACGGTTGCAGGTAGGTGGTAAGGCCGAACGAATGCCTCTGGTACTTCTGCTCTTGCGGAACTATCAAATCTGTCACACAGTTGATAGTTTATGGTTTAGCAGAAATTGTCTCCGTAGTCGAGTAGAGTTCAAGAGAGCATGATTATTGTAACAAGTACATCTATTAGAGATCAGAAGGGCATCATCAATATAACGCGCATGTCTGTTTATTGAGGAAAGATTTTTTCTACGAATTTTGACAACGGTGCCAATTTTCGAGCAATAAATTTTGTTAATTTGTCATCATCATCGTCATCATCGTTATAACCCCTAACAATCCAATATAAACATAGGCTTCCCACAAGTAATGCTACAAAACACGGTCCTGATCCACTCGCATCTATCGACTTCTTGGCTTTTTTACCAGGGTGTTAAATGTGGATGTTTATGGGGCACAGCATCCCCTTACGATCAAGTGGACTGTGTGCTCGTTTGTCACCCTTATTCTATAAAAAATATTCAAATCTAATGTAATGGTGGGGACGATCTTGAACATGTTTACAGGTCGCACTTCCCGGAGTGTCGGTGCTTCACGTCAGCTATATGTTATTTCACGCAAGATTTTAAAGATCTTCCTCCATCTAGCCAGAGGGAGTCCACACTACATTACCTAAGCACAGTCTCCACTCTATAACACGTGTAAACAATGGGTTGGTCACATATGAAGAAGCAATAACTGTTATTGCTTCTCCATAGGTGACCAGCCCATTGCTACTTCAGCACGGAAATACGTAAGGCTATGTCGATAACCTTAGTATTATAGCGGCTGGCAGTTGACTTATTTATTACAGTTAAACTGTCACTAAACTAGCGATCCGTCCTGGATTTGCACAGGTGATTTCTAGATCTCAACAACAGCTTCACCTATCGGGTCCTATTATAAATCTGAAACATCCTAGGACTCACACAAACACACGCAAATTGTTTCATCACAATCGCTCCAGCCGTTTAATAGGAATTTAGTCACACACACGGACAGACACGATTATATATTGTAAAGATTATTAATATGAGAGTATCATCTAGTACTAGAGTAAAGGAGAGAGGAACACCAGTTATGTTTTAAATTGTAGAAATACTAATAATCACTAGACTTTCACTGACCTACGGACAGCACAATACGATAATGGACCGAGCTGTAACAAACGTACTTTTATACACAGCAGGTTTTACAGCCACGCACAAAATAGATTTACAAGCATTTTTAATACTAGTATTGAAATTAAAAAGGCCAGTTATACGTGGTAGAGCCACGCTGCAGCTATATTATGGTTGTAGCACGAATGGGTCGGCTCGACCAGGGTACTTCCTTTATTGCTGCACTGCCTTCTATGTGGTTTTATGTTTGTAAGCGAAATAAAACGGAGCCTAAATCACGCTATCAAAGTTGTGCTACACGCATTGGTCGCTCTTCAGGCTGATCACCTTACCCGGCGGGAGATCTCCCTTTTTCTTTTCACGGCCAGACTAGTCTATCCACAGTATTTAGTCGTACATAGTCGCATCAAAAAACACTCCCTTACCTTACTTCGTCATCATACGTCAACCCTTTTTTCTTTCTTTTCTTGTCTTTTTAAAAAATTCGGAACACTAGAATTTTCCCATGCAAGGACAAACATCCAGACCCGAAACAATTACTTGTGGGTCATACAAACTCTTGTTTCGTGCGGGATTCGAACTCGCATCCCTTAGCCCTTAGCGCTGTAACTCAATGCTCCTGCCCCTGCCCCTGCGTCACGGAGCGTTCAACCCTTGCGAAACATACTTGTATATTACTATCACTCTAAAGTGTCAGGGAGACATGAATATAGACGAAAACAATAACATGTTTACTAAGTTGACCCTCGGAGCCAGTTTATCTTGAAACCGTCCTCATTAATATGTTTATGATTTGAGATAAGTATGCTCCTCGCAATGGACCATGTGGCGTAGTTTGAGATAATTATCTATTACTATAAACGCAAATAAAACACATTGCGCCGTTTTATACGTGGTAGAGCCACGCTGCAGCTATATTATAGTTGCAGCACGAATGGGTCGGCTCGACCGGGGAAGGACCACGCTCTCACAGAATATTAGCGTAAAATAGCAGTTTCGTTCGTTTCTAAGTAACGTATACTGCTGTGTTTCGTATGGTGAGTGTAGAGATCCGGAGATACTTTTTTACAGGAAACGAGGCATTCCATATTAGTATATACATACGCATCTTCCTTTTAATTCTTAATCGAGGACACATGTAGATCTATGGGCCACAGCATCCACTTACCATCAGGTGGACTGTGTGCTCGTTTGTTTCCCCTATTCTTTAAAAAAACCATTAGTTCGCATATAACATACAACAATAATATATAAGTGTACAACGTGCAACATACAAGGTGGTAGGATTCGTTTTCTTCTTGTCCGGGTAGGTAACATCCTCTCAACTTCATAGAGTATATACATAGGTTAGGAGAACCATGGAATATTGTCTAAAATAATTTAGTAAATATAACCTAGAAAAAGTCGCTGTGAAACACGTTGAGAATAATTTAGAAAATAAAAAATTTGAAAACAATACTTTAATTTAATGTTATAAAAAAGAATTATGGTGAAAGTCTGTGCAATAAAAAGTTTTTTAAAAATTTACCCTCTAGCCACAGTGGCGCCATCCTTATTAAGCGCTTTCTTACCTTACTTTTTAATAAAGAGACGGTTTTCCTTACCTCTCCACTTCACGCTCTACTTATTTCTGCTGTCAAATATCTTCTTCTCGCATTCTTCTGCTTTCATTGTCGTGTTCTGGTCTGAAGGGTAAAGAGAGCCAGTATAACTTCAGGTTCAGACTTTTGTTGTTACAGTAATCACTTACCCTTGGGTGAACTGTTAGTTGCTTGTCACTCCATTTTTATTAAAAAAAAATATTGTATTAACTATTTGGGCTCCAGTCAGAGGTTGCAAGAAAAGGAATAATTTTTACTTGCAAAAAAAAAAAATCAATTAATTTCAATAAATTTTACAATTGAGCCCCGGTTTATATTTTGAGAAGTGACAAGTGCGAGTGGTAAGTGCAACTGACGAATGTCAAGTGCTTAATGCGTATTTTATTCCCGCTTATCACTTGTCAATGCCTGTTCACACGCAAAAAGCACTTGTCATTTGCCAGTTGCACTTACTACTCAGAGTTGTTACTTCTAAAAATGTAAACCGGGCTTATTACAAACTAAGCGAGGTGACTCCAATTTGAAGTAAAATGATTTTACATGATCAAATAATAGAACTAGGCGAAGGCAGGAATCACGTTATGCTGACCTCGTGATTATCGTAAGCAGATGCAACGCAGCAAATTGCATAGATTAAAGCTGTATAATATATTAGCTGCGACGAACGATCATACAGTCCATCTGATGGTAACTGGATGCTGTGGCTCATAGACAGTGCAGATGTGTTGTCACCCTTGAGAACTAAGATGGTATGCCTCGTTTCCAGCAAAAAGAGTCTCCGGTTCTGTACACTCACCATACGAAACAAAGCAGCATTAGGGTCACAGTTCATTAGAGCTACCCAGCACCCGACCCTCACCGCCTCGCCTCGAGCGGTTGGTATTCTTCGTATGGATTTGTATGGGGCTGCGCTCACTACATCAACTCCGTACCATCACCAAATCGCCTCACATGCGAGGTGTCCACGCGCGGACTGCGAGTGCCTCGAAGCGCGAAGCGCGAGCTAGCAAAGCGCGATACACGCGAGTGCGATGTGGCGCTCTCGAAATGAAGGGTTGGTGCCCTTCATTTCGAGCCTTTCTTTCTAATGTGTCGGACGCATTGTTGTTTGTTTTTAAAATGAACAAAGAAAAACTTATAGAAGAAGTTCGGAAGTATAATTTATTGTATGATTTAAGGGTCACTTGTTGTCCACGCGAGGTCCACTCGTTGACGACGCGAGGTCCACTCGATGACCACGCGAGGTTCACTGGTAACAAAGCGGCGTGCACCCGTGGTCCATCTGTCGACTACGAGTGGACGCCTGTGACGAGGCGGTGAGGGTCGGGTGCCGGGTGGCTCAAATGAGCTGTGACCTTTACGCTGCTATATTACGCTGGTGTTTGTGACCCATTCGTACTACAACCATGATATAGTTGCGGTGTGGCTCTACCACGTTAAAAGTGATTTCGAAGCCACATACCAAAACCTTGTGAGAAATCTGGGTACAATAATGTAACATATTACAATAATCTATATTATATATCTTTTCATAATACTAATATTTACATAATATCTACATAATTATGTACATTAATTTATTAAAATAGACATGCCAGTTTTACTTTTTACGCTGTAAAATAATATTCTATAATGATTTTTTAAATTTACGCGAACACTACACATTGAATAAAACTAAATTTACGGATTCTATCGCGTTTATTTAACTGATTTTAACTTAATAAGTTTTAAATTCCCGACGTTTCGGGTGCTTTACAGCAACCATGGTCACGGGGAGGACTGAGTAGTTTGACGTCCCAATGTCATTGTTAGCCCGGCTACCTTCAGTTTTTGAATATTAATTTTTGGTCCGATTTACGCAAAACGAACTTACATTATCTTGAAGTCTTGCAGTGGTATGCTTGGGTTTGGGTTTAATTTTGTTAATTATAGGATCCCAAGCAGATGGCAGCACCCAACCATCTTCTCTATTGAAATTAGGATGTTTTTTTAATTTCAATAGCCTCGCGTATCATCCTTGGTAGGAATCGGTGTTCTTTTGCGAGGATTTGTGGTTTATCAAATCTGATGTAATGGTGGGGACGATCTTGAACATGTTCACAGACTGCAGACTTCCCGGACCGTCGGTGATTCACGTCATCTATATGTTCTTTCACGCGGGTTTTTATGGATCTTTTTGTTTGACCTATGTAAGAGAGACCACATTCACAACCTAACTTGTACACTCCTGCATCTTGTAGAGGGATATTACACTTGAAGGATGGTCAAAATTGACTAATTTTCTTCGGCGGCTTGTAGTGTGTTTTAATGAAAGCTCGCTTCAAGATGTAGCCAGCCTTGTCTGTGACTCCTTTGACATATGGTAGTACAGCAGGCACACGCTCGACTGTGGTCGGCTTCACTCGGTCACTGTGACGTAGGCGCGGGATCCGAAGCTTGTTGTCTTGCAACACTTGCTTGACATGCTGCAGCTCGGCAGCCAGGTGTTTACTGTCACAGATCCCTCGTGCTCTCTGAAACAAAGATTTACCTACGGTAACTAACTGTGAAGGATGATGGTGAGATTCACCATTTAAATATCGGTTGATATGGGTCTTTTTTCTATACACAGTGTGACCAATAGTGTTATCAGGATTTAGAATGACTAAAACATCTAGGAAAGCTAAAGAATTATTTGCCTCTAACTCCATTGTGAATTGTATTTTAGAGTTTATAGAGTTAAGGTGGATTAAAAATGCAGTTACTTTGTCATATGGTAAAATTGTGAAGATGTCGTCTACGTACCGCTTGTAGAATCTTGGATTTACAGGAGCATTAAGAAGGGCTTTTTCCTCGAAGTCCTCCATAAATGTGTCGCCGACTATGGGAGATACAGGTGAGCCCATCGCCACACCATCTACTTGCTTGTAGAACTCTTCCTTCCACAATAGATAGCCAGATGTGAGGCAATGTTTGAGTAATACTGCATATTCAGCAGGCATGTTGTTATCTTCTAGCTTCCTGGTTACAATTGAGATGCAGTCTTCAATAGGTAGGCATGAGAATAGTGACTGAACATCAAAACTGACCATAGTTTCATTATCAGCGACATGTAGGTCTTTTATCTCACTTTTATATAATATTCTATCTTAGATTCCCTGTACAACAGGCGAATCATCATTATTTTCATTTATATGGAAATCTGCATTTTATAATATAATACGATTACGCAAGTACTCTGTTACAAATATACACAAGAAAATTCGACATTTAAGATAATAACATTATGAATGGGCTATGAAATCGAAGTATAGGATTTAATTAAAATAAATTAACGTTTCTAAACGTTAACGT
Organism: Parnassius apollo; assembly: GCA_907164705.1. Lineage (NCBI taxonomy): Eukaryota > Metazoa > Arthropoda > Insecta > Lepidoptera > Papilionidae > Parnassius > Parnassius apollo. Next base: position 664,382 of record CAJQZP010001568.1, on the reverse strand, counting down.
TTATGAGATGGGTTCAAAGTTTACGTAATTTTTGGAAAATTATGTTTTTCCATTTTATGGCGCTGTTACATTTGTTATAAATAAGTGACATAACACGTATATTATACTATAACACACTATAACATATATTACTTACGTAATTTGATTTCTGTTAGGTATGTACTTAATTTAAGGTAGGCATTAGATTGCAGCTTTCACTTCATTTTTTAATATTAATGATTATATTGTGCAGAATACCATAGTACCAATGACACCCATCATTGGTAGGTCCTGCGGTATTCTGCTTATACAACACGTCACAAAAACACTCAAGTTCCCGTTAAGTGCGTTAACAGGATCAGTATTCAAACGTATATGGAAATAATTTAACTTCGTAAAAGTAAACCAAAAAAAAAAATATTTTAAATAAATTTTTATTTGTGAATCGTATTTAGTTTTATTACACACGCACATCGGTAAATACTAATAATTCAGAGGTAATAAAACTAATTTTTTTTTATAGGATAGGATGACAAACGAGCACACAGTCCACCTGATGGTAAGTGATTGCTGTAGCCCATAGACATCTACATCAATCCTCGATTACGAATCAAAATGTAGATGCGTTGACACCTGTGGCCGTGGTAGGAAAAGGGAAGATCTCCCGCCGGGCAAGGTGTTCTGCCCGGGGAGCGGCCAACACTCCGTGTGATAGTTCGGAGATGTTCTATATATACTGTTTATGATTCGGAATGTTGATAGCGTGATTTAAGCTTCGATGTATTTCGCTTGTGGCGCGACGACAACACCGCCACATCACCCCCCTGCTCAGACCGGAGGTCGATAGTGCGTGAATGTGCAAGTTGCCAGGAGATTGCTTTGTAGTCTGCGGTGAGTCGAGAAGAAGGCAAGTAATCTGCGAGAGTGCCGTGAAGCAGAGGCGAGCAGTAAGGCTCAGAACCGTGCCGAACACTGTATGGCGCAGAGAGTAGCTTGAAGGAACAGGAAGCATTATTAATCCAGTGCTGCGTTGAACCTTGTGAAGCTAGATGGCTTGCAGGATATGAAGACTGCAGACGATATCTGCTCGGGAGCGAATGAGTGGGGTATTCTATGACGATGATGAAGCTTGAAGTTTCCGAAGGTTGTTTGGTTGCATGTTCAGATCACGTCGGGGTCACCACTGTGGCCGTGAAAGGAAAAGGGGAGATCTCCCGCCGGGCAAGGTGTTCTGCCCGGGGAGCGGCCAACACTCCGTGTGATAGTTCGGAGATGTTCTATATATACTGTTTATGATTCGGAATGTTGATAGCGTGATTTAAGCTTCGATGTATTTCGCTTGTGGCGCGACGACAGCACCGCCACACACCCGTGAGGACTAAGGTAGAATGCCTTGTTTCCAGTAAAAAGGGTCTCCGGTTCTCTACACTCACCATACGAAACACACTTAGCATTAAGCTCTATTTTACGCTGGTATTCTGTGAGAGCGTGGTCCTTCCCCGGTCGAGCCGACCCATTCGTGCTACAACTATACCTACTAATATAACTGCAGCTTGGCTCTATCACGTATAAAACAATTTGTAAATAAATTTGCACGTACAATTTGCAAATAAAATTTTATTTTAATTTAATTTAATTTTTTTACTGTTGCATTTTCCAAAGTAAAGTTATTTCTATATTTAAGTTATTTCTATAGTTTGAATACTGATTCTGATAATGCACTTAAGGGAAACCAAAGGGTTGTTGTTACATCTTATCTAAGGCAATTTGTCTGTATGGGAACCAATTGTTTGCCAGATAAATTCGGGAGCCAGTTGTAGATTACGTTGTTGTGGTTATTTTGTACTTTACTTAGAATATGATATACAGTGTATAGTTTGCATAACTCGTTAATTGGTTTGTTTGTAAGACCGTCCGTTAGTTCTTTCATTAGTTTGATGTACTGATTAACTGAACGTTTTTATCCAAATTAGTGTCTTTCTAAATCTTCACGACGGTTAAAAAATCATCATCACTTATCATAATACAAAAGTACCAATTCCGCGCGAATGAAGTCGACAACAAACATTCTTAAATCGTAATATTATGTCATATGTAGTTCCACGCATTTCTAAAACAGTTTTGACCTAAAGGTATTACACTTATGCAAGGTTTCGTCGAGACAACATCCCACTCCGGAATATCTTGATAAAGCTTGCGTTATAAATGCTATAAATATCTATAAATAAAATTTAACTGTCTGTCTTATAATATTGAAATATACGCCTAAGACGTAATTTAATTACGTCTTAATTTTTTTTAAATGTTTGTGTCTCTGTTTGTGTTCAAGCTAATCTTCGGAATGGTAGAATCATTTTTAATGAAACTTCACGCACAGATAGAGAGAAATATCAGGAAGAATCTAGCCCGTGTATTATTCCATAAATATAGGAATCACTTTGAATAAAACCACTTATACGGATTTTATCGCGTTTCATTAACTTATTTTTAAATCTCGGCGTTTGGGGTGCTTTGCAGCACCCTGTAATTAATCCTGTAATTAACAAAATTAAATCCAAACCCAAGCACACCATTGCGAGACTTCAAAATACTGTAAGCTCGTTCTGCGTAGATTGGACCGAAAATTAATAAAATAAACGAAACCTGATGCGGGCTAACTGAGACATTGTGACGTCAAAAATCTCAGTTCTCACCGCGACCATGGGTGTTGTAAAGCACCCAAACGTCGGGAATTAAAAATAAGTTAATGAAATGCGATAATGTCCGTATAAGTGGTTTATTCAATGTGTAGCGTTCGCGTAAATTTAATTTTTATTTTTTTATTACTTAATTATTTTTGAAAACACGAAAATATGATAACGAAAATATGGTCCTTGATTACCTTAAACCTAAATTACGCCACGTTAATAAATCATTCCTAGTCGAAGCCGGGACCGGGACGGGTCGCTATTCTTTAACTTAAAATCACGAGCACAGCAATTTCGTGATTATTTTGTCGGTCTAGTGGTTGTAGTAGTGCGACTGCTCATCATGAGGTCCCGGTTTCGGATCCCGGGTCAGCCTAAAAAGAAAATCAGTTTATTGAGTTTTTGAAAGAGAAATTCTCGGTAAATGCCCGGAGTCAGGAAGTTGGCGGTGTCTCATACCCGTGCTTCGGAAAGCCCGTAAAGCCGTTGGTCCTGCGACTGATCTCTCTCCGATCGTGTCGGTGTACCGTCCCATCGTATTATGAGAGTGAGGGAATAGAGAGTGCACCTGTGCTTGCGCATACACTTGAGTACCTACTATCAGCCTATCCTGAGCCGATGAGGCTGTTCGCCGTGACCGAAATTCAGTCTGGAAGAAATCGTATTTACTTTTTAACCGACTTCATAAAATGGATGAGGTTCTAAATTCGACTGTATTGTAATAATTTTTTAATCTATATTTCTTTATTGATCTAAGCGGACAAAATATGTAATTCCGCCTTTACTTAAAGTTTTAATATATCACGCCTGTTGCATTAAATTAGATAATATTTGAATTTTAATGTGAATTGATTTGGTAGGTGAATGAAAATTAGGTAATATTTATAACAAAATATATTTTTTATGTGATAGAGCCAAGTTGCGGCTGTATTATGGTTGCAGCACGAATGGATTGACTCGACCGGGGAACAACCACGCTCGCATAGATTACCAGCGTTATATTCGTGGTAGAATCAGCTGCAACTACATTATTCAATGGGTCGGCTCGACCGGGGAAGGACCACGCTCTCACAGATTACAAGCATAAAATAGCAGTTTAATGCTGCTGTGTTCTGTATGGTGAGTGTAGAGAACCTGAGACTTGTTTTAATGGAAACGAGGCATTCCATCTTAGTCCTCAGGGGTAACAACGCTTCTGTGTTTTGAGTCTTAGTAGAGGATAAATGTAGATGTTTATGGGCCGCACCATCCACTTACCATCAGTTGGACTTTGTGCTCGTTTGTCATGATTATACTATAGAAAATTGAAATATAACAACGTGACATAAACGAGCCTAACTGATAATCAGTGCATACTGAGTCAGGTTTACCCCGTGATTAGAGATATAGAAATTATTTTTGTTATATTCTTGTTATAAGTTTGATTCTATTGTTTTTAATATTATACTTATTTTTATTAGTGATTTCTGGATTTCGATAACATAGCCATCTACTGGGTCCAAATGTAAATCTAAATTATCTAGGGACCCATTCAACACACACACAAAAGATTTCATCAAAAAAAAATCGGTCGAGCCGTTTTTGAGTTTTAGCAAGACTAACGGACTGCAATTGATTCTTATATATAGAGATATTCTTTGTACTTTTGCTTAGCCATAAATATATGTTTTTTTAAAGGAAAAAATATAGCAAAATATTTATTTATTATGATGACGAGAACTGGCTGCCCTTTTTACTGGTAACAAAAATCAGTCTTTGGTTTTGAATTGTAGACATCGTGCTATGCCATGAAAAAAAAAACAAGCAAATTCGATAGGTGTAAAGTCCGTTGAAATGCAATGTTCTATAAAAAGCTGGTATTCAGAGACAAGAACTCACAAATTACTCCACAACCTCAAAAATGTGTGTTATACTCAAGTTGTTCTAAACTCTTTTGACACTTACTCGATGTTAGACTTTGAAGTCGAGGTTGACTAAGAATATTGGTGTAAGACTGTTTAACCTATTACTTTATGGAAAATAAATAGATTTTTAGATCTTAAAAATAAATAACTACATTTAACCTGTAGCGACAATGACCTGCAAAAGTCAAACAACTCGACCTGTGGCAAAAAGTAGTGTCCTCAAGCGTGCGTTTTCAATGCTGACTCATGTTTTTGTATAAAAGCTTCGTGAACTGGGTAACCAACCTCTCTACCACTTTTTGCAACAAAACGTAACCAGCTTCAGTTTAATGTATGTTTACATTTTAAATAATTGGGTTTAGAAAGATTAGCTTGCGATAAGTTTGAGATTTTAATCTTACTTCTGTGATAGTCTTACAATTTTATTTAGTTCTTTTTTGTGGTTGACGTGACTATTTTGCTTTTCTTAGTATATTTATGTATTTATTTAACTCGTGACTTCGTTCGCGTGATATTGGTACTTTTGCTATGATAATTGATGACGAATTATCTGTATTTTAAATTATCGCGAAAATTTAGAAAGACACTAAACTGGATAAAAACATTCAGTTAATCAGTCAAACAAACCAACGAACGGAAAAACGAACAGGAAAACGAATTGGGCAAGCTACGCTTGAGTTTGATATCTATACAAATATATTAAATTGAAGAGTGATTAATGATTTCTTAAATTTACGCGAACACTACACATTAAATAAAACTATTATTTACGGATTTTTCCGCGTTTAATAACAACTTTAATTTATTTTTACTATCCCGACGTTTCGGGTGCTTTACAGCACCCATGGTCACGGGGGGGGGGGACTGAGATGTTTGACGTCCCAATGTCATAGTTAGTCCGGCTACCTTCAGTTTTTGAATATTAATTTTTGGTCCGATTTACGCAAAACGAGCTTATAGTATCATTCATATATCATATCATTGAAGAGTGTTTGTAATATGAAAATAACAGATTTTTCCTGAATTCATATATATATATTTATAACAATTTTTTACATTTTTGTCTGCCTGTCTGCTTGTACCGGGCGGGTTAGCGGTGAAGGGGTAACGCACATATTGACCAAAACCGGCACTCTCCTTTCTAACACTAAAAGCGACTCGCTAACATAGACGTTTCACATTAAACCAACCAACAAATTTTTATGGTCAAGTTTTCAAAAATAAAGTTACTTCTATACATTTGTATACTGATTATGATAACGCACTTAATGGGAACCACAGGGTTTTTGTTACATGTTGTACGATCTTTCAATTTGACTTTAAAACTTTAAATTGAAAAGAAGAAGACAACCTTTTAGTGATACGCCTATGCAATATCGATTACCTATTCGTTTGATTGTGCGATTCGGTAATCGATTACTAAATAGTTTTTTTCCAAATATAAAGCTGCGTTGGCGGTTACGGTTGTAATTGTGTTGCTTTTGCTTGTAAACTTAATGACTTGTTACCACAAAGTGTTAATAAAAATAGTTTAGGTAAGTTAAGCATTAGCAATAACCGCACCAAAGGTGTGGTAATTTTTGCAATAGGCACACATATTATGGAAAGAGTGTGTACTGTATGGAGTCTGGGAAATTAAGAAACAAATATATTTTTTAAATATAGAGTAAGGGCGACAAACGAGCACACAGTTGATGGTAAGGTGATGCCACATGGTGATGTCTATGGGCCACAGCCCATAGGTATCTACATCTATCCTCAATTAAAAACCAAATGCTGCTTTGTTTCGTATGGTAAGCGTAGAGAACCGGAGACCCTTTTTAATGAAAACGAGGCATTCCATCTTAGTACTCAGAGGTGGCAACGCATCTGCACTTTGATTCTTTATTGAGGATAAATGTAGATGTCTAGGGGCCACAGTATGCACTTACCATCAGGTGGACTGTGTGCTCGTTTGTCATTCTCTACTACAAAAAAATTGCGGATGCGTTGTTACCTCTGAGGACTAAGATGAAATGCCTCGTTTCCAGTAAAAGGGGTTTCCGGTTCTCTACACTCACCATTCGGAACACAGCTTTAATTACACAGTATTAAGCTGCTATTTTACGCTGGTATTCTGTGAACGCGTGTATCTTCCTCGGTCGAGCCGATCCATTAATGCTACAACCAGAAATCGATATATTTAAAAAGTGTATAGATGGCAGATTTTGACAGTATTAATTTAAATTTTACATTTGGACATAGAAACATACATATAAAACAAAAACATAATAATATACTACACTCCGATTTTCGGTCACGGCCGCCAATCTAAACGGAGATTAACCATCTGAGCAGGACAGCATTATTGTACACAAGTGAGTACAATCACAGGTGCACTCATTATTCCTTTACTCTCATGAGATGCTAAGGGAGTTTTGTCGACACGGAATTGGTTTAAGTCAGTCTGAAAAACTTTTATGTCTACGAAGTACGGGTGTTGGTAATGCCGTTCTCATTGGTTCGGCTCGGACGACGCGACGAGAGATCAGCCAACGGCGAAACGAGCAGTTTGCCAATTAGCTGATCGCATTCGTGCAGCGCCAATAGTAGCCGAATGCTCGCGTTGACGTGTTTAAGTTTCCGCAGCAGCCGAACGACGCCAGAGACGGACTCTCGATCGAGATCGAACTATGTTTAAATGATGAAGAACGGCGGAGAAGACGGCCGTACGGCGTTGAATAACTGTCGAATGTTTCCGTCGCGATGACCGTCTGGAGGAGGCGACTGCTAAACGTAAGAGAACAGCCGTCGCGGCGGGCGTTTTGGAGAATCGACTGCCGAATGCAAGTGAAGACCAGTCGCGATGACTCTTCGAAGTTGTTGAATGCTGATCGCTTTCGAATAGTCGTCGCAAAAGCTGATCGGCGTTAAGCTGAGTGGTCTCGGCTTACCTCCGTTCCGCGTCGATAAATGTGGGGACTTCGGGTTGCTACTTAAAATTTCTTGACAGACAGTGCCCAATAATTGATTCTGGTACAGGTATTCGAACCCGGGGTCCAAATGAGGGGCAGTAGCGTTTACTACTACTAGACTGACGTGACAATCTTACATAATTTACCATAAAATTACGCTACTTTTGGGGTCGTCGTGTAAAAGCAGTGTATAGGTACATAGATATTACTACCATGTAGAGGCGCTGTAAGATAATCTTCTACTCCATTTTATCACGTGGGTGTCGTAAGACACGAAGAAAAAATTGACACAGGACATGGGCAGTAGCATCTTCCTTATAACAATTTAGTAATAATACAAAACTGCATTTGCCAACCCACTGGTCAGGCCAGGCTTAGTAACTATGACAATTTTTTCTTGTATGAGGTGGTTTATAAAGGAGGGTTATGTCCAGCAGTGGAATTATAACAGGCTTTTTATAGAATAAGGGTGACAAACGAACACAATCCACCTGATGGTAAGTGGATGCTGTGGTCCATAGGCATCTATGTCTATTCTTGACTAAAAATCAAAATGCAGATGCGTTGTCACCTCTGAGGACTAAGATGGAATCTCTCGTTTCCAGTAAAAAAGGGTCTCCCGTTCTCTACACCCGATTTTACATTATACGAAACACAGCAGCTGCTATTTTACGCTGCTATTCTATGAGAGCGTGGTCCTTATGATGAAGATGATGATGAAATAACCTAAAACAAAAATTCACTCACATCCCATTCGTAATAACTGTCGTCTCTCTGCCATGTTCGTTGAGCAACGATTGCGATATGAAAAAAAAAAAAAAGAATTTCGCCAGGCAATTATAGATGTTCGTTGCGTTAAAAGCGCATAACAATAGGTTAGTGCGTTCGAGATTCCTGTCCATTATAGTGATGTGCCAGTTAGAGATCAGATATTTGTAATAATGTTATTATTTCACAACTCGGACACGAAGCGATGTGGTTGTTCACTGATCTACCTAAAGTACGTTGTCTTTTTAGCATAACTTGGTATCCTTCCTTATTTTAGTGCAACTTACCCGGTAATCTTCTTCTTGTTGTTATTTAATTATTTTTCTGACCTTGCTCCAACAGATTACCACTTTGTCCAGAATTTGCACAATTTCCTTCAAAGAAAAAACATCCGATGAGGCAGTCAAACCGCCTCAAAGATTTCATTGATTCTCACACCCGCTCTTTTTCGGCATAAGAATCAATGAACTGCCTATGAAATAGCGAACATGCATAAATAACAATGGTATAAACTTTGATTGGTTAAATATTTAATTTCATAAAACATTTTTCGTTTTGCATTTTCCATGTAAAACGCTAATTTCATATGTAAGTACCCAATATATATTATTCCTACCAATTTTTAATACGAATTATTAACTTTAACTGGAATATTATTTTTGTATATAACACTTAAAAATTAGTAAAAATAATAAAAAATATCAAAAACTATTTAATTTTAAATGTTTTAAACATATAAGCTAAATTAGCCATAGTAGTTCAGGGATTTAGCGCACGCTGTGAAGTTTATAGTACGCGATCAGCGATCACCGGAAGCAGCAATGAAATAGTCAATCGCAATTTTAAATTATTAGGTGTGAATTATGATATTAAAACAAGAGTACCACTGGGTTTCTTCCCTGTTCTTCCTAAGGCGGAGGTTTCTTCCGGATCAATAATTGAATACTAAGAAATATTTATTACTTGTTATCCATATAGAATAAAAATATTCAATTCTATTCCATTCTATGATCTTTAGAGACCACAAAGCTGCACGTCACTAGCATCTTTTAATTTTGCAGCAACCAAGCATGGATATACATAGAAATATAGACAAACACGACTATAAATAAGGAAATTAGACTAAACCGCTTCTAGTTGCCAATTTTGAGGGTTTTGTAATAGTATGAATGGAAATTATTTCTCAGGCTGCCTCTTGTACGGATGTTGAGTAATAACAAAGTTCACGTGCAGCATCGGACATCTTGTTATTGCTTGTATCATAATTGTGTTAAGTAACGTGATTTTTATCGTGATATATGTATTCAATGTAATTTTTGTACGCGGTGTAGCCACGCTGCAGATAATATGTTATGGTTGCCTCACGTATGGGAAGAACTACGCTCTCACAGCGTAACGAAGTAGATTGATACTGCTGTGTTTTGTTTGGTAAGTGTAGATTTGGAAACATTTTTTTACAGGAAATGAGCCATTCCATCTGTCTTCAGGGGTGACAACGCATCTGCATTGTTAATTGAGGATAGATGTAGATGTCTACGGGCTATCACATCTAATTACCATCGGGTGGATATGTGATTATGTGCTTGATTGTAACCATTATTCTATAAAAAATGATTAATTGTTCACTTTCCATTTAAATGTTTTTTAATTGCAATAATACTCTTTATTCGCCTGAAATATTATGGTAAATATATCTACAGATGTTTTTGTTTTGTTAATCACAAGTGTTTTGTTATTTAAATGCACAGCGCGGAAATTTAATTTAAATCATGGGTATATAAATAAGGATGAGAAACAAGCAATAAATTCACCTGTAACTGGTAAGGGGATACTGTGGCTCATAGACATCGATATTTATCCTGCATGAGGTATCAAAATGCAGATGCATTGTCACCTCTGAGGACTAATTCCCGTTTCCTATTTTCAAGAAACATTTCCTTCTCTGTAACGATCCGTTTTATTACAAAAATTAAAAGAAGTTTATATTAATAACTATTCATATAGCAACTTAGGATAACTTAGAGTTTTCGTCCACTTTATTTACTGCAAAACGGAAACTCGGTAAATGAAAACGTACCATTTTTAACTATAGAAACATGGCATAACGGGGATTGACTTAGTCTAGACCAAGTGAAACTGCTCACAGCTAAGCAACTTTAATTCATTGAAGATATGGGGCTTAGCAGTGAACCTTCAACAGCGATGACAATAAATCCTACTGGTCGCAGTTATATTGGTCTTGTTAGAACTGTGTAGTTGCTCGCACAAAAAAAAATAAAAGAAAAAAGATTGAACGAGGTAAATATGACGGCAAGAACACAAAAATAACGCAAACAAAATGACGGCTCCGTAACGCCGTAGGCATAGCAGTGAGTTGCAACGCTGGGGGCCGCGAGTTCAAATCCCGCATGAAATAAATATTTGCATCTTCTACGAATAATTTTTCCTAAATATGAATCCTATTGTTTTGGTAACGTTTTGTAAATACAGAAAAAAAAAACATGTACTTCGTATTTCGACGTATTATTACAATAGTAGTACAAATAATATGTGGAGAACCACACAATATAGAGAAAACTCTAAGGCAAGATGTTGTGTAAAATGATATTATAAAATTAATTTAGTTGAAAATTATTATCCATAAATGTTTACAAGTTTACGTAAGTAAGTTACGTTTATGAAAGTTATTACGAAGGAAATAGGGACCTACACGTTAATGAAACTGAAAGAAAGTGCATAGCAAGCTGCGTAAAATTAGGAACATCAAGTTTTTGCGTGTGTTTATGCTTCAGAATAAGGTATTTTAGAAGCTTATCCCCACCTATAATATATGTACATTGGAATAGTGAAGCAGCTGAAATATTTGGCACCGAATTCCGCCATACAAAAGTTTAGTGTTTTCGATTAAAATATAATCCTTGAAATAGTTAAAATCGAATAATTACATGTACGGAACAAAAATGAGCAAATTATCATTATTAAAAAAAACATGGTACTCAAGTGCACAAGGTCTAAAATTTATGAAGCGTGGGCTCGGACCAGCTGCTGACGCAAATCTAACGAATTATTTTAAAAAGTATACACATTGCTCCAGTCCGTTGATGATATGACTACGCAAAGTTAAATTATCAATTTAATAACAGATATTGCAAAAAAAAGCTTATAAATCGCTCAAAAACGCAGTTTCTTTAAATTTGTCGAAATATGTGCCAATTTTATCACCCCTCGGAATAAGGTGCTTTTACCTTACCTTTGAAGAATTCACCAATGCCCGTCATTATGATTTCTATAGCAGTATAGCATTTAAGAAATTTTAAGTACAGTGACAATAATGGCCGAAATTAATAAATTTTTATTATAAGAACTTCAAGTAAGAAAATTAAAGTTACAGTCTATATTATACTTCCTTTATTTTAAAAAAAATTGAGAAAAGTTTTCGGGTTTATTACATATTCTGTGTACACCTTGATAAATCGCATTGAAGTGGAGACGAGTAAGGTATATTTCATAAGGATATGTACGTTAGCCATCTGCGCTGTATACAGGAATATAGTGCACGAGTGTACGCGCAAGCAGTTGTGTACCCTCCATTCCCACACTCTCACAGTCCGAACGGGTAACAATTCTGTCGTTAGACCAACGGGGCAGTTAAACTTAACAGATACGTAGTAAAAGCTAAAACATTTAGCAAGAGGCAATAACCCAGACCACAAATGTTAGAGTCATTAAAATATTGGCAAGACGTTAAGTGTGGGTTAAGTTAGCCAGATGATTGTCTGTAACAAGTTTTTGCTATCCATCCATCAATTTTGATAGTCGAAATCACCATTAATAATGTATATGAGCCACGTTGACACTATATTATGGTTGCAGCACGAATACGTCGGCTTGACCGCAGAAGGATCAAGTTCTCACAGAATACCAGCGTAAAATAGCAGCTTAATACTGCTGTGTTTCGTATAGTGAGTGTAGTCCGGTCATTCGAATGTGTCGAAATTTTGACGAGCTTAGAAATCGTAACGCTGATCTGGACATTTTCAATTCTAATATTTCACAATTTAGATATGTAATTGCTACATTAAATATGTAAATTTCACGAAAATCATAAAATAAGTTCTTTTTTTTAACTGTCACTAGTACTATATATTATTAGTTTATTTTTCTGTCATACTTGTCATATTTATTTTGCTGTGCACACTTTATTAGATTATAGACTAGTTATAATATTTTTGTTACTGTAAATGTGTTTTGTATTGTCTTCAATCTGTTTGTGTGCCTTATTAATAAAATAAAAAAAGTTGAGAACCGGAGACCCGTTTTACTGGAAACTAGGCATTCCATCTTAATCCTCAGAGGTGACAACACATCTGTATTTTGATTCTTAATCAAGGTTAAATGTAGATGTCTATGGGCCACAGTATCCACTTACCATCAGGTGAACTGTGTGCTCGTTTGTTACCCTTAAAAATACGTGCATCGTATATACATTTTGAATTCGCTACTTTTACTAGCGTGTTAAAACTTTCCGAAACCGATTTTCGATAAGTACCTAATTTGTTCTAAAAACGTAATACCTCAACACTAGAATTTTCTCTCATATCGTGGGGTCAGTTTACTCGTACTAACATAAATTTCACAAAGACGAACATCCAAACCCGGAACTCTTAGGCCATACAAATACTTGTTCCGTGTGGGATTCGAACCCGCGGCCCTTAGCGCTGTAACTAATTTTAACAAGTAGAGGACTACGAATACCTCGTTGTCAGTGGATAGGGTCTCCGGTTTTCACCGTACGAAACATGGCAGTAATAATGATTTCTTAAATTTACGCGAACACTACACATTGAATAAAACTAAATTTACGGATTTTATCGCTTTTATTTCATTACTTTTACTTTTTTTTAATTCCCGACGTTTCGGGTGCTTTACAGCAACCATGGTCACGGGGGGGGGGGACTGAGATGTTTGACGTCCCAATGTCATAGTTAGTCCGGCTACCTTCAGTTTTTGAATATTAATTTTTGGTCCGATTTACGCAAAACGAGCTTATAGTATCATGAAGTCTTGCAGTGGTATGCTTAGGTTTGGGTTTAATTTTGTTAATTATAGGATCCCAAGCAGGTGGCAGCACCCATCCATCTTCTCTATTGAAATTTGGATGTTTTTTAATTTCAATAGCCTCGCGTATCATCCTTGGTAGGAATCGGTGTTCTTTTGCGAGAATTTGTGGTTTATCAAAACGAATATAATGGTGGGGACGATCTTGAACATGTTCGCAGACTGCAGACTTCCCGGAGCGTCGGTGCTTCACGTCAGCTATATGTTCTTTCACGCGGGTTTTTGGGTATGGGTTACCAAAGATACACAAACCAAACGCTCCACTACGTCCTATAGTGAGCCAGATCGATTCACCAACTTATAAGCTGGCACAACACTTGGCAAAAGTACTGTCACCACTGAGAGGACATACCAGAACACACACAAAGGATTCATACCATTTTGTTAGTGAGATAAAAGACCTACATCTCGCTGACAATCAAACTATGGTCAGTTTTGATGTTCAGTCACTATTCACATGCCTACCTATTGAAGACTGCATCTCAATTGTAACCAGGAAGCTAGAAGATAACAACATGCCTGCTGAATATGCAGTATTACTCAAACACTGCCTCACATCTGGCTATCTATTGTGGAAGGAAGAGTTCTACAAGCAAGTAGATGGTGTGGCGATGGGCTCACCTGTATCTCCCATAGTCGCTGACATATTTATGGAGGACTTCGAGGAGAAAGCCCTTCTTACTGCTCCTGTAAATCCAAGATTCTACAAGCGGTACGTAGACGACACTTTCACAATTTTACCATCTGACAAAGTAACTGCATTTTTAAACCACCTTAACTCTATAAACTCTAAAATACAATTCACAATGGAGTTAGAGGCAAATAATTCTTTAGCTTTCTTAGATGTTTTAGTCATTCGAAATCCTAATAACACAATTGGTCACACTGTGTATAGAAAAAAGACCCATACCAACCGATATTTAAATGGTGAATCTCACCATCATCCTTCACAGTTAGCTACCGTGGGTAAATCTTTGTTTCAGAGAGCACGAGGGATCTGTGACAGAAAACATCTGGCCGCCGAACTTCAGCATGTCAAGCAAGTATTGCAAGACAACAAGCTTCGGGTCCCGCGCCTACGTCACAGTGACCGAGTGAAGCCGGCCACAGTCGAGCGTGTACCTGCTGTATTACCATATGTCAGAGGAGTCACAGACAAGGTTGGCTACATCTTGAAGCGAGCTTCTATTAAAACATACTACAAGCCGCCGAAGAAGATTAGTCAATTTTTACCATCCGTCAAGTGTAATATCCCTCTACAAGATGCAGGAGTGTACAAGTTAGATTGTGAATGTGGTCTCTCTTACATAGGTCAAACAAAAAGATCCATAAAACCCGCGTGAAAGAACATATAGCTGACGTGAAGCACCGACGCTCCGGGAAGTCTGCAGTCTGCGAACATGTTCAAGATCGTCCCCACCATTACATTCGTTTTGATAAACCACAAATTCTCGCAAAAGAACACCGATTCCTACCAAGGATGATACGCGAGGCTATTGAAATTAAAAAACATCCAAATTTCAATATAGAAGATGGATGGGTGCTGCCACCTGCTTGGGATCCTATAATTAACAAAATTAAACCCAAACCTAAGCATACCATTGCAAGACTTCATGATACTATAAGCTCGTTTTGCGTAAACCGGACCAAAAATTAATATTCAAAAACTGAAGGTAGCCGGACTAACTATGACATTGGGACGTCAAACATCTCAGTCACCCCCCCGTGACCATGGTTGCTGTAAAGCACCCGAAACGTCGGGAATTAAAAATAAGTAAAAGTATTGAAATAAACGCGATAAAATCCGTAAATTTAGTTTTATTCAACGGCAGTAATAAGCTGATATTTACGCTAGTATTCTGTGAGAGAGTGTGTGGTCGAGACTGATCGAGTCGAATTTGCGGCGTGGCTCTGCCACGTAGTAAAAAAAACACTATAAAATTAGACAGTGGCCTTTAAAGAAATGAAAATTTATTTATTAGGAACTGGATTTTTAAGCAGCTTTAGCACGTGGTCTGCGACCTTGGTGCGGAATAGAAATGACCACAAACCTGCTTTTATCAACATTATTTGATGATATGTAAATGCAGCGATAAAAAACGAACTCTGTGAGCTAAGAAGCGAAATATTTCTAGACTTTTCCTGTATATTTTCCGTTACTAAAAATGTTGAACGAACATATTTCTAATGTATTTTCTATAACTCGCTGTCGTGTATGTCTATTCGAGTTTCAAATTGCACAGGGAAAGATTATTAAAAGTTTTTTTATGGTTTTTTAAGTGGTAGAGCCACGTTGCATCAATTTTATAGTTGTAGCACGAATGGGTCACCATGACTGGGGCAGAATCACGCTCTCACAGAATATCAGCGTAAAATAGCAGCGTAATGCTGCTGTGTTTCGTATGGTGAGTGCAGAAAACCAGAAACCCTTTTTATTGGAATCGAGATGTTCCATTTTAGTCCTCAGGGGTGACAATGCATCTGCATTTTGATTTTTAATTGAGGGTAAATGTGGATGTCTGTAGGTTACAGCATCAACTTACCATCAGGTAGACTGTGTGCTCGTTTATCACGCAATGCTATATAAAATAAGATTGGATCAAAATTGAACCATGTTGTGCAGAAAAGATCCATCCGACAAACTGGCCCAAATAATGATACAGGGGATTTTTTTGAAAAATAACAAGTAACCCAATAATCAACATTCAATTTACTTATTAACTATATACATAACATGGAGCATCTGCCACAAGAAAATGCTTTTTCTTTTAAATCTGAATAACTTTATGTGTTTGTGGGTTGGATCATTTCTGCTTAACACGGTGCAATTAATCGTCAAAAGCTAAAGGTACTCCGCGTTAAGTTTGACATCGGTACTTTGAAAACGTCAGTCCCCCTGTGTCTAAAACATCGGAAATTAAAAGTAGATAAAATCAAAAGTGATAAAATCCGCAAAGACAGTTTTATTCAAAATAACTTTATGTAAAAACACGTTTCCAAATTCACATCTCTGTCGATTTGCGAATAAATAAATTTGTACATCGTGTTCGACGTCTTGTTACATAATATGTTGTTTAACGATAATTTTTTTAATGCCTTTAACGTTAAACATTCTAATGATTCAGTACTCTAGCAGAGTTATCATCCCTGCTTTATCATTATCAAAAATGCCAGTAATCAAACCATGAGTGTCCGACAGAGGAATATGAAACAGGAGATGAGTAGCAGCATCTTTCTGATACATATAGATAACATCTCTCCGCTCCTCCGAGTCTTTGAGGGGCGCCTAGCTTGTATATTATTTATTTATTCATAGGATACCAGCAGTGCATACATTATTACATTTTTTTTTGAAAGTAAGCTTAATCTAACAAGTACTATAAACTATAAAATTAAGACAAAGCAAAGTTTCAATAGCTAATAAAGAAGTATGTAGCAAAACATGATCATCATCTTCATCATTACAGCCCTTCTCCAAGAAATGCCACAAAACACGGTTCTGAGACACCTACATCCATCGACTTCCTGCAAGTCTACCAGGTCGTTACTCCTAGTGGGGGGTTGCCCTACACTTCTACTACCGGCACGAGGCTGCCATTCGAGAACCTTTTTTCCCCATCGGTTGTCGGTTCTACGAGCTATATGGCCGGCCCAATACCATTTCAGCTTACTTAATCCGATCACTCTGGTTCTACTGCGGATATCCTTATTTCTAAGTTTATCACGCAGAGAAACCCCGATTATAGCCCTCTCCATAGCTTGCTGAGCGACCTTGAGCATTTCTCATACGGCCAACAGTGGAGGACCACGTTTCAGATCCATAAGTCATCATTAGCAACAGCAACACGCACTGGTTCTACAATCTCGTTTTCAGGTTTTGAGGTATACCTTACGAGATGATGTGTCGCAATTTCCCGAACGCTGCCCAGACGAGTTGAATCCGTCGATTGACCTTTCGGTCGAAGTTGAACATTTCTAATCGGACTATTTGTCCTAAGTAAACATATTCGTCAACAACTTCGAGCGTAGTACTCCCAACAACTACCAGCATAGATATATCGCAAAACATAACTAAAGATAATAGCACATAACCAAGTAGCAGCCGATAAAGGACATGATGTTAGATTAGACACAGTATATTATTGGCTGTGTTATGATGATGATGATGATGATGGTGAAATTTCAGTAAAATCTCAAATAACCAGAAACTGTATGAAATACGTTTAATTACTTAATACTATAATACCTAATAATATATAACTAACCTCGGATCAATAATAAACTTAAAGCTTAAAAGTTCTGTAAATTTGAACGTACAAACATTTACGAATGATTATTCGAATCGGATTACAATGTGGGTGTCTTCAAGGCGAAGGAGTATTAGCTTTTACTGAGTCAATGCGCTACCATCTACGGCTTTGCATTTCCTATTACGAAAGAATAAAACGTTCGGACTTAATGCCATGAGGAATTCTCTACCAGTCAACCCATGGAGTGATGAGAATTCGACGTAGGTGTTGCAATATTGAATAAAAATGAAATAAAAAAGATAAGTAAAAACAATTAAACAAAATTATGTTGATATTTAAGTACATGAATTATACGAATATATATGAATATAACACAAAACATATATTATGTTATTACAAAAACGCGTTAATCGGAATGTGACTGTCGCCTCACAAGGCGCCAAAAAGTTATACGGCGTTACTTTTGAACTTGACGCCGCCTTTGTGGGTGTCGCCACATTTATGATTGTATTAGTTGACGAAGTTATGAGGTCATTGCATGTTTATAAAAGTAAAAGTCATCTCATATGCAACCCACTGACTGATTTTTGAGCACTATTTTTTATACGTGGTAGAGCCACGCTGCAGTTATATTATAGTTGTAGCATAAAAGGATCGGCTCGACTGGGGAAGGACCACGCTCTCACAGAATACCAGCGTAAAATAGTAGCTTAATGCTGCTGTGTTTCGTATAGTGAGTGTAGAGAACCGGAGACCCTTTTCACTGGAATAGAGGCATTCCATCTTGGTCCTCAAAGGTGAAAGCGCATCTGCATTTTGATTCTTAGCCGAGGGTATCCAGATACCATCAGGAGGACTGTGTGCTCGTTTGTCACCCTTATTCCATAGAAAAGGTATCAATACGAAGCTATTTGAGGTACCATTTAAAAAGTTAGGTGGAGTTACCTATAATATTTGGATTAAGGACGTCAAACAAGCCAATTCTTCTGTGACATAGGGTGCTGTACTCTAAATATTCGAAATATGTTTTCACAGGTGACGTAAAAATACTTTTTTTAAAGAATAAATGTGATAAGCGATCACCCAGTCGAACATATAGTAAGTGGATTCTGTGGTCTTTAGACAGCTACATTTTTCCTTGAAAAGGAATCAAAATGCAGAATGCGTTGTCACATAATATAGCTAAAGGGTTCGTTTTAGCGGTTAACGCGTAAACGTGTGTCTGTTAATTTGATTTTGTTGAAACTTGTGTGTGTTAATTTGTTTTTTATTGTGAGGGTTAAACTGGACTGAATTAAGTCGCCCCCAATTCGACACTTTGTTCAGCAAAGATTCGACTTCAGACACAAGTTTGTCCCGGTACTCGGTGACGTTTTCCCGAGAAATATTGGCTCGGCCGGTGTACAGAGCATCACCAGTGCTGTTGTAAATGCTCGTATAAGGGAGCGTCGATAAAATAGAGCGGGTTTGCTGGCGGGATGTTAACTGGAGAGCATACAGTAGCAGTTAGATGAGCAATAAATAACACTTCTTGAGAGTTTCTTCTTATTTTATTTCTTGATTCCTTATTATTACATTGCCGGATTTGGAATGTTTTACCACGAAAAACGCCCCTTTTTTTATAAGCGGCTGTAACCAATCGTAATTAAGAAAAAATCGCACACGGCATTAGTGAATCTATTGACCAATCAGAGCACAGAATAACCCTTTCTAAGAGAGATTTACAATTTCCTTAATAAACGTGGTAAAACATATCTTACAATATTTATATTTATTCCTAGCGATAGATACAACTTATTTCTATTATTCTAAACCTAAATTATTCAATAAACCTTTATTTTACACTTATAAAAAATAAAAATAGCTTCGCGGTCGCTTCACGGTTTAGCTCCGGAGTAGGATAGTATTTTTTGCCGAACATACAAGTAGCGCCGCCAAGAGGTAGGAATGTACAACACCTTTTTCAGGATTAATGCTTAAAAATCTATACAATATTTTTACATAAATTTTAAATCTTTCTCATAATGAAATGACATTATATAGTGACTAATTGACATATTAATGTTTCTTTTGAATTACTTTAAAGTAAAAAGAATTACATTAATCACCTATATGTTAATAGCTCTTAAAGTTATGATAAAAGAAATCTTACTAGAAATAAGCTTATACTTGCGTCTAATGTTCTAATCAGACCTAAATAATATTAAATAGATTCATATAAGTTACTTTAAGATAAGAATAGAAGTGTTTAATTTACTTTCCCGTTTTCAGCACTAATCAGTCTTTACACTTAGCTTTATTTTACGAATAGGAAACAATTAAGATTAAATACTATCACTTAGTTTTAAATCACTGATAAGAAAATAATTAAGATTAAATGTTCGAATTCACTTTGTCGTCGCTAACATTCTCCCCCACGGTGCGTAGCACTGCATCCTCTGGAGGCGACGACTCCGCTGGCACCAGCACGATGACACGTCGAGTTGGACGGCGAAGTATTCCACCTGATGTCCGCACGTCCAGCACTCTGGTTCTTCCGTCTGGTCCGGGATAAGTTTTGACGATTTCACCGCGAGGCCATGAGTTTCGCGGTAATGTGGCGTCCACTATTAGCACGATGTCTCCTTCCCTTGGGTCTCTGGTGTCTTTCCCTTCGAGTTTCCTTGGCATCAGGAGAGGTAAGTATTCTTTAATCCACCTTTTCCAGAAGTGGTCTGCGAGTCTCTGGGTGGTTCTCCAGCTTGCCTTTCCGATGAGCTCCGTGTCGCTGAACTCTCCCGGCGCCATAGCTCCGCATGATCTTCCCAGCAGAAAGTGGTTCGGTGTTAGGCTCTCCTCGTCTCCTGGGTCCATGCTGATCGGGGTGAGAGGTCTCGAGTTGACGATGTGTTCAACTTCAGTCATTAGCGTATGGAGTACTTCCTCGGGCGGGCTCTTCTCGTTGAGGACTACTGCTAGCGCCGTTTTGACTGTTCGTACGAGCCTCTCCCAGGCGCCTCCCATGTTTGGAGCTCCCGGGGGGGATGAACTTCCACTGGATGCCCTTTTCCTGTGCGGCCTCTTCTAATTCCCTTTTCGCTCCGACGAAATTAGTTCCGTTGTCGCTATATATTGTTTTCGGAGTTCCTCTTCTGGCTGCCATTCGTCGGAGTGCCATGATCATTGAGCTGGTGCTGAGAGAAGGTACCAGCTCTAAATGTACTGCTCTAGTTGTGAGACAGGTAAATAAAGCTCCCCAGCGCTTCTCGTTCCTTCTTCCGATGGTGACTTGCATCGGCCCGAAGTAGTCTACAGCTGTGCAGGAGAACGGAAATTGATGATGCTGCAATCTTTCACTCGGCAGATCTCCTGTTGGTGGTATCTCTGGTGAACTCTTCTTTGTCTTGCACCATTGACAGCTGTGTGCGACCGCTTTTAGAGTTGCTCTTAAACCCAAGATCCAGAACCTTTGACGAATTTCGTTCATTACCGTAGCGGTGTTTCCGTGAAGGAATTTCCTGTGATAGTGTTGTATTATTAGACGAGTTATTTTTTGTTTTCCGTCTAAAATGATAGGATTCATTATTCTTCCGTTTTGATCGTGGAATTTCATTGTTCTGCTCCTTAATTTAATTATTCCGTCGTCTCCAATGTAAACGTCGATTTTCTTGAGTCGGCTCGAATTTTCTAATGGCTTTTCTGACTTCAGTTTTCTTATGTCTGATGCAAAACTATCGCTCTGGCTTATTTTTATTAATATCTCTTCGGCCTTTTTTTAGGTGTTCTGCTTCTATGGGTGAGTATAGGCGCTTATTTTCACTTCTGCTGGTCGACGGGATTGAGGTTTGTGTTTCTTTCTTCTGGTTTTTTTGTGGTTTCCAGGATTCATCCTTCTGGCGCGCGGCGGTGGTGGTCGCTTTACGGCTCTTCTTTAGTAGGTGTGTAAAGGCGATCACTCTGGCTGTAGTGCGCAGCAGTCGTTCCCAGCTCGAGAACCTTTCTAGGTTTAGTAGAGTGTCTTCTGCTGCCATTGTTGCCAACACCTTTTGCTTGCTTTTTTCTTCTGGCATAACGATTTCTGGCTTGAAGTCGTGGAATGGCCATTCTTCTTCTGGTCGACGGAGAAATGACGGGCCTTTGAACCATCTGGCGTTGTGGTCGAATTCGATTGGGGTTCCCCTCGTGGCGTCGTCCGCTGGATTCTCCTTGGTTGGCACCCATCTCCAGTCTTCTGGCTTGGACCTTTCTTCGATCTCGGCGAGTCGGTTGGCCACAAAGGTTTTGAACTTCCTTGGTTCTGACTTTATCCACTGCAGCACTGTGCTGGAGTCGGTCCAGTAAACCTTCTTCGATATGTCGAGCTCTGATTCCTCTTCGATTGTGGCGGCTAGTCTGCTTCCGAGTAAGGCTGCTTGTAGCTCTAGCCTCGGAATTGACACAGGTTTCGTCGGCGTTACCCTTGCTTTGCCGGCGATCATGGAGACATGGACCTTTCCTCCGGGCTCTACTATTCTCCAGTAGACTACTGCTGCATAGGCTTCTTCACTCGCATCGGAGAACGTGTGTAGCTGTCCTTTTCTGCCTTTGGGTGAGACGCATCTCGGGATCTTCAGCCTTGTTAATGTTGAAACTTCTTCCAGGTATTTCATCCAGGCTTCTTTTTGATGTTCGTTGATTGGTTCATCCCAGTCTATTTTCTTTCGCCAGATGTCTTGGATTAGTTTCTTCCCTTGTATTAGAACTGGTGTAGCAAAACCCATTGGATCGAATGTGGACATTACTGCGCTTGTGACTTCTCTTTTTGTTGGAGTCCTTCTGCCGTCTTGCAGGTCTTCCGGCGTGTTGCGTAGCCCGACGTTGAAGGCCAATGCATCTTCTTTCACCAGCCATCTTAATCCCAGAGTCTTCTCTTCCTTGGTCAGTTGTAAGGAGTTTTCTTTGTTTGTGTCTTCTACCTCTGATATTACCCCCGAGTTGTTGCTGGCCCATCCCTTCAGATGAAAGTTTGCTCTTGCGTGAATGTCTTTCACTTCTTTGGATATCTTCTTTGCTTCGGTTGTAGATGCGAAGCTCTGCAGATAGTCGTCCATGTAGTGATTTCTCTTAATTGC
Organism: Parnassius apollo; assembly: GCA_907164705.1. Lineage (NCBI taxonomy): Eukaryota > Metazoa > Arthropoda > Insecta > Lepidoptera > Papilionidae > Parnassius > Parnassius apollo. The sequence continues at coordinate 641,632 of CAJQZP010001568.1, read as the reverse complement.
TTTCACTGCTTCAGGATGAGTGTTCTTAAATTCCTCTGCGTTCTTGTTCATTACATATATTGCTGTTGCAGGTGATGACGCTGCTCCGAAGATGATTGAAGACATTCTATACTCTTCAGGCTTGCCGGTTCTTCGGTTTCCGCGCCACAGGAACCTGAGACTGTCTCGGTCGTCTTCTCTGACTTTTACTCGGAGAAACATGTCTTGTATATCTGCCATGACGGCTACTGGTCCCTCTCTGAAACGCAGCAGTACTCCGAATAGTGATTGTAGCAAGTCTGGGCCCGAGAGCAAGGCGTCGTTGAGGCTCTTTCCTTCGTACTTGGCGGCTGCGTCGAACACTATTCTTAGCTTCTTCTTGACTGGGTGTACAACAGCGAAGTGGGGTAGGTAGAATGTCCTTCCTTCGTTAGAGGTTTCTGGAGCCTTCTCTGCGTATCCTTTTTCTATTAGACTCAGGATTTGCTCCTCGTAGTGCTTTCTTGCTTCTTGATCACGATCCAATTTTTTCTCGATGCTGACCAGGCGTCGAACAGCTTGATTGTAGTTGTTGGGCAGGCGTTCATCTTCTTTTTTCCACAGGAGTCCCGTTTCATATTGACCGCTTGGCAGTTTCTTGGTAGTTTTCTCGAGGGTTTCTAATGCTCTTCTGTCGCTGTCGTTAGATGGTGAACGATTTTGGATCCCTAGAGACTCTAATTGGAAGTGTTCTCGGACGAGGTCTTCTATTTCTTCCTTGCCAGTGGTCGCTCTGCCATAATGAGTGAAGTGTACTGTGGCAGTTGTTCCTGTTTCACATCCGTGTAGCACCCACCCTAAGTTCGTGAGGGAAGCTACAGGATCTGATGGTTTGCCCTTCTTCAGTTTTCTTGTCACTATCAGTCCCCAATTGTCTTGGCCTATCAGTAGCTTGGGCCTCTCGGAGACGTAGAGGAGTTGATTTTCAATTGCCTTCAGGTGCTCACAGTTTCTCACGGTGTCCTTGTTTATGCATTGTTCGGACAGCTTCAGGTCATCGATGGTTCTTGCTACGATAGTTCTTTTTTCTTTTCTATGAGCCCCTTTTATTTTGAACTCGATCTTCTGTGAACTATCTTTTCTTAATACCTTTCCGCCGACGGTTTCGATCGTGAGTTTTTCTTTCTTTCCTTCGACTCCGATTTTCTCAGCGATTGATGCGTCTAAGAGTGTGACCGTTGACCCTTCGTCTAGTAGTGCCAATACGCGAACTTGTCCTTTTGGGCCATAGAGGTTCACGGGGATCATCTTTAGGTAGGCCTTTTCTTCTCCTTTGGCGTTATGAATTGAGGCGACCTTTTCTTCTGAGGTGCTATTGGTGTCTTTTGCTTCTTTTTCTATCGACGCCGGTGGTTTGTCAGAATGTAAGATGGTATGATGCCATCTTTTACACAACTTGCAGACTGGTGCTTTACAGTTGATTCTTGAGTGTCTGAATCGAAGGCACTTGAAGCATATCTTTGCTTTCTTGGTCATATTCCATTTTTCATTCAGATTGGCTTCTTTGAACCTTTTACATTCTAATGCGAAGTGTTCTTCCCCACAGAACGGACACGACTTCTTATATTTCTCTTTTGACGTTTCTTGAACCAAATGAACGGGTTTTCTTATTCCTCTTCTTTGTTCTGAGGACGCTTCGGGCGGGGCGAAGTCTCCGCACATGTCTGCTTCTGTTTCTAGGAACGCTTCGATAAGTAATAGCTCCTGAATTTCCTCATCTCTTCTGCTTCTGTGGTAGGCGAACCAACGGAACTTCATTGACGTCGGCATCTTGTCTACTATAACTCTCAGCGTTTCAGGTGAACTGAGATACTGTGGTTTCTTCAGGGCTTTGATTGTCTCGACTGCGTTCTTTACTTTGCTTGCAAATATGCATATGTCGCTCGGGTTTTCGCCGACTCTTGGGAGGTTCTTCATTTTCTCTAGTTCTGCTAATGCTAGTGCTCCAGGTCTTCCGAATCTTGCTTCCAGTCCCTTAATTACTTCGCGTGGGTCTTCGGCGGTGAACAGCAGGCTTTGGACGGCTTCTCTAGCTTTTCCTTGGATCGCTATTCTAAGGCGCGCTAGGTTTTGGTTGCTACTGAAAGAAGCAGCCGTATCCTCGTATGATCTTTTGAAGGCTAACCATTCTTCGCAGGCCCCGTTGAAGTGAGGGAGTTCTAGGTGCTTCGGTGAAATGGTGTCACGTGATTTTTCTGATAGCTTTAGTATGACTGAAGCTAGTTCCTGGATGTCACTTTTCTTTTCTTCTGCCTCTATTGGTTTGTGGTTCTTATTAGGCATGTCTCCGGTCTGGATGAACCAGCGTTCGACTTCTCGAGTTCGTTCGAACAGCTCGTCTCCGGCACCATCTTCCTCTTCTGATTCCGCGGTGAGAAGTTCTAATTCCGCTTGAGCAACTTTTGACCGCGCTTCTGCCAATTCTAGTTCCCTTAATGCCATTGTCATCTTTGCTTGCGCTTCTGCTCTCTTCCTATGCGACGAGCGAACGGAAAGCGTGTCTGGATCGCGGGTCGTCTTCTTAGGGTGAGGCTGCTGCAGAGTCTTCATTGCGACACTTCTTTCTTGAATCTGCGGCGTTGGATGACTTTCTTCTTGGTGAGGAACTGACGCTTCGACGGTGCGTGTCGGGGGGGTGGTATGGGTTACGTCCCCCGGTGTTGATTCTTTTCCGGCAATGTTCTTGTTAAGGAGTACGGGTTGTCTGTGTACGCTGCTGGGCGATGCTCTTGTAAGCGTCGATCGATCTGAAGTCGACGTGTTGGTAGCCGTCGTGTTTGTAGAATCACTCGGCGTATTCATGCTCCAATCCGTCGTACTGGTACCCGTAGTGGCGTTGCTTTCACTCGTAGTCTTCGACTGCACTGATTTTGATCTTGTATTTGAAGGCATCTTCCTAGTTTTCCTTAAACCCGATCCGGCTTCTCGAAGGACCAATTGTAAATGCTCGTATAAGGGAGCGTCGATAAAATAGAGCGGGTTTGCTGGCGGGATGTTAACTGGAGAGCATACAGTAGCAGTTAGATGAGCAATAAATAACACTTCTTGAGAGTTTCTTCTTATTTTATTTCTTGATTCCTTATTATTACATTGCCGGATTTGGAATGTTTTACCACGAAAAACGCCCCTTTTTTATAAGCGGCTGTAACCAATCGTAATTAAGAAAAAATCGCACACGGCATTAGTGAATCTATTGACCAATCAGAGCACAGAATAACCCTTTCTAAGAGAGATTTACAATTTCCTTAATAAACGTGGTAAAACATATCTTACAATATTTATATTTATTCCTAGCGATAGATACAACTTATTTCTATTATTCTAAACCTAAATTATTCAATAAACCTTTATTTTACACTTATAAAAAATAAAAATAGCTTCGCGGTCGCTTCACGGTTTAGCTCCGGAGTAGGATAGTATTTTTTTGCCGAACATACAAGTAGCGCCGCCAAGAGGTAGGAATGTACAACACCTTTTTTCAGGATTAATGCTTAAAAATCTATACAATATTTTTACATAAATTTTAAATCTTTCTCATAATGAAATGACATTATATAGTGACTAATTGACATATTAATGTTTCTTTTGAATTACTTTAAAGTAAAAAGAATTACATTAATCACCTATATGTTAATAGCTCTTAAAGTTATGATAAAAGAAATCTTACTAGAAATAAGCTTATACTTGCGTCTAATGTTCTAATCAGACCTAAATAATATTAAATAGATTCATATAAGTTACTTTAAGATAAGAATAGAAGTGTTTAATTTACTTTCCCGTTTTCAGCACTAATCAGTCTTTACACTTAGCTTTATTTTACGAATAGGAAACAATTAAGATTAAATACTATCACTTAGTTTTAAATCACTGATAAGAAAATAATTAAGATTAAATGTTCGAATTCACTTTGTCGTCGCTAACAGCTGTCATCCGCATAGTAATGAATGTTACAGGTTTGCAACATATCATTGATATTGTGACGGCCCATCATTATTATTAATAATTAGTAATCAATTTCTATATAAGGGGCGTCAAAAATAGTCTTAAAAGATATAAATTAAACAATAAAATTACGTTAGTAAGCAAAATATTATATACTAAATATAAAAGAAAATAGTTTCCAAAAAGAAGGCTGTGTGATCGTATGAAGCATAGTGATTATTTGGCGGCACGGCAGTGCCCCCGCCAAGTCGAGCAAAAAAGCGGCACGGCCGTACCATACTTTTCTCGAAGCAATTCAGGCCATTTTCGACCCGCTATAACTTCGTAGTCAATTAAACTAGAAGCCTGAATTTTCAGTAACCGAGTAATCATTGTATAAACATGGTATATTTCAAGTTTCATTCAATTTGAACTAGTAGTTTAAGAATTGTAACTAGTCAAAGTTTCTTAATTTTGCCACCCACTGACTGACCGATTATCAATACTCTAAGGCAATTCTAGCAGACATAGAAGCTTCAAATTTAGAATACAATTAGTGTTTAGTGTATAAATCAAGGAAATAGAAAGGTAAGGTAGATACGAAAGTTATAAAATATTTGTTAATTTCGGTCCAGTTTTCTAGATACACCAACTGCATAAATAACTTTTTTATGGCCAAGTCAATCTGTATATTTAAAAGATAAAACATTTTTAACATGGATGTGGTCACTATAAAATGTTGATATGTAAGCTAATTACGTAATTACTTACTTTTTACTTACTAACAGAAGGACCCTTAAGTAGCAACTGAATTAATTAACCGACTTGGTATTACTACGTAGTACTATTATTTATTACATGGATCTCACAACTTTTTACGGCAGAAGAACTGAGTTGCGAGACTTGTTTTTTTTTACAAGCTATGTTTTTGATGGCATTTATATTTACAATTACAATGTCTATTCGCAGTTTGAGAACAAAATAAAAGTAGGCGGCCTCGCGTTGGTGATGCTGTGCTCCCACTCTATTTTTTGGAAGCGCCATATGGAGAGCTCTTTTAGAAAAGAGCCTACTCCTTACCAGCGTTGGCAACTCCACGGGTTTTTTTGTAAATTTATGTAATTTTTTCATCGACGACGGAACTACAGAATTTATGTTGAAATCTACGGAATTTGATTTCCATAATATTTTTTTTATACTACACATACTTTTAAGAATAATTAAATTTTTAAAAACTTAACAAAAATATTTTTTATCATGACTGTAAACTTAGCCAACTACTTACAATCAAAAATTTTAACAATCGAAGTAATTTTTTAGCTATCCAAAAATATTTAAGTGTTTATAAATAATTTGATTAAAACAAAACAATTAATCAAATTTTATGTCACTTTCTTCTAGCATTTACGGAATTCTACGGAAATTTTTATACCAATCTACGGATTTGGGAAAATTCGAGCTGGTAACACTGCACTGCTTCTTACTAAATTCCGGTAACACCCCTGCAATTTTTCTGATGTCGAAGATGTTAATGGACAACGTTAATCACTTACCATCGGTTGAGCTTTATGCTCGTTTACCTCCTCTTATATACTCGTAAGTTAGCAGCTTGTAACACAATTGTTTAAGAGATGCCTTCAACTTTTCTCGGTGACAGTGAAGTGACGTCAGCAGTATCAAATTAAGTTTATGTCCCGATATTATAAATTCAACCTCAAATTTATTTATTTGTGAATAAATAAAAATTGATGTTTGCTGCATTCAATAATCCATATATATATATATATATATATATATATATATATATATATATATATATATATATATATATATAGGGCGCTGTAAACATTTCACAGTATGCGAGGAAACAGCGTTCGACCCCGGAGGTACAAATGAAATTGTAAAGTGCAAGTGCTGGTTTACCACGTGAGGACACCTGTCATGCCTGCATGTCTGAGAAATAAGAAAAAAATATTTCGAAGGCATGTGAAGTGCGCCAAAACGCATTGAGGCAGCGCGGCAGACAATTCCTTGCCCTAAAAACCAGCCGCCAGCCTGGCCAACCGCCCAGGAGTGGGACGTATATAGGCTGTAACTTTTATATATATAGGCCTTTAAAATGCCAAATTCTTTAGCCGTTCCTCCCTATTTTTTTTTGATAACAGTCCCTCGCAAATCAGCTGGTCTTTATGTACAATAGGCTTCCTCATAGACTGAATACAATTAGAAATAAGTTTAAAAATTTATTACTTATTTCGAAAAAAATCCTCATTTCATTTTTGTTTACTTTCCCGTTTATCCACATGGGGATGGATATCATTATAAAATATAATATGTCCAATATATAATTATGGCTTTCTGACATTCATAGAGATTCCTAAGCATATATCTAAGAAAAGCAGCTGTATGTGTTAAATATTATGTACACTCGGGCACCCTGTCCGCGACAGGTCTTGCAACATAACATCTTGACGGACTATCCTGAGCTGGCTTCGCCTACATTTCGTCGAGATGACGTCAATATAATTTAAAGTTTAAAGCGTTAATTGAATAATGACTTGTCAGTTGTGTATTTTTGCAATCTTTAAAAAATTTACCACTAAATATATGATTTTTATTTTTAAAGGTTAAAATTTAAATGCGATGTATTAGTAGTTAAGAGTTGAGGCAGCTCAGGTGGGGTAACTCTAAGGATCCTAGTCAGCGCCAATTAATTGCAATTTTATATGGTGATATATTATACTCGGTGGTAGGAGAAATATCTAGAGGAAAGCTGCATGTCTTAGAAATAAAAGTAATATTATTGGAAAAAAATATTTTAGAATTAACACGTGGTAGAGCCATGCTGCTGTGTCATGGCTGTAGCATAAAAAGGAAGGAAGAACCACGCTCCTTTCTATTTCCTAACTAGCCTCCTTTCTATTTTACTTTTTACTTCCAATTACCGATAGGTATTCCTAACTCTAAATCGGACAGGAAAATGCCCTAAATGCCTACTAATAAAAAACAATTAATCCTAAAAGCGGCCATTTAGCAATACTTAAAATTAGTTCTTTCCGTCAGGCGCTTTCTCTTTTATCTCTCGAGTACCCTAGATTAACAATGGCGGTTCTAATTGTATTAAACAACGGCATCGGATCGTGACTCGATTACGTATATCGGAACGTGCCAGGTAATACGTAATGGCCGACTGCTCGGAATACGGGTCAGGAAATTGGAATACCAGGGTGATTAATCTGAAATCACGCTTTTTTAACCGATTATAAGTCGTTGAATAAAACTACTTTTACGGAATTTATCGTGTTTCATTGTACTTATTTTTAATTTCCAATGTTTCGGGTGCATTCCAGCACCCATAGTCACGGAGACTGAGGTGATTGACGTCCCGATGTCAGAGTAAACCCGGAGTATCTTCATCTTTTTAATTATTATATTTGGTCCTGTTCTATGCAGAATCCGAAAACGTGACCAAAGTTAAAATGAAAATTAAAAATAAGCTACTACAATTAAACGCGATAAAATCCGTTAATTCAACGCGTAGTGCTCGCGTGAATATGAAAAACCATTATTATAAGCCACTGCGTGATTACAATCCCGCCTATACATTTTTGTCCTGATGACGCCCAAATTGTAATCTGACGGGAAGACGGACGCCGATAGATTATTCCACTCCATCGCTGTACGCATTAAGCAATACGAAGCATTTCGTTTAATTAGAATGCTTAAAATATCGACAACAAAGGGGCGTGGACCCACCAACCACCTGGTTATCCAATGGTGGAAAAGGGAGGGAAGAATTGAGGCAAGTAAATCCTAAAAATGTTGGTTACATTTGTGAGCTGTCACTTTTTTGAGACATTAAAGGATATAATTGGGTTGGAAAACTACATTATTTTGAACACTTGATGTTAGTTTATTATGGTATTTATATTTCAAAAAGCAGAGTCACCCACCATTATCTACAGAGCACTGACAGTACCTCAGAGCTTAGTTTTCTTTAAAAGAATAAGAGTGACAAACAATCAAACAGGCCACGTGATGGTATGTGGATGCTGTGGCGTACAGACATCTACATCTATCCTCGATTAATAATCAAAATGCAGATGCGTTGTCACGCCTGAGGACTAAGAAGGAATGGAAGGGTCCTCCAGTTTCCAGTCACCTACGAAACACGGCAGTATTAAGCTGCTATTTTACGCTGGTATTTTGTGAGAGCGTGGTCATACCCAGGTCGAGCGTTTTTGCTTTGTTCTATTTGCTAAGTTTAGTTTAGACAGGTATAAAATATTTTTAAATTTTTAAAAAGTAGCGCTGTCAATAACGTTTACCTACACATTTAAAATAATAAGCCCTGAAGATAATTACTCTCAGACATAAATGAACAGACTGTGCGCATATTCAATGAGATTCACGAACAATTACATGTGATATTAAAACAATGTGCTTACACAACTTCGTATAGTTCACTGAAACGGAACGTTCTCAGACACAAAACAAAGTTTAAGCCACGCCTAACACGTATTAAAAACGACCATAAATTAAAAAATATGCAGCATACTGAAGGAAACAAAAATAAAATATTATTAAAAACATCTTTATGTGATTTTGATAATAAATCATTCGATTATAAAATCGATGACTAAGTATTTGAATTTCAATAAAACTTACAAATCGACTTCAAGGGATTGAACTAGAATTTCGTCTAAATAGTTATATTAAAACCAGCATCACCTATTTTTCCATGCTTATGAATTAATTTTTCCTTAAATTTATATAGGAGTATCTCTAAAGTATAAATAACCTACCTTATGTAAATAAATATCGATTGCTGCGCCTGAGTCTCGCTAAAACTTAAAAAAGGCTTAACCAACTTTGACGAAATTTGTTGTGTGTGTGTTTTAAACATAAACATACATAAACACTCACGCCTGTCACCCAGAGGGGTAGGCAGAGACTACAGACTTCCATTTGGCACGATCCTGACACACCTCTCTCGCCTCCTTCACATCCATACATCTACGCATGCATGCTCGTCGGTTAAGGGTACTCCTAATTTGGCCCGTTTTCAATAAATCGCCAATTTGGTCGATAAATTTTCGCCTAGGACGTCCCTTTCCGACTCTGCCATTCACTTCTGCAACATAAATTTTCTTTGTCACTCTTTCCTCATCCATTCTTTCCACATGACCAAACCACCGAAGCATTCCTTTCTTAATCCTGGTCACAACATCATCTTGCAAACCACACTCTTCTCTTATCACACAATTCTTCACCCTGTCATTCAGATTCAGCCCTAACATACTCCTTAACGACCGCATTTCTACTGCATTTATTCTACTCTCGTGCTTCTTCTGCCACACCCAACTTTCACTACCATACGTTAAAGTAGGGACCAACACAGCATTGTGAATTGCCATACGTGCCTTTTTTGACACATTTTGACTCTTCACAATAGAGTGCAGGGCCCCATTTACTCTGTTTTCTGCGTTCACTCGTCGTTCTATATCCTTATCATATCTCCCATCCCTGCTAAATACGCAACCCAAATATACAAACTCATCTACTTGCTCGATCAACTCCCCTTCTATTCTTATTTCACATATCGTTTGTGAAATAAGAATTCATGTGTGTTTTAATCGGTCCCTAGTTGGTTTCGATTCATATTTGAAGACGGTAGGTGGTGCTGTTGTCGAGATTCAAAAATTAACCGTGCGAAGCCGGAGCTGATCCCTAGTTTAATATAAAAATTATTTAAATCGGTTCAGACGATTCCATGAAATCGGTGAACAACCTCCTCGCGTCTGCGAAAACTGTGTTAATTATGGTGGAATGGATCGGCTCGACCTACGAAGGACTACAGAATACCGGCATAAAATAGCCGTTTCATGTTGCTATGTTTCGTATGGTGATTGTAGAGAACCGGAGACCATTTTTAAAAAACTGAGGATAGATATGAATGTCTATATGCCACAGAAACCTGTTACCATCACGCGGACTGTGTGCTCGTTTGTCACCCGAATTCTATAAAAAATTCTTAATACGTAATTCGTCCTTATTAATAAAGGGATTACATTATTTGATTAAAAAGAGTGGAGGAAAGTCCACAGTTTGCCTCCAACGCGATCAACCCGTGCTCGTTGTCCCTTAAGGAAATTGTTAATTGCAGTTTTACGAGTAAGTCCTTATTTACTCAGTTGTGGTTGGAAATCATTACGTGTAGTGGCGGTGTATGAATATCCGTTACCCCATACCATCCCACAGGAGTCGTAAAAGGCGATAGAGGGAAACAAACCATAACACCAGCGTGTTCTTAATAACAACTAGAAACAACTGCGGTTGCTTACCTGCCTACAAAGCGTGGCAACCATGGAAAATATCCCCCCTTATGAGGGGTGCTATCCTCTGGGTATTCCCCAATCTTAAGAGGCCTATGTTTACCAGTGGATTTCTATACACTGTGATGGATGTTTGAAAGGATGTGACAAACGAGCACACAGTCCATTTGATGTTAAGTAGATGCTGTTGCCCATAGAAATCTAGATCTATCTTCAATTAAGAATCTAAATGCAGATGCTTTGTCACCTCTGAGAACTACGATGGAATGTCTCGTTTCAAGTTAAAAGAGTCACCGGTTCTCTACAATCATCATACGAGACACAGCAGTATTAAGCTGCTATTTTACGCTGGTATTCTGTAATAGCGTGGTCCTACCACGGTCGAGCCGACCCATTTGTGCTATAACCATAATATAGCTGCAGCGTGGCTCTACCACGTATATGTCTAAGAAATAAAATATTTCGAAATCATTTTTGAATTCCGCCAACACTCTCTGGTGTTGGTATCTAATTTCTCCATAGTTCTATAAGAAACGAGAGAATATTTCTGCCCAGCAGTGGGGCGTATAAAGACTATACTACTATTGGGTGAACTCTCTATTCCTGAACTCTCATATTCAGATGGGACGGTAAACCGACACGACTGGAGAGAGATTAGACGCAGGACCAACGGCTTTACGTGCTTTCCGAAGCATAGGGGAGAGACAGAATTTCTTGACGATTGAACTCAATAACTGATGTTTTTCCCCGACTCGGGATTCGAACCCGGGACCTCATGATCAGCCGTCGCATTTACAACCACTAAACTAATGAGGCAGTGAAAATTACAAGAAGGATGAAGAACTAAATGCTTAGAATATGCTCCATTCTGCATTAACTGATTTCCCTTTTGGATTTCCCCCACTTCATAGGTACATAGACTAGTACTTCACATACCTATATACGTCTAAAATGGCATGGTTTATTTTTAAATACCATAACTTTAGATGACATTGTTATAATAAATTGCTTTTTGTTTTAGTTAACAATATTGTGTATTCAAAAACGAACAATAGACACTTGGCACAAAACGAGATCTTCCAAACCAAATGGTTATTTTTAAATCGAGTTGTTTATGCAATTCGTCAATAATTCAATATTTATATTAAAGGTTACGAAATTTCTATTATATTTAAACTGTGTCAGTAAAGTTTTTTCAAATACCTGTAGGCTTATAATAGGTTGAACTGATTTAGATAATGATTACACTACAAATTGAATAAAAACTGCGGCAGTTTCCCGTGAACATGGATGCTGAAAAACACCTGATGTGTCGGGAATTAGTAAAATTAACGCGTAAATATAGTCCGTAATATAGGTTTATTAAATACAGGTTTAGATATTTATCTAATAGGAAAATTTGTTTTTGTAATTTTTATCGTATTATGTTAGTTTTAAATTTCGTGTGTTTAGTTTTGAACCAAAAACTCTGTAAGTCATACCCTCATATCCGACTAGAGTGATTCTAAGAAATCGTTTAGTACATAGATCTTGTTTGAGATGACTAAGGTAACATAAGAAACCTGAAAATTTACATTTGCTTATGACAAATGACAAAAATACGTCATACTGCAGCTATATAGTTGTGGTACGAATATGTCTGCTCAACCGGGAATAGCCCACGTTCTCACAGAATACCAGCATTAAATAGCAGCTTAATGCTGCTGTGTTTCGTAAAGTGAATGTAGGGAACCAGAGATTCTTTTTACTAGAAACGAAGCATTCCATTTTTTTTCCGGGTGTGATGTAATAATAATAATGCAGTGCTTAAAATGCAGTTGATTTTGATTAATAATCGAGGATAGATGTAGATGTTTATGGGCTACAGCATCCACTTACCATCAGGTGAATAGGGTGTTCATTTTTCAACCTTATTCTATAAAAAAACTGGCTATCTCCGTTTTCAAGTAGGTTAATTTTTTACGTAATATATTTTAAGTTGTTTATTATACTTATTTATACTTACCTATTAAAGAGATAATGTAATAATTATGAGTAGTATTAAACTAAATAAAACCAGAATAGAAATAAAAAGAATGATGTATAATGTCTAAATATTATAAACTCACGAAATCCAATTCCTTCGCTGCTTTAATAAACGCGGAAACTACGTAAACAGAACGTACATTTCGGAACGTTACCTCCGTCCAAAAAAATCTGAGTTACTCTCAGTTCGCACTCAAAGCATTTCTTCTTAAAAAAACATGTTTCTTTTTTATTTCCAGAACGGCAGAAGTACTGCAAAGATCCTGCCGACAAAATTTACATGTCAGGGCCGCGCTGCCGGCTACTATGCTGATATGGACACAGGTTGCCAGGTGAGGACTGTGACTCACAATTTGTTGTGATTTGTAGAAGGAAGTATAACGAAACGCTGTGTAATTGAAATATGCATATTTGTAGCTTAAGTATTGAGCTTTAGTAAGCTTTAGTCACCATTAGGTCGGTATTGATATGATAAAACAATTCTGTAAGACATAGCGTAATGGCGTACGGGGTTGTGTATCTTCGAACCGGCACACTCAATTTCTAATCTAGGTTACTTTCACCGAAGACAAATAATTAAGAATTGACTACGAAATTTATGATCTATAGGTATACTCAAGTGTGAAAATAATTTTTTTAATAAATTTTAACCTTAGCACTAAAACACTTATACATGGTAGAGCTTCGTTGTAGCTATATTATAGTTGTAGCACGAATGGGTCGGCTCAACCGAGGCAGGACCACGCTTTCACAGAATACCAGCGTAAAATAGCAGCGTGAGGCTGCTGTGTTTCGTATGGTGAGTATAGAGCACCAAAGATCCTTTGTACTGGAATCGAGGCATTCCATCTTAGTCCTCAGGTGTGATAACGCATTTGCATTTTGATCTTTAGTTGAGGATAAATGTGGATGTCTATGGGCCACAGGATCCACTTACCCTTAGAAGCGACTGTGTGCTCGTTTGTCACCCAATGCTATAAACAAAAAACAAGAAAAAACATACGTAAATCTCCGCCTTTTTTAAGGACCCGCCGAGCGTCTGGTTGCCCGAGAGCTGGAAGGGGATTTAATTAATATTCCTATGTACTTTCGAAGGTCGGTACAACAATACTGGTAACGCGTGAAACACGTTACTCTGTTGGTTTTTAGTGATTCCCCTTATTAACTAGTGGGATAACCGTCTTCTAGGTTAGTGTTTAGAGAATGAATTCACAGTTTTGTTATTACATCCATTATTGCAATTATCTTTGATTTGTGTCACTACCATCCACTCCAACTGACCTGTCAAGCGTGGCCAGTAAGGCAGAATTACCCCCTATTAGTCAATCTATGGAAGAGGTCTATATTCAGCAACGTACTTTTGATAAACTCTAATGGAATTAATGGATGATTCATTATTTACCGTCATCATCGTTTTTAACAATACAGTCCTTTGTTAACCTTTACTTAGTCGAGTATATTGATGTGCTACTTGGCCCTATGTATAGATTTTTTTATAGGATAGGTTGACGACAAACGAGCACACAGTCCACCTGATAGTAAGTGCTTGCTGTGGCCCATAACCATTTACATCTATCCTCGATTACAAATCAAAATGCAGATGCGCTGTCACCCGTGAGGACTAAGATCATCATCATCATCATCACAGCACTTCACAAGTCCACTGCTGAACATATGCCTCCCCCAAGTAATGCCACAAAGCACGGTCCTGAGCCACCTGCATCCATCGACTTCCTGCATATCTTACCAGGTCGTCACTCCATCTAGTGGGGGGTCGCCCTACACTACGCCTACCGGTACGAGGCTGCCACTTGAGAACCTTTCTTCCCCATCGGTTATCGGTTCTTCGAGCTATATGGTCGGCCCATTGCCACTTCAGCTTACTAATCCGTTGGGCTATGTCGGTCACTCTAGTTTTACTGCGGATATCCTCATTTCTGAGTCTATCACGCAGAGAAACTCCGAGCATAGCCCTCTCCATAGCTCGCTGAGCGACCTTGAGCGTCCTCATACGGCCAGCAGTGAAGGACCACGTCTCTGATCCGTAAGTCATCACTGGCAACACGCACTGGTTGTACACTTTAGTTTTCAGAGATTGAGGTATACCTGACGAGAAGATGTGTCGTAATTTCCCGAACGCTGCCCAGCCGAGTTGAATCCGTCGATTGACCTCTCGGTCGTAGTTGGACTTACCTAGTTGGACTATTTGACCCAGGTAAACGTACCCGTCCACAACTTCGAGCATAGTGCTCCCAACAACTACCGGCATAGGTGTGACATGGACATTAAACATGATCTTTGTTTTGTTCATGTTCATCTTAAGACCTATCCGTTGGGAGGCACTATTGAGGTCATTGAGCATAGTGCTTAAGTCCTCCAGCGATTCTGCCATAAGGACTATATCGTCGGCAAATCGAAGGTGAGTGATGTACTCGCCATTGATGTTAATACCGTATCCTTTCCAGTCCAGTAGCTTGAAAACGTCTTCCAAAGCAGCGGTGAAGAGTTTCGGGGATATAACGTCACCCTGTCTTACACCTCTCTGCAGTTGGATAGGTTTCGAGCTCTGGTTCTGTACTCGGATAGCCATCGTAGCCCTACTGTACAAACACTTCAGCACTTCGATATACCGACAGTCAACTTGGCACCGCTGAAGGGACTGCAGCACCGCCCAAATTTCGACGGAATCAAAGGCCTTCTCATAGTCCACATATGCCAGGCAAAGTGGCAAATTGTACTCTTCAGTCTTCTGTACAATCTGCCGCAGGGTATGTATGTGGTCTATGGTACTGAAGCCTTTTCGGAAACCGGCTTGTTCGGGAGGCTGGAAGTCGTCGAGTCTGCGTGCGAGACGATTCGTAATGACTCTCGAAAACAGCACGTAGACGCGGCTCAGAAGGGAAATCGGTCTGTAGTTCTTCAAGAGAGCGTTGTCGCCTTTCTTAAAGAACAAGACCACCGCACTTCTGCTCCACTCCTCTGGAGTAGTGCCACCATGGAGGACGGAATTGAAGAGCTTCTGAAGGACTTCAAGTACCGGTGTTCCACCCGCTTTCAGAAGCTCCGCTGTAATTCCATCCTCGCCTGGGGCCCTGCCGTTTTTAAGGTGCTGGAGAGCCATTCTAATCTCGCTCAGACTGACGTCCGGGATATCATCGGAATAGTGTCGGATAAGACTTGCTCTTGGATCGTTACTCACACTTGCGTGTGGCTCCAACCATGATGTGTACAGCTGCCCATAGAACCTCTCAATCTCACTCAAAATCTCAGGTGTCCCGGAAACGATGCTGCCACACTCAGTCTTCAGCCTTGACAGTTGGCTTTTATGGGCAGACAGATCTCTGGCAAAGACTTTGGAGCCCTGGTTCCGCTCGATCGCTTCTTTAATACGAGCAGTATTAAAGTTGCGTAAGTCTCGCCGCATGCATTTGGGGATCTGTCTGTTCAGTTACCTGTATGCTGTCAAATCTGTTGACGATTGCAGCCTCATCTCCCGTCTAACAGCCTTGAGATTAAGAGTGTGATCGGAGAGTTTTTGTGTTCTTCTGCGGCGGGTCTTGCAGAACTTAACTCCGACCGCATGGACAGTGTCCACGAGCTTGTCATTCACATCGTCCACTGCATTGCAATCTTGTAGGCACTGAAAGCGGTTGTGTAACTCGAGCTGAAAGTTTTCGGGATTTTGGATTAGAGGACTAAGATGGAATGCCTCATTTCCAGTAAAAAGGTTCTCCAGTTTTCTACACTCAACACTGCAGCATTAAGCTACTATTTTACGATGGTATTCTGTGAGAGCGTGGTCCTTCCCCAGTCGAGCCAACTTATTCGTGCTACAACTACACTACTAATATAACTGCAGAATGGCTCTACCACGTAGATCCCAGAGCCAAGCAATACTGCTTGTTTTTATGATTTCCATTTGCGCCATAATACCTATAACGCCCAGTACCATATAGTGGCTGTGTAAAAATTTTCACCACCCCATACACCAAACAAACTAGGTTATGGACAGTAACGTCTTCTTAGTAATAAGTAAAAATAAAAAAAAATGTAGTTGTTAAGCCGTCTGCCAACCGTTGTAATAATGACAAATATTCCTCCTGTGCGGTAATCTATGGGGGAGGCACAGAGAGTCCAGCAGTAGACTTTGATAGGCTATAACGGAATGGTAACTGTATATAGCCCTGCTGCAGAATACTTATAGGGTGATATAGAAGATTACAAGTCACCAATAAAATAACAAAATGATATTTTAATAAGTTATAAGATACGTAAGGATAATATGGTTAGTTTAAACTTTGCCGCCCTATAAAACCAAAACTAGGAGAAGGACAGAGACAAAAACACAAAGTCCTATATGTACTATAACTAATTTAAACTAAAAAAAAAAAACAAAAAGATTTTGGCTATATTACGATCACTTCGAAATATCAACTTAAAAAAACCAACTACACTACACCATACTAAAATCGACTAAAATATTTAATATAATGTCACCTGTCAAAATGGTGTCCATAAAGCAGCGCTCTTTTGATCCTTTATTATTTGATTGACCGATGAAAAACTGTCGTATCACATAGTCATCTATGCAAACAAGGCTGTAGTTTTTGAGTTATAAGAAATTGACCATATTAACCGGATGACCATATTACCCTCACGTACTATACGAGATGTTTAACACACATGAACAAATCGCTACTGACACTCACACATTTCATTGAATCTCTCGAGTACGACTCGACTTTGACTCAGCGAAAGGAGGTTAACTGGTGTGTACATTGATGCTTTTTGCTTTGTTCTTAGTTCGCATGACTTAATTTTATAGTTACAAGCGATTAGCAAAGTTTTGTAACACAACAAGCAGGTACTGTTACTACTTCAATTGCAATACATCAAAATATTTTTGTTTAACTTATAAAAGCGAAGTCAGTCAATCGTTTTTTTTTTAATCAATGAACATATTACGTGATTTTCAATACTATTTAAAGGATCCTACCTTTTTGGAATTTAGCATATTTTTATTTGATTAGTATAGTTTGCATTATTATCAATAGTAAATTGCGATAAAAAATAATGACAAAATAATATTTGCCATAACAAAGGTATCATAGCAGTTGGAAAAAAGTTATGCCTTAGTATAACAACAGGATGCAACTGAAAAATACTATTCGGAAAAAATTCTATTGAAAGGCAGAATAGTCATAATGTCCTTTGCCTTTATACGACGGATCCGAAGAGTCCCGAGTATGGAGTGTAGAAGTAAGGAGAACAATCTCTCATAGGAGAATAGTTGAAAAAGTGTCCCTCTGTAAGCAATAAATAACAGTTTAAAAACTCTCCACAACAGCGCTGGAGTAGCTACAGGAATGAAATGAACTTAGAAGTTGTCGACGGTTTGAAGTAAACTGCTAAACTGCTCAGTAGCTCTAAAATCGAAATTAATTTTATTTACTAAATATAACCTCGAAAGAATCGTCTATCCCACTTATATTTTTCGGCACGTTCTTTAATGGTTTTCTACGGACACTTTTTAATACACAGTCTGTACTTCTTACCTCTATACTCCATAGTCCCGAGTAGAGGTCATTTAAATTTAAAGAAAATGGCACAGGCAAAATGGCGGGCGCGTATTATTTTAAGAATTTATTGCACGTAAGATTTATTGCATACGATAAACTTTTTTCGTAACAGCTGGTAAAATAATGAGAGGTCGTCTTAAATCGCGGTATTTTTGGGTATTCAAAGGGCGGAGATTGACAAAATGTCGAAATCCATCATACCGTAAGTCGGGTTATTCAGTTTATAGTGGATAAACCATGTCCTATGTTCAATAGTAAAAGAGTTGCACGGAGTTTTGGTTTTTAATCGAGGATAGATGTAGAGGATGTGTCTATATAGGATAGATGTAGAGGATGTGTCTATATAGGATAGATGTAGAGGAGTGGGGGTGTAGGATGATGTAGAGGATGTGTTTATAGGGATGTAGAGTGTGTTTTGGGGTAGAGGAGTGTCTGTAGGCCACAACATTTACTTTCAGGTAGAGTGTGTGTTCGTTTGTCTTTTGTCACCCTTATTTTATAAAAAAAAGACATAATATTACTGTAGGTAATTATAACTTCACAAACTTTTACATACATAATACTAGTAGTTATGGATTGCGATATTTTATAGTTTGTTCTATCAAATCTTTTACAATAATCTTAGAAAATAATTATATTGGAAGGTTATATTATATGCCTTCCTCCACTTAAAAGTCCGTGAAGAAATTATTAAAAAATTGTTAAATATTAATTGCACTTCAATTATACGCTCGTGCTTCAGTCCCCTGACCTAAACGAGAAGGTCGATTAAAAATTTTAGTTTCTGAAATTAAGCATTACTCGCTTTTAATTAGCAAACACCAGTATCAGTAGGTGTCTTGTCGTTACCATGACCGGTGCTGGCACTGGTGAAATGCGATGGATGAGTTGTTTTGTCAAAATTTCTTCGTTCAAAAGTTTTGTAGACATTTGGACTACACTCTAGCGGTTATCTTAAGTTTGTGATGTTCCACAAACTTAAGATAACCGCTTTATTAAAAATTAAATTTTTAATGAAAAGCAGAAGTCGACTTCAAATAATTCAAATGGAATTATTTGGTCATTACCATTTTTACTATTTTTTCAACCGGCGACGAGGTTCGCCACCCGTCACGTTCTGTCTCCCGGAGAGGCGAAAAGTGAGGCGTGAGTGTTTATGTTATGTTTATGTTACTATTTTTCGCTGTCCTTTTCTTGTGGTTCATTTTTTGTATAGTATTCTATCAGAGCGCGGTCCTTCCCTGTTGAAGTGACCCATTCGTGATTCGTACAACAGCTTATGACTGTAAACGTGGGTATATTACAAAGAAATTGCAGCAATATCTCAATAAATAAAGAAGTCTTTAAATAAACCGCATGGTGGCGGTATAAGTACATCCACCACCCAAAACCAACAAGTGGATGTCGCAAGAAGCAACAGAGGGGAACTGGAATAGGAGATTGGCAGCATCTTACTGATATCAACTTAAATTAATTAAAAAAAAACTGTGGTTGCTTTTGATTCGTAATCGAGGATAGACGTAGATGTCTATGGACCACGGCAACCACTTACCATCAGGTGGACTGTGTGCTCGTTTGTCACCCGATCCTATAAAATAAAAAATTCTCTTGCCAAGCGTGGCAACTATGCTAAAATCCTACCAATGAGGCAATCTTTAAGGAGGCCTATTTTCAGCAGTAGACTTTTATAGACTATTATGAAGAATGTAAAATTTCGGAGGAGTTAGTGCCTTGGATGTACATAATACATTATGATAAAACCGGAGTTAGGTTACATGACACTGAATCAATCATAAAACATCTTCTCCAGCTTACATTCTTTGAGTGATTGTAGACCAGACGTAGGTATTATACTTTCGATGCTACTCACCGTCACCGGTCTGGATATTTTACGTCCGATATAAACGGGATTATACCGCCACCTGTCGGAAGCCATAAGACAAGAAAATTTATTCCAACACTTACATCTACAACACTACACTTACACATGAATTACCTACAATTAAACATAAACTAAGTAACTTATTAACAAACAAACAAAAAAAGTAAATTAGATAAAGAAAAGAAATGCGTCTATTATATGTGTATGCAAACACATATTATTATTTAAAAAAGTCGTGTGCTATGATGAAGTGGTGGAAGGGACCATCCCAACACAAGCCACGAGCTTGCAGCGCTGATTTCTGATGGCCCCGAACAAGATAGGACGGTCAACTTTATGCGAGCGAGTATTTTTTTTTCTGAAATTTGTATTCTATACCTCATGTGAGATGTGCCGTAAACATAAGAAATTTCTATCATTTTTCATACTTGCCTCTTAAGGCATTTACGATCAAAGTTGAAGCTATTTGCTTTTTGTTCTGAATTGGTTTTTACTTTTTTACTTTTTGAAAATTTAATGCTATTCCATTGCTTCAACAAGTCTCTACAGTAGTGAGACCTTTTGAGAAGAAGCGCCAATAAAACTGACATGTAGACATTTTTTTCTGCTTCAAAAACAGTGTAACTGTTTTATTTAAGCTAATAAACTTTTTTTATAGAATAAGGACGAAAAATGAGCACACAGCCCACCTGATGGTTAGTGTATACTATGGCCAATATACATCTACATCTATCATCTATTAAGAATGCCAATGTACCCCTGCGTTGTTACCCCTGAAGACTTAGATGAAATGACTCGTTTCCAATATAAAAGGTCTGCGGTTCTCTATACTCACCATACGAAACACAGCAATATTGAGTTGCTATTTGACGCTGGTATTTTGTGAGAAAAATAAAAATGTTTAAGGAAGCTCATCCACGTCCATGAATGAGTTGATCGAAATAATGAAAGAAAGAGAATTAGATGTCGTGTGTATGTCGGAGACCAAACGGAACGGAAAGGCAGTGGTACTGAAGAGCTTCCTGGCGGGACGTTAGCTATATGGTCCGGAGTCCCGGAAAGCGAGAACGCCTGCCAGGGAGTGGGGGTGCTGTTGTCGTCCCGGTTGGTCGATCTTATGACTGAATACAAGGTTGTGAACTCAAGACTTCTCTGGGTTCGCTTTAAACTGGGACTGACGAAGTTATTCCTTTTGGCTGTTTATACGCCGGTAGCTTCGTCGTCCAGGGCTGAGCTGGAGGAGTTTTGGGAGAATGTAAGAGAAGTTCTAGATTTGGTTAAGGGAAACGAAAGAACTGTTGTACGTGGTGATTTGAATTGATGGGTAGGTATCGCTCGACCAGGATACGAGTCGGTGCTTGGAAAGTTTGGCGATAAAAGGGTTAATGATGCTGGCAAGCTTATACTGGCTGTATGCAAGGAAAAGGGTCTTCTTGTGACAAACACTATGTTTAATCACAGGAAAATCCATATGTACACTAGAGAAAGAAAGAATGAGAGAAGTATGATTGATTTGTTCCTGGTGGATGACCGACTGCGAAAACAGGTGATGGATACACGAGTGTTCAGGGATGCTGACCTGGGAACGGATCACTATCTAGTAATTACTAGATTTAGGGGTTTGTTCGCGGGTTGGCGCTACCGGACGGCAGTAACAGAACCACAGTCGGTCTGTCGCATCCGAAGCTGGAAGCTTCAGGAAGGTGATCAATCTCGAGGGGTAGTGTGGCTTGCAGTACCGCCCAGCAGCAGCAGGAATACGACTTTACTATCGGACACTGCAGCGGGAAATGGCGAGGCAACACAGATGCATTGTCAGGAAGACCTTATCCTGATTATTGCGAGAACAGTACTAAGCAAGAGGGTAATGAAGTGGTATCCGTGAGGATGCTCAGGACAGACCACCTCAGCAACGAGTGGAAGGATAGATTACAACATGCACAGCAGGAAGATCCGGACATCAAGCCAATTCTGCAATGGATGAAGGCCAGTGCTCCTAAGCCCAAGTAGAGCGACGTCTCAGCGATGAGTTCGACCACGACAAGCTATTGGGCCCAATGGGACAGCTTGCTGATTCAGGATGGAGTCCTGTGCCGTAAATGGGACAAGGGTCGAGGAGACAGCTTTCGTTTGCAAATGGTTGTCCCTAAAGCTAAGGTGTCAAATGTTCTACAGCTGTGCCATAATTGTCGTTCAGGAGTCCATCTGGGAGTTAAACGAACTCTACTGAAGGTCCGAGAACATATTTACTGGGTCTATTATCGTGACGATGTCGAGGATTGGCGTCGCACATGTACAAGTTATGCGGCTGTAAAGGGACCTCAGACACGTAGTATAGGAGCATCGAAATTGTACAATGTTGGTGCACAATGGGATAGGACAGCCCTTGACATTGCGGAGCCGTTTCAGAAAGGCGCAAGAGAGACTCCTAAGTCGTCCATATGGATCGCCTGGCGCGTTATTATGGGGCCGATAATGCTTGGGACGAGCATGTCTTAGGAGGGGGGGCAGTGTTGTGCGCCTAAGTTGACGTCAGGTACCTAGCAATAGCGCCATTTAGTGTCGGGAACTAGAGCGATGAGGGCTTCCTAGAAAATGTCAATCTTGACTTTCGACCAACAGCGCTATCTAGTGTCGAACAGAAGAGTTAAGCTTTCTAGAAGCCCCATACTCGAACATTCTGCGTCTGTTCGGTCGGCGTCCGTATCTAACGGAATATTCTGGATGTTTCGGTGAAAAAGGTGTATAAAAAGGCGCGGCAAGACGCGATCAAGGCAGTATTGAATTTGGCGAGACAAGCGAAGCTTCGGAGCGAAATAAAGTGAATCAGTGTGATTAATTATTAGTGTTTTGAGTTTTAATTGGTCTTCGGTAATAAAAGTGTAAATTTTGGTAATTCAATCGGCAGTTTTTATTGTCACGAACCCTAAGCTCGTAACAATAGTTATGATCTTACCGATCTGTAGTTTTCTGTCACGTAGCCCGGCAAACCCTGTTCTGCCATTTCCAGAATTCACTCCGGACATTTACGGTATACATATTAACTTGACGACTGCGCCACAACACACAAAACGCGACAAAGCAAATATATTGTGTAAATATGACCTCAATTGGTCATCGCAATTCCGCTCGCGACTAAAACAACTCCAGGCAAGCGGAGCAACAACACCAAGGCGACCCCTGATACGCTATCCTTGAATTTTTGCAACATTAGAGACTTCGTTCCAACCTTATCGCTGTCCAGTAGTATCTGGAGACGGCGAAGCCGGCCTTGATCTTTTTAACCGAGACTCAGGTGTCCTCACCAGCTGATTCTTCATATCTTTCCTACCCGGGGTACAAATTACAACATTCCTTTGTGCCCCGGGCTGAAGTTCGTCGAAAAATAGATGTCCTCTCTGAAGCGTATGCGTCAGAGAGGACATCTATTTTTGACGCCTCGGCAGGCTCTTAAAGGTACGGACCTGTCCATCCTATGGCTGTGCGTAGACAGTGACGACTATCCCCGCGTCTGCGGGTGCCTCTATAAGTCCCATAGCGGTAATACCGAAACAGACTGACTCATCGACCACGTTGAAATGGCTACAAATTCCGTGCTACAGCAGATCCTATCCGCAGAGATCTTGAACCTTGGCGATTTTAACGCCCACCACGCCACTGTTTACGTTTAACCGATCATACGGGGAGATCTGTTTATGAAACAAAGCAAAGTTTTGTTTTGGCATATGGCTACAACTGGTTACTGCGCCTACGTGGATTCCAGATGTGGAAGATCATACACCTTCCCTGTTGGACCATCTGCTGACCTCTCATCCGGACACATATCATGCTCGTTCTTTTACCTTATTCTATAAAAAAGAACTTATTTACTTTATTAAAGCATTTTATTATTTTATTTATTTTACTTGTAAATGTTATTTGTGAAAGAACAATGAAGATTTCATATTCTGCTATTAGCTATACTATACTTGACTTACTAGCAATAGCAATCGGCTTTGCACGGGTGATCTTTAGGTCCGATTATCCGTCCAAGACTCACTCCATCGCACACAAAAAATTAATCAAATTTCGTTGTGTAGTTTTAAGATCTAAACGAGCAGACAGCAGGAAGCGACTTTGTTTTATGCTACGCAGAGACTTGTATTTTAAAATATTCTTTTTTAAAATCTAACATATAAAAGCATATCAATTTAGTTCTTTATTTGCTTATTTGTTTCAAAACGCAACTTGATCTGTTTTATTATACTCGGATAAGGAAATCCTCGGAGATGCAAAAACAGTGTTTCTGTCATGTTACATAAAAAAGAAGTCTTTAATTGCTTAGATATCTTGTTTGAAATCTAAACAATGACGATTTAAATTCTCAAGCAATTTTGTGCTGCTGAATGAAACACATGACCTTGGTTACACAAAAACAGTGCGTTTGTTTTTTTAATATTTTTTGTAATGTAAACCCTAAATCTTTATTTTCACCTTTTTTATAAAAATACGTTATTCCTACATCATCATCATCATCTAACAGCTCATCACAGTTGTTTTATACGTGGTAGAGCCATGCTGCAGTTATATTAGTAGTATAGTTGTAGCATGAACGGGTCGGCTAGACCGGGGAAGGACCACGCTCTCACAGAATACCAGCGTTAAATAGTAGTTTAATACTGCTGTGTTTTGTACGGTGAGTGTAGACAACCGGAGACCCTTTTTACTGGAAACGAGGCAATCCATCTTAGTCTTCACGGGTGACAACGCATCTGCATATGATTACATACATTTGATTCGTAACCGAGGACAGATGTAGATGTCTATGGGCCACAGCAACCACTTACCATCAGGTGGACTGTGTGCTCGTTTGTCACCCCATCCTATATGAAAAAAAAAAACGAAGCATGGTCTTGCACATTATTCCACGTCATAACTCTATTCAAGATTCCATTCAAGAATCTTTCTTAATTCAACAATTGTCTCACTTTTCCCACTTTAGCCTATTGACCTTTTGGGCTACGTCAATAACTTTTGTGCTACTATAGATATCGTCGCTATAGATATTATTACGCAGAGAAACCTTGAGCGCCTTGAGTCTTTCCGTAGGCTGCTACGTGGCTGAGTCTTTACTGGCACCACACCCGCACTCCAAGTCCACTGCTGAACATAGGCCTCATCCACAGATTGCCTCATCAGGTTATTTATCATAGCTGCCACGCTTGACAGGCGGATTGGCAACGGCAGTTTTTTTTAAGTTATTAGGAAGATGCTGTTCCCCATCCCGCAGTTTGTTTCCCTCTGAAGTCTCTAAGAAACTAACGGGATGATTTGAGAACATGAACATTCCTACACCGCCACTACACCGTCTAAAAATATTCATTTCACATTCATTCACACACAATACTTTATCAAACGAAAAATTATAACCTTTAACAAAAAGAAAAATCCGACTTCAAATTGCTAAAAACGAAGTTATTTATTTGCTACCCTTACCGGTGGAATTTGTCTCCAAACTTATATGGGATCAGCGTTGAAGTTTAAGCTATTTAAGAAAAAAAAATTATTAGAATCGGTACTTCATCTGTGAAGATATCGTATGAAATTCCTTAAACAATATTTTATTTAATTCAATATGAAAAAAATCCCCTATTTTCCGCCGTTGAGACGGAGTTTTTTTTTTGAAAATTTAAGCGTACCACCCTTGAGGTAAAGCCTATTAAAAAAATTTTAAATCGGTTCACAATCTGCGAAGATATCGCATCGCAAACATACAAAAAAAACATGCACTAGAATTGAGTACCAACTCGTTTTTGAAATCGGTTAAAGCCCACTATGATTCAAAGAGAAGGTTAGTTACTTTTCTTACAAACACCTGTGCGTACAGATAACGCGTAATTGTATACGTCCCATTATAACGAAACAATCCCAAAAAACTTAAAAGCAATGAATACTATCTGCTGACATCATCATAGTATTTGGCAATACGTTTGTATTTTTCGCCGCGCCTATTGTTCACCCACAATTGCTATTTGAATGAACGTAGCGATCCCTAGTACCAAACAAGTGAAGTAAACGGTAAACTTTAATGTATGGTAACTTATGTTAGTATTCGGTTGAGATTAGCTTATCAATTTTAGCGGCATTTACGTGGTGGAGCCATGCTGCAGTAATATTTTTTTTATAGTATAAGGGTGACAAACGAGCAAACAGTCCACTGGATGGTAAGTGGATGCTGTGGCCCATAAACATCTACAATTATCCTCGATTAAGAATAGAATCAAAACGCAAATGCGTTGTCATCCCTGAGGACTAAGATGGAATGCTTCGTTTCCAGTAAAAAATGGTCTCTGGATCTCTACACTCACCACACGAAACCCAGCAGTATTAAGCTGCTATTTTACGCTGGTATTCTGTGAGAGCGTGGTATTTCCCCGGTCGAGCCGACCCAATCGTGCTGCAACCATATTATAGCTGCAGCGTGGCTCTACCACGTAGAAAAATATAAATAAGAATATTATGGTTGTAGCTTGAATGAGTCGGCTGAACCGAAGAAGGACTCTCACAGAATACCAGCGTAAAATATCAGCTCAATGCTGCTGTGTTTCGTATGGTAAGTATAAAGAACCGGTGATCCTTTTTACTGGAAACGGGGCATTCCATCTTAGTCGATAGGAATGACAACGTATTTTGATTGTTAATCGATGGTAGATGTAGATTGCCACAAACCATCAGGTGGCCTGTGTGCTCGTTTGTTACCCTTAATTAAAAAGGGGTATGGCTAAAGATACTATAAGTTTATTCTGCGTGAATCGGACCAAAAATATTAACAACGATCCACCCCCGGCTTCGCACGGGTAATTTGTGGATCTCGACAACAGCACCACCTACCGGGTCCAATAGAGTTTTTAAACCATCCAGTGACTCATTCAAATACACACAAAATTTCTTCAAAATTGTTCGATCCGAGTATAGCATATTCTTACACCGCCACTGCACATTAACTCAGGATGCACTAAAGTTAAAACAATTATAAAGCCATACTCCTTGAATGAAACCAGTTTTAAGATTTCTATAGTGTTTATTAGCTTATTTTATATTCCCGACATTTCGAGTACTTTAAATACCCATAGTCACGGGGGGACTGAGATGATTAACGTCCCAGTGTCATAGTTAGTCCGGCTACCTTCAGTTTTTGAATATTAATTTTTGGTCCGATTTACGCAGAACGAGCTTATAGTAACTTGCTTGAACTAGCTTGTAGTAGTACCGTCCTTGGTAGGAATCGGTGTTCTTTTGCGAGATATTGTGGTTTATCAAATCTGATGTGGTGGAGGAGGACGGATGTTCACAGACTGCAGACTTCCCGGAGGGTCGTTGACGTGAAGCAGCGATTTAACAAATCATTAGCATCAAATAATCTTTCGTCAAGTCATGAAAACGCGTATAGGGAACAGGACAGGTTAATGACCGCAGTGTTTCGTGGACTGTCACAGTTATTATGTCATATAAACGGTTTCTACGTAGATAGTTGCTCGTTAAAACAGCCTATATAAAAGTCTCACAGCCAGGCATAAGCGTGTGAACATTTAGTGAATTTGAAATTATATTGGTACAGGCGGGGATTGAAGCCGGGTACTCGCGTACTGTGAAATTCAGGGCGAGCGTTTAGCCCCTGAAAATTAATCTGAAAGTAAAATGACATCCGAAATTATACAAGAAATTTGTCAGGTTTCTTAAGTAAAATAAATGAATAAATGCAAACATTTTAATATATTCTACATGCTATGTATAATATTTTAATGTTAAAATTAAAAAAAACTTCTACTATAAATTATATTTTTGGTAAGAATATTTTTGATATTTCTTTAATAGAATCATTTATAGTCTTAAATTGTATTAAGAATGAGCATAAAATATAATTGTCAAAATATGTAATTAATAATGCATTCATATACATAACTATGGGTTTCATTTTTAAAAGATACACAAAACATTTTGAGAAATTTTGTATGCATAAAACTACACGTACACATAGGTATTTAATAAAATCATATTCATTATTTTAAATATCTGTCTTAGAAAATAAGTACACAATTAAAATGTTTTTATTCAAAACAATGTCAAATTAAACAGGCGTGAACTGAACGTGTCCGTCACAAATACAGCCTACCCAACTACCTACAATCTACTGAACTAAATACAGAACCTTGAACTTTCTGTTATCTTGCGTAACCGTTCATCCTTAACCGTCAATCCAAATATCAACAGAGGCGCGAGCTTATTACTTTTACTTTTTATTATACTTTTAAAATCTGTAGTATTCTTCTTTACTGTTATATATTAGCATTTTTTGCACCTATATTTTGTTTAATAATATTGTCTTTTGAAAACGGCCAAAGGCGTGGTAGCCATACAGCCTCCTGGTCCTTTACTTTTTTAAGTATTTTTTTAGTAAGAATCTGTTATCAAATGTGGGTCATTTTAGTGGTCAATTTATAAGGTAATTGAAGTATACTCCACTGTGCAGCTTGTTTTAAAATATAATTCATATTTATTATTAAAATTTAAAGACTTCAAACTGTACAAATTACGGTTATTTAGCAAAAATACTAAGTCACCCATAAAGATTGAAATCATTACACCTGTTATTTTGCTACTAATTACCAGCATAATATACTATTTACCTGTTTGCGATATTTTAATTTACGTAGTTGTTACTTCGCTTATGTTTTACCACTTAAACTAATCGGCCTCAAAATATCTATGAATATCATGTTTTTGTTTCAGTGCAATCAAAATACCTGTCATTTACTCAAAACGACATTAATTAATTTTGAAATGTGTACGTGAAGATATTGTGTTTATTAAAGAGGTCGACGTAAGCAAATACATTGACAACTACAGTTCTAAAACGCATAATTTAGCTAAAAGGAATGTTAAAATTGTCTCACGATATGAGATAGATAAATACCCAGACCTATACCAAGAAGCATTGTATTGTATTATAATTACTCGTATACTATATATTTAAATAAAACTAGTTCTTACGGATTTTATTGTGTATATTAATTTATTTTATATTCCCGACGTTCCGAATACTTTACAGCATCCATGGTCACGGCGAACAGAGGTGATCGAGGTCCCAATGTCATAATTACCCACGGCTACCTTCAGATTAAATCGACGCTCTGAAAAGTCTACAGGTTCTGAACACGTACAGGATCGCCACTACCTATATAGTATAGTGCTAAAGAACTACGATTCCTTGCAAGGATGATTCGCGAGGCTATTGAAATAAAAAAAAACATCCTAATTTCAATAGAGAAGATGGCTGGGTGCTGCTTTTGCTTGGGATCCTAGAATTAAAAAAATTAAATCACAACCCAGGCACACAACTGCAAGACTCGTAGATCCAAACATTTATGAATTAAGTAGCCATTGTTAACTATGACATTGGGACGTCAAATACCACAGTCCCCCTCGTGACCATGGATGCTGTTAAGTGCTCGAGACTTCGGAATTACAAAATAAATTAATATACACGATTAAAAACTAAAACTAGTTTTATTTAAAACGTTGTATGTGCTGCAAGGAATTTGCTGCTTCAGAAACTAATTGAAAATAAAAAGGTATAGGTACTAATAGGTTCAGTTAGCAATTGACTGGAGGAACTACTTCCCGCGTTTTAAAGTCATTATTTTGGCTTCAACATTACCCACCACCAGGTAAGATTGTAATCAAGCGCTGTTTTATCATAAGTTAAAAATAATATAACTTCAACTATGATCCGATAAAATTAATTGAATACTGGAACAACAAGGTGCTTGAAGACATACTACGAAATCGATCAGCTTGTGGCGGCGCTGTCGTCGCGCCACAAGCAAAAACACATCGAAGCCTTAGTCGCGCTATTAAAGTTCCGAAGTAAAAAGAGTATATATGGAATAGCTCCAGACTACCACTAGGAACCTCGCGGCATTGCAGGCCGGTGAGCCAGATGAAGCTGTAAGAGTCGCATAGACTAACAGCGATAACATCCAGAAAATAGACGACCACTAGGAGCGATGGCCGCTCCCCGGGCAGAACTCCTTGCCCGGCGGAAGATCTCCCCTTTGTCTTCCACGGCCACAGTAGTTCCAAGGCCACAACCTATCCTAAAACTATGAATGTTATTATTTGTATACTATCGTATCTAAACGTTATTTACTCGTATACGAATACGATCGATCTTATTGTTACACCGCGTAGTGGTGGTGTAAGAATATCCACTACACGATATCCTCCCGTGAGGATTTTTTCCTGATAAAAACTCAAAATAATAAAAATACTGCGGTTGCTCACCTGTCTGCCAAGCGTGGCAACTATGGCAAAATTCCCCCCATGTTGGGAAGCCCTGTGTGCAGCAGCGGATTTTTTAAGGTTTTAATGAAATGAAATGGATCAATCTCAAAAGAAGAGAGAATAAATGAATCAATTTATCAACAAGTTATATATTCACTGCTTGTCACAGGCTTTCTGACATTTCTGAGAATTTTTTTAAGTAGAGAAGAGCACACAGCATCGCCTCCAAGAATGAACGTGGTTTTGTAATGAGTTACGGCTCTACGGGCCGCAGGTTTAAAACCCGTTCGAAACAAGTATATGTATGGCCTATAAGTAATCCGGGTCTGGGTTCTGGGTTTGTTCTTGTGCAATTATACGTGGTAAAGCCACGCTGCGGCTAGATAGAGGTAACCTGCACGAAAGGATCGGCTTGACCTTGGAAGGTCCAAGGTCTCACAGAATACCAGCTTAAAATAGCAGCTTGGTGCTGCTGCGGTTCGTATGGTGAGTGTAGAGGACCGGAGATCCGTTTTACTGGAATCGAGGTATTCCATCTTAGTCCTCAGGGGTGACAACGCATCTGCATTTTGATTCTTATACGAGGTTAAATATAGATGTCTATGGGCCACAACATCCACTTACCATTAGGTGGACTGTGTGCTTGTTTGTCACCCGAATTCTATGAAAAAATTATGTATTTAAACTGCCTCCATGATACAGGAGAAACCCTAGTGTGGAGGTAACGTTGAATAAGAAATCATTATGGAGGTAACGTTTTTTTTTAAAGTACGTGGTAAAGCGACACTTAATTTTACAATTGAGAATTTTAGAGTTGCCGATGAGGGTCAATCTGCAATTGCTCACATGCTATAAAATACACTTATTTCCTGAACAAACATAAGAAGATACATTCATTTCCATACCCACAAACAGGTCAAGGTGTTGCGTTGACAAAGTTCAATCGTAAAGTTAGATTAGGTGCGGCGTTAAAGTTGAAATTGAACGAGTCTTGTAGGCGAATATGACGAGTGTGCTCATTAAACGTACGATGGTATAACCGCGCTCAGCTCTTCAAAATTATAGGGATAGAACTTCACGTAACGTACAATTTTTTTAAATATGGTTGATAATAACCCCTGTGTAATTTAGTGTTGTAGCCCACACGACATAATGCGTCCCTGTCGACTATGAGAGCTATGAGATTCATCTCGCATATTTCATTGTCGCTTTTACGACACCCACGGGCTGATAGACTACTGGATATTCTTTCGCCTCTACACGGCTAAGCTAAATCAGTTGAAAACTTTTATGCAATATAAACTCACCTTTGTGACCTCTATGGTAAAGGTGAGCAATCCGGTTCGACTTTCGTGTTCGTGTTTTCTTCTTTGATCTGTAGCAGATACGTCAGTGTACGCGGTGGAATGGGGAATCGTGCGCACTTCACAATTGCTAAATAGATTTTGTTTATTATTTATCAGAGGAAATAACTTAATATTTATCTGAAGTTTTAGACGTATTAATCACACTGCATTAAGACAACGACTATGAGATTAATAGGTTGATACTCAATATTTATGTCATTATAGTGATTCAAATTCAAATTATTTTCGTGTGAATACAAGTCACTTATACAATAGCATTAATACGTCGAAAAATTGGATGCGTGTAACCATAGACCGGGTTAAGTGGCGCGCCTTGGGTGAGGCATGTTTAGCAGTAGACTGCCGCAGGCTGATGGTGACGATATTTTTTTTTATAGGAGAGGGTGACAAACGAGCACACAGTCCATCTGATGGTAAGTGGTTGCTGTGGCCCATAAACATCCACATCTATCCTCGATTACGAATCAAAATGCAGATGATTTGTTACCCGCGAGGACTAAGATAGAATGCCTCGTTTGCAGTGAAGAGGGTCTCCGCTTCTCTACACTCACCGTACGAAACAGCAGCATTAAGCTACTATTTTACACTGGTATTCTGTGTGAGTGTGATCCTTCTATATTACATATGTCTGCTCGTTAGAACATACAAATATTCTTAAACACATAATAACATTTAAATATATGTAAATTAACATTGCCTAATTAAATTCACATTAACGTTTAAATATACAATAACATTGTATATTTAATAATTTTATTAATTGAAGTAAATTAGAGAAAAAGGTAAAAATTATTGAATAATAGAATAAAGGTAATTCAATAAGTTTTTAATTCTACGTGTACATATATAATTGTATCTAAGTTTGCTGTCAATTACAATATGGAAGAATTTTTGGATTAGAATAAGTCCTTTCTATAAAATAATTAAACCACTTAACATCATCATCATTACAGCCATCCACAAATCTACTGCTGAACATAGAAATCCCCAAAGAAATATAGACATCACCAACTAAATACCACAAAACTCGGCCCTGAGTCAAGTTCATCCATCGCTTGCATGTCTTACCAAGTTATCGCACCATCATGAGCAAGGCCGCACTATACTCGTACAACCTTATTCTTGGTTTTATGGCAACTCGACTTCACTTGGTTCTATAGTTATATAGTTACTCGATTCCACTTCATTCTTGGAGCGATGTATACGCTTTTGCAACAAAATAACAAAAAAATATACAAAATTTGATCTCCTCAAAGTTCGAAACCATTATTAATCAAAAGTTTATATAAAAAGGGTAATAATATTAATTAATCTATGGATGATAATAACCCCTGGGACTGAGGTGATTGCTCCCAAGCTATTTCAATATTTTTTGAGTTGTGTGAATTGGTAACGTAAATTATGGTAAGCTGTTTTTTTTTCAAAATAAAAGCCCCGCTGACAAAGGGTTTTTTGAATCACTGGTAAATTATACAAAAGAGTGACTCTCAATAAGTATTTTTTATAATCAATATTGAAAAAAAGTCTCTGTTTCTGCTTCTATATGGCAGGCTCATTGGCACTTGAGCTTACTAATACGTTGGAGCTAAGTCGTTGGACTATCTCGGTTACTTTGGTTTTACTTAGGATATAATCAATTCCATTACTCTTCACATTTGACAAACAATAGACTGAACTCATTTGCCTAATGCGAATTTTTCAAGTCAGATTGAACATATGATGAGTGTTTGTTTTACTCACGCCTGTTATCCAGAGGATCGGGCAGAGACTACGGCCTTCCATTGGGCATGATCCTAACACACCTCTCTCCCTTCTTTCGTCTTTATACCTATGCGTACATACTCGTCTGTTTAGGGTATGTACTCTTAATTCAGTCCATTTTCAATATGTCAACAATTTGATCGAAACTCTGTGACATAAATTTGCTTTGTCACTCTTTCCTCATTTATCTCTTCCACACGACCAAACCACCGAAGCATTCCTTTCCTTAACGTCGTCACAAAATCTTCTTGCTCAATTGAATTTTTCGGTAATACTAACAATAATTTAACAAATATGTAATCTTGAAAATTAATAATTGATTACGAAGCAGGAAGCTGACATAACTGACGTTCGTACTAATCTCTGATACAATCGTGTTTTACCGTTTACAAAGAATTGAAACGCGAATAAAGAATAAGTGTACTTTGTATTCGCTTGATTTGTTTCAATGAAATGTTGTGCGTGTTTAGGGTGAGAACTCACTGGTGCTACTACAGCGAACATTTGGGCCGCCGTATAGATTGCTCACAAGGGGGATATTTATCACAGTTGCCACGCTTGCAGACTGGCAGACGCTTGCTTGACTTGGTAACCAGTTTTTTTAGTTATTATTAGCAAGACGCTGCTGCCTATTTCCTGGTTCGTTTGCCTCTGTCATCTCTTACGACATCGGGTTCAATTCCTGTAGACACCAATAAAATTGTTAATTGCAATTTTAAGTGCTTTGTTGCGATGTGTTCAGTGATGAAGGAAAATCGTGAGGAAATTTGCATGCATGAAAAATTAAAAAAATGTTTCGATGACATGTTAAGTCCATCAACGCACTGTGGCAGCGCGATGGACACTTTTTTGCCCTAAAGCCCTCTCAGAAAATCTCAATAGAACTAAGTCTTTTTAACTTCCCGCTATGAAAATCAATGATTTTCGAAAAGTAGGTTTTTATACATGGTAGAGCCATGCTGTAGCTATATTATGGTTGTAGCATGAATGGGTCGGCTCGACGGGGAAAAGACCACGATCTCACAGAATACCAGCGTAAAATAACAGCCTAATGCTGCTGTGTTCGTATGGTGAGTGTAGAGAACAGGAGATCCGTTTTACTGGAATCGAGGCATTCCATCGTAGTCATCAAGGGTGACAACGCATCTGCGTTTTGGTTCTTAATTGAGGTTAAATGTAGATGTCTACGGGCCACAGCATCCTCTTACCATCACTTGGACTGTGTGCCGTTTGTCACCCTTATCCTATAAAAAAACTTCTTGGTTCGAAAATCAAGTTTTCATCACAACTCGACGTTTTGAGATTCTAAGAAGCCGTTCTGACTATTTTTACGAAGATGTCGATGTCTTTGTTTGTGTGTACGTGTGCGTGTATGGATGTAGGTAACCCTCTCATAACTTTTGGATGGCTTGACCGATTTGAACGAACTTGGCGGCGTTGGAAATGTCTTTACTAAACTTAGGTTTTCTATATTATTTGAACTGGTTCGGACCAGTACATTTTGAGAAATCTCAAAAATATGTTTTTGAAATAACATTTAAACAGATATAACGATCAATTCCTAAATTAAGCTCAAAAAACGAACAAATGAAGAGAAGTTGTTAACGAAAACATTCCGAAATTTTTTTTTTCAAATAACTTCGAAATATTTTATTGAATCGTTTTTGATGTAATAAATAAACAAAACAAAACTATAGCAATATTAAATCGGTATTTTACGCTGGCATTCTGTGAAAACGTGGTACTACCCTGGTCGAGTCATTCGTGCTGCAAGCGTAACATAGTCGGAAAAAAGAACTAGAATGGAATGACTTACAGGATGTAATTATATTGGGTCTCTTATTCTTCAGATTCGAACACAGCGGTGATTGCACTGCTATTTAGCGGAGGAAATATTTCAGTACTTAATATCTCCAAGTATTCCTAACATCAACCAATCTTTGTATGATTAAATTTTTATTGGTGCGGGTCTAGGAAGTAAAATTTCTACACTGGTGTAATTTTTTAATATGAGAATGAATATAATGTTTAAGAATACCATTTCTCCATAATATATGTCCTAAGAGGCGACAGAGAGAAAGTGAAACAGCAGGCAGCAGAATCGGTTGAAATTTAGAATCGTTTGGCATGAATTTGGGGGAGTATGGTGTTTTATTACGATAGAGGTTTGGTCCCCGATTAAAATAATACCACTCACAGTAAATGGTAATGCACCGTTTTTGAGACAAATCGAAAAGAAAATCCCATAGAACTAACATCAAAATGATAACTCAAAATGAATATATAATGAAAGGGGTGGGAGATGGCGGAGAGGGAGGCGGGGAAGTTGTAGAGTCGCCCCCCATTTCCACATCCTGCCGGACATGCCTAGTTTTTCTTTTTTTATATTTTTAAAAATCTAATTTTGAGGTTACGTTTTTGTATAGTTTTTGGCTATAAACCTGATTTATGGAGGCAGAGAGTTGGGGGAGGGTAGCACCAGTAGCGTACGTAACGTAGTAGTAAAGTAGTAATGTAGCGCAGTCGAGGGAAGCCCGGTCGACTTCTGAATTTCCGCCATTCCCTTCGTGGTTATTTTTTTGTAAACTATACAAAAAAATAACTACGAAGGGAATGGCGGGGTCTATTCGCTCTCTTCGCTGGCTCTCTCGACCCCGCCATCCCCTTCTAACCTAAAATATCCGAGTCGGGGTGCCCTAAGTCCTGAGCTCGCTTCGCTCAATCTTACACTCAATAAAACACCAAAATATTAGCTTTTATAATTACTTACTTTAAATTATAAACATAATATATAATACAATAATAAGCACACTACGGCTCACACAAGTGTCTGCGATTTGCTACGACGGGTGGGGGCTGCTTTTCCTCCGCGCCTACGACTTTACAAAAACACTTTGGGAGTACGGCAGACAAGCCTACGTGGATCCGGGGTGTGCTGATTTAATTTTAGTACAAATTCGATCAGATCAGATATCTATAAAGTCAGGTTGCCTTTGCTATCTCCACAAACAAAAAATTCTGTATGCTATCCAGCTTTCACAGTAATATCGTAACATTTTTCCTCAGAAGGACTAGAACCCAGAGCCGTAAAGTCAGTTAATAATAAAAATGTATCATTTTACATACTTTAGACATTTTAAGTAGTATTGCCCAAATGCAAGAACAAGACGAGACTTAGCCAGTCTTGGTCTTGGTCTTGCAGCAAGAGTCTCGCAAGTCTCGCAATTACCTATTAGCCTATTGTTATTTATTAAACGTTACTTTAGATCTTAGAACAACTTAACAGAGTAGGCACATTTTGAGCTTGAATTAACATAGCCATAGAAAGATCAACCAAATTAATAAATGTCTAAACATTTAATGAGAAATTTGAAAAATCAACTAATGCCGGGTGGGGTTTGAACCCACGCCCTAAGCGATCCATGCCGATGCTCTAACCAACTGAGCTGTCTACCGAGTCTCACGGCCAAGGGAGTTAGTCTGTTTCTTAATAAACGTTTACATTTAATAAGCTTACATGTGCTAAAACTTAATCAAAACGTATAAAAAACAAATTAATGACATTAACTTGACTGTATTATAAAGAACATTATCTGTCTAGAAAGAGATTGATAGACCCATATATGAAATGGAATAAAAGAGTTATACAATTTACCATTTATTTAAATAAAAAAATAAAATACAATACACATTAAATTACATAAAAAATTCTTTTGAGCAAGAATTAATACAAAGTAACCATGTGGCTGACTCATCACTTAATCTTTTTCTATGTTTTCTAATTGCTGATGATGCTTTAGAAAATAATCTCTCAGCAGGTACTGAAGTTGCAGGTATTGAAAGAAAATCTCTCATCTTCGATAAAGTCGGATATTCTGTCTCATGCGTCCTCCACCACTCTAAAATGTCTTCCGAACTGGCGGCTCTGGGTTTACTTAGGTACTCCTCCAACTCGTCTATAACTAAGCCTTGATGAAAAGATCCAGATCCAGATGTCGTCGAGGGACATGCATACAATTTCTCAAAGTCTATTATTACGTCTTCATCTTCATCATATTCACATACTTTCTTTTCATTTCTTGGTGATCCTAGAGATGTGTTCACTGAGTGTAGACTTTTATATTCTTTATAAAGTTCATTAAATTTGCGCAGGCTTTCTATTTTAATGTGCTTATCCCATAATGTCATGTCAAAAGTCTGAGTCTTATGCCTTGGATCTAAAATTAAAGAGGTACAATAAATCCAGTTGCTCTTTTTATAATGTTTAAGCATTTTGTCTCGAGCTGCTTGAAAACCCAGAATGAGCCTTTCATCCACTTCGGATCGATTAGGTTTCTCATCTAATTGTTTTACGATGGATTCAATTTTATCGAGCAAGAGATTGAATGATACAATGACTAGCGGTAATGTAACATATTTCTCTCCACCAAGTTTTGTTGATAGAAGTTTAAAGTTTATTAGAAACTTATGTATTTTTTCGAGTATTTGCCATCGACTATCTGTGATTTGAAAATCATTCAATTCGGTGACAGAAGTGCACATTATGTTAATGCCAGTTCTCACTTTTAAACCAAATCCAATCATATCATAAGTGGAATTCCATCTCGTTGGACAGTCGAGTATGGGGTTCAGATTTGATGGCACGCCAGCTGCTTCACAAGCAGACCGAAACTTCCTCTTCAATATCTCACTTCTTTTTATTTTACTGGAAATACTGCGTAATTTGTGACGACATATTCGAACACTTTGTGTTCAAAAACACACACTTCCAAAAATCGAGATTTGCAGTGAACTTATTGAACATGTTTATCTATTAGGTAATAATAATAATAGTAAGTAATTATTATAGACCCATATAGTTAATATTATAATAATTACTTACTAGAATAAATTATTATGGTATCTACCTATCCTTACCATTATCTAATTACAATATTCCTTGCGAGATCAGCATAATTATTCGTGTCCATTCTGAGCACCCGGAAACTTATTTTATTCTTTGGAACATGTACTCTATGGCGGCATTCAAACAGTGTCAAATGTAGTGCGTGCGGCGCGGCGGCGACGATTGAATGCGATATCAATAGATGCCGTCGGCGCCTGTATCTTGACCTTGTACTTCCGAATAGCTGCAAAATTTCTTTGACAGGTCAGTATTCGACCTTTGATGATGCGTCTCATAGAGTCCTTAAGCGTATACCTGAACTCCTATACTCCCTGAAACGACACTCATTCCTAACTGCAAGACGCAAGAGTCTCGCAGGCTTAGTCTTGTTCTTGCTCAAATCTTGCACGGTCAGTCTTGGTCTTGGTCTTGCTAAAATTAGGCGGTCTTGTTCTTGGTCTTGGTCTTGCAAAAAATTAAGAACAAGACCAAGACTGCAAGACCAAGACCGATTTTGGGCAACACTAATTTTAAGTTATAATAGTTTTTATTTATTTTTTCGATAACGGTGCATTACCTTTTAATGTGAGTGGTATTATTATAACCGGGAACCAAATTTCTACCAAATAAAACACCTTACTCTCCCAAATTCCTGCAAAACGATTCTAAACCCAACCCGCAGCATTTTCCGAAACTGAAAATAATAAAAACTGCGGTTGTCAATTCGCCACTCATGGCATAATGTCCTCCAGACCCAATTTCGGCCACGGCTGCCAGCCTCAACGGAGACTAGCCATCGGCGCAGGACAGGATTATAGTGCCCAAGTGTATGCGCAAGCACAGGTGCACTCTCTATTCCCTCACTCTCATAATCCGATGGGACGGTAAACCGAAATGATCGGAGAGAGATCAGGCGCAGGACCAACGGCTTTACGTGCTTTACGAGTCACGGGGGTAAGACACCCCCAACTTCCTGACTCCGGGCAGCTACTGAGAATTTGTTGACGGAAAAGCTCAATAATTTTTTGGCCCGACCCGGGATACGAACCCAGGACTTCATGATCGGCAGTCGCGCTACTAGAACCACCAGACCAACGAGACTCATGGCATGGTGTGGCAACTATGCTAAAATCCATGAGACCAACTACGGAGGAGACTTATATTCAGTACTTAATAGTTTTTTTTGTATACTGTATTGAATGAATAAAAGTCAGAATAAAAATAGAAGTTGAGTATAGAACTCGCCAATAAAGTGACAGTTTACAATGGTGATTATGTGTGATTGGTTTTTATTATTTTATTATTACATTACATATTAAAATATATCTTTAAAAAATCATGCGTATAAAAAAAAGGTCAAGGTAATATAAAAAGGCATGACTGTGATAGACGTAGACGTCAGATGGCTCACGAATAATAAAGATCTTCAGATTGTAGTTAGTTTTGCCAGATAAATCATATTTTAAGAACGGTTTAAGTTACTGTCGTCCATTTTATCATACCATCATCAGTCTGTAAGCATTTTATAAATGGATATCGACCTCTGCATGATTTACCATAAACAACGCAATTGCCTTATTTATAAAAAATATTTTTAATAAGAGTAAAAATCTACTTCAAACACTAAAAAAATTGTATTTAAAAAAAATTATTGTTTCTGAAGTCGATGTGATATTATACAAAAATTTCCACATCCATATTCATTAATAAAGTATAAATATGTAAATGTGTGGAAATTATTCTTTGAAGTCATTTTTTACTTTTTATTAAGTTTCATTTTTTATTTTTTTTTTAGTGAATGAAGCAAAATCACAAGTTAAAGGCAACAATTATGATGTCCTAAGCTTAATAGTCCTCTATTTGTCCATGCGTATTAGTGGATTTTTTTTCTAATTTTATAAGGAACCACTCCTGAAATATAACCCATTTAATAAATCGTGTATTGCTACGCTTTTTTAAAACAATAAAGGTGACAAATGAGCACACAGTCCACCTGATAGTAAATGGATGCTGTGACCCATAGACATCTATATTTCTTCTCGATTAAGAATCAAAATGCAAATGCATTGTCACCTCCTACGGACTAAGATGGAATGCCTTGTTTCCAATAAAAAGAGTTTCCGTTTCTCTACACTCACCATACGAAACACAGCAGCATTAAATTGCTATTTTACGGTGGTATTCTGTGAGAGAGTGGTCTTTCCCCGTTTGAACTTCGAGGTCAGCATGGCTCTACCACGTATAAACGATGTGAAACAGCGGTTTATGAAATTTATGACTATTGTAGGCTGTAAGTTCACATGAACTTTAAGTTTGTATATTATACAAGCTGTATTTAATTTTCAAATGCACATTAATGTATAAAATGCAGATATTGTTTCGTGGTAGAACCACGCTGCAACTATATTATGGTTGTAACACGAATGGGTCGACCCGACCGGGGTAGGACCACGCTTTCACGGAATACCATAGTAAAATAGCAGCTTGATGCTGCTGTGTTTCGTATGGTGAGTGTAGGGAACAGGAGACCATTTTTACTGGATACGAGGCATTCCATCTCAGTCCTTAGGGGCGACAACGTATACAAATAAAGCTGTCTATGGACCACAACATCCACTTACCATTAGTGTGGACTGTGTGCTCGTTTATGCTATAAAAAAGATAATACAATATATAAAATATAAAATAAACGCTTTTTGCCTTGACATACACTAGACAGATTATTGATTAAAAAACATTCAAATTCACAGCTTACTCTGTCACTCTATCAGTAATTATTTGTTGGAAATATTTTAAAATCTTAGTCCTCAGGGGTGATGACGATTCTGCATTTAGACACTTAATTGAGGATGTTTAATGTAGATGTCTATGGGCCACAACGTCCACTCAACATCAGGTGGGCTGTGTGTTCGTTAGTCACCCTTATTCTATAAAAAGAAATCCACATAATCGAAATATAGCCCTATGTTACTTTCAATGTAGTGTGTACACACCTTTACATTTATAAGCCATTATGCAATACTATCCAATAGATAATTACAGCGTAATAAGAACTCGGCAAAAACATTTCACAAGCGCACAATCACGAACAAACAAACAGACGATGCGTAATTATAATTGAACGTTATTATCCCACCATATTACCTTCCAAAGATGACGTGTCAAGTTTATCTCTTGATCTGTTATTAAAAAGCAATTTTATTGGACATATAAATGTCACTACGTTGCAATATTGTAGACGTAACATGTGTATTTTATTGTAAAGCAGTTACGACGTAATAAAATACTTTTTTAATAGAGAACTAGCGATGCGGCCCGGCTTCTCACGGGTGATTTCTGTATCTCGACAGCAGCGCCACCTACCGAGTCGAATTGTGAATCTAAACCATCCAGGGGCTCACTCAAACGCACATAAAAATTTATCAAAATCTTTTTCACAACAATATATAGATACTAACTGGTATACTCCTGGTACAATTATACTGATACACAGCGCGTTGAATCCGCATAAGAAATAAATGCGGAAATATTCTTTTAAATTTAGAAGAGTTATATTGTTCAATTAGGAATGATAATACATTTATTGAAGTTGAATGATAAATAACTTTCAAATAAATTTTTCGGTACAAAACGAGCGCCATCTACCGTAAGTTAATTGAACTATGCCTATGAACTTTGCACAAGTGCAAGCAATATGTACGAGTAGATAAAGTATTATTGGTAGTGACTAGAGTAGTTGAAAGGGTTGTTTTTTTCGTTTGGTATTAAAAAAAGGGGGTGGGCCCGTTTTGTTTTTTTTAAACACAAAAAATTTATTTTAAAAGGGGGGGGGGCCGAATAAATATTTGAGTTGGGAAACACCCCCCCGGGCGGGTTGCTAACGACGGAAAAAATAGATGTGAAACCGTCGGTATTTATGTCACACCTATGCCGGTAGTTGTTGGGAACACTATGCTCGAAGTTGTTGACGAGTACGTTTACCTGGGACAAATAGTCCGGTTAGGTAGGTCCAACAACGACCGAGAGGTCAATCGACCGATTTAACTCGGCTGGGCAGCGTTCGGGAAATTACGACACATCTTCTCGTCAGGTATACCTCAATCTCTGAAAACTAAAGTGTAGGTACAACCAGTGCTTGTTACCAGTGATGATTTACGGATCTTCACTGCTGGCCGTATGATGACGCTCAAGGTCGCTCAGTGAGCTATGGAGAGGGCTATGCGCAGAGTTTCTCTGCGTGATCGACTCAGAAATGAGGATATCCGCAGTAAAACCAGAGTGACCGACATAGCCCAACGGATTAGTAAGCTGAAGTGGCAATGGGCCGGCCATATAGCTCGAAGAACCGATAACCGATGGGGAAGAAAGGTTCTCGAGTGGCAGCCTCGTACCGCTAGGCGAAGTGTGGGGCGACCCCCCACTAGGTGGAGTGACGACCTGGTAAGACATGCAGGAAGTCGATGGATGCAGGTGGCTCAGGAAAGTGCTTTGTGGCATTACTTGGGGGAGGCCTATGTTCAGCAGTGTACTTGTGAAGGGCTGTAATGATGATGATCATGATGATGACTAGAGTAGTTCATGAAACTGCAGTATTTAAAACCTCAACTACTTATGTTGTCTAAAATATTTAATATAACCTAGAAAATTCGCCTTGAAACACGTTGAGAGTGATTTTGAAAATAAAAATTATGAAAACAATAAAATAATAATTTAAAAAAGAGTTATGGTGAAAGTCTGTGCAATAAAAAGTTATAAAAAGTTCTTTAAAATTTACCCTCTAGCCACAGTGGCGCCACCCTTATTTAACGCTTTTCTACAGACACCGTTTAATACAGAGACGGTTTTCCTTACCACTAAACTCCATGCTTTTGTTCCTGGCGTGGGTGTCGCATAAGACACAGGAGATGGGCAGCAGCATCTTCCTGATAATAACTCACAACAATAAAAACTGCGGTTACCATCCTGCCTGCCAACCGTGGCAAATATGGGGGATATTTGTGGCAATCTATGGGTTTTAGCCAATTGAACATTGGATGCAGTGAATTTAATAGGCTGTAACGGTAACGGAAATTGTTACAACGAGTATTCCATAGCCATAAAAAATTCTGGCATTTCCCATAGTTGCTGCTAACGAGTTGCTAAAGATTCCCAGCGGATGAAATATGGGGGGGGGTGAGTGATTTAATTTGATTTTTATTGTATATTTTTGCAATAAAAATAGAGTTAGAGAATTGAGCTATATATTATGGCTGCAGCACGAATGGGTTTAGTAGGACAGAATCACGCTCTCACAGAATACCAGGGTAAAATAGCAGAACAGTGCTGCTGTTTTTAATGCGGTGAGCGTGGAAAGCCGGGGTCCCCTTTTTAATAGTTACGAGACGATCTATCTTAGTCCTCAAAGGTAATAACACGTCTGCATTTTGATTCTTAATTGAGGAAATGAAGAACGTGGGTCATATTATCCACCTACCATCAAGTGGACTATGTGTTACGCTTTTACAAAAAAAAATCTTTAATTTTTGTAAGC
Organism: Parnassius apollo; assembly: GCA_907164705.1. Classification (NCBI taxonomy): domain Eukaryota; kingdom Metazoa; phylum Arthropoda; class Insecta; order Lepidoptera; family Papilionidae; genus Parnassius; species Parnassius apollo. The sequence goes on along the minus strand of CAJQZP010001568.1, from coordinate 598,006 downwards.
TGGTGTTGCGATTATCATTAACTTAATAGAATATCTACAAATTTATTCTTCTTTCAAACAAAAATACATCAAAGCTTACGTAAGCTTTGATGTATGTTTGTTTGAAACTAATTTAAAAAAATATTATATATTTTTTTAAATTAGTTTACACGAAGCAATGTTGTTTTTTATTTATAATATATATTAATACAATCCCACCCGGTGGTAAGTGGTGATGGTAAAACACACTGTCTTAGCGTAATGAAATGATTTCCAATAACAAATAAGGCGTTGAGAAGGTTACAAATAAAACTAAGTATAATACACATCAATTTACTGCCTATTAAAATTGAGTATTACATACATAATTATTTTTTTGTTATTTTATTCTTAAACTTCCTCCTCGTAATTCGGCGGAAGCTTTTCGAGTGTACAATGTCAAACAGACGAAATAAATACCTACCAACACCCGAGTTTTCTGAAGATTTAATTACATTCTTAGTAATGAGGAAGATTATTATAAGAGATAATAATAATAATTACACATCACACACGATATAGTATTTACACATATAATAAATCTGCTGAGTCCGTTACTTATAGCGCATAGTTAAAAAATTATTTTAAGTTAGGTTTGAGTAAAAATCAGTATTAATTACGTAACTCGATTTCACTTGCCATTGTTCATATTGACCGTGTATTGTAAATAGTACCCTGATCTATCACTAGGTCCATAACATTTAAAAAGAAATAAAACACGTAAATTACGGATAATACCTGTGGTGTTGGATTTGTTTATGAGTAGGGTTGCCAACTACTCTGTTTTCAAGAATACTTAAATACTAAACTTACTGTTTCTATATATTTGCTTTACATCTAAAATGTGAAATAAATAACTAGAAAGTATTAGTTTAGAGGGTGTGTTGTTATATGCCTTCTATAATTTGTGTTCTTCTCTATTAATATATGCTCTATGATCAAAGCACTGCACTATCTCTAGTATGTGGTCATTACTAGTAAAAAGTATTGCATTTTGTCATTAACGAAATTTTATTTAAATATTTTAGAAAAGGATATTATTTTCATTTAATAATAACACATATTTTACAATAACGTATCCTACTTTATATTTTAATAAATTTTCATTAATATACTTTATACTTTTGGTAATAAGAATTAAGTAAAAGAAAATACTTTATTTGGAATCTTTACTGCAATGCGCAAAAAAACACTCCCATACGTAATTTTTGATTGATTTATCGATTTTGTCCATACCAAAGGTAAACAGAACGGGGTCTACTAGATTAAAACGATTATTTGTTACTGATCGCAACGGTAGATGTCGGATATGACATTATTTTTTACTTTCTGTTTCTGCAATCTCAGCTTTCAGTGAAAGGGTTTTTCGGTGATAGAAGTGAAGTGGCGAAAAGAGATAAATCGATCGTCCATAAATTTAATAAAACAGAGTTATATATCTATTTAAATCTAAAGTTAGATTGTAAAACTAGTTTAGAAACGTAGATAACCAAAATTGTTAACGTGTGCTAAGGACAAAATAATATGTATTTAAACCAATAAAAATTAAATTTGAAAACACTTTGTTCTTGCAATTAATTTATTTTTTCTTATTCAAAAATTTTAAGTACGATTTTTCCCTGAAAAAAGTTGTCAACCCTATTAATGAGACAATTTTACGTCGTTAGTGTTTAAACATGCAAATGGGGTTGTGCATTTCTTTATTAATTTATTCTTTATCGCATTCCCTATTATAAACGAATACTAACGGTTGACTTAATGTCGTTAGGCATTCTCGACCAGTCCATACATCATCAGATGGTGAGAATTTGACTTAGGTGTATTAATATAGAAAAAAATAATACAAAAACGTAAATGCACATCGGCAACAATCCCCAGTCCCAAGATAATAGAGGCTAGTTGTTTCAAGCACTAAACTGATGGTGTCGCACGCTGTGTAGCATATTGCGCCATGTTGTTGAAACCAAAGCTCTGGAGCATAGTTGCCATTCAGAAGAATAAAGAAGTCAGTCATTGCTCTATTAGCGCTCTGCAATGATAATAACATTCTGGCCTGATCATTTTTAAAGAAATATGGGTACATGGAATCATTCAACCATATACCCACAATGACAAAACCACAATGTGGATCATTAGCCATAAAGTAAGACAAACAGTGACTTTTATGTGTATGTTAGGTGTTTCAACAAAGGCCTTTGAGTTTTCTCCTCTTCCGATTCGTTAATTCTGTTTAGTGACGTGTCCGTACAATGACACAAACCACATCGCTGAACAAAGTTTTGCGTTGAAAAAGAGAATCAAGATAGATTTTGTTCTCGGTCCATTCACCGAACTCATGGCGCGCATAATGGTGACACAATTTCAACTATTGCACAAAGAAGAGCAGAGTGATTTAAATAAAGAAAAAATCTTAAACCTTGTAACAAATCTATACAGCCGACACATGTCAATATCTTCGTAATAACACATAATAATTTTGTAATGAGATTTTTACAAAAAGCCTCCCTTGATCTTGTCACCTCTGCGTCATCAATAACATAATTAAAATGTAATTAGCATTCATTTATATGTAATCCATCATTTATATGTAATCCATCATTGAATGTCAAATCCGGGATTCAATGTACAAATGTCAGTTGATATAAGGCTTGCACGGTACAGTTCTAAAAGAGGCAGAGCGTTTTTTTTATAGAATATGGTCTATATAATAATATTAATTAGGGCTATAAAATAATAACTAACGAGCACACAGTCCACATGATGGTATGTGGATGTTGTAGCCCATAGACATCTGCATCTATCATCGGTTAAGTATGAAAATGCAGATGTGTAGCCCATGAGGAATAACATTTTAGTAAAAACGGTCTCCGGTTCTCTACACTCACCATACGAAACACAGCAGCATTAAGTTGTTATTTTGCGCTGGTATTCTGTGAAAGCGTGGTCATCCCCCAGTTAAACCGACCCATTCGTGCTACAACCATAATATAACTGCAGCATGTCTCTACCACGTATAAAGCCGCCAGAACTATTAGTGTCTAGGATTCCCTCTTGGTAAGATATATTTTTATAGAAGTGAGGGTAACTTGGCTAGTGGTGCCCATATAAGATAATCCATCGCCCATCTCGTCTAGGGGCTTTTTATTTAAGAGGGGGAAATCGAGCATGCGCCTCACTTTGTAGTAAGTGTCTACTGTTGCCTATGAATAACAGCAACATCATGAGAACTGCAGATGCGTTGCCGTATATAGGAAGAGGATTGGCGATCTGCAATTTTGACGAATGAGTCAGCTCGACCGGGGAAGGACCACCGTCTCACAGAATACCAGCGTAAAATAGCAGCTTAAATGCCGCTGTCACTATCACCAAAAAAAAAGCCTTTAGCGAAAAAAGGAATACATCAAACGCCGTAATACATTATCTAATATAAAAAATTAATAAAGTTCAGTCAACATTTATCCCGCATGAGTAATTCCATATTGTTTGTCGGTAGGTGTACCACATGTGCGACGGCCTGGGCCGTCAGTTCAGCTACTCGTGCCCCAACACTACGCTGTTCCAGCAGCGCATGCTGGTGTGCGATCACTGGTACATGGTCAACTGCTCCAAGTCGGAAAGTGACTACGACGCCAACTTGCTCATTGGTAAGATCGCTATTTTAATCCTCCAGACCGAATTTCGTTCATGGCAGTGAGTCTAAACGAAGACTTACCAGCTGTGTGGGACAGGATTATAGTGCCCGAGGGTATGCGCCAGCACAGATGCATCCTTTATTCCCCTGCATTCATATCGCGATGGGTATGTTTGTCATGACTGGAGAGAGATCAGATGCAGGACCGGCTTTACGTGCTTTCCGAGGCATAAGGGAAAAACAATGCCAAATTCCTGACTCTGGTTTGCTATTGAGAATTTCTCGACAGGAAAACCAAATTATGGCCCGACCCATGATTCGGACCACTAGACCAGGAGGTAGTCAATCGATATTAATACGTATGTCGTTTCGGGCACTCCGTACACGTTCGTTCCGTAAAATTAGTTTAATTCCATGTATAAGTTTTTTTATAGAATAAGGGTGACAAACGAGCACACAGTCCACCTGATCCTCGATTAATCAAAATGCAGATGTGTTGTCCCCCCTGAGGACTAAGTTGGAATGCCTCGATTCCAGTAAAAAGGGTCTCTGGTTCTCCACACTCACCGTACGAAATACAGCAGTATTATGCCGCTATTTTAAGCTGGTATTTTTTGAGAGCGTGATCCTTCCCCGGTCGAGCTGACCTATTCGTGCTACAACCATAATATAGCTGCGGTGTGGCTCTATCACGTAAAAACGTCAAATTTCATGTAAACATAATAAAACATTAGGTAGTTAATGATATAGAGTTAGATAGAAACCTATTTTACTGTCATAGTCCCGTTCTTCCTTACATTTGCATTACTGTGCATTGGAAATAGTTATTTCATGAACATAATTAATTATATGGTTATATCGTTTATCGAACAAAGCTCTCGCTCAAAGTAGTTCCTCAGCTGACTCCGATAAAAATTCTTATATAATACTAGCTAAACCGGGCAGACATGGTCCTGATAGTTTATATCATTGGCTATGTTCGGTGTTTTTTATTTTAGTGCATGTAATTTAATTTATTAATCGCCGATCTTGATTGAAAGAAAGCAAATAAAGTCAAAAGTTTTAAATTTTCTTTCATAATAGTATATATATATTATAGGTATACTATTATGTATAGGTATACTAATTTTCATGATGATTGATCAAATAGATATTGATTTGACCTCGAAGTTGGTAATAAGGTACATAAGGTTAATATCACCGTAAGCTTTGCCGCCCTTTAAAGCCAAAACTATGAGCAGGACAGAGCCAAAAACACAGAGTCGTATCCTATAACTAATATATTAAGAAAAAAATTGCAAACAAGCTGTGGCAATAGAAGACTACACAATACTAGAATCACAGAGGTCTGTGGACAAAATCGTCTAAAATATTTATTACTCGTATAGTGTATACTGGTTAACTGGCGTCGATAAGACAGCACCCGTTTAACCCTTTATTATTTGATTGACCGTTGAAGAGCCATCGTGTCACAAAGCTATGCAAACAAGGCTGTAGTTTTTGAGCTATAAGAAAGTGTCCATATTAACCGGATGACCATATCACCCTCACGTACTATAGTGTGACATTGCAATTAATCGGACAATTTATTTTCATTAAAATATTTTTATGTCAATTAATGGTACATCATATAGGACACAATAAGCAATTGTTACCATCTTTTAATGTCTTACTTGTGATAAACAAATTAACGTATTATTATTATTGTTAAATGATTCTATATATACAGACATATATATTTATGTTTTATGTTTTTAGGAAATTTTGGTAACTCAATTTTTTTTGTATCTTTAAAATTGCTCTAGTTTTCATAGGATTAATAATGATTTTACGTTTTACAGCTCGTAAATCGTTTGCATTAGGACGGACTTTCCCTTTCGTCTGCGGAAGCTGAGGTCGTATGTAAATGTACTAATGTGAACAGCCTTTGTCGATGGGTTGCGCTACCAATACTAAGGTCCATTTTCACTAAGCGAACGACATTACTGAGTAAAAATATGACTTTAAACTTGTTCACACTTCATTAATATAGATAAAATTCAAGCTACATATACAGGGTAGTTACAGATTAAATTCGTATTATTCTTATTTTTCTTTTTTTATTTATTTATGTACACACAACAAAATACAGAAAAATAATTTAATCAAATATCTTTCTGTAGTAAAAAAATATCTATGTGAGAAGTTCTTACAACGTATTCCTTCACTGGTGAATCAGCATTTTGCTAGTTTAAATACTAATAAACGATTTTTAATAAAAATACTTCCTAAAACGGGAGAAGCCTATGCCCACTTGTGGACTTTACCTAGCTGATAAGGATGAAGAACGTTAACAGTTTTATAAGAATTTGATTATAGATATATAAAAAACACGGCTAACAAAATGTTAGATTTTTTCTAACCAATTTGTGTACTTAAAGAAAATCCTAGTGTTGAGGCAATGCTTTTTTTAAAAAACATTGATCCAATACTAGGATTTTCTCTTATTTCGTGGAGGCAGTTTACATACATTATTTGCACAAGGAAAAACATCCAGGTCCGAAAAAATTATTTATAGGCCACACAAATACTTGTTACGTGTTCCGTGAACCGTCACTAAACTACTTAGTCGTCCTAATTTGACAGATAATACTTTAATCGATTTGTCATGTTCCATGGATAATAAATACCATAATATAACTTCGCCATAAAATAAATATGGCTGTCATTAATTACCAAAAATTCTCGGCCTATAATAATAATAGTCAAATGTAACGTGTATGGTATAGGTACAATAATAAGTTAGTAATAAAAATAAATATATCAAGAATAAATACATTACACGAATGAAAACATACCTTAAGTCGTTGTAGTTTATGGTTCTGATTATTAGGTAATATTTGTAGCGGTAACGGAAATGGCGGGGATGGTTCTTCATTGCCTGCCTCATGAGGAAGCTCGATATTACTCGCGGGCTTTGCATTACTCATTACTCGAGGTTTCATGTTTTTTTTAATAAGGGTGACAGACGAGCACACAGTCCATCTGATGGTAAGTGGATTACTGTGGCCCATAGACATCTACATCCATCCTCGATTAAAAATCAAAATGTAGATGAGTGGTCATCTTTGAGAAGAGGGCCATTAGAGCAGTCTGTGATTTAAAACTTAAGGAGTCGCTCAGACAGAAATTTAAGGAAATTAATATATTAACTTTGGCCTCTCAATATATTTACGAAAATATAATGTACATACACAAAAATAAAAGTAAAACCCAAGGGGTTAGCAGCGACTTTATGGAGAAAGAGGGACTTTTTATGATGAACTCTTTCTTCCAGAAGCGGCCCCACAGATAGTGGACCTGGACGAGCCCCGATGGTTCGACAAAAAATGAGATTGACTTCATTATGACGACCAGACGCCAACTGTTCAGTGATGTCTCAGTGATCGCAAGGGTGAAAACTGGCAGCGATCACCGAATGGTTAGAGGCACACTGAACCTAAACGTTAAGTTGGAGAGGTCTCGTGTAATGAAGTCAACGATCCGTCCCCCTCGTGCTTTAATCAGAATCCCGAAACCTTTCAGCTCGAGTTACGTAACCGCTTTCAGTGCCTAGAAGATTGCAATGCAGTGGACGATATGAATGACAAGCTCGTGGAAACTGTCCATTCGGTCGGAGCTAAGTTCTGCAAGACCCGCCGCAGAAGAACACAAAACTCTTCGATCACACTCTTAATCTCATGGCTGTTAGACGGGAGATGAGGCTGCAATCGTCAACAGATTTGACAGCATACAGGCAACTGAACAGACAGATCTCCAAATGCTTGCGGCGAGACTTACGCAACTTTAACACTGCTCGTATTAAAGAAGCGATCGAGCGGAACCAGGGCTCCAAAGTCTATGCCAGAGATCTGTCTGCCAGAAAGAGCCAACTGTCAAAGCTGAAGACTGAGTGTGGCAGCATCGTTTCCGGGACACCTGAGATTCTGAGTGAGATTAAGAGGTTCTATGGGCAGCTGTACACATCATCGTTGGAGCCACACGCAAGTGTGAGTAACGATCCAAGAGCAAGTCTTATCCGACACTATTCCGATGATATCCCGGACGTCAGTCTGAGCGAGATTAGAATGGCTCTCCAGCACATTAAAAACGGCAGGGCCCCAGGCGAGGATGGAATTACAGCGGAGCTTCTGAAAGCGGGTGGAACACCGGTACTTGAAGTCCTTCAGAAGCTCTTCAATTCCGTCCTCCATGGTGGCACTACTCCAGAGGCATGGAGCAGAAGTGCGGTGGTCTTGTTCTTTAAGAAAGGCGCCAACGCTCTCTTAAAAAACTACAGACAGATATCCCTTCTGAGCCGCGTCTACGTGCTGTTTTCGAGAGTCATTACGAATCGTCTCGCACGCAGACTCGACGACTTCCAGCCCCCCGAACAAGCCGGTTTCCGAAAAGGCTTTAGTACCATAGACCACATACATACCCTGCTGCAGATTGTACAGAAGACCGAAGAGTACAATCTGCCACTTTGCCTGGCGTATGTGGACTATGAGAAAGCCTTTGATTCCGTCGAAATTTGGGCGGTGCTACAGTCCCTTCAGCGGTGCCAAGTTGACTGTCGGTATATCAAAGCCCTGAAGTGTTTGTACAGTAGGGCTACGATGGCTATCCGAGTACAGACCCAGAGCTCGAAACCTATCCAACTGCAGAGAGGTGTAAGACAGGGTGACGTTATATCCCCGAAACTCTTCACCGCTGCATTGGAAGATGTTTTCAAGCTACTGGACTGGAAAGGATACGGTATTAACATCAATGGCGAGTACATCACTCACCTTCGATTTTCCGACGATATAGTCCTTATGGCAGAATCGCTGGAGGACCTAAGCACTATGCTCAATGACCTAAATGGTGTCTCCCAACGGATATGTCTTTAGATGAACATGGACAAAACAAAGATCATGTTTAATATCCATGTCACACCTATGCCGGTAGTCATTGGGAGCACTATGCTCAAAGTTGTTGACGAGTACGTTTACCTGGGACAAATAGTCCGACTAGGTAAGTCCAACTTCGACCGAGAGGTCAATCGACGGATTCAACTCGGCTGGTTCGGGAAATTACGACATATCTTCTCGTCAGGTATAGCTCAATCTTTAAAAACTAGATTGTACAACCAGTGCGTGTTGCCAGTGATGACTTATGGATCTGAGACGTGGTCCTTCACTGCTGGCCGTATGAGGACGCTCAAGGTCGCTCAGCGAGCTATGGAGAGGGCTATGCTCGGAGTTTCTCTGCGTGATAGACTCAGAAATGATGTTATCCGCAGTAAAACCAGAGTAACCGACATAGCCCAACGGATTAGTAAGCTGAAGTGGCAATGGGCCGGCCATATAGCTCGAAGAACCGATAACCGATGGGGAAGAAACGTTCTCGAGTGGCAGCCTCGTACCGGTAGGCGTAGTGTAGGGCGACTCCCCACTAGATGGAGTGACGACCTGGTAAGATATACAGGAAGTCGATGGATGCAGGTGGCTCAGGACCTGCTTTGTGGCATTACTTGGGGGAGGCCTATGTTCAGCAGTGGACTTGTGAAGGTCTGTAATGATGAATGATGATGATTTATTTTCTTTTTATGAAATCCAAGTGCATATAGTGAAAAAGACATATACCAAAATTTAGTTCGTAAACTATAAAACTTAAAAAAATATGTGAAATAGAAAAACTACCAAATTTTCGAGGTGTCACGTGAGGGAAAAGAGAGTGCACCTGTGCCGTAGTGCACACGGGCACCATAATCCCTTCCTGCACAGATGACTAGTGTCCGTTGACATTATTATTTAAAAAAAACAACTATTAAACGATAACCCAAAAGCGTATAAATATGGTTTCCAAATAAACTCTTAGTTTAATTCATCTGCCACGGCTTGCTTGCTCCAAAAATTGCGGTCATTATTTGTTACGTTGAACGCGGCATTTTTTATGACCATCTATGAAGTAACGTTCGTCATTCGCGCCACGTAATCGGCATATTATATTTAATTCGTTGTCCTACAAAGTTATGACATTTACCCTCATATTACCGGTGTGATATCAAGATACAAACCATTTTCGCTTTTAAACATGTTTACTTGTAACGAAGTGTTGTTCACGATTCGTATGTAATCAGATCAATATAAAGTGTTTTAATTTTATTTGTGAACAATAGATGTCGCTAGTAGTAGATTACCTCGCGGTATGGTTCGAGGTATATTAATTGCATAAGGCGTTTGTGTGCTTTGTAAAAAAGTGAACAATATCGGAAGAAAGTAATATATATAGATACCTAATCAAGATATCTGTTGATTTTATTTAAAAGTACCAATAGATATTTAGCCCACTACATACGACCGTATTCATGGTCCATCGTAAGCCGGAAGGAACTGTCAAGGACAGATTTATGTAATCGGTGGTTCCGGATTGGAATCACACCCCCCCCCCCCCTCCCCCCGCACCCAGAAGTAGCGGATTGCTATTTATAAGGTGTGGCGGTACCGGCTCATAGAAGGCGGTAAGAAGCAGTCGTCACGGTGGGCGGAAGTTGTTTACTGACAGACGGCAGGCGGTGTTCGAGTGGAAATCGTCAGGAGAGGTGCGCGGGGAGGCGAAAAGGTGAAGTTACAGTGAGTGAAGTGATTAAGTGTTTACTGCGGAATCAAGAGAGAGTGGGACAATCAATCGTGAGTACAATTTCGGTAATTTAAACCTTATGTGCAATTGAAAAGCAGTTCATTTAGTAGTTTAGACTTAGAGTAATTTTAAGAAATTTGGTTCATACGAGGAATCTATGCCCAATTTCATTTCAAGTCTAAAACACTTGTAAAATTTTATAAAGTTATTCATAGGACTTAGAAAATTTTTGTGATCTTATAAAGACACTTGTAAATTTTTCAAAGTTTATTATATGGACTTGTCATTTTGAAGAGTTTATTTTGCCTCAAATATAACTTGATTTGATGTAGTTTTCCAACATTAAAATATTTATTTTATTTTTAAAACTTTATAACAATTTAAAAAATGCAGGCTTTATTTAAAGTACAACAAGATGTTGAAGTTAGAATAAGAAATGCTAAAATGAATTATAGTAAATCACCTAAAGATCGTATTAATCAACAGTATATTGAAGCTAGATTAGGAATATTAGAAGCATTATGGTCGAAGTTTTTAACAACTCATGATTGCTTAATAAAAGGTACAAAACAGGATGATTTAAAGGATATTGAATATGACGATTTATATGATAAAGATGAAGAGTGTTATGTAGAATATAAATGTAAATTATCAACTGATTTAGCTAAATATAATGTTGCGAAAAATGATCAATATATTTTTATTATTATCCCGACGTTTCGGGTGCTTTAGCTTTAGCTTTAGTAGTTAGTCCGGCTACCTTCAGTTTTTTAATATTAATTTTTGGTCCGATTTACGCAAAACGAGCTTATAGTATCATGAAGTCTTGCAGTGGTATGCATGGGTTTGGGTTTAATTTTGTTAACTATAGGATCCCAAGCAGATGGTAGCACCCAACCATCTTCTCTATTGAAATTTGGATGTTTTTTAATTTCAAACAAAGAGATCTATAAAAACCCACGTGAAGGAACATATAGCTGATGTGAAGCACCGACGCTCCGGGAAGTCTGCAGTCTGCGAACATATTCAAGATCGTCCCCATCATTACATTAGATTTGATAAACCACAAATTCTCGCAAAAGAACACCGATTCCTACCAAGGATGATACGCGAGGCTATTGAAATTAAAAAACATCCGAATTTCAATAGAGAAGATGGTTGGGTGCTACCATCTGCTTGGGATCCTATAATTAACAAAATTAAACCCAAACCCAAGCATACCACTGCAAGACTTCATGATACTATAAGCTCGTTTTTCGTAAATCGGACCAAAAATTAATATTAAAAAACTGAAGGTAGCCGGACTAATTATGACATTGGGACGTCAAACATCTCAGTCCCCCCCGTGACCATGGGCGCTGTAAAGCACCCGAAACGTCGGGATAATAATAAAAATAAATTAAAGTAATTAAACGCGATAAAATCCGTAAATAATAGTTTTATTCAATGTGTAGTGTTCGCGTAAATTTAAGAAATCATTATGATCAATATAGTTCTAAAAATAATGAAGCTGAGTCAAAAGGCTCGTTGGTTAAGTTACCAAAAATTACTATTAACCCGTTTTCGGGAAAGTATACTGAGTGGCCCATTTTTAGGGATTTATTCACGTCTTTAGTGCATAATAATACATCCTTTGATGATGTACATAAACTTAAGTATTTAAAGGGTTTTTTAACAGGTGAAGCCGAGCAATTAGTCAGGCATATACCTATTACCGAATTAAAACTACAGTCAGTGTTGGGCATTATTACAAAAAAAGGTATGATAACAAAAAATACCTAACTAATTGTACTTTAAAACGTTTATTTAACCAAAGGCGTATGAATGTAGAATCTGCCAATGGGTTAAAGGACCTATTGGACACAACGTCTGATTGTTTAAATGCGTTGAGAAATCTCAACATTAATGTGGCCACCTGGGATATTATTATTATATACATACTTACAGATAAATTAGATCTTGAAACCCGTAAGCAGTGGGAGTTAAATATACCGAGTGACAGTTGCACAGAATTACCTACCTAGGAACGATTGAATTTAAGAGGGTCGATTTAGGGCTTTGGAATGTTTAGACAATAAAAAACCTACATTTCTACACAATCGACCATCACCCGCTCAACATTTACACTCACACACTCATCATGCAAACATTCTGTCATCAAAAAATATTCAATGTGAATATTGTACAGAAAACCACAAACTATGTTTTTGTAAGAAGTTCGCAAAGGAGGAATACAATAAAAGACATGAATTTGTTTCAAATAACAATTTATGTCTAAATTGTTTAGGACGTAATCACTCTGCAAAATATTGTAGAATAGATGTTTCTTGTCGTATTTGTAAAAAGCAGCATCACTCACTTCTTCACCCTAAATTTACACCAGTCGTACACAGTGGGCAAACAGACAAGGCCGTTACTAAAAATGAAAAAAGTGTAACGGCTGGTAGTTCAACCGAAACAACGCCAATCGTATCCTGCCTTTCGACAGGAAAGATCATTAGACAGGTTTTGCTAGCAACAGCTCTAGTGAAAGCTAAGTCTAAATTTGGCGATTTCAAAATTATTAGAGCCTTGCTCGATCAGGGCTCACAAGCATCGTTCGTTACTGAAAACACAGTTCAATTATTAAAGTTAAAAAAAGATACCGGTGAAGGGAGTTATTATAGGACTAGGCGGTAATCAGTCTTCGGTGGTGTCGAAGTACATGGTTTCTATTAAAATTCAATCACTGTCTGATCCCAGTTTTCACCTTGAAGTGAAAGCTTATGTTTTAAATAATATTACTACTTACCTACCTGGTAAAAGGGTTGCCTATTTACCGTGGGCTGAAATACAAAATGTTCAGTTGGCAGACCCAGAATATTATTTACCGAATAAAATTGACATTCTGCTTGGTGCAGACATTTACTGCCAGATTTTGAAGGAAGGAGTAACGAGAAGTCCTACTGGAACTCCTATTGAACAATGCACTACCTTAGGGTGGATCATTTCTGGTCTTGTAATGTCTGAAGATTGCGACAACTCACCAGCAGTTACAGTACTGCACTCTCAGATCAAAGAAGATGAAATTCTTAAAAAATTCTGGGAAATAGAATCAGATCAATCAGGTATATCTAAAAGGATACTTACCGAGGAAGAGCTGAAATGTGAGGAGATTTTCGCAGCGACGACGACAAGAACAGCAGAAGGTCGATATGTGGTGAAATTACCGTTTCGTGATGAAGGTACATCCTGTAAACAAGGTGGTTCACGAGAGATAGCTGTGAAAAGATTGTTGGCCTTAGAGAGGAAAATGAAGGATGAAGAATTTAGAAACAGATATACAAAGGTAATTCAGGAATAGTTGAATTTGAATCATATGAGGCCAGTAGATAGTAAAGAAGAAGGAGTGTACTTACCACATCACGCGGTTGTAAGAGAGGACAAGGCCACCACCAAACTTAGGGTAGTCTTTGATGCATCTACTAAAAACAAAAAAGGCGTTTCACTAAATGATGTTTTAATGGTCGGCCCTACTTTACAATCCGACTTGCGTCACCTTGTCTTACGCTGGAGATGTCACCCAATAGCAGTGGTAGCCGATATTATAAAAATGTACCGACAAGTCCGTGTTACTGATGAAGATGCAGCATTTCAGCGAATAATCTGGAGAAATAATCAGGAAAGTAAAATCCAGGATTTCGAGCTGGTAACGGTAACTTTTGGTACGGCATCTGCTCCATATCTAGCCGTTAAGGTTCTGCAACAATTAGCGATTGATGACGGAGAGAAGTATGTTCATGGAAGGAATATAATATTAAAAGATTTCTATATGGATGATCTTATGACTGGCTGTGAAACTGTAAAAGAAGGAATTGAAATATATAAGGAAATGAAGAAATTATTAAAGGGAGGAGGTTTTGAATTACAAAAGTGGAATAGCAATAAAAACGAACTACTTAAAGAGATAAGGAAGGATGAGGATAAAGAATGCATTGGTTGGAGTATGATAGATGAGAATAAAGAAAGGGAAGAGCTAGAAATAAAGTTAGATTATACAATAAAAATATTGGGACTTACCTGGAGTCGCAGTAATGATGAGTTCCATTTCTCAGTGCAGCTTCCGGTTCTGATCAAACCTGCAACAAAAAGACGTATTATTTCAGACATAGCACGGTTATTCGACCCAATGGGCTGGATAGCACCTTGTATCGTAGTAGCGAAATTATTTATACAAAAGCTATGGTTAACTGGTCTAGAATGGGATGCAGAGGTCCCAATGAAATTAATAAAGGAATGGCTGACTTACCGTGAAGAGTTACCACTACTCACGAAAACCCATATTCCTCGATGTTGTGGAACAAAGACAACTGATTCAAGTGTCGAATTGCACGGGTTTTCGGATGCTTCTAATATAGCATATGCAGCAGTCGTGTACATTCGCATAATGGACAGTAAAGGCAACGTTTACGTGTCCCTCTTAGCTGCAAAAACGAGAGTCGCTCCCATAAAAAGGATAAGCATTCCTCGTTTAGAATTATGTGGTGCTGTGCTGCTGACGCGCTTGCTCTTAGAAGTCGCAGAAGTTTTGAAAATTCCTTTGTATAATGTACGAGCATGGACAGATTCAACTGTCGTGTTGGCGTGGTTAAAGGGTCATCCTAGTCGTTGGAAGACTTTTGTTGCGAATCGCGTTTCGGAGATGCTAACATCACTAGATTCGAGTCATTGTGCTCATATAAAGTCGAGAGACTATCCGGCGAATTACGCATCACGAGGCCTTTTACCATCAGAGCTAATCAATTGTAAAACATGGATCTGTGTTGTGGTCCAAAATTTCTCACAAATAAGACGGTAGTCTATGAGAAACCATTGGAATCAGATGTTCATTT
The DNA here is from genome assembly GCA_907164705.1 of Parnassius apollo. Lineage (NCBI taxonomy): Eukaryota > Metazoa > Arthropoda > Insecta > Lepidoptera > Papilionidae > Parnassius > Parnassius apollo. Next base: position 582,844 of record CAJQZP010001568.1, on the reverse strand, counting down.
AGAAGAAGCCATAACATCTCATGTAACTTCAATTGATGTTTCCATATTAGACCGATATTCTAGTCTCAGTAAGCTACTTAGAGTTGTAGCGTATTGTAGGCGTTTTAAAAGGGCTTTAAAAAGATATAAGAATACAAAAACATCCCGGCCCCGATAATATCACTCGAGTGGTCACATTAAAAACTAAATAATCTGTAATTAAACGGCCAACATCCCGTTTATATATACTACCTATATCAGATTAATAAGCAAAGACGTAAATGTATGAAATTGTATGTGTATTGTAGTTTCTGTTTGTAACAAATTGTTTTTTTGCTTATTTATTTTTTTGTTTTTATTTAAAATTGTATTAAGCTTATGGTAGTATAGTAATGTGTTGCTTTAGTTATATTAAGAAGATTATTATTTCTCATCTCGCCTAATTTTTGTGTATTTAGAATAATAATAGTTTTATGTTTTTCTTTTGTTATTGTTACTTTACTTTAAAATTAAAGGACATATCTTTGATAATGTCCTTGGTGGGCGGAATGTTCACGATTCGTATGTAATCAGATCAACATAAAGTGTTTTAATTTTATTTGTGAACAATAGATGTCGCTAGTAGTAGATTACCTCGCGGTATGGTTCGAGGTGTATTAATTGCATAAGGCGTTTGTGTGCTTTATAAAAAAGTGAACGATATCGGAAGAAAGTAATATATATATACCTAATCAAGATATCTGTTGGTTTTATTTAAAAGTACCAATAGATATTTAGCCCGCTACGTACGAGCGTACGACCGTATTCAGTGTTTTATCACAGTTCTCAGAGGTGACAACACATCTTTTTTTTAAAAAGTCCTCACGACACAGGCATGTCTTGTGTGAGGACCACTCCACTCCAGCTTATTGGTGTGATAAGATCATCGTTTTTACTTGTAATTATATTCTACAGAATTAAAACTACAATACTATTATATATATATATATATATATATATATATATATATATATATATATATATATATATATATATATATATATGTGTGTATATAAATGAAATTTATGTATCTGTCTGTATTATTGATATAACTTGCTTCTATTACGCTCTGAATGATATTTGATTGCCGTTGAGTATAAATAACCATATTTAAAATTTTCTGTCTATCTGTCAGGGCTTATCTTCGAAATGCCTGACCCAATCGTGATAGCACTTTACTAACAGCACAGAATACATAATAGTGCAGGCACTAACAGATAGAGGGCATTGTTAGGATAGATCGAGGCTATATATATTCCGAAAGGTTTGAAGTCATTGTTATTTTATTTTCATGAAAATTTATTAACGAAACATGATCAAATAATCGGTCTTTGATTATGGTTAATAGATTATATCAGGCAATGCCGGGGCGAGCTATTTTTATAATATTACAAACAGAAACCCTAACGAATCGTGCACTAGACCTTGGACCTCGTGCTTCAGAGATTAAGTGTTAACACTTCGTTGGTGATGCTCTAATGAAGTAATTAACTCACCTTCAGACCGACCGGAATTCCTCCCTAGAAATTAATTGAGTTGTCTATCAAACTTAGCCGTGTAATTCGTTTAATGTAAATCCGACGTGCTATTGCTTTGTATGTTACTTGGTTTACATATTACAAGGGCGTACGTTTTATTCCGGTATTTTTTATTCTGTGCCTTTTATTCCGGTATGTATTTTTATAGAATAAGGGTGACACGAGCACACAGTCTACCTGACGGTGAGTGGATACTGTGGCCCATAGACATCTACATAAAACCTCAATTAAGAATCAAAAGGCAGATGCTTTGTCACTCCTGAGGACTGAGAAGGAAAGCCTCGTTTCCAGTAAAAAGGGTCTCCGGTTTTCTACACTCACCATGCGAAGCACATCAGCATTAAGCTGCTATATTACGCTAATATTCTGTGTGAGTCGTGTGGACCCTGACGAGCTGACCCATTCGTGCTACAACCGTAATATAGCTGCAGCCTGGTTCTACCATGTATAAAACCTACTAATGACGTACTATAGTGTGTTTAATGAAGTGAAGCCAATATCTAGAGATAAAAAATAACGTATCGTCTTCTTTCCTTAAGGCCGATTTTGAGTCGTCAGATAGAAGTTAGTCTTAAGATAAAATACAACATTAAACGAAATAAAATACCATATGCATGAATTAAATAAAATAGTCTCGTTTTTGTTGAACGGCGACGTTCAACTAGCGGCCTTAAATATATTTAGCCGATGTGTCTTAAATAACAATGCACTTATCTTATACATCTCGCGACACGAAAGTCTAGCGGTGATCGTTATTGCGTATAATTGGTCGTATTACGCATTATTGAGTATAATCGGCTGTGCGTATCGTTCGCATGAGCTGATTGGCTGTGAATGTAGTATCAATATGGAGGACGGAATGCGCCAGTCGCGTAGCTCCAGTCTCCGTACTGACACGACCACAGAAATAGTAATAATATTGTCTCATTGTAATATTGTAATTTCTGTGGATACGACATTCGCAGCTATCCCTTCCACATTTCGTTCAGCGCTAGAGCTACGTGCCGCGAGTTGTAATATCAGTGACAGTAGTTTAAGGTGCGGCAGGGGTGTTGATATAAATGTACGTGGGCTTAGGGTGGCCTAAGAGCAACTCCAGCTGCACTTTAACCTACTACGGCCGCTAGTTAAACGGCGCCGTTTAGTAATAACGCTGCGACGTATATATAGAATATACATATAATAGAAACCAAAAAACTCTTTCGTAAAACGAAACTTTACCATGATGATGACACTGAGTGACCATTTCCGTGAATTTTTTTTCTATTCTAGTGGTGACAAACAAGCACACAGTCCAACTGATGCTAAGTGGATGCTGTGGCCCATAGATATCTACACACATTTATCCTCAATTAAGAATGAAAACGCAGATGCTTTGTCACCCCTGAGGACTAAGATGGAATTCAACATTTCACAATTTCCTGTAAAAAAGAGTCTCCGGATCTCTACACTCACCATACAAAACACAGCAGTATTAGGCTGCTATTTTACGCTGGTATTCTGCGAGAGCGTGGTCCTGTCCCGTTTGAGCCGACCTATTCGTGCTACAGCTATAATATAGCTGCAGCGTGGCTCTACCACTTATATAATTACCTCAGTGGCAACTGGCGACATCTTGCGAACATAGGATCATTAGTCCACATTACGACACCTTTCTTATATTTGGCAACAACTTCCATATTTGCGAGAGTAACAGAGACATTTGTTTGCATTATGAAGTCACCATTAAACTAATTTATGACATAAAAAGTTAACTACGCAGAACGTTGCTTCACTCAGACGCTCGCAACAATTGAAATCTGGTTGTTAACAATCGTTTATGTTTGTAGAATACAAAATAACTAAGCATTATTTATCTATCTACAAAGACTGTTTATTGGTAGTATTTAATAAATACGTACGGAATATTAAGTGTTACCTAATTATTTTTTGATGATATTGAGGGGGGATTTTGTCATAGTTGTCGAGCGGGTTGGCAAAAGCAGTTTTTGTTTAAATTGTGAGTTGTCAGGAAGATGCTCCTGCCCATATACTTTTTCAGTTTCTCTCTGTTGTCCTTTACGACACTCTCGTGACCAGGGGCGGCCCCGAGCTAACACTACTTGAGGGCCTACCAAATAATCAAACCTATCAAGTCAAAAAACTGTTTTCTATAATGATGTGTACGGCCTGGAAAAAATTATATAACTTAGATACACAAACAGCAACTGCATAAGAAATTAATAGTAAATAAATATAAAGAAATTTTCTAGAGTTATGCGCTGCAGATTCCTTTATTTGCTCGTCACATTGTCGGTCCTGTCTTAAATAAACAATTTATTGACAGAACTTATAGATTATTTATTCGATTGTTCAACAATGTTGACCTACATTTGTTTTCTATATACGACATCCTGGCGAAAGAGAGGTCCGCTTCACAGATGGTGCTTGATAACGTTTAAAAAATCTGTAAGATTTTTTGGAAGCAAATTGGGAAAACATCAACAAGGTTCTCTCCATTAATTAGAATAAATATTTCACTGCAAGAGGTGTAAGACTCCTTAGAATTTAATAAAATTGTAACCGAATTCTCCCGTTTACTAAATGTTCGTCTACGTGATCTGGAAAATAATCAATAATATTACGTAGGTACATTTTCCAGATATGTTTTCATTGTTGTTGTCTTGCAAATCCATTGAAAAATTGAATTTCTTACTACGTGTCTCATGGACTTAGTATCTTCTATAAAAATCCAAAATCCAAATTATTCTCTAATCCAACGCAATAATTAGCGTGCCTCTAAAAATTTTGACTCTTTTGACTTCAACTGAATTCGTTTCTTGTTTATGTCACTGCAAAGATTATGTTTAATGTCCATGTCACACCTATGCCGGTAGTTGTTGGGAGCACTATGCTCGAAGTTGTTGACGAGTACGTTTACCTGGGACAAATAGTCCGACTAGGTGAGTCCAACTTCGACCGAGAGGTCAATCGATGGATTCAACTCGGCTGGGCAGCGTTCGGGAAATTACTAATTAATCTCTAAAAACTAGATTGTACAACCAGTGCGTGTTGCCAGTGATGACTTACACGGATTTGAGACGTGGTCCTTCACTGCTGGCCGTATGAGGACACTCAAGGTCGCTCAGCGAGCTACGGAGAGGGCTATGCTCGGAGTTTCTCTGCGTGATAGACTCAGAAATGAGGATATCCGCAGTAAAACCAGAGTAACCGACATAGCTCAACGGATTAGTAAGCTGAAGTGGCAATGGGCCGGCCATATAGCTCAAAGAACCGATAACCGATGGGGAAGAAAGGTTCTCGAGTGGCAGCCTCGTACCGGTAGGCGTAGTGTAGGGCGACCCCCCACTAGATGGAGTGACAACCTGGTAAGATATGCAGGAAGTCGATGAATGCAGGTGGCTTAGGACCGTTATTTGTGGCATTACTTGGGGGAGGCCTATGTTCAGCAGTGGACTTGTGAAGGGCTGTAATAATGATGATGATGATTATGTCACTGTATTCTACTCCCACTCCAGTATTTAATTTTTTAGCTTTCAATTATGAGGTACTTATATCTTTAATTTTTGATTCCCGATTGGCGTCGCATGTTACGCACGTTTAACGACATTATTTATCATGTTGCCTTCACAAATATTCTCCCTAATTTTTCCTCCAAAATATATTGAGTTATTATTTTATTAGTTATATATTATCGAGTTTCGCCACTTTATTAAATAAATTGTCCATTTTCGAAAATTAGCTCTATCATCCTTATTTTCACTAAAACTCATAAAACTTTCATAATGTCACCGTAATTAATTTTGAAGCTTTGGCAGCTATTGTTTTCAAAGGGGCTGGGGCCCTTAATATCTACGGGGTCCTGGGCTGCAGCCCAAAAAGCCTATATGTAGATCCGCCCCTACTCGTGACGATATCTCGATATAGTACGTCAGGGGACTTGCGAGTGCAGAGTTAGAGTACCTCATTCTGTTATATTATGACAGAATCATTATATAACAGAATGTGTCTCACATGAGGATGTTCGAGAGGAGTCTTTATTTTTTTTTTTAATTTAAGCCAATGCACTGACATCTGCTGATTAACGTATGAGGTTCAGTGAACCAGTGATGATGGAAAATTCATCTGAAAACTAAGGTCTTAGAGGCCGAATTTCGGATACGGCGACCAGTCTCAACTAAGACCAGCCATCAGCACAGTACATGATTATATTGTCCGAGTGTATGCGCAAGCACAGGATCACTCTATATTCTTTCACTCTCATCGTCCGATGCGACGGTAATCCGACACGACCGGAGAGAGATCAGGTGCACGACCAGCTACTTTTCGTGCTTTCCGAGGCACGGGGGTGAAATACCGCCAACTTTCTGACTCCGGCCTGAATACTAAGAATTTCTTGTCGAACAAACCAAATAACCGATTTTGATCCGACCCAAGATTTAAGCCCGGGACCTCTAGATCATCAGTCACGTTTATAACCACTACACTAAAGTGCACCACACACAAAGTTGTCCAAACTACTGCTATTCCTACTTGATCGGTGCGTAATAGCCTAATGCTGCAGATGGTCCTCACTCGTTGCAAAGAAGATTTCACTTAACACTTTCACTGTCCGATTTTCAGACACAATAGTAAGACAATAGCAATGAACTATATGCAGTTCACTGGACAGCGAAAGGGTTAATCGTCACATTGCTCCATTAATGCAACCCAAAAATACCCGTCATCAGTTTGGGTGTTATAATTTATAAAAGAGTGGGCAAACGAGCTTGCGGCTCACCTGATGGTGATTGTCAACCGACGCTTAAGAGCGTCGGTGGTAAACGATTCTACAAAGAAGTCGTAGGAAGAAAACTCTTATTGAATCGCCAATCCTGACGATGTCGGTGGTATCGTGAGTTTTGTCTTGATGTGCGTTGGAATTTGGCAGCTGGAATTAATTTGAATAATTACTCTCAGCACATCCCGCGGTAAATGAAAATCAAGAAACAACGTCTCCGCGCAGTGTACATGCATAGCTTTCTTATGTATTCTCTAAGATCGGAAGCTATCAGATGTTTGTAACACCCACGGGACGAATTGGGATGGTGGATTATCTTAAGGCGCTACCTAGGTTACCTTTAAACGTAGCGATCATGTTGAAAAACCCAAATGAATCGCTTCTCCAATGTCACCACTTCAACCGCAATGACCTGAAATCGACACGTATCACCTTTCAAAGGTTCCAAGTAAAGCATGACGATTACTGGACTTCCTAGTAATCTTTATCTATCCTGTTTCAATGCCAACTCACATTATGCATTTTTACGTGGTAGTAGAGCCTTACTGTAGCTATATTATTAGCTGTCAGTGGACTTTTAGTACCGTGATTGCTAAGGGGCTAAGTGCTCGCTGTAAATTTCACAGTATGCCAGCAACTTGTTACTTAGTTAACCAAATGGTAAATTGCAATTTTAAGTGCTGATTTACCACGTTCTCGGCGGTGAAGGAAAAATCGAGAGGAAACTTGCATGTCTGAGACGTAAGGAAAAACATATGTCAAAGACATGTGAAGTTCGACAACACGCATTGGGGCAGCGCAGCGGACATTTCCTTCTCCTAAACCCTCCTTTAAGAAATGCGAGGAGGCTTTTGCGCAGCTGTGGAACGTATATAGGCTGTCTATTTAACTTCACTTTAACTTCAGTTGAGTTTTGATTTTATGATGTAATGATGACTAATTATAATATGACATTTTCAGGGCAACGTGACAAGCCATTTGTGTCGGATGAGGACATGCGGTTCCGGACACCACGCCCTGATATTTTATCGGTGCCCCCCAACAGCAACTATTACGAAGGACTTAAAGAGGCGGAGACAAAGGTGATAAAAGGAGCTTGTTACATTTTAGAACTATTTTAAATGACACTGCTGGGTACGAACTCGACCTATTTGAGGAAACGACATTTTTAATGGATTTTGGCTAGCGGACGAGAATACATTCGCTCACTCACTCATTCCTGTGGCGCAGTGATCCCGAAGTGAGTCTTGGCCTCCGTCACGAGAACACGTCACTTGTCTCTGTCCTGCGTAAGCTCACGTCAGTTATCTTCAGCTTGAAGCGCGCGCATGTCGATCCAGCTTCGCTCCAGCGATATTTTGGTCGACCAACTAGATGTCGGCCAGCCGGTCGATCAAAATGTGTATGCTCTCAAGATCAAAGTGCAAAACTTTGATCTTGAAACCGGAGGCGACGAGCTTTTATTTATCCAAGGATGTTTGGCTCTGTCATGAGTTTTGTCTATTCCGGAGATTTTTCGGGCTTTCTAGCAGCAATAGCCTCTTGGAACTGGGCCAAACATAATTAAGTTCTGGAGAATGTCCTAAGGAAGGTTTTTGCTATAAATTGGAGACTGGAGCTGAATGAAAGGCATATAGTGATAGGATATGCTGACGAAAATACCATAAGCACCTAAATATTGTTACCAGCTTTAGGTACAAGAACTGCCGATTGAATTACCAAAATTAATACTTTAATTACCGAACACCAATTAAAACTTAAACACACACAAGTAATAAAACACAATTCGCAGTATCGAAGTATTCGCTTGAATCTCCAATTCAATACTGACCCGGTCGCGGTCCTAACCGGTCTTATATAGGCTTTCTTCTACTGAAACATCTAGAATGTTCGAGTACATACTGGTCCCGACTGACTAGGTGTAGAAAGTTCTAGTATGGAATTCTCTAGAAGGATTAGTTTTACTACTCGATACTAGATGGCCTTAGTGCCATGTACCAGGTATTAATTATGGCGCGCAACAATATGTTATAAAATAATAGCTAATCTAAACCGACCCAGTTGAAAAATGTGTCCTGTCACTGAGACCGATCATAGAGCCGTAGTAGCTCAGATGGTTAGCGCTCGCTGTAAAGTTTGCCAACACGCAATGGGGCAGCGTGGCGGACACTTCCTTTCCCTAAAACCCTCATTGAAATGAGGGGAGGCCTGTGCCCAGCTGTGGGACGTATAATAAGCTGTAATTTTACTGAGACCAATAATTCTGCACTGTGACGTTGCAACAAGTTTTTTTTTAGAAAAGTGCCCTTTTATTCTACTTGCATGCTTCACGGCACGTAGGTTGCCGTGTGATGGTGGCGTAAGAGGATCCATCACTTCATACCACCCCATGAGCTCCTAAGAGATAATATATAAAAAAGATCATATAGCTCGAGATAGACGGCGCCTTAATCATCTTGGTAACACCAAGCGGTAAATACATAGACCGGCAACGGCACCAGCTTCTACGGAGGCAGACGTCTGGCCCTGTGATAGTCATCTCGCCTGCTAAGCGTGATAATTAAGGTAATCACCTCCCTAAAATGGGGAAGGCTCAGTTCCGATATTGAACTATAATGGTGTTACTTTGATGTGGTAGAGCCACGCTGCAGCTATATTATAGTTGTAGCACGAATGGGTTGGCTCAACCGGGGTAGGACCACGCTACCAGCGTAATATATCAGCTCAATACTATTTTATCGGAAAACGAGGGATTCAATCTTAGTTCTCAGTGGTGAGAATGCATCTGTATTTTGATTCTTAATTGAGTGAGGTCACTGCATATTCTTACCATCAGATAGACTGTGTGCTCGTTTGTCACTCCTTATTCTATAAAAAAAAATTGAGAGAAAAAGAATAGAATAAGAAAAAAAAATAGTTAGAAAAGAAAAAGATTTCGCTTTATTTGTTATTAATTTATAATTTTATGGAAAATGTGTTTCTTTGATTCTTTATTTATAATACATCATCATCAGCATCATAATAGCCCTAAGAAATGCCACAAAACAATTTCTTTGTCTTTCTTCCATCCATATCTTACCATTTACAATCAGAATTTAAATGTGTTTTCTAATTTAACTTGTATTCTTTCCAGTATCCTGTACACCCAGGGAACAGCATTGTGGGAATCGCGGATTCTATATCGGATGCAAACAACAACGATCTGGACAGCGCCAAACAACATTTCCGATCACCGACGTCCTGGTCGACTAGAAATGGAGGCAAAAATACTGCTCATAACTTTATTAATAAAAGTAATGGTTCCAATAGTAAAAGCAATAGAGACAATACTGAACAGGTTTCTCAAAGGACTGAACCAACATTTGTGCGAACACCTGACAACAATATCAATCAAGTTAAAATCCCCCCTCCTTCTAGAGAACTCAGGCCACCGATCCCTCCACCGACTACTGAACATGATACTGAGGGCTTGGGTCGCGATGTCAGAGGTAGAGCAATCACAGAAGACCCCGTATTCAATTTCATAAAACGCTTCGACCCAAACACACCAGATGCCCATAAGACTTCAATGACCAAAACGGAAATTATAGAAATCAATAAAGAATTACCTGCCGGCCAAGTCAGTTCGGAAGAAGAACGTACTCCGCGCAAGAATAAAAACTTCGGTGACACAATCAACAAAGTCCCTATCGACAAAAAGAAAGGCGATACAGAAAACAAAAGATTTGACTCAATAAATGTAAAGTCAGGCAAAACTACCGAAGTGTCAAGTACAGTTGGCGCTACAGACAACAGTCGAATACCAGTGCCTGATAAACACTTGCTGCCTCCAAAGCTCGAATATTCACAAATACCCTCAACAACGATGGGCCCGCCGATATACTACGAATGGAAATGGGCTGTGCCCGCATTCGATCTAGAGCCACCAAAAGCAAGCAACGCCACTAATTCCACGGGGGCACCTAACAAAAGAACTGCACACGGAAAGCGACCTTTCAGTGACGTCACACCACGCACGACAACATTACCCAACACTCCAGCTCCTCTAAACACTGAATACAACATCAGCTCCTACTTTGTCCCTGACTATATCTTTCCATTAGATAAACCGCATCCAGGTTACGAAGACGATAACGCCGAAACTTCTTTCCACGTCAAAGTATCAAAACCCGGAAGTGTAAGTTACGGCGAAAACGAGGAATGCCCTCAATGTCATCCAGCGTACCTTATTCCTGGTACTTGCGAGCCGTGTATTGTGAAACGGTAACAGAGGAAACGACTGTATATTAAGCCATTTAGTTTAAACGGTTACTCGTTTAGATATAGCATGATAATCATTAAATTAATATGTACTACGTATTAGAATAGACACCGCAAACAAAATCTGTGCGTCACAGACTAAGTAAGTTTGAGCCCGCGGGCTCTAACGCGTGTTGCAAATAACCAAGTCTCGTTGCCTGTGCTTGTATGTAGTACATATTACTGCAATGATGACTATCGAGATTGTTTTTGAATACCTATAAATGTTATTATTTATTAGGCGGACTTTGTACACTCGATGAAATTCGAATCGGTCGGCCATTTTGTTAACAAGGAATTAAGTACAATCTTTTTCACGCGCAAGGCATCACAAACAAATGAGATGGACTAGGCCACAGATTAAATAATGTTACGTAAACTTAAACTAGGCATTAATGCATTTAGATGTCGCCTAGGAGTAGGTACTTATGACCTTATAACATTTCTTGATTATCACTTACTTATATTAAGCAACCGACTCTTTCTCTCTCATTATTTATCAAAAGAGAGAACATTTCTTAAATTGACTTTGATTTTATTGAGTAACGCAATTAATCTATAAAATTACGTACCTTTGAACACACAAGTTAGTACTAACATATTTTGTTTGTGAGATATTTAATTAGGTAATTAATTACTCACATATAAAATAGTTTTTTTGCAATGTATCAAATTCATCTGTGGGGACGCAAAACATCCGCGAAAAAATAGTTCATATTATATGTATAACTATATTCGTTATATATTATTATATACAAGATTCTCAAACAAAAATTATGACCACTCGTAATAATAAATTTAAATAACCGCTTTGTGATTGAAAGGTTGTTACAATGATATTATAAGTAAAAAGGCCTATTTTTCTTATAATATCATTGGATTGTTATAATGATTTCTTATATTTACGCGAACACTATAATAATACATAGATTAAAACTACTTTTACGGATTTTATCGCGTTTATTTCGTCACGTTCGAAACATCGGAAATGAAAAATCTAATAAATTAAACGCGATAAAATCCGTAAAAGTAGTTTTAATCAATAAAAGATTGTTAAAAACAAACACTATTTTCATATAATTAGAAATATTGTATTGTTCATTTCCATTTTTGTTTTTTACGCAGAGGGTCAGACACTGCTATTAAACTCGCTTAGTCTGGTTCAACTTTAGACAGATATTCAAATCTGTTGAACGAGACACGAAAAAACAATATTTTCATTTTATTTTATTAAGGTCGTCGAGGTCAAGGTCAGTACGCCGAGTGACAAAGTCCTGCATGTTGAGGCTAGGCTTTGCTTTCATATTATTTGTTAGACTCACGCTATATAGATAGTTCTCTCGTTATGGATTTTTGTTCAGATAATGTCGCAGAAAATTTATAGTTGACAATTCAAAATTTTATATTAAAGTTATATATGCTCTAAGTTGCACTGTTCAACTATAAAGTGCCCTATTCACTATCCATCTTGCTGTACGTCTCGCTAAAGTCAAGGCTTGACATACTTAATTATTGACGTACTTCAAGGATACTCGTCGTTTTGCGTCGTGCGTCGTGCATAACCTTGGCGGGACGTCCAGCAAGATGAACCGCTAATAAGGCGATTACCTAAGTCCCGGAATGGTTCATCTGTCGACCACTTATGTTGCATCAAAACACTTTTAAATTGTACTATGTACGGGTTTTCCACCATTTCGTTATTTTGCTTCAGACTTTCATATGAATTAGAATAATCATTTTATTATTATTCTAATTCGTATGAAAGTCCAATAGTCAATATTTCCGAAGTTTTTCTACGCCAATTCTGCGCTACCTGCCTATATTTCAATAATTCATTATCTCAACATAACTAGCATCATAATTTCGAATTTTTGGTCTGTGGTCATTGTGTGAGCATTTTAAAATTAATAATTATTATGAGAGAATTGTCTATTTAGCTTTAGCCTTAATAATTGCAATTTTTTTTGCCTTGCAACTTATCTAAAGACAATTATTAAAAAATAACTTCTACCATTTAAAAAATATGATGTTTTGGCATAATTTGGTATTTATATTAGTTTTTTTGGAACTTAATTACTTTTATGAAATACCTAAGTAATTAAATTGTTGATAATATTTAATGTTTCCTTTCATTATTACTTACAAGTTTAATTGTTTAAAAAATATATTGTCAAAACTCATTTTTTCAACTTTTCAAATGTTTAAGAATTTACAAGGATTCAGTCCACCCAAGCCAATGTTATTTTATTTTTAGTGTAAGGATTTTGTTGTATAATATATATATATATAAATGGAGAAATAGAGTATGTATGCGGAAATAGAATCGACGCGACGTGCGATTTTAAGGGCGCTTGTGTGTCTACAGGCCAAATACTCAAACGCTACTCAATTTTAAGATGTCGTTAAGGCCCGGTTTACATTTAGAGATGAGAAGTGATAAGTGCGAGTGGCAAGTGCAACTGACAAATGACAAGTGCTTAGTGCGTGTGAACAGGCAGTGACAAATGATAGGTAGGATTGGATAAGTATGAATAAAATACGCAACAAGTGCTTAGTCACTTGTTTGTCAGTTGCACTTGCCACTCGCACTTGGAAATTGTAAATTGGGCCTTAGTCTCGTGGGGTCACAGTCACTTTGACTTAAAATGATAGAGATAGCACGAAACATATCGGTATCTTAAAATTTGGCAGAGCAGCGTTTGAGCATTTGTGCATAAGCAGCATTTTTGTTGGAATATTTTATCAAGTGACCTTTGAAGATTGATTGCATCATACTGTATTTTAAAGATTTACATTAAATTTTTAATCTTTGTTCATTATTCCACCACAACGCGTTGTTTTCTGACTTTACTGTATGCTGATGCAAAGTGCGTGAACACTGTATGACTATCAGCCGAAGTTTGCGGTTACACTTGGGTTTAGCCAGCGAAAACTAGGTACAACCAATTGCGGTTGGTTAAAGTCAGGTGTATTCGATTTCTTTGTAGCTAAAACTTGGTGTGGTCGATTGTTTTCGGGAAACCCTAGGTGTAGTAACGACCGAATTTTTATTTTCTTTTTTAAAAAGGTTATTAGGATTTTATCCTGTATCGTGGCGGTAGTTTAAATATATAAATTTCACAAGAGCAAATATCTAGACCATACAAATACATGGTCCGTGTGGGATTCGAACCCGTGGCCCTTAGTGCCGCAACTCATTGCCGCCACGGAGTAACAATTAAATAATAATTAAAATGACTTATGTTTGTCAAAAATACGAAAGCACTCAAAATATATCAGCAACTATAGGTTAATAGCTATGACCTGTTAAATATATGAAATCATTACTAAGTAATATCATCGAGAATAGGTTAAGGTGCGGCTGGGGTGGTCTGTGGGCCTACCCAGACTTTATATTATTTGTACGAATACATCCATAACCGACCGAAAATAGCAACTGGTTGTAGCCGGCTAAACTTAGATATAACCGCGCTTCGGCTATTAGCCGTAACATTTAAATTAATAGGTTTATTTATATTTTGTATATTTTTATACATAGGCTACGTTATAACGTATTAATATACCTATATTTTAAGTTTTAATTTGTTGTTTTATTTTATTCAACTTTCCTTCTAAAAGAAATGATCTCGATAGCTTAACTTTACTTTTTATATATCCGGTATAATGGGGAGTGTTCCAACTATTTCTGCTAGTGTTGTTATCTGAATGATAGTGGAAAATCCATCCTAAAAAGTTGAATATAAATTTCACTGACTGGTGATGTAGCCTCTATAGTGCAGGGGTACCGATACCAATAGTGCAGCAGTGCCGATGTAGCGGTGGTATAAACATAGCCGAGTATCGAGTACCGACAGTAGGGGAGAGTTAGATAATACTGCGCGGCTGATAATGCCGCGCATCAACATATTGCAAAAACTAAACTCATGTATAACTATCCAGCAATTAAAAATCATAGCACGAAGCGCCTACTCCTCCTAGCGCGCACCGCTAGTTATGTACGATATATTACTTTCCTCTATGGCTAGTTAGCTCCGAGCAGGGACAGAGTACCACCACGTCGTGAAAGTTTTTAATTGTGTTCCTTAGAATATTTGTATGCCTTTTAAGGCGAAATATAGTGTTACTTATCACACCTTTTCCACCAAGTTTGTAATTTTTTTTTGTTCCGTTGTTGCAAGATGCTCCAATTGGATACGAAGGGAATGTAGCGGAAAATACTCTGCCGAAAATTTTCGCATTGATTAGTGCTACTTTAATTCTGTTACTAAGACTGATTGTAGGTATTGCTGAGACTAACTAGTAATTTTATTCAAGAATTACTAATTTGAATACCTAGTAATTGATAAAATAATAAATGTACTTCTACATTTATTATTTTATCAATTACTACATAAGTTTCGTTGACATAAATAATCTAAGATTCTCTTATTATTTTGTTATATCTTGTATAGTTAATTTATATTCTTCTAAAATAACATCTCGATAAAAATAAAATAATATCTTAAAATTGAATTTTTTCTAAGGTTACTAATAGATATTCACGATATTCTTTTATGCGTGGTAGAGCCATGCTGCAGTTATATTAGTAGTATAGTTGTAGCACGAACATGTCGGCTCGACCGGGAGAGGACCACCCTCTCACAGAATACCAGCGTAAAATAGTAGCTTAATATTGCTGTGTTTCGTATGGTGAGTGTAGAGGACCGGAGACCCTTTTACTGGAAACGAGGCATTCCATTTTAGTCTTCACGGGTGACAACGCATCTGCATTTTGATTTGTAATCGAGGATAGATGTAGATGTCTATGGGCCAACTATGGCCAACCACTTACCATCAGGTGGACTGTGTGCTCGTTCGTCACCTTATCCTATAAAAAAATAACATTCTGGGCACGGTTTTATCAAACCTCGGCACGATATCATCCAACCAGTCTGATAGTACCACGCTCCCCCGATTTTTTTTAAATATCACAATAATTACTTTCTGTTAATTTTTTTAAATATTTTGCCATGCTGGATGTGTAGCTAACAAATTCTTAATCACTTAAACGCTTGTTTTGATCTGTATATCAGACTCTGCCCAAATTATAGGTCTAAGATCTTAGGAGCACGGTAATATCCAACTCTCTCCTACGATTGTGTAACTGGCGGGAATTGATTGCCGCTTGAAATTACTCCGCAACTGTTTTGTTTTTTCATTATTAATATTTTCTAACTACACATAAAAACATTATACTTCCCATAGATGAACGTGAAAACTTTAAGCACCTTTTTTCTATTTATCTATTCATAAAAAAGAAAATTATGTGTGTATTGTACCGTTAAGGAGGGTATAATAAGTTAAATATAGTGTATGAATTTTTTACACAGAAGGATTTAATTACTTAACTAAATGATTGACATTTTTGACTAAATGATGACATTTTGATCACGTTAACGGCTGTATGGGCTTAGATCCCTTTGCCGTACTTGCATGGGAAATTTTTCCAAAAAAAGTTTACGCAAGCAAAGAGCCATAGATAAATAGCTATGTAGCAAGAGAACGCTGTGCTCACAATTGCACAGCACTGCTGCAGTTGTCTCTTTCGGTTGTTTAGTATCTCTTTATATAACGCGACATCGCTACATAGCCGTTTTCTAGCTTAATAACAATTAGACATCTTTAGTGATAATTGTAAGTGTCAGACTTCTATCTATACTACTAGACGGACTCTGCGGCCTTAATATATTGCACACTTAGTTATGGTTAACTCTACGTAACTTCCTTTAGTCGACTGCGAGCGTTCGAGACGACTGGTTCTTTGGTTTCATAAAATGCGAACGTTGTTTTCGACAATCTAACACTGATTTTGCTCAATTTTTTTATAGGAGAGGTGGCAAACGAGCATACGCCTCACCTGATGGTAAGTGATTACCACCGCCCATGAACAGATGCAACACCAGGGGATAGCAGATGCGTTGCCGGCCTTTTAAAAAGGAATAGGCTGTTTTCTTGAAATCTCTGGTGGTTGTTGATTCCACAAGGAAGTTGTGCGAGGAAGAAAACTTCTTTTAAATCGCTTAGTGGTGGACCGCCAGTCATCCAGATGGTATGGATGGTATCACGAGTTTTGTCGCGATGTACGATGGTGAAACTGTGCGGCTGGAATTAGTCCGAACAATTCCTCAAAGCACTCCCTGTGGTAGATGCGATAAAATACGCAAAGAGATGCAACATCTCTTCGCAGTGCCAGTGAGTCAAGCCGATCGGAAAGAGCTCGGTCGCCGACGAATCGAACTGCTCTGCGCTGTATTCGATCATATGGAAGGAGCTGGCACTGGGGAGCCCCGGTCCAGAGATGGTCACAAGGGTCACAAAATATTTGTAATAATGTGGGAACAGTATTCCATGTGCGGCCGAACCTGCGCCTTGTAAAAGTTGCAGGCGGTGTGCCGGCTTGAAATACTGTCCCACTCTGCTGAGCACGCCAAGCTTTTTAGAGGCCAATTTGGCCCTCTCTTCTAAGTGACCACGAAACTGCACGTCACTCGATATGTCGATATGTACTTAATACTTTGTCAATGTGATAAAAAGTTTTTTTTATAGAATAAGGGTGAAAAACGAGCACACAGTCCACCTGATGGTAAGTGGATGCTGTGGCCCATAGACATCTACATTTATCCTCGATTAAGAATCAAAACGCAGATGCGTTGTCACCCCTGAGGACTAAGATGGAATGCCTCGTTTCCTGCAAAAAAAGGGTCTCCGCACTCCGCAGCAGTATTAGTATTACGCTGCTATTTTACGTTGGTAAAATAGTGTATATAAAATAGGTGGTTTCTGTAAGAGCGTGGTCCTTCGCCGGGGGAGTCGACCCATTCGTGCTAGAACCATAATATAACTTCAATAACAAGTAACAATCTAACACTGATTTTATGGCTATGAAAACGTTATTTACTCGTATGTACGCACTTTGTCGACGTGATCCGAAGTTTATTATTTATTATTATGCGTCTTACAAATAATTTCACAAACGTCAGGGCTCTCAGAGCGCTATATAATGCACTCGTAAGGAGCCACTTAGAGTGTAACGCCGTCATTTGGGCTCCTCATGAAGTCAAATACAAAGGAGACAATCATTTTTGGGCCCACTAGAAATATTAACGACGTTTTATGGTATTTACACCAAAAAAAGACACCAAATTATAATAGTAAATGGCCTATAGATTTTTCGAAAATGTAAACGGAAACAAGAAATCTGAAAAAAAAATTAGTTGTTTTGACATTCGTGTTCTGATCATTGGTTAGGGTAATGTAATATTTAAAAAATTATTGTCTTAGAGATGTGCCGTGATAACTCGGAAAAAATGGAATCGAGTTGAAATTCAGGTAACTCGATTTTGAGCTCGAGTTAAACAATTCAAATTAGATGAACGAAGCTGTGTCAATATGTCACAAATTATTTTTATAATTGTTCTTCCATACAATACAATTATTATTACTACACTTAATAGGTAGTTATATATTATTTTTGGTATGCGTATCGATATCTTCATAAAATAATATCACTCTAATGTTATGACGTAAGTCTTAATGTTATTAATAATTTGACTATCCAAAGTATATATAATCTATTTATATTATGTATAACATAAATTGATACAACATTATATACATATTACCTAATATCAATTTATTTATTACATAATATATCAATAAATTGCTCGAATTAGTAAGTCGATTTAATCACTAAATTGTAGACAAACACTGCATTGGCCGTAAGATAAAGATGCGATTCGAGTAGAGTTTTGTGACTCGAGCCACTCGGGTTAATTTACAAGTATGTATGTATGTCATTCTAGTTGTACACTAGTTTTTGAGTAAATCAACTATTTACAGAAAAGTTTATCACTAGAGTTGAGAGTAGCGATTACTTTAGTTAAACAATTTTTAAATATGTACCTTTATAAATAAGTAATATGTGAAATTAAAACTATAAATCAATATCATAAATAAAACTAAATTCAGGTTTGTGTACAACATGCCAGATGCAAGTTTGAATTTGAATGCAACTTGTGATGTCACCTGCAGCAACTTATTATATATACAAGTAAATTAGTGAAGTAATATCTATATAACACCCTCTGAATCTATACGATGCGCCGAGTTAACTCGGTAACTCGGTAAAATTTATTTTCTATCGATTATCGAGTTGGACAAATTCACTCGATTCACTCAGGTGAAATAAAACATAGTTGGAGGCGCATCATTATGGTAAGAACAAAATGAAGTTTTTATTTACAAGCATTATTAAACTAATGTTTAAGAAAATATGGATATTATCAATTATCAGAAAGGTTAGCCAAATATTAATTGACACAAGTAAGTATGTTTTTCTCTTTATAGTTTTTGTGGTAAAATTCGCAAATAGAATATAAGAGTTTATTAATTTACACCTATTCTAGGTTGTGAAAATCTATTATTAGTTTGTATATTTTACCTAAAACAAAATAAATACAAATAATAAACAGGTCTTAGAACCTTATTAGTTTGTTAAAAGTGACAAAGTATTATGTTTATTTTATTAGTAAAATCTAAATTAAATACATAATAAATAGAATAAATGCACAAAATAATTTATTATAATGTTAAAAGAAAATTAGAATCTTTGGGTCGAGGGACTTAAAGAGGGTTTTGAAGAGCAATTCATATAACTACATTTGTGTACAAATAGGTACCTTATGTATTCAGCAAGTTGCTTAATACTAAATGGCTTTTTCGTTAAGCCAGACACAGATCCTGGATTTATACCAGCCATAGTAGATAGGCAATATAAATGTTATATAATATATTTATGTGTAAAAAATGTAGTAATTATTTGTACTAGAAGCAAATATAAATATAAGTTTAATAATAATAGTTTGCATAAAAAAGTGTAATGGTTGTATCTATTATGCTTAGACAGCTGTGTTGTTCACTGTGCAGAAAGGAATATTATTTTGTCATCTAGAATCAGATATACTTAATATAACAATAATATCTTTGTCTCCTATGTACATGAAACCAGTAAAAATAAAATGTGAGACAACTTTTACATGGTTGAATATCATAGATGTTGATCAGTAATTACTGCTCCTGTATTTGATCAGCTGGAGCTGATTAATGCTGTATAGTTTATAATAATTTCTTTATTATTTAACATATGAAAAGGCAGATATAAGAAAATGCTTACAGAAATATGTAAATACAGTTTATTGACATTGAAGGCATAGTCTTATTATCTCTTATTATTAAAAATGTCCTTTTAATTCCTATATAATATAGAAAAAAATAATATATTGATAAGAATTATTATTTAGTTAAGACACCTTTACAATTGTCATTAACTTCTTTTCAGGTGGATCGCTTAGAACAAATCTGTATGCCGTGCAGGCTGAAAGCTTGCAGAGACAAAAAGTGTATGGATATTGAAGACAACAGTCTTATATCATATCTCTTATAATTGAAAATTCCTTCTGATTGCTTACAATATCATAAATGTACATGTTACCATCAAGTTATTTTCAAAAAACCTTCAGAAATATATCTAACACTAAAATGTTTCTACCTATGTCCGTTATAGACAAAACATAAGAAACCATCCAACCAATTTCAATGAAAATGTTTGTGTGTATTTGGATGGATCCCTAGATGGTTTATATTTACATTTGGACCCGGTAGATGGCACTGTTGTCGAGATCCATAAATCACCAGTGCTGCAGATGAGCCGCATCGCTAGTAATAAATACATTTAAATTAAGCCTGTGTTTTTGTAATCCTTACACAAACAGTTTGAAACATCTTACTTCCTCACTATTTATCATTGTGTAATAACATAGATAAGGCATGTTAATTCCTAGTCATTTTATTATGATGTATACTACTTACTAATCAACCAAAACATATTAAAACAATGTCTTGACACCGCTCCTGTCTATATATGTCAGTCAATCATCAAAGTTCAAAAAATTTATTAAATTAAGTTTGTATAAAAGGGGTTATTATAGTGTAAAGGAATTTATGGCTGACAATAACCCGTGGGTAAGGTGATCGCTACCAAGCTATTTCTAATTTGTTCTGTGTTGTTAATTATGACATACATGATTGTAAGCTGCCTTTTTTTTAAAAAGACCCACTGGGTATTTTGCTGGTTCTCTTCAAGTCAGAGGTTTTTTCCGAACCAGTGGTAAATTAAAAAAGTGACTTTCAATAAGTATTATTTATAATCTAAATTGAATAAAAGGTTTCTGTTTCTTTACCTACTACTGTTAATAGAATACTTAAATAAATTATGATTTACAATAATAAATAGAATTAACTACATTATATTTTGTTTTTTGTAATACAACCAGTTTAAAACATCTTACTGTGTGTTGGTAATATCATAAATATAAATAGACATTATCCCTTAGCCATCTTGGTATTTAGAATTACACTCACAATCAATCAATACATGTCAAACTTAGAATCCATACGACATTTGTGCATAGACAGGCACTATGTTTTGCCGGAACTAGTGAAAGGTTTTACATCGATTTTAAAATATTTATAAATGCTGAATATAGGTATCTACAGCTTAGTTTTATATGTACTATTATTCAAGTGTGCACTATTTTAACTTATAATACCGATGAATACTACCAGAAAATCGCTTTCAGTTTGTTTTTAGGTTATTGTTAGATTCATATTTTATTTGTTAATTTCTCTTTCTAATACAACCAGTTTAAAACATATCTTACTGTGTGTTGGTAATATCATAAATATAAATAGACATTATCTCTTAGCCATCTTGGTATTTAGAATTACACTCACAATCAATCAATACATGTCAAACTTAGAATCCATACGACATTTGTGCATAGACAGGCACTATGTTTTGCCGGAACTAGTGAAAGGTTTTACATCGATTTTAAAATATTTATAAATGCTGAATATATCTACAGCTTAGTTTTATATGTATTATTCAAGTGTGCACTATTTTAACTTATAATACCGATGAATACTACCAGAAAATCGCTTTCAGTTTGTTTTTAGGTTATTGTTAGATTCATATTTTATTTGTTAATTTCTCAGGACTCCGTTTAGATGCAGTAAAACTAATAATTTTATTGTAATCTATGGATTATAAGGAATAAATCGACATGCATTTCATTGATAATCTTTAAAATTTGTAGTGGGCCCATTCTCCATAGAAAAATTGATTGTCTCCTTTATGTTAGAGCCGATCCAAAATAAATTTATTTGATTCATGTACTTGAAACCATTTGGAATACACCCGGGCTATCCCTTGTTGTATCCTACTCTATTTTTGCTCGGTATGGTAGGATACTACAAGCTCGAAGTCAGAAGAGAAGTAGCTCTCGCAATGTACGTGTTGAAGGTGATGAGGGGTAGAATACACAACCCGAGAGTGCTGGAGATGGCGCGACTCAATGCGCCGGATGGGTGCGCGGGGCGTCGGCGGCGGCCGCCGTTGCTGGCGGTGCCGCGCGCGCGCACTGCACTGATGCAGCAGGCGCCGCTCGCGCGCGCGCTGCGTGTGATCAACGCCATATCGGAGCAAACTGATTTATTTTCATGTTCGCTGAGTGAGCTCAGTAGATGGCATATGGTATTGTATCGTTGGCTACACTGTCGAATTAGGGTGCTCATCCTGTAATGACTGTGTGTTGTATGTATATAAAATAAAAAAAATTCTGACAAGTATATAACTTTCTTGTTTATTTCGTATTTGCTTAAAAGCAGTAACTGTCGTAAATGAGAACACAACTACGTGGCATATTTACTGTGCCAGCTTCCCCATAGCTGTGACACAATTATTGTTCTGAATTTCCGGTCTAATAACATACATACATAGAAACCTTTGGGTATAATCAGTTCGAGATGCAGGTGGCCACCTTGGTCGTTCAGTGTTGTCGTCCAATTCAACACAAAATCTGAGGTATGGGGACATCGCGGCGCAATTGACAGGCACCTTTAACCTGACCTTACCATAGCTCTATATTAGAATATTGACGACTGAATATAAAAATACCGTGTAGTGGCGACGTAAGACTATCCATTACCTCATATCATCCCTTGGGTGTCGTGAGAAGCGACAGAGGGAAAGAAACTAGAAGATGGGCAGCAGCGTCTTCTTAAAAAAAAAACTGTGGTTGCTAACCCGCTTGCAAGCGTAGCAATCTAGCACACAGAAAACCATGAGTAAAATATCAGCTATATACTGCTGTATTTCGTATGGTGAGTGTTGAGAACCGGAGACCCTTTTTACTGGAAATGAGGCATTCCATCTTAGTCCTCACGGGTGACAACGCGTCTACATTTTGATTCTTAATAACTGAAGATAGATATAGGTAACTATGGGCCACAATATCTATTTACCATCTGATACTATGTGCTCGGTGGTCACCTTTCTTCTATAAAAAGTGGACTTTTGATAGGCTGAAACGGTAACGGTAAATACAAAAAAACAGGGATTTTCTCGCAATTTTTTTATTACAGAAAAATTAAAACTATAATAAATTTACATCACTTACTAACATATAAATCCTATTTATTTACATAGCTTTAAAGTAATTTATGGTAAGTAATACTAAATTTCACAGAGACATCACAAATGTACACACAAACATACTTTTAAAATGGTTCTTAGTATAGAAAAGATAATGTTTTTAATCAGTACCACAGATTCAAAATAATTTCACATTTCTGTACGTAATTTTGTTTGGTAAACAAAAGTTTACTTGACATCTTTACATTTTAATAAATGCTTGCATACAAATTTAATAAACAAACACTGATAGATTAACATCGTGTTTACACAGATTATTAATTTAAAAACAAAATGTTTATTATCCATCAATCGGAACTGATCTCTTCGGCGACCTGCTGCCATTTCGCAACTAAGGTGGATACAGATTTGTGTTTCAGACCTATCGATGTAGATATTTTTACCTGTAAGCATATTCATAAATAAACAAAAATACCGAGTTTGTCGTAAACATTTTCTAACACTATTTTTTTTTTGTGAGGTGCTTCTACGACTTTTTCTGCCATGAGGGCGGTGTAACTTAGGAATAAAGTGAAATATTTGACAATTTTAATGCCGGTGAAGTTAAATCGTTAAAAATTTGTAGAGATTAATGTTTCTCTTTGAAATATTAGTTATATTTTGTAATAATTAGAGATTTTGAAATGAAATTTTAAATACAGAACATGTATTATTTAATACCTTTATTGGACACCAGTTTCTCACAAACTAGGGTTCAATACGTTTATAGCTCAACGTGTTTGTCGAAAATAATTCTGTACCTGTTTGTGAAGAGAAAATAAATATAAATTCTATTCTATTCAAAATAGATAAACCAAATTACGGATATTCCTAGAAGTAGAATAATTTAAAAAAATATGTGTGCAATTCACACACGATACAAGTGAAACCTTCAGAAAACTAAACTTGGAGATAATTAATTTTATAATGAACACTGCATACTGTATTCTATCTCTTTCACTCGCAGGCTTAATCCTATAGATGTATATGTTTGTTTCTGTTTAGTGTCGCTTTTTCGTTTTATCGAAATTCAAATCATGATTCTTAAGAAGTTTTTACTTAAACAAAATATTCTATCCTATTCTCTCGCAGGGTAAATCTTACAGATGTATATGTTTGTCTCTTTTTAGTGTCGCTTTTTCGTTTTATCGAGTTTCAAATCACGATTCTAAAGAAGTTTTCACTTACCCTTCAATCCCCATAAAATTCCCATGCAGTCGCATGCGCCTGGCAAATCCCGAGCGGTCGCATGCGACCGCACCCACCCATAGCACTTAAAACCATTAAAACTTATATTTAGAGACTACTTTTCTATGAAGAAGTTTGGCATTATAAAATCTATACAAAATTCTCTATCCTGTGGTCTAAACAAAAGTCAGGTTTTACTTCATTACAAAAAGATTTTGTTGTATTGATAACAAAAAAAAAAAAACAACATACCGAACTGATGTCGGCAGCGTGATAATCACAATTATTTCTATATATTACTCGAAATTATTTACGTAAAAAGATAAATTATATTGACACAAAAACTTTTATAACAATTTTATAATAAAACACTATTGTAAAACACCAATAAAATACTAGAAAAATCCAAAAATCAACACAAGAATATCCAAATGAAAATGGCGTACGTAATGAACGTAGAATATAAATTAATATCCATATTAATTTATATCCATATTAATTATTAAGTTTTTTTATTCCACTAGAGGATAGAAAATTTCATATTGATTCTATAATGCCAAACTTCTTCATAGAAAAGTAGTCTCTAAACATAAGTATTTATAGGTTAAAGTGCTGTAGGTGGATGCGGTCAAAGGAGGATGGCCAAATCGTACTCGACAACGAAATGATAACGTCCCAATATGAAATATTTATGTAAAATACCCTTATTGTTTAAGGTCTTAAAATACACAAGAAATAACTCTCTCTCTAAGTAGCCACAAAAAAGTTATACATTTATTTCTATTTTTGTAACTGTTCAAAATTATTTCAAATAATAGTTTCAGAACGCACCTGATGACGATTCATTTCGTGTGTGAAAGGACTTGGTATTCAAAGACTATAATTATTCACGTTTTTATGAATAGTTGTTAATTTTAATTCAATTCAATTAGTATGTAGACATCAAATCAACTACTTTTTTTGATTTATTATGTACTGGATTCTTGTCATAAAAATAATTATGTAGGTCATAGTAAGTTAAACGTTTTGTTCAATTACATATTTACAACGGAACATCATTTGTCATCGCTTAATCTGTGGTCATCAATCCGCGCCATTATTGTTATTTCCTTCTGTTGTTTGGATTTCGGTATTGTTTTACGGACTGATGTCTTCACATCTTGGATAATTGTGAGAGACATTGTGTAAACTACACTGCTATTGATATGTGTTAATTATAACATATGCATTGATACACTTCGCCACCATGTCGTTTTTGAACTTGATACCAGAGTAATTTCTAAGATCTGCAAGTGGAATTCTTCAATAATAGTACGTATTTACATACCTATTTACTTTATTACTCTAACATATTATATCAATCATACATCATAATACTATAATCAATCATATATCATAATACAACTAATTCTTATTTTAGATCACTGAAGAAGATTACGTATGTGATGCTTGTCAACAATTGGCAATACAGCGTGTTACCTAACGAGCAACTCCGGGTTACCTAACGAACCTGGTCCTTCATCTTTCCGTGGCCACAACCATGTTTGCATACTTTGTGGAAGTTCTCTGAGGAATCAAAAACGTGACCTTATTGTGGAAGAGAATCCACCTCAGTTGCAAAAAGCAATACATGTTGAGCTTGAAAATAGAATTGCCCCACGGCAGGTAAAAATTACTTTTTTTATTTTGTACTTTTTTTTTTGTTTTGTCTTGGTATCAAAGTTATAGTGAATTTATCACTGCAGTATTATATTGTTCCGTAAAAAATGTTTCTATTTGATCGAGTTTAATCATAATCAGCCAAAACATTTATATTAAGACAAGGCTGTATGGTTGTTTCAGACAACTTCAACAGACAGTGGCGAAGCTTCCATTAAAGAAGAAAAGCCAGGCTTGCCTTATTAAACCTGAATCAATCAATAATATCAATTAATAAAATAACTAGTAAAATGTTTCAAGCTATTTCAAATTTCCCGCGCACTCCACTGTTCGACACATGTCGACTGATGACCTCGTATTGCCTTAGCGATACTGCTGCTGTCATAAAAAATGAGTTTTAATAGAGCTAATAGTTGTCTCCCTCGCTCGCGTGGGCTTTTTACGGGGCTTTCGAGACGATCGCTCTCTTTCTAACCTATGGCAAAATATTCTATAATGAAATATAACTTCAATTGTATATATAGCAATTAGTATAGAGATTTGAAGCCAGGCTTTTGGGAATAAATTTGTTAAAAGCGTAGGCGCGCGGGCAATACGTTTGCAAGTTCATTTCACGTTTCAATGTTTATTTACTCTGTGTGCTTATCTTAAGCGATTTAATATTACGAGTTCAAAATTTATGCTTTTTTAAAGATTTTTAATGAAAATGGAGGATAATAGTGTTGCTTGTGATGAATTGAAGTGTGTTAAAGTGATAATCGGAGAGGAAATCTTTAAAATTTGTTGAGATAATACACAATGTTAAGAGTGTATTTCAGACTTTCAATTATCGCAATTAAAAACAGTTATTGGTACAATTAAAACTTTCACCAATTTTTAATTGTACCAATTTTTTTTTAAGTGGACTTTAAGTGGATTTTAAGTGGACGTAATTAAATCTTTCCATAAGAAAGCGAGACGATTCCACGTATCTTATCTTATCTCTTATCCATTAGAATGTAAATAATTTTTTTTTTAATTTTGTACATAGTTTGTTTGTACTTTGTTTGTATTTTACTTTTGTTCATGTATTGTATTGGATGTAAATATTTTTTTTCTTTCCCAAACGGTTCAAACCCAAACGGCTTTCTTCAAAGCCACCGAAGCTATGCAATTGCTGATATGTAATACAATCTATTTAGCGGTGGTATGCCTTCTGTGTGCTTTGTTAAACACGTCCTTGACAGCACTGAATATGAAACTGAAGCGTGGAGACAGATCAAGATTGGTGTATTTTTATGAAACTGCTAAAAACAACATTCTATATTTTTATCAATTTATATTTTGGGCTTGCCCTAGCTTGGCGCTCTAGCTTCACCACTGTCAACAGACCATGTTTGTCATCCCTGTTGGCTGAGACTCAAGAGAGTTGCAACACACAATATGCAGCAGACAGAGCTAGAGTTGGAGCAGGAGCCAGAGCCTCAACCCCAAGAACCTTAAAGCCCTCCAAATACCGACCAGCAAGATGACGTAATACCCAGGGGGTTAACACTTTGAAAGCCAAGAATTTTGTAACGCGCATTACCCTGTACGCCGGCCATTTACGGCATTTTTGTAAGTTTTATATAAAAAGAACTAAAAAAGTAACACATTTAATTCTTTTTGTATATGCTAGAATAACTAATTTATTTTTACAATAAAAATAAAACAAAGTATATTAACTTTATTTTGTTTAGAAAATCAAGACATTAATACCTATTTTCTACAAATAAAAAAAAACTCTTACATAAATATAAGTCCGCGATTACGTGCTTTTCTCTAGTCCTACACCGTGAAATCTTTTTAAGTATGATACTTTTCAAAGCAAGGATAGTGACAGAGTGGAACATTACATTCTGAACAGTAAAACGAAGTTTCCTTCCTTCCCCCGCAAACCTTGCAGACTCGTGTGACTTTTGTGTTTGTCGCAGTCGGCGGTATTCGTCTATGGAAGTGTCTACCCACCAACCTAGTAGACTTTGCAGTGGGATGTGGACCATGAGATGGTCCAGCAGCACTATCAGCTCCAGCAGACCGTACATTCTCCAGGAGAGCGTCACCGCAGGTGTTTAGAAACTGAGAAAATTTCGGTCTCCGTGCCTGCGTTCTTGATTTATTATAAATTATGTACGCGTTCACCATTGCTCTAGCCACTAAATGGAAAAAAATCTTCTTCCACCATTTCATGGACTTCCTGCGCAGGGAAAAATATAACACGTACTGGTCATTTAGGTCAACCCCGATTTTGTGGACATTGTAATCCAAAACACAGTCAGGCCTGATTCTTTTTGTGGGTCCTCCTTTAGCCTTTACTGTGACCTCCGTCCAGGAGGCGGCGTGCTTCGTTGTAAGGAAGTGGACATCCCGCTTGTCTTTCCACTTACAGGCTGTTAAGTTTCCGCGGTGACAGAAAGCCATCTCGTGCGTCTCTAAAGGCTGCTGACGCCATTGCTGCGGCAAGCCACGTCGATTTGACATCACAGTGCCAACGATGCGTGTGTTTCTAAGCCAAAACAACTACAGTAGGGCTGGTGAAGTATCTGTCCATGTAAACAGTATGTCAGTTGTCGAAGTAAGGCTCGGTGAGTTCTGTGACTATTTGAGTGACAGTTTTTGAGTCACCAACGTAAAGTATCATTCTCAAAATATAGCCAGTCTCAGAGTCGCACAACATGTAGATATGTCGGGCTTGTCGGACTGGTCTTTGTTGAAAACTCGGAAATGGATTCTTCCTCTGAAACCACAAGTTCCCTCGTCGATAGTCAATTCTTCCCCGGGGTAGAAGCTCTCCTTACACAATTTGCTGAGCTCATCGAAGTATGGTCGCAGCTTGAAGAAGGCGTCGTAGTTTGGTTGTGCTTAGAATTATCGTATAGATGTAAACAGCTATAAATAGTCCTAAACCTAGCCCTTGTCATTATTTTGCTAGCATAGGATGTATGAATAATTTCTCTAGTTGACCAGTACGAATCTAAAGTTTCTTTCTGAACTAAAGTCATGTGAATAATTATGCACAAAAACTTTTTCATTTATAAAATTGTGACCGGTTTCCAGGTGTGCAACATGGTACCTGGTTTTAGCAGACCTTTTCTAGCCTGCTTTGCTTTCATTTGACCTGCATATCTATTGGTTTCCGTTTTTAGTAGCTTCCAAAACGACTCGGGGAAAAAATGAAAAAACAATCCAATTCGGATGAATTTTCGTTGATATTGGAGGCTAAAACTTTTTTAACCTGTTCGAAAACGGGGTTTTCAGGAGGCGGTTCTCTTGGTGTATACGTTCACCCGATGGCTTCATCCATTTCTTTTAGGTTAGTTGTCGAACGCGACGATCGTTCTAGAGTAGATGAAAGTGCGGTCCGCCCGCGTTGACTTCGTCGACCTCGAACTGCCCTCCGTGTACGTTCCGGAAAACGGGTTTGTTCAGGTTCGAGTCTAGGGGCATTCATAAGCATATTTTCAACATCATCCTCCTTCATCTTTGGCCATCAAAAACCGTAGTCGCTAAAAAAAGCAAACATTAAATAATCAATCAAATGAACTCAATCAAAACTCAAAGTTTTTTCGCAGTCATTTACAAAAACAACTAGTACTTATATATACCTGAATATAAAAAAAATACCTTCAATTTCCTCCTCCACACATGACTCCACATCCGAGTCTTCATCGTCGCACAGAGCTTCCAGATATCATTCGATGTAAGTCGATAGTCGCGTCGTGACGAAGTCATTTGGCGCCAAAAATTACGTAAATAAACACACCGAACGTAATTCCGATGACGCGCTGGGGTCGTGATCGGCGCACGGAGCACAACTAAGCGTCACGACCCAGGGTCGTGATCGGCTGTCAAAGTGTTAAGTTAGCCGCAGTACAGACGAGATTTATCTCCAACCAAGCCCTCAAATACTTTCCGGAGCAGGTGATCGCCTTATTGGCCATAATCTTCAACGCCTGCTTCGAATTTAGCTATTTTCCCACCTCTTGGAAAGAGGCAACTGTCATTGATATTCCCAAGCCAGGCAAACCTCACCAATCACCGTCCCATCAGCCTCCTCAAGGCCATGGGCAAACTTTTCGAACGAGTCATTCTCGTGCGCATGAGGCGCCATTTGTTTCCCACAGATGGCGACCCTCTTGTCATCCCACAACAATTCGGGTTTCGAGCCAAGCACTCGTGCCCCCAGCAAGTTCACCGCATAGTGGAATATATCCTCAGCGGTTTTTATCCTCGTCGTCAAAAAACCATCGCGGTCTTCTTCGACATTACCAAGGCATTCGACAGAGTCTGGCACGAGGGCCTTATCTACAAATTGTACGACTTAGGCCTCCCAGACCGTCTCGTTCGCCTTGTAGCCTCCTATCTGAAGGATCGTACCTTTCGCTTTAGACACGAAGGCACGCTATCCTCTACTCGTCAAATCAAAGCCAGTGTCCCTCAAGGATCTGTGCTTGTGTGCTCTGAGCATGCTGGACAGACACAGTAAAATGTCCCTCCGCAACAAGCGAACTCTATATAAGGTCTGCATACGACCTGTCATGACCTACGCGGCCCCCATTTTCGCACATGCTAAGCCCAAAGCTATAAATGAATTTCAAATAGTTCAAAATCTATTCTGTCGTAGGGCCACAAACTCGCCCTATTATGTCCGTAATGCCGACCTACACCGAGACTTAGAGCTCCCAACAATCCAGCAGTTCCTTAAATCACTCTCTGAGAGATTTTTCAAAGCCTCAGAGTCCCACCCAAATCATCTCATTCGTGAGACAGCTGCCTATGCAGCCCCTATCCACACTCGCCATAGTGTGCGCTGACCGAGAAACTCTCTCTCGGACCCCCCCCAACAAGCTTTCGGCTGACCTGAACTGCCTCCTGGCGGCTGAGGCCGAGCCTACATAACACATCCCTTAATCTGCCTTAGGCACTCGTCTAAGTGGCTTTTTGCCGCTTGCGCCCTCCTTTCTGCCAAGGAGGGTCGCGTTCGTATACGGCTTAGAGCTCTCTAGTTAGACCGTTAAGCCAGTCCCTAAAAGGTGGGGTTTAGTGGGTAAAAGTCTCCACATAACCACGCAGCCGGCTGCGTGGTATGCTATGAGCATTCCCCACCTCCCTCCCCCCGTTTTTCGGAGGGTAATATATGCCCATATTTGCTTCGGGCGCAAAAAAAAAAACGAAATTTATACCCGCTAATAAATAAACAAAGGGCCCGCAAGCACCTGTCTGCTGTGTTATTTTTAAGAATCTATCTATTTTGAGAACATTTACATTGGAACATGCTCCTTCTTTTATTTAAATGGTTCAAAACATTTCTCGAGTATGGAAAATGTTGAAAGATTTGATGAGCATTTGTTTCATTATTGGCTCGGAATGAATAAACAACAATTTGAACTTTTATTATATGAAAGCCGCATCTTATAAAAACAAATAGAGACATTTTAGGTTTAGGTGCTCTTCCATATATTCCAAATGCAATTTATAATCAAAATAATGATAATGCGATAATTATATGTGATGGGACATATATTTTTATAAACAAAAGTTCCAATTATGTTTCAAAATATATTCCTTACATAAATACAAAAACTTGTTAAAACCATTTTGCTGGTGATAGCTAATGGCTACATTGTAGACTGCTTTGGCCCATATGATGCATATGTTTTCCATAGCTGCAAGCATTTTAAATAAATTCAGTGTTCGATTAAAAAACAGGAATAATGCTGAGCAAATCATAAACGTGATTAGAGAAGGATTTCCATTAAATAATAATTTATCTGATTTTATAAATAGTATGAATATGTATAGACGAACATCTGATTTTACTAGTATTACAACTCCAATACTAATATTATATTCCCCCGTCTAGAATATAGTGAAGTTATATTATTTGCCCTAGGAACATATCAGATTCAACAGGCAAGGTCCTATTATAGTGAACATGTCAGGTTACACGGAGGGTATCGAATTGAAATAAGCAGAGAAAACATTAATGTAACAGAGTATTGTTTGAGAGGAATGGGACATATAATTCACTTATAAGAGGCAAAATCAAATTCAGACACATTTCCAGAAAAGTATATTATGTTTATATATTAATTGAAAATAATATGTCTGGAAGGGAAGCTATAATAGAGTATTGCTGTAATTGTTTAGTTGGTAGAAGAACAGTTGGGTGCTGTGCACATGTTATGATGCTTGTGTGGTACCTTGGGTGGACCGGGCATCAGCCGACAAAATCGCCGGTGCCAACATCACTCCTTGATGTTGTAGTTGTAAGATGATGAATAAAAAGTAATTTTGTCTAGCCTACTATTTCATTAAAGTACTCCTAAATTCTACCATTACACTTCATTTACTCCCGTAACCTACCATTACTCGATTTTTCAATACATATGCAACTTTAGTATTGAAGACTGAAAGACAGTAGGTATCTATCAACTAACTCTCTTCAGCTAGAATTGAAATGGTCAAATTACAAAAAAGCCTTGAAATCTTTCAGGAAAGACTTCGTGTGATAATAATTACGCCATCCTTGTTTTTTACACTTCATACTGTGCAAGCTAGTGCAATATATGTAGGTGTAGTTTTTATTGCATTATCGGTCATAGTTGGTCGTCGAATCGGTCAACTTCACGAGACGGTAAGGCACGACCCTTTTTGACATCGAACTCTAGGAGTATGATGCACTTACTTAGGGTGCGCTTTAAGAGATGTTCTATTATTGGGTAATAAAATTATTTTAGAGAAATCTAAATAAATGGAAACGAGAACTACACTTTTAGGCTACATCGCAGTCGGATAAAGCGTCCAAGCAAGGTTTTTCGTTAAAAATCAAAATGTGCAATAAATTGCCTTTAGAAATAACAAGACTTCCATTAAACGCGTTTCGACAAGTGACAAAAACATACTTTTTGAATCACGCTTTCTATAATATAGAAGAATATAGGAAATGTTCATTTTCTGACTTGCTTGACATGTAAATGTAGATGTATTTTAATTTGTAATTTTAATAATCTTATGTAATCTAATATCATTTGAATTGATTGTAATTTTGACATATCAATGTTATATTTAACGAAATGATCAATAAAAAAGAGTAAAAGGTATTTGTTGATTCAGCCTTAAAAATATTGTTGACGTTATTATAAAAAATCGTGGCTATTTAGATATTATATTTAAACGTGATTATGTTTACAACATAAAAACAAACCAATCTAACTATAGTTTGTTTTGGGACATGAAAAAAAAAGTCAAGTCCAGCTCCTATAGAAATTTGGCCATCCTCCTTTGACCTCTTCATTTTTGGAATTAATACTCTTGAATGGAATATCGAAGCGGTCAAATTTGGACGCTTGGCGTTTGAGAGGTTAAACAAAATATTCTATCCTACCCTCTCGCAGGGTAAATCCTATAGATGTATATGTTTGTCTTTTTTTAGTGTCGCTTTTTCGTTAAATCGAATTTCAAATCATGATTCTAAAGAAGTTTCCACCTAAACAAAATATTCCATCCTATTCTCTCGCAGGGTAATATCCTATAGATGTATATGTTTGCCTCTTTTTAGTGTCGCTTTTTCGTTAAATCGAATTTCAAATCATGATTCTAAAGAAGTTTCCACCTAAACAAAATATTCCATCCTATTCTCTCGTAGGGTAATATCCTATAGATGTATATGTTTGCCTCTTTTTAGTGTCGCTTTTTCGTTTAATCGAGTTTCAAATCATGATTCTAAAAAGTTTTTTCTTAAACAAAATTTTCTATCTCATTCTCTCGTAGGGTAAATCCTATAGATGTATGTTTGTCTTTTTAGTGCCGCTTTTTCGTTTAATCGAATTTCAAATCGCAACGATCTAAAGTTTACACTTCAAAAACAGTTAAAAATGTAACAAAAATTAAAGAATGCAGCGTTGAGTTATAATATTGTGTATACACACTAGAAACATTGAATTTTTAATTAAAGTGCAACATTTCAATGATGAGGAACCTGTGTTATATCTGAGTAATAAATAATTTCATCTTAGTGCCAACAAGCGACATCTGGTGAGGATAAGTTTGGAAAATTCAAAAGAGCACGCCTCATGCGCGTTTTTACTTTTTCATCAAAATTAAATTATTTTTTTTTATCTTTTAAACGTTTATAAGTCTGATAACAACCAGCGATAGGGATCTTCCTGAGGATAAATCGAAACTCATTCAGAAAGATTTATTTCAATTCGTTGTCAAACATGTGCACTGACTAGCTGACAGCCGCACTAAACATTTTTAAACTACATTTTTATAAATACAACTGGACAAATGAATAAAAATATATATTGACTTTATAATTTAATATATCTAGTTTCCAAAACATCCTTTTTATATTGATTTAGTGTCTGAATTGAAACATACTAGGTAACAATTTTCTATTGCAAAATCGCCACATAGCGGCATGTCGACAGTAGAGCGTAGTGGAAACCGTGGTTAACTATAACATTATAACGTCGAAAAATTCACTACCCCTTGTAACCATTGGTGCTGTTAAGTGCTCGAAGCGTCAGGAATACACATAAAATAAGTCAATATACCCGACAAAATCCGTAAAAAAAAAGTTTTATTTAACTGTGTAGTGTTTGCGTAAACAATTACTGAATTGAATAAGGTAACGACTTACTCAGTTATAAAGCACACAATAATACTTTTATTTTATTAAACTGGTTAAAGATTCCAAAATCGATAGCATTTTAACTAAGTATTTCATATTTCGTTAATATAAACCTGATAAAATTATTTTTTCCAGTTATGATGGTGTATTGGTTATGTCTTTTTGCCCAAAAAAAAAAAAAAAAACAGTGACCAAGAGAGAAATTATTTTCTAGCACGTTTAATATTATTATAATAATGTCCTCTAGACCGAAATTTGGTCACGGCGGCCAGTCACAACGGTACTAGCAATCTGCAAAGAACATAATTATAGTGTCCAGAGTATGTGCGCAAGCACAGGTTGACTCTATTCTCTCACTCTCATAGTCCGAGTACTCCGACTATACCGGAGATATCAGGCGCGTACCAACAGCTTTATGTGCTTTCCGAGGTATATGCGGCAAGTAAAAAGAATAACAAACTGAGCTGCGTCGTTATACCATTATACGCACCTTTGATTTCTTCTTACTAGTTTTAGCATCTTTGTCTTTCGCCTTGAAATCTTTGATTTCCGGCGGCGGCGGCGGCTCCGGGGAATTGGACGCTGTGTTTGGACCGGATTGTTTCTCAAGCTCCGCGATATCGTTGTAGAAGGACATCAGCTCGTCGCCGATCTCTTTTTTCGGTTCCTGTGTAAGAATTTGACAACCAATATAATAAAAAGTAAATAGTTTACCGGTACAGCCTAACCTAAGTCCACTGTTGAACATAGGCCTTCCCCATAGATTGCCTACAGGGGAATATTTGCTACAGATGCCACGTTTGGCCGGCGGGGTGGCAACTGCAGTTTTTTTAGTAGTTACTAATAAGACGCTGATGCTCGCCTACCGATTTGTTTCCTTCTGTCGTTGAAGGTAGTCCCCTGTGATAATGAGTGATGTAATGTAATGTAATGTTATACAATATCGTATTCGAGTTAATTTTTATTTTTTTATTTTATTTTATTAATAAGGCACACAAACAGATTTAAGACAATACAAAACACATTTACAGTAACAAAAATATTATAACTAGTCTATAATCCAATAAAGTGTGCACAGCAAAAGAAAATATGACAAGTATGACCGAAAAATAAAGTAATAATACATAGTACTAGTGACAGTTAAAAAAAGAACTTATTTTATGATATTCGTGATTTTACATATTTCACGTAGCAATTACAGATCTTCTAAATTGTGAAATATTAGAATTAAAAATGTCCAGATCAGCGTTACGATGTCTCAGCTCGTCAAAATTTCGACACATTCGAATGACCGGATAAAAGAAAGACGTGTTGTTTCTGTAAACATCAAGGCGAAAGATACGCGGGTTACGGAGACGGGATCGACTGTTAAAATTAATTAAGTTAAGCAATTCTGGGCAATCGATGGAGGAGTGAATGATTTTTTGAACAAGCTCAAAATATTGTCTACGTTTATCTAATTTGGTAACTCCAAAGTAATTAACTCTTTCCTTATACAATGGCAACTGGCGGATCAATCCATGTTTACGATATAAGCTCCGCAGAAAACATCTCTGGACTCGTTCAATATTAGCTATATGTACTTCATAATAGGGTGACCAGACTACTGAGGCGTATTCGGATCAGGTCTCACAAGAGTGTTAAAAAGATATATTAGACTAAGGGGTCTCTTGAATTCCTTCATAACTCGTATAACAAAACCAACTAACTGATAACCACGTTGCGTTAAGTGATTAAAATGTTGCTTAAAATCTAGTTTTGAGTCAAAGATAACGCCCAAATCTTTAGCAACATTACTTTCAGACAAAGGTTGATCATTGATATGGTATGTATACTTTAGACGAGTTTTCTTAGTTGTGAAAGTTATATAAAAACATTTAGTTACATTCAAATGCATTTTATGATGAGAACACCAGGTATGAATACTGTTAATGTCCCGTTGCAACAAGAGGCAGTCATTAACATCATCGATTATACGGAAAACTTTCATATCGTCAGCATATAGTAAACATTCACTTGTGATATGGTCTACCAAGTCACTAATAAATATAATAAACAAAAGAGGGCCAAGATGGGCCCTTGAGGAACCCCGGATGTTACATGTACTGGTTTGGAGAGGAAACCTTTTATTGCAACGATCTGACTACGTCTAGAAAGATACGAAATTATCCAACGCAACAAATTGCCATGTGTCCCGCTATGCTGCTAATTTAGCCGCGAGTATTCTATGGTTGACTTTGTCAAACGCCTTTGAAAAGTCAGTATAAATCGAGTCTACTTGGCCTTGGGTAGCAAACGCTTGACAGATGTAATTTTTGTAGGCAAGTAAATTACTAACGGTTGATCTTTGATCTACCAGTAACAAAACCATGTTGTAAGTTTGATATGCTTTGTTTCACGTGGTTGTAAATATGGTCATAAGCCAACGATTCAAAAATTTTAGCCATACAGGATAAGATACTAATTGGCCTATAGTTTTCACATTTTGTTTTATCACCAGACTTATGAATTGGAATTACATAGGCATTTTTCCAAACAGAAGGGAATATGCCGCTCTTAATAGACTTATTGAAAATTATAAATAACGGCAAACTAAGTTCTTCACAACACGCCTTAACAAATAATGATGGAATTCCATCGGGACCCGGACCTTTGTGAGCCTCTAGTATTTTGATCTTTCTAATAATGTCATCTCTACTAATCTTGCACTATCTAATGGTTATATTAGATAGTGCAAGATTAGACCTGTCCGGTATATTAAATTTGGGTTCACAGTTGTCAGGTTTTTCATAAAAAGAAACAAAATACGCTGAAAAAAGTTCACAGATTCCTTGGGGATCTGTAGCAGTTTTAGCATCATGAGCCATAGATTCAGGGATACCTAAATATACTATATATGAAATGTTTAACGTTTTTACCTAAACTATTCTCGAACTTCATTTTGAATCGATTTGTAGCAGGCTTTAATTAAGTGTTTACTACGAGTTCTCAGCATATTGTATGTATCATAATCCCTCGGATTACTAAATTTTTTATACAACTTATGATACTTTTTCTTATCTCGAAGGCAACGAATTAGAGGAAAGTTAAACCAGTATGGGTTAGGATTACATTTTTTAAATGGTGCAACAGCAAAATAGCTGAATTAATTTCTTTATACATAGCATCAACAGCACTATCAGGGTCCAAGTCATTTAACAGTTCATGCCAATTAACTTTTCTTAAGTGATCTTTAATTTTTGATCAAAATTACATTTATGATAATTTGGTTTCAAAAGTTTACGATTAAATTTAACAAAATTTGGTTTATTATTTGTATAATTAAGATTAATTTCTATAGATGGATGATGACCGTCCAGTTTCAATAATGGTTCTACTTCTTTTACTCTTATATAACAAATTACTAAAGTTTTTTTTTTATAAAATTGAAAACTTACTAGGACTCATGCTAATTGGTAAAAGAATACTACAGCCCACGGGAAACCGTAACCAACTTCAAACAAAGAAGGCTTCAAATACGTTTTCACCTCTGAACACCAAGACGGAATGCCTCAGTTCATAATTAAATTGTCCCATAAGAAAGAGCACTGTTACATAGATAGAGCCTGAGATACAAGCTTATTGCTTTGTTCAGGCGCAGATGCAAATATATATTGTTAAAAAAATTTCCTGAATAAAGAAATTATTATTATTTGGGGTATCTATATAGTTACTCATCTGGTTGGGTTCTATAAATATATAACTATAAATTAAATAGACCGGGAGCTGGTGACAGATGATGTTCCACGATTTTGTCGTGCATGCCTTTTTAAGGCTTGACAACTAACCCTAAAATATCAAAGATTGTCGGGGCTTTAGCCCCCCCCGCACGTCCTCTTCATAAGGAAAAGCGCTTTTCTTTGAGTAGCGAATTTTTGTGTTTTTCCGTGATAGTACACTGCATGCCATTATAATATACGGAAGTTCAAGCAAATTGAAGCTCTAATAATTGATGGCATGCACCCCGCAGCGGCCCAAGATGATCAAAGGGTTCTGAAAACCTGAAAAAAATTAAAGGGCAATTCCGTGTTTTCAAATTGCAAAGAATGGAAGTTTTGGTAATAAAACACTCTGAAAAAATTGGCATGCACCCCTCGTATGACCATGGCATGCAGTTTGGAATCACGGAAAATCGGACTTCAATTTTTACAGAGTTTTCCGGAAATTTTTCACCGTTGGTCATACGAGGGGTGCATGCCAACTTTTCCAGAGTGTTTTTATTACAAAAACTTCCATTCTTTACATCGGCATGCAATTTGAAAACACGGAATTGCCCTTTAATTTTTTCAGGTTTTCAGAACCCTTTGATCATGTTGGGCCGCTGCGGGGTGCATGCCATCAATTATTAGAGCTTCAATTTGCTTGAACTTCCGTATATTACAATGGCATGCAGTATACTATCACGGAAAAATGCGAAAATTCGCTACACAAAGAAAAGCGCTTTTCCTTATGAAGAGGACGCGCGGGGGGGCTAAAGCCCCGACAATCTTTGATGACGAAAGGGAAAGAAACCGGCGAACGATATCGAGGAGCACCGCCTTTTGCATTTAAGCCCGGAGCGGTCCGTCTGATCTGAGGCTGACTTCCCAGTTAGCCTCTTGGGTCATCTGAGGCGACTGGGACTTCGTGGGGATTAGCAGAGACGACTACAGAAATAATTTCGACCGGCAGACCACCTCACATGTCGGTCACCTCGTGAGCCAGGTCCAGATATTTTGTTCGTTTATCTGTTTCGCTTTCACGAGGTTCTCGTCATACGGAATGGTAACGTCAACTTAAAATATCCTTGACTGTGCCCGGTCCATCAGCACAATATTAGGCTTATTCGTAACAATAGTCCTGTCTGTGATGATGGCCCGGTCCCAGTAGAGCCTGGCGCGGTCATTTTCGAGCACGGCTTCCGGCAAGTACTTGTAATACGGCAATTTCCGGTCCACGAGACAGTATTTCAGAGCGGCTCCTGGTGTAGAATTCTGGCTACTAGGTTGTGCCTGTGCAAGTATTCAGAGTAAGAAAGCGCCGAACAACCGGAGATCACATGCCTAAGCGACTCGCCGAGATGGCGACAAGCTCGACAGACGTCAACGGTGCCATCCTTTAGGATGTATCTCCGATAGTTGTTGGTCTTAATAACCTGATCCTGTATTACACAGACAAAACCCTCGGTTTCCCCGAAGAGGTCACCGAAACGTAGCCAGTTGAGGGAGGCGACTGTATCTACGAAGGGCTCTTGTAGTCCTGTAGTACCTCCTGTGGAGCTCCTTCTCCTTACATACGGTCTCCCGGTGGGAAACTCTATGTACTGCTGGGTCCTGGCATTGCTCGTTGGCTAAGGATAGAGGGGTAAGCCCTTTATCACTAGAAATGACGTCCTTATAGAATGGATCATCCGATCTCGCCAGGAAGTAATGACGGAGGCTGCACACTTCACTATTATGCATGGTGAGCGCGCTCAGGAAGCAACGTCCACCATGCTTTCGCGGCAAGTACAGCCTCATTACCGACGGTCTCGGATGATGCATCCTATTAAATTCAGTCTGAGTCCACCTGAGTAAGCCAAAGGTATACATGAGGACAGGCATGACCCAGCCGCTATATGCGTGTGTCTTATTCACATCGGACAAAAGGCTGTTAAGCACTTTGGTCAAGCGTGCATAAAACACTTCGCAAACTGACAGTTTCATACCAGCCTCATCGACACCGATGTTCGTGACATACCCAGGTATCGGTATGTTTCAGCCTCGGAAAGGGTCCCTAAGTTGACGAGCATAGATAAGTCTATGCCTTCAGAGTTAGCAACCCTTCCCCTTTCAACATGGAGGACCGCACACTTATCTGTCCCCAGCTCCATTCCAATAGAATTGCTAAATTCACAAGTGATGTTTAGCAATTCCATAAGATGGGAGCGACTGGAGGCGAATAACTTGAGGTCATCCATATAGAAAAGGTGAGTCACTTTTGTACCTCCTTTCCGAAGCTGAAATGCCCTCCCGGAGTCCTCCAGTAAAGTACTGAGAGGGTTCAAAGAGAGGCAGAACCAGGTTGGATCAGACATCGCTGGATTTATGCGGCTTTCCGCAGCCGTCATCCGCTCGCCTAGATGACAGAGGATCGTACTCCACTGCCCCATACACTGCCCGAGAAAGTCTTTAACTGTACAGTCAATCTTGTACAGCTCGAGCACCCTCTTTAGCCATGTATGCGGCACCGAGTCGAACGCCTTTCTGTAAATTATTATATTACTAGATTATCGGTTCACTCTGGACCTCCATCTAGCACACAGGCAATATTAGGTCTACGATGGAGCGAGTTTGCCGAGCGAGTTAACACGCACCTTGAAAATGTTAAGGTTATAGGCACTCGGAAAAACAGACGCCGGCAGGGCATTCCACTCCTTGGCTGTGCGCATAATGGAAGATGACTTATAGCGCTCAGTGTGAATATTCGGAATATCAATCAAGTGTGGATGGTAGCCTGCAGTACGTCTGGTACTCCAATAGTATAATGGATATAGCGGCATGAGCTTATGAAGCTCATAGGCACACTCTCCAAAGTACAATCTGTAGAAGATCGACAAACAAGCAACTTGGCGGCGGCGAGCTAAGCTGTGAAGTTTAGTTTCCCCACCAGATTTTTGTCGGTCATGGCTCTGCTTTGCACGGAGCCGAATGCGGCAATTTGACATTTTGCTAAGCCATCCCAAAGTTGACTGAAATACTCCATGCATGTTCTGACTTGAGCTTTATATAAAGTTAGAAGCTGTCCAGGCGTGTAGTATCGCTTCACCCTGTTTAAAATACCCATTTTTTGGCCGCAGTTTGTGCTTTCGACTCAATGTTAGCGCCAAAGTTGAGGTTAGCACTCAACTGTGTGCCGAGAAGCATGTACCTTGGAAATTAGGAGCAAGACCAAACGGAACTCCGGCTGTAATATGCATTAGGTCAGAAGAACAGCCATCTATGACAACCCTGATCAACCGTTCACTCTGAAAGTCAGATATCCAGTTGCAAGATTCGAAGGGGATGCCGTAAGCAGGAAGTTAACTCAGCAGACTTGCATGCCAAATACTGTCAAAAGCCTTCGAGATTTCGAGTGAAACTGCGAGAGCTTCACCGTTCTTCACGATGGCCTCACCATAGAAGTGCGAGACATACACAAGAAGATTCCCAATAAACAGTCCCCGGCGGAAACCATTTTGATGGTCACTGAGGAGGTCCTTTCTTTTAAGGTAGGTGTGTCAGCAGCTTACTGTTATACATTGTGTATACCTTTTCCATAACTTTACAAAGTATGGAGGTGATGGCGATTGGTTGATAATTATAGGATCCGCACGAACACCCTTCTTGGGTACTGGTTGTACTTTGGCAAGCTTCCAAGATTTTGGCATCGTTCGAGTGTTTTAAGAGAGAGGCGGTACAGGCGCGGCAGAACAGGAGACAACTCAGGCGTACAATGCTTTAGTACCCTTTCAAGAATACTACCAGGTCCACTGCCCTTGTTCACGTCTAGCTAAGTCTACGTACCTCTTTCATGTGGATAGTGACATTCGGCATTGTAGAATCACAGCGAGGTAAGGTTTAGAACCAGCATCTAGACGAGAAATGCTCGCAAACAGGGATGCAAATACATTTGCTTTCTCAGTCGCGGAGGGAGCTACGGCTCCATTAAGTTTCTGCATGAGGGACGGCAGA
Source organism: Parnassius apollo (assembly GCA_907164705.1). Classification (NCBI taxonomy): domain Eukaryota; kingdom Metazoa; phylum Arthropoda; class Insecta; order Lepidoptera; family Papilionidae; genus Parnassius; species Parnassius apollo. The sequence continues at coordinate 540,408 of CAJQZP010001568.1, read as the reverse complement.
AGTTGTATTCGAAAGCCTTCGACAGTCTGTTTTCTTGACTGCGAGGTGTATAGGATAGCAGGGGAAGTTCTTGATACATCTCAAGGTCATCACAATAATGGCTCGTTAAGAGGCGAAACACGCAGTTTTACAATTTGTATGCGTTATTACCCGGTGTTAGGGTGTAGGATTGAAGTAGTGATGGGTGATGGCGTTAGCTGTGGTATTTTAAGTCACTCTATACGAGTTTGTGTACTTATAATATATTAAAAGTGAGTATACAAAACTCGTGGGATGCAGTTTAATGTTTTTGTTTTTTTTTTATGAGAGGGGTAAACGAGCACTCGGCTCACCTTGTGGCTTGAAACACTATTATATTTTTGAAGTTAAAACTCAGCAAAATATTTTTTTCTTACATGTAGACATTTACGCCTGTCACCCAAAGGGGTAGGCAGAGGCACGGACTTCCATTTGGCATGATCCTGATATGTCAGGATCGTATGTATTTTTTTCCATTTAAATATTATAGGTACCAAATCTTTTCACTACATAATGCCACGTTAAACCACGAAAAACGTGTTGCAGTTTCACTATTGGTATTGCCAGGGTTGCAGTAGTAGGGGGGATTCGTACGGCGATGGCGTTAGGTGTGGTCACTCTTAATACGAGTTTGTGCAGTTATAATTAATTTGTATTTAATTTACATTTTGCACTCCAATTACGGTAAAAAATGTTAGTTCCACATTATTTAACATTTGTGCCATGTTTTTTTATAGAATTAGGGTGTCAAACGAGCACACAGTCCACCTGATGGTAAGTGGATCCGGTGGCCCATAGACATCTACATTTAGCCTCGAATTTGTCGAATCAAAATGCAGATGCATTGGCTTCCCTGAGGACTAAGATGGAATGCCTCGATTCCAGTAAAATGGGTCTTCGGCACTTACCATCAGGTGAACTGTGTGCTCGTTTGTTAACGACATTCTATAAAAAAGACATATCATTTTTATTTATTGCTAGAATGTATGTGGTAGATAATATAATGATGTTATTAGTTATTAATGAGAACTAATATTCTATAGTGATAATGGCGTGCAATATTTTTACCTATATACTAAAATATTATTACAATTTATTTAGATAATTAAGTGATAATAAGTATATACATTCTTAAGGAATCATGATCATAAAAGTAATCACATGTAATTGTATCTATGTAATTATTTAAAAATATTTATGCGTCTAGTTTTTAATTTTTTATTTAATGCATATTGTGTTTGTACGCGAGGATAATATAGTTACTTTAAGCAATGCCGCTTACTACTGAAATCGTATACTATAACTAATTCATTTAAAAAAAAAATAACATGGAAGCTCTTGCCAATAATTAGGAACACTTCGGAAAATTTAAAAAAAAACCAGGTGATGATCTTAAGTTACTTGTCCATAATGAAGTTTTTGAGTTATAAGAAAGTGACTATATTAACCGGATGATTATATTAGCCTTACGTACGCTAGTTGTAGTAAGTTAGTTGATGACTTACCGGCGGTAGTGGTGGGGGCTCGTCGCAGCCCGGGGGAGGGGGCTCAAGCCACGCGGGCGGCGGCGGCGTGGTGCCGCGCTCACCGGGGATCGGCGCCGCGGGGGAGGGGGGCGACGCGGGAGGGGGAGGCGGCAGCGGTGCCGGTTGCGGCAACTGCGGGCTCGGAGGCTCCTCCTGTGAGGTTGCAACATTTACTTATTTAATTTTAATAAACCTGAAGTAAAAACGAACTTACAAAATGATTTCTTAAATTTACGCGAACACTACACATTGAATAAAAAACTTACAAGTTAAATAACTCTAATCTTCCGATCACTAGATGTCGCTAGTTGACACTCAAGTGAAGTTTCATCAGTTTCTAGAGCATTATATTAATACACAAAACAAAGTTTTTTTTTTTTTTCACCTTTTTTTTTTTACTTTTCAACTTTTTTGAATATTGTGTGGTTTCTGGTTCATTAATTTTTAAAAGTAGTGTGAAGACAGAAAAATTAATCTTTACATATTTAGAACAAATTAACTTCCCCGCTATAAAATCTATCAAATATTACACCTCAATATATAGTAGCTTATTGCTACTGTGTTTCGTGTGGTAATGGACCGGTCGAGCCGACCCATTCGTGTTGCAACCACAACATGGTTGCAGCATGGCTCTACCATTTTTTTTCTGTCAACCCATGGAGTGGTGAGAATTTGACGTAGGTGTGGCAATATAGAATAAGAGAACACAATACAAATGATAATTAACTACATAATATATACAAACTACTAATAAATAAACTATACATATATGATCTATCCTATACATATATAATAATAATAATATAAAGCCCGTTTTTATTTCCGATTAACGTTTTTTGACAGAGTTTAGCTTAATATAGAGTGTAATTTGTACTTAATTCATATTTATTATTTATATACATACACACAGACATGCATATATACATAAATACAAATATATATATATATATATACATATAACACACATACACATACATACACACACATACGTACATACACATATATAAATGTAAGTTTAATTTTACTTTTAGTTTATTTAATTTTTGTTTCATTCACTATCATTATTTTCTTTATTTTCTTCACCATTGATCGGAACCCCTTCTCGGGTATAGGCCTCCTCCAGCATTTTCCAGACCTTTTTATCCTTAGCTTTTTTTCTCCATTCGTTTCCTGCTGTCGCTTCTATATCGTCTATCCACCTTGCTCTGGGGCGACCTCTTTTTCTTCTTCCCTCTGGACCTTTCCATATGATTGAAAGGTCCAGAGGGAAGAAGATTGAAGATTTGAGATTGAAGATTTTAAGATGACATCTTTTGTCTGTGTACCTTGCGACATGTCCTGCCCACTGCCATTTCTGCTTTAGTGCGTGATGTAAGGCGTCTATAACTTTAGTTCTCCGTCTTATTTTTACGTTTTTTATTTTTTGTATTCTTTTTATTTTTAATACGGTTCCTTTCCATTGCTTTTTGACATGCTACTAGTTTGTTTTGTATTTTTGTGTTGTAAGTTCACGTTTGGCATCCGTATGTAAGAGTAGGTAAGACGCAGGTATCCAAGACGATTTTCTTAAGGTGGAGGGGAACCTCACCTTTTAATATTTCCTTCAGGGTCCAAAACTTTTTCCAACTCATGTTAATACGCCGCTCGACTTCTAGTTCCATATTTTTATCTTCGAATGATAGTTGTTTTCCAAGGTAAATGTAATTGTTCACGTATTCAAGCGGCTTGCCGTTTAGGTATATAGGTTTTGTTAGACTGTTTGTTAGTATTTTAGTTTTGTTCTCATTCATTTTGAGGCCTACTTTTTCGCTTTCATCGCTTAAAGTACTTATCATTTTTTCTAATCTCTTACTTGTTTCAGCGAATAAGACAATATCGTCCGCAAATCTGAGATGTGTAAGTTGATCTTGGTTAACTCTGATCCCTTCCGACTGCCAGTTGAGATTGTCAAAAATGTATTGTAGAACCATTATGAACAGTTTGGGTGAGAGAGGGTCCCCTTGTCTCACTTCTCGACAGATCGGTATGTCGGGTCCTCGTGTTTCCAGTTTGACTTGGCTTACGCTGCCCTCATAGATGTTCTTTAGTACTCTTACATAGTTTTGATTTATGTGGTATTTTTTCATTGCTTCCCAGATAGCGTTTTGAGAAATCGTGTCGAACGCTTTAGCATAATCAATAAAAGCAATGTACAGAGGTCTGTTGAACTCTTTGTATTTCTCCATTACTTGTTGCAGAACTTGTATATGGTCCGTTGTGGAGAACCCAGAACGAAACCCTGCTTGTTCTACTGGTTGATATTTATCGATCTCGGGGCTCAAGCGGCTTTGTAAGATTGACATGAACAGTTTATACACACTTGAGAGAAGACTAATCGGTCGGTAATTAGAGATGTCTTGGGGGTCTCCTTTCTTATATAGAAGTATTATATCCGATCTTTTCCATTGAATCGGTACCTGGCCTGTGTGTAGAACCTTGTTGAACAGGTGCGTGAGTGGGCTTGTAAGTAGGATACTGCCAGCCTTGATTGCCTCATTTTGTATGCCGTCAGGACCAGGACTTTTGTCTGCTCTGAGTTTCCTGATGTGCTTGGTGACTTCTTGCTCGTCTACTGGTGACAAATCGTTTAGGCATTGAAAGTCTACTTAGCACATCAGTTAGTTGGTTTTGCATATAATTGCTTGTAAAACACTGTGGCACATTCCATGATATCTTTTCTGGTTTTTGTTTCATTTGATTTTGATTTTAAGCCCTGAATCCAGTACTTATGCGTGGTCAACTTCTTATAAGCTTTTTTCGTGCTTCTGAAAGTGTTTAGGTTGTTCTCTATAACGTTGTGCCTGTAATCTTTATAGTCTTTATCTATTGCTTTAATTGTAGTTTTAAACAACGTGCTCAGTTCCTTCTTCATTTCTTTAGTTTTTTTGTTTGAAAACAGTGGAAAAAGTGGAAACAAAACTCCTGTTTTGGAGATTGTCTTTTCAGAAGTTCATTTCGTCTTGAGAGAAGAGTTTTAGTAGATTCGCTAAGTATTTTGATCGATTTGTGTTTTTTATTTTCTGGTCTGCGTGCAAGGCTGGTATTGATGATTTCTGCTAATTTATTGTAGAATGTTTGTGTGTCTCCTTCTTCTTCTGTTTCCAGTTGTTGAATGTTGATCTCTAGGTTTTCCAAGTATGACGATATATCTTCTTCCGTTATCAGTGTCTTTGGTTTCGCTTTGAATGCTGTTCTACTCCTTTTCCCTTGGTCTAGCATGTATGTAGCTCTGACTAAGCGGTGATCTGATGCGAACCCAAAGCCATGTAATACTTCAACGTTTCTAATCCTCGTGGGGTGGTTTGATAGTATAAAACCATGTATACTTCAATTTCGTTTCTTGTGTTCCCACATGGGGATACCGAGGTCCATTTGCGGTTTTTCCTTGCTTTGAAAAAGGAGTTCATTATTAACAATTTATTTTACAGTGCAAATTGAATTAGTTTCTCACCTCTTTCATTTCTGCTTCCGTATCCAAATTTTCCTAAAACAAAGTTTTCGCTGTCTTTTGTATTGGATTGACCAACTTTAGCGTTAAAATCGCCAATAAGAAGTACTTTATCACCTGCCTGGTCATAAGCTACCTGCAGAGTTCTATAAAATGTGTTGATTTCTTCATCTGTTGCCTTTTCAGTAGGTGCATATACTTGTATTATTGTAACCAGTTGGTTGTTGTAATTCATTTTTAACAGAGCCACCCGCTCTGTGAGCGCTGAAAAACTAACGATATTATTCTTATATTCTTTACTTATTAAAAAACCAACTCCATGTAATCCGAGCGTTTCACCTTTGTAACAGAAAATGTAGCTTTCATGTTCTTCTATTGCATAGCACAATCTTCTAACTTCTGCCAAACCAAGTATATCGATTTTTATTTTTTGTAGCAAGTATGTTAGTTCTATAAATCTTTTAGTTGAAGCTAGTGATCTCGCGTTCAGTGTTCCTATCTTGAGGGGTTGCTGTTGTTCTTTTATTATTTTGGTTGTTTTTTTTTTTTTTTTTTGTTAGTGTTAGGGGGGTTTTTGGGGGGGGGGGTTGGTGTGTTGTTGGGTGGTGGTGGGTGTTTGGTGGGTGGGGGGGGGGGTGGGCGGGGGGGGGGCACAGGTGTGTATATATTGTATTTGTTTTTTCAATGTAAGCTGGAGGGTTGTGGTCTTTTCCCCCCACGGGGACCAGCCGGCTTGGGGGAGGGTGTTATATTTCTGAAATTCTTTTGCGTTTTTTATTTCGTTTTGGTTTCCGATCGCCGGTATCTATTTGCTTGCTAATGCTTCCCTGTTGTTGAAATTACTATAAGCGAGTGTGATCGGCCTCTTATCCTGTCGAATGCATTTATTCTATTGTTTTTAGTCGTGCTTAGTGTTTGTTGTTTCTTTGGCTGTAACTCAGCTTGCGGTGAAGTAGAATTCTCTCGCTTTCTTTTGTCTATAGTCTTTGGGTTTTCCTTTACAATAAGTTTATCATATTTAAAGTATGCTAAGTTTCCTTTTTGCCTTTCCTCAATTAGTTTGTGTTGCAATGACTTTCTAATTTCTAAAGTTTCTTTTGAGAAATCCTCTGTTATATAAAGTTCCTTTAATTTCTTTTTGCTCCTCAGAATTTCAGCCTTCTTCCATCCGCTAACCAATGAGAATAGCGTTGGCCTAGGTTTCTCACTCTTATTTCTCGCACCGACACGGTAATTTTTATGGTATTCTATGGTAATGTCTAGTTCGTCTAAAAAACATTTTTTAATGCGCTTGATTAGGTCCAGTGTCGACTGCTCCTGTTCTGCCAATCCATGAATAATTATATTATTGCTTTTCCTGTCTCTCTCTAAAAACTCCACCTTCTTTTCCAGATTTTCTACTTTAAGTTTCAATCTTTGGTTTTCTTCTATGACGGGTTTTAATTTTTCATCCATTTTTCCAAATATGGTGTTAGTCAGTTCAATTGTTTGGTTCTGTAATTCTATCTTCATCTTTTCGAATAGAAGTTGTAATTGTTCGTCCATGCTTTGTGTGTAATGGGACGTGTTTAGTAGTATTTAATGATGTTAGCACTGAGGTGGCGTTATCTATGGTCTGTTCAAATAGTTGGTTCAGAAGGGCTAGAATCCAGAGGCGTAAAAAAATATTATCTGCTGTCAGCAATATGTCAGCTGTTGAAGTTGTAAATATCAATATGGTTCTAACCTGCGTGTTTTTCCAGATTATTTATTCCGAGTTCTCCGTGGGAATCCACCATATAACTCGATGTTTAATGTAATAATCGTTTTATCGCACTTAGTTCTTGGTTTTGATGTGGTATTAATGTTATAAACTGTGACTTCAACTATTAGTATAAATTAATTTTTCGGAGCACTGACACTTATGTTCACACTACGAATACCCTACTTACATATATACAAATATATAAATAAATGGATATACATACAATTATACATATTTAAATACATACATAATTAATATATACAAATGACTATGAATATATACGTCTGTTTGGTAATACATATTAAATAGATGAGTCATGTAAAATGCGTTGTCTTTAAGAAATGATCACGGACCAACTTTTTAAAAGCGTACTTATTGGGAGCTTTTCTGATGTCATCGGGCAAGGAGTTCCAAAGGCGTGTAGCCTGAACTGTGAAGGAGTTACCATAGAACTCGGTGAAGTGAACTGGAGTACAGATTTTGTTGTTAGAAGAAGAGCGTAGGACCCTATCATGAGATGAAGAAAGATAATGAAATTTACTCTTAAGATAAGAAGGCGAAGATGGATCATTTAATATGGAAAAAAGTACAAGTAATATTCTGGAGTTGCGCCTCTGCCGGATTGTAAGCCAATTTAGCTTAGATCTGTATTGAGAAATATGATCATACTTACGAAGCCCAAAGATAAATCTTATACATTTATTGAGGAGGCGTTCCAGCTTGTTCTGAAGATCTTGGGACAGGTCTGGGTAACACACATCTGCATAATCAATTATGGGTAATATAAGTGAATGGACAAGCATGATCTTAGATTTTGTGGGAAGAAAATGTTTTAAACGATACAGAGAGCATAACGTGGCAGTGACTTTACGACTCACATCTGAAACCTGAGTTCTCTAATTCAGCATGCTGTCGATGTAAAGGCAAAGATTTCTAACAGAATTACTGAATGGAATTGTAGTATTATCATAGTAAATAGGAGGTAAGTCTGCCAGATTAATCTTAGCCAGCATCCTTGAGCTACCCACCATTTGCCGAAACTCCATAACGAGTAGACCAATCCTTGATAGCTGCTCAGTTGCCGTTAAGGTTTTTGATCCCATTATGGATATCCCCAATCTCAGTTTGCACATAAAGCTGAAGGTCATCGGCATATAAGTGGTACGAGCAGTCGATGATGGAGGTAATGAAGTTTATAAAAATTGAAAACATTATAGGAGAAAGAATACCGCCTTGCGGCACACCAGCATCCACATCAGCCCAAGCTAAGGACAGTTGCCCCACACTGACTAACTGCTGTCGACCGCGAACATAAGATGCAAACCAATCCAATTCAGTAGGGCCAAAATTCAGATGAGACAGTATGGAAAGAAGGATTTCATGACTGTGTCGAAAGCATTTGAGAAATCAACTAGTACCAGTACTGTTATTTTTTTTCTTCCATGCCTTGTTTAATATTATCAATAAAATTAATTAATGCAGTAGTGGTACTATGACCAGGACGAAACCCAGACTGATATAGGTTATGTTTCGAAATAAAAGTAGACATTTGCTTGTAAAGACAGGATTCTAAAATTTTGGAAAGAAAGGGTAGAATGGATATTGGACGAAAATGATTGGGATGAATGGGAGTAGGAACTTTTGGGAGAGGCTTTACAAAAGCCCTCTTCCAAAGATTAGGATACTGACCTGAACCAAGGGAAAAATTGATTATATGGGAAATTGCCGGGAGAAGGTGCTCTAGTATAAATACTACCATATGTCTACTAATCTCGCTGTAACCTACAGCTTTGGACTGGATTGCTAAAATCGACTTTTTTGACATCATCCTGAGAAACAGGAGAAAAAATAAAGGTAGGAATGTTAGAAAAACTTACCTTACTTTGAAATGAATGAATGAATAAAATATACTTTATTGTACACCAGAAATAAATATGAGTAAAAAAAAACATTAACTATTTAAAGGTACAATTGGCGGCCTTATGGTTTAGAAGCTCTCCCAGAATCTCTACCAGGCAACCGTTGCAGAGGATAAAGTGACCTGTCAAATAGGGTAAGGGTGTACGTAGGTTGTTGGAAAATACACACAACATAAATATTATTATATAATCAACAAATACTTACATAATATAATAAATAAATACATTTTAATGAATAAAATACTCACTGGCAACGAGGAGCTCACGTCTGGCATGCCAAGCGTGACGGTTAAAGTAAAACCAATAAAGATTTACGGACCAATAAAGAAGAATATATTATGTTGAATTATATGATAATTTGGGTAGTAGGCACGTTTCCAACGAGCAGAAGTACCTTAGGTTCGATGCCGGGGTGAGGTGGTGTGGTGGAGATATCCATGTCGGTGTCATCTGTTGCCGGATACTCCCACTGCTCCAGCCCGTCAGCCTCCCGCCGGTACCGGTAGCGCCCCTCCGACCTGTGCACGCCATACGTACAAGCACCACTAGTGGGGGGCGGCCCACGCCCCCTAGATTTACATGGAGGGGGCTGTCCCAAACAAGTCTCATTACACGTGTAGAGTTTCACAAACACCAGTCGAAAATATGGAATTATAATTTTATGAAGGACTTTTAATTGGTTGTCTGGAAGTAATCGCTTTTATTTACACTTTTTTAAACTGTTTTTTTTTTTTAAGTGAAAACTTCTTTATAATCTTTGTGATTTGAAACTCGAAGAAATGAAAAAGCGACAAACACATACATCTATATGATTTTGTCTGCGAGATAATGTATACAGTCTCCTTTTTCCTATTTTTTTTATACTATTATACTTGGTTTCAATAAATTAGTAATAAATTTTTATTAATAAAAATAAGCAAAGTTTTCATAGACATAAAATAAACATGTATTCTCGATTAGAAATCAAAATAAAGCAGATCCGTTGTCAGCCCTGGGTATTAAGATGGAATGCCTCATTTACAGTAAAAAGGGTCTCCGTTTCTCTACACTCACCGTACGAAACATAGCAGTATTAAGCTGCTATTTTACGCTGGTATTCTGTGAAAACTATGGAATTAAAATTTTACAAATATTTTTTATTTATTATTTGGAAGAAAACGCTTTTAGAGCTATATAGCTGTCTATTGTGTCTTGACCAAAATAATTTACTGGTTAGAATAATTTTTTATTCAATATAGATTACAAATAATTTTTATTGAGTAATTAATTATTTACTTTTCAGTTCGGAAAAAAATCTCTGTCCTGGGAAGAATCAACTAGAAAGCAACTTGAAACAACAAGAAACTCAGCAGGATTTTTTTCAAAGAAAATTATACAATAAGAAAGTTTGTAGAAACTGTTTACATAATTTATTTAAGAAACAGCTTGGAAATGGTCGCCTCATTCGTGATATAACCCCTCATTCCCAGGGGTTATATCAACCATGTTATTATAATAATTATCGAAGAAATTAAATTCTCTCTAAAGAATTTGCCATAGGATTAGTAAATAGTAAGATCAATAGCTAAGCGAAGCCGAAACCTTTTCGAGATAAACCCTCTGCGTCCAACACATTCAAGCAATTTGCTAAATTATAGTGGCAAATTCTGAATAACAAGTCATTAAGATGTTATTTTTTTTTAGTTTATTATTTTTTTTTTTGTTTATTATTTATATATAAATATACCTGTCAGTGCTTATAGAATGTAAAAATATAGATTTTAATACAATTTACGAAATTTTTTAAAGGAAACTAAATCATTTATTACTCCTCGAAGTCAATAGTACTTTTTAAATTATCACTTGTTTGGGAAAACCACAACTATGTAAAAATACGGGGCTCTCTTATAGATCTAAACATTCATAAATTACGAATATACAAACTGGACTCTGGAATTTTTTGAAACTTAAAACCAAATTTTTATACTCGTAAAGCCCAATTCGTATATTCTTAGATAAAATTGAGTGTATACTAAACCCATAATAATCTGTTGATTTGTGTCTGCGCTTTGCCTAACATTTTTATTGATGTTTACCAATAAAATATTACTTAAAATCTTGACACTTCTTAATTTTAAAGTTTGAAATAATTCAAACTTTTTATATAATAGCAACACTGTGTTTTCGAACTATTTACGAGCAGACACAAACGAACTCCGCTTGTCGCTGTCTCCGCAAGAAGATTTCCTTGGCGACATTCTGGAAAAGATCAAAGTGTAATTTCTCGAAAATAAATAAATAACAAATAAAATCTGTCTCTCACCATACTCCTCGGCGCGAAGTCTTCGGCTCTTGGGTAATTCTTCAAGTGGTCCAGTGTTGCCATGTTGTTTTCTTTGTCTTTCTTACACTAGATTTTACAAAGACATGGATAGGATGGTAACACAGAAGGAAACTCGAACTATAGTTATTAATATTTATTATCAGGTACATTTGGAAAATATATCACAGATTTCACCAAATCCATAAACGAATTAAAACGTCTATGAATCATATGGCAGTGTATATTTTTAACACATCTAACTTGTATTTTCAACTAAAGCTACAGATAAATTACTTCACAGATATTAAGGTCAGTAAGTTTTAAATTTGCTTCTAACTGATATATAAAACGGTATCATGTTTCTTAAGAAAAAAACATTACATTTATGTCTGTATAAGTGTATATACAATAGTGATAAGAAACTCTATATATAAAAAAATATCTTTAGATCAAAAACACACCATTGACAAAATAGCAAAAATTATTGCATAAAAAATAAGACTTTGCAATAGTCAAAAACGACATTTTTAAATATTATGTTGGTTGATGAAATAAAAGCCCTTTTTAATTCAGAATGAAAAATAGTACATAAATTATAAGTTTTGAGTTACACCAACCAACACACATTAATTTTATATCAGTAACAAAATCAGTATAATATATATTTATTTAACTGTGATTAATACTAATTACCAAGGTGTCCACTAGAGAAAGAATGTTTGGCACAAACTGATAAAATTAGTTTCATGTTAAAAAAACAGTGCATACATATTTTAATTAATAACCAGTAGTTTTTGATAGAATCAACCTGAATCTTAAACAAGTTGAGAGTGCACAGAAACTTGATTTAAAAATTCTCTCAGATTGTTTTGATTCTAGAAAGTAGACACCCTGATTACACCAAAAACTTGTAAATGAGTTTTCATATTACTTGTTAACTGGAGAATTATTTACATTATAATAATTTTGTGTAAGAAAACTTCGCACACCGTACCATAAGTACATAAATACTTGTTTTTATTTTGCAGAAATTAATTTGATGTGTATTTTGCATGCAAAAAGAAATACGGTATATTATCTAGTTAGCCGTGGAAGTCTATCACGATGACGCCTTGTTTTGGGGTGAAACGCGTATCGTGTTAGATGTTCAATATGATCATCCTGGAAGTTAGGTTTGCACTACTCAAACTTAAAACCTTAAATTTTTTTCATATTTGAAATTATCTATATAAAATTTGGAAATTAATCTGCTAAGATGAATTGTTTCTTGTGTGAAAAATGCAAAAATATATGGTTTAAGCATAGACTTATAATACTATTGCGTAGGTTAAATTGTTTAGTTATTTGAGGAGGTAACAATCAAAACGTGATTTGTCATCAAAAAAAAGAAAAAAGAAAAAAGTTGATAATACCATTTTCCTCTACTCTATGGGCTCCATATTTTTTAAAAGAACAGTTTGCATCAAAACATGTTTTCTCTAAATATTTTTAATGAGTAAAATAGGCAGTAAAAACAAAACGCGTTCTGTCCTTCAGCAGGCTAACATAATAAAATGTTTTGTCCGAACAACGAATCACAAATAAGTGGACGCCATTTTGACATTTGACTTAACACAGTTTGAATGAATTCGAATGAACCACTTGTTGTCATTCATTACCTATGTGAGGTTATTTTACTGTGTCGTATTTTTCGATTTTTGAATAAAATAAAATAATATTGTGACGCTAATTTTTAATGCAATATAAAATGGACGATATCGTAGACGAAACGGATACTATAGAAGTACAAGCGCGGAATAGTGGTAGCCGTAAAGGACGTATCACTGGTGGAAAAAGAATTGCTGCCAAAAAGATGAAGTATTCAAAACTTTATAATTCTAATGTTATTCACCCTTGTGCACACGACACGAAAATCTTTCGTTGCTCAAAAGTTACACCAAAGCACGTTATACATATGCGAACAAAGTTATGTTCGGTTCCGGAAAAACTTGCTCAAGATGGGATCATTTCATCTTTAACCCCTTCAGACCCAGCGTCCATTTTAATGGACACGTTTTAGTATTGCATGAAATATGAAGTAGATTAATAAAAACGCTAGTGTAAACATTTGATTGTACCGACCACTTACCTAGAAACGTTACGATAAACAAAACACCAAAGGATTTATTGCAGGTAGGATGAAATAATTAGTCAAGTGTTGACGTTCGCCATGGATACGCGCAATGCGAGTAAGTCTTTAGTGTTATTTTATTTACTCCAAAACGATTTGATCGATTGTTTAGATATTTTTTATTCTGCATAGTGATCATATTAGCTAAGATATACATTTTAAAAAATACTAAATATGCGGTTGTTTTCATAATTTTGAAGATAAAGTCGATGTCCATTTCAATGGACATGGGGTCACAATCGTTGTAAACCAAACGTATTTACAATAAAACTTTGTATTGAATTTTACATGTTATTTTTATTCCTTTTTAGGTTTTGATCTATCTAAAAGTCAAGATGTGGATAATTTACTCAATTTATTAGAAAACGGAACAATATCGGATCTCGAAGAAGAGAGTGACGATGAAATTGTACAGGCAATACCACAAAAAAATGTTCGTGTAGGTAGTAACATAACGCTATCAACCGAAAGAGAGATAGGTAATCACTCTGAAGAGGAGGACGATATAGTAGAGGAAGAAGACTTAGAGGAGGTAGAATCTAGACCCGGATCAAGTAGTAAGCCTAAAAATGAAATAATTTGGAGAAAACATTTACAGCTTGAACCACCACAATTCATTTGGTCAGCGCCACCACCATCTGAAATTGATTCACCTCGCGTTCCCATTGATTATTTTTCTAAATATATATCAGAGTCTCTAATTGAAGATTTTACATTCAATACAAATTTGTATGTGGTGAGAAATGAAGTCGCGTAATTTCAAGGCATGTACTTCAACAGAAATGAAAATATTTTTCGGCCTTCATATCATAATGGGTAACCTAAAGTTTCCTCGTATTCGTTTGTATTGGGATTCCAGTTTAGATATGAAAATATTTTTAGAGAACATGGCCAGAGATAGATTTCTTCGGATGAGAAACAATTTGCATGTAATTGATAACAATTCTATTCCACAAAATAACACCGATCGTTTTATCAAAGTTCGACCTTTATAGGATTCAGTTAGAAAACGATGTCTAGAACTAAAATTAGAGCAAATATTGAGCGTTGATGAACAGATTATACCTTATCGAGGAAAACTTGAAGTCAAACAATATGTCAAAGGAAAACGACAGCCATGGGGTGTAAAGATATTTATGATTTGCGTTAAGAGTGGATTAGTTTATGATTTTATTATTTATCAAGGCGCAACTACAAATCTAGACAAAAATGACGTTTTGAAATATGGCATATCTGCTGCTTATGTAAATGCCTTGTCAAAGAGAATAAATAGGTCTGGTCATTACCTCTTCTTTGATAATTATTTCTCCAATTACGTTTTGCTGAAGGATCTTCGCGAGAGGGAAATTTATGCAGGAGGAACGATCAGAATAAATAATTTTGGAAAACCGCCACTCATAACTGACAAGGAAGGATCAAAAAAAGATAGGGGATATAATGATCAAGTTACGAATAATACTAAAGATGTGGTTGTTATCAAGTAGATTGACAACAAAGGTGTAGTACTTGCTTCAAATTTTGTTGGAATAGGAAATCAAGATGCAGTTCGACGATGGAATAAAATATCTAAAAATTACGTAACTATACCGCATCCTGAACTTTTTTTTATATATTTATTATTAGCAATTATATAACAATGGTATGGGCGGTGTAGATAAAACTGATCATCTGATTAGTTTGTATCGAATCTTCATTACTTACTTACTTACTTACTTATCTTCACGCACAATCCCTAACGGGGTAGTCAGAGAGAACAGATCGCCAAGTGTCACGATCCTTACAGTACGCGCGCGAGTTCATGTCCATCGGGGACAGAGGCGGCGCGCGGGGGCAGCTCGCCCCGCTTTTCAACCACCTCGCCGCATTTGTCTGCAGTCGAGTGTTGTCCTTGACGGTTGTGACGCGCGCTTATCGATACAGAAAATTAGTCGAGATTGTGTTATTTTATCGTGAATAAACCATGACTACTTCGCTTCCAGCAAGTTCGGGTAGGAAAAAACCTTTTATAATACATAAGCAAGCACGTGAAATGGCGAGAAATGTCCTACAGATGTGTGTTGAAGAGAAAAAAGAGAATAAATTCGCTTTTCCCGTTAACAATGCTTTAGATCGAGCGGCCCGTTACACTGGACTTACTAAAAGAACATTGTCTAGAATTCAAACAGAAGCAAAAAATGGACCTCTTCATTCGCCTTCTAAAAAAGGGAAATCGTGTAATAAAATGGGGAATTTAAATGTAGATGATTTCGATAGAAGTGTAATACACAGATGTATAGAAGAATTTTATTTGACAAAAAATATCGTTCCCACTTGTCCTAAACTTCTGGCGGCAATCCGGGAAAAAATAAATTTTCCCTGGGGGACTACAAGTTTACGAAAACTTCTAAAGAAAATGGGCTATAAATGGCAAAAATGTCACAACAAGCGAAGGATTTTGGTAGAAAGACCAGCTGTTGTATTTGCGCGGTCAAATTATTTGCAAAAAATTCGTCAATACAGAGAAAACAATCGCGATATTTTCTTTTTAGACGAAACTTGGATCGACAATAACCTCACATTTAAAAAGTGTTGGAGAAACGATTATATAGACGCGATACTGACTGACACCAGCTCAACGAACAGGCTGATTCTCGTTCACGCCGGATCCAGACGTGGTTTTTTGGATAGCGCAAAATTGCTTTTCAAAGCTGGTACTGCTACAGGCGATTACCACGGGAAAATGAACAGTACGAACTTTGAGAAATGGGCGACTGACATGTTCATTCCCAATTTGCCACCATCCAGCGTTGTCGTTATGGACAACGCACCATATCACAGTGTTCAGGAAAATAAAGTTCCTACAAAATCAAGCACTAAAACGGTTATGTTAGAATGGCTTATTAGAAACAATGTAGAGGCTTCACTAAGCATGAGAAAAAGGCGAGCTTTTTGATTTGATAAAATTGCATGCGCCCCAAGAGAAAAGTTTTAAAATAGACCAGCTCATCCGTAGTCACGGACATGAGGTATTAAGATTGCCACCGTACATGTGCGACTTAAACCCAATTGAGTTAGCATGGGCAAAAGTCAAGAGAGTTGTGAGGGAGTACAACGTTAACTCAGATTTATCCCTAACAAGATTGAAAGAAGTAACGGAGATGGCTATAAACCAGGTGACAGAAAAAGATTGGTGTGGATTCGATGATCACGTTATAATTTTGGAAGAGCATTACTGGCAAAAAGACGGACTAATGGAAAATACGATCGACAAATTCGTAATTGAAGTCAGCGACGGCGAAGATACTGATTCCGACTCTGCTCTGTCGGTTGTTTTTGCATCTGATAGTGATTAAATTGCATTTTAAAAAATATTTTTCTCTATTAGCAATAAACAAGTAAGTACTTATCACATTTATTTTATTTCATAATTTGCAAAATCACCTTAAGTTACAATAAACCAAATTGACAGCTGTTGACTAAATCGGTAGTAATTATCGACCATTACCATAATTGATTAGGTCACAGCACTACCGCATTCCTCAGGATGTACATGAACTCGCGCGCCTACTGTACATACCTCTTTCGTCAAATATCGTAAAATCATTTTTTGGATCTAATGAAGTACAATCTTCATTAGATCCAAAAAATGGACATTGCGTATGATATTTCACGCCATTGACCTAGCACTAACCAATAGCTGGCTGGAATACCAAGATTGCAAAATCTGCAATATACCAAGTACAGACGTTTTGGATTTGTTGCACTTTCGCCAGCGCGTTGCAGAGCTCTAATAAAAATGGGGCATCCAATTCCTAGCAGAAAAAGAGGACGGCCCGCATCTGGTGGTAGCAGTCCAGTAAATTCACCAGTTACACCAAAACAACACCGTTTCAGGACTGAAATAAGACCAGCGAGCGAAATCCAGTATGACACTGTCGACCATTTGCCAGAATATGATCAGAAGAAAGAAGCTACAAGATGTAAAAATCCAGGATGTAAAGGAAAGACGCATGTTTACTGTCTGAAATGTGAAATACATCTGTGTTTTACTGGTGAGCGAAATTGCTTTCGAAAATTTCATCAAAAACAAGAATAATCCTAACAGTGTAAAATGTTAAATAAAAAATAAACTATTATAATAATATTACATAGTTTTACTGACATACTTCAAAACATTACTACAAAACATTTATTCATTAAATATGTATTAATACAACACTCTAAACCTGTGTCCACTTGAGTGGACATCAAAATTTCCAAAAATCTGAAAACGATAAATCGCATATTTTTACAAAAAATCCCTTAATTACACTTCTAACTCACAGAAAAACCTCAACAATATTTTTATTGATGCTTTATATAAATTCAGGTCCGAAGGGGTTAATTCAGACTTACCAAGTGAAGCGAAGGACACCTAGAGTAAAACCTAACAAGAAGGTTGTGTCAGAACATCTATTCAATGTGAAATACTTCTTAACAGTTGATTCTCCGAGGGTTCCAGTTTGCAAGAAGTTTTTTCTTGAAGTAACTAAGATGGGGCGTACTAGGCTTCAAAACATAGCAAAAAAGCAGTTTCAGGGTGAAAGAATTAAAGAAAATAGAGGAGGTGACCGAAAAAGTCATTTACATTAGAAGAAAGACAATGTAAGAAAATTCATTGGAAAACTTCAAGGAAGTGAAAGTCATTATGGAAGAAATAAGTCTAAACGAATCTATTTGATGGCAGGCTTGAGTATTAAAAAATTACATAAAATATACAATGCGAATACCACTGATGAACTGAAAGTGAAACTTTCAATGTTTAGACGAATCTTTGTTAGTGAATTTAATATTGGTTTTAAATCACCAGCTACCGATGTGTGCAGTTATTGCACAATTCTAAATCACAAAATAAAAACATATCCATCAGGATCAAAGGAGAGGAATGATGTCATTATAGAAAAAAGAATTCATAAGAAGAGAGCGAATGCATTTTATCAGCTAATGAGGCAGGATGTAGAAGATTCGATAAGCTACTGTTTTGATTTACAACAAATCCAACCGTTGCCAAAAGCACCGGTACAGGAGGCATACTATTTGAGACAAATTGGATTTTACAACTTTTGTATAGTCGATTTAAAAGGACTGAAACCACAGTTTTACTGCTGGTCGAAGAACAAGCCGATAAAGGAAGTACAGAAATATCATCTGCTTTGTTACATTTCCTTCTGAATACTGATTTCCAATCACACACCATTTTAAGACTGTTTAGTGATGGATGTATCTCTCAAAATAAAAATAATATTGTAATACGTACTATTATGTACTATTTGCAAACTACAAGAACATCTCTTAAGGAAATTCATATGCATTTTCCAACTCGAGGCCATTCCTTTTTGCCTGCCGATAGAGTTTTTGGCAGGGCTGAAAAACTGTTGCGAAACAAGCCCACTATTATCGCAAAAGAAGAATATATAGAAATTTTTAAAGAACTGGGACAGTTGTATTCATTAGGACAAGACTGGGAACTCAAAGATACCAAGGACTTAAAGAAGTTCTACAAAGATCTAAAAACCATAAGCAATATGAAAAGGATTTTCTTCAAAGTCAGCGAGGTTAATGGTAAACGGTCAGTCAGAGTTCGAGCGATGGAAAACTTTATTTATGAAGGAAATGAAACATACGAAAATTTAAACAAGAAATCATTCACCATTAACATGTTAAACAGAATGCAACCAAAAACACTGCCTTTAAGCAGATCTTTATCTAATGAAAAAAAAGATGGATGTAGACAAATTACTACAGTCTGTTTTTGGCAACTGGCAAGAGATTGACGACATCCGTTTCAACTGGTATAAAGAAGTTCTTTTCAATACTCCAACCACTATTCAGGAAACAATTGATGATAATGAAAATGAGTGTGATTGTCTGGATAATAAGATTTGTATGAGAATTTAAGTATTACTGATTGTATTGGTAAAATAAGTCAATAAAAGTTTTACTAATTAATATTGCTAAAATAAACATGTTTTCTAAAATACTGTTTTTTTTTAATCAAAACAGATCCACAACATACACTAATCTAAGACTCAAAAGATTGTAGTTAGAAATGGACAAAACACGTTTCGACTGCGAGATTGAAACATGTTTTCAAGTCAAAACATGTTTTGTCCATGTGGTTCATGCATAACGTGTTTTGTCCATTTTTCAAAAATTAAAATAAAGAGATAGACTTGACTTATCCATTAAAATATAATAATATTATTCAGTAGTAATAATTTTTTTTGACTTTTATATGAATCTTAAACTTACACTCAATTCGCTAAAATCAAAAATGTTTATTTTTCTTTGTTCCATATCCAAGTGACATATCACATTTTGATTGTTACCTGCTCATTTATAAAGATCCATCACGGTAAAGCCTTATTTTGGGCGAAACACGTATGGTGTTAGAATTAGTGGCGTTAAATGTATTGGGTGGTTGTGAAAGGCTGGTTTGCAATATTGAAATCTTAAGATATTATTACCTTTTATATTTTTACAATTATCTATTTTTGCATTACATGAATTTTATATATATTACATTTTCAATAAATAGTTCTGCTTGAACTAGTCATGGCAATCCAAAAACTAACGTCGTACCTGTTCATTTTGTAAGATAAGAGTAGTTAATGCGTGACACACTAATTAATAGACGTATGTTAGTCAGATATGTTATAGGTATCTGACTAAGATACGTCGAGTATGTACTAGGCAGGGTGTATTATGTTGAAGCTACATATATTGCGTCGAAATGAGATGTGGTGGTGTGTAATGAATTGAGGTGAGGTGTAGGGAAATGATGTGTGATTTGTCGAGGCAGTGTGTTATGAGGTAGCGAGTATAATGAGTTGAGGCGGTGTAATGTAAGGCGGTGAATATTGTGTCCACGTAGGGAGTGTCGTTTGGAAGTGGAGTGACAGGTGTGGTGTTAAGTGAAGTGTGTTTTGTCGAAGCTGCGTGGAGTGAGATGTGAGGCAACGACTGAATTGTTGTATCGAGCTTATGTATAGTGTATGTAGGCGGCATGTGTGCTCGTGTGCATGAGTGTGCCCTAGGAAGGCAACGTGTAATGTATCGAGTGTAGTGTGGTTGGTACAGCATACAAAACAGCACGCGGTGTGGTACGGCGCGCGAAGCGGCGGGTGTGTGCGTGTGTGTATGTTCTTGTGTGCGCGCGGGTACCTCATGAAGGCGCAGGTCCAGCCGGGCGGCGCGGCGGCCGCCTCGTGGCGCGCCAGCGCGGTGCCGGCGCTCCGGCTCCACGCGGACAAGTACCCGGCGCGCAGCGCGCCCGACCTCAGCGCGGATATCAACGTCTGCGCACGTAAAGAAAAGCTACGTGTCAGACACATCATGCAGCTTAATTACCGTTCTTTTATAGCATTGGCTGACAAACGAGCACACAGTCCACCTGATGCTAAGTGGTTGCTGTGACCCATAGACATCCACATTTATCCTCAGTTAAAAATCAAACTGCAGATGCGATGTCACCTCTGAGAACTAAGATGAAATGTCTCGTTTATAGTAAAAAGAGTTTCCGGTTCTCAACACTCACTATATGATACACAGCAGTATTACGGTACTATTATGCGAGATCGTGATTCTGCTCCAATCGCGCCGACCCATTGGTGCTACAACTATAATATAACTGCAGCGTGGCTCTACCACATTAAAAGTAACGGTTGTAACTAGAATGGCTTCTTCATTTATGCTGCAACCATAATGTCGAATCCAGGTGGCTCGTGGATGGAGAAATTTTATAGCGATCGCCTAGCCTCTAAGGCATGACTCAACCGACTTCTGTCCATGCACACAGTCGTAAGCGCTTCAGTAGGGTTTTCTATCCGGGTATAACCGGGTAATACTAGTTTTTACGGAATTTATCGCGTATATTTAAATACCCGACGTTTCGAGAGCTTTACAGCACCCATGGTCACAGGAAGGACTGAGATGTTTAACGTCCAGATGTCATAGTTAACCGCGGTTACCATAGATTAAAATTTAACTTTTGTTCCGATCTACACAGTATGAATTTATGGTATCATGAAGTCTTGCAGTTGTATGCTTGGGTGGGGAGTTTATTTTATTTATTATAGGATCCCAAGCAGATGGTAGCACCCAGCCATCTTCTCTATTGAAATCAGGCGAGTAAAAAGTTGTTACGGACGGTAATCCAACAAAAACGCTCCGATCTATATGACATAAATAAATCCATAGACACATCATCCAGTGAATTAAAGAAAGTTTTAACGACGTTTGATTATAATTTTTGCATGGAAACATTAAACGCGAAATTAGTTAATATAACGAATGCAAAAACAAACATACAGAAAAATTTCAAAAATTAACGACCAAATCAAATGTCATCAGACAAACACAGATCATAGATTAATCGCGTTCTATAATCTGTCAAAACAAACACTGGATGATGCAACAATTAAGGTTTTATCCAAAGGCCTTAATTATGCTATAACTCCACGCAGATTACCGTACGAAGAAATTATCTGTAGTGTCGAGGACTGTTTATTTAAAAACAATATGCGGAAAGAAGATTTGGAGGCGATACGTCAAGACATTTCGTCTACGTTACGTCGATGCACAGTGCCTAAACCGAATTTTCCCAAAGACGAATTTATAGCGTTAAAGAACCTACGCAATAAACCAGAACTTACGATTCTCCGCGCAGATAAGGGAAACGCCACGGTAGTCATGGATACGTTAGATTATAATTCTAAAACACAAAAACTTTTGTCGAATGTAAGTACTTATAAATACCATTTTGTATATTCCTATAGTACCATATTTGTTTATTCCTATAGTACCATTTTGTAAGCGAGATTAAAGACCTACGTCTGGCAGACAATGAAACTATGGTCAGTTTTGATGTGCAGTCATTGTTTACATGCTTACCTGTTGAAGACTGCATCTCAATTGTAACTAGAAGGCTGGAAGAAAACAACATGCCCGTAGAATATGCAGTATTTCTCAGACACTGCCTTACATCTGGCTACCTATTGTGGAAGGAGGAGTTCTACAAGCAAGTAGATGGTGTGGTGATGGGCTCACCTGTATCTCCCATTATCGCCGACATATTCATGGAAGAATTTGAGGAGAAAGCCCTGCTTACTTCTCCCATGAATCCAAGATTCTACAAGCGGTACGTAGACGACACTTTCGCAATTCTACCTTTAGATAAAGTAACTGCATTTTTGGACCATCTTAACTCTATAAATTCTAAAATTCAGTTCACAATGGAGTTAGAGGCAAACAATTCCTTAGCTTTTCTAGATGTGTTAGTAATTCGGAATCCTGATAACACCTTGAGCCATACTGTGTATAGAAAAAAAGACCCATACAGATAGATAGATATTTAAACGGTGATTCTCACCACCATCCTTCACAGTTAGCTACCGTGGGTAAATCTTTGTTTCAGAGAGCACGAGGGATCTGTGACAGTAAACACCTGGCTGCCGAGCTCCAACACGTCAAGCAAGTTTTGCTTGACAACAAGCTTTGGGTCCCGCGCCTACGTCACAGAGAACGAGTGAAGCCGGCCACAGTCGAGCGTGTACCTGCTGTACTGCCATATGTTAGAGGAGTCACTGACAAGATTGGCTACATCTTGAAGCGCGCTTCCATCAAAACATACTTCAAGCCGCCGAAAAAGATTGGTCAGTTTTTACCATCAGTCAAGTGTAACGTTCCTCTGCAAGATGCAGGAGTGTACAAGCTTGATTGTGAATGTGGTCTCTCCTACAAAGGACAAACTAAAAGATCAATTAAAACCCGCGTTAAAGAACATATAGCTCATGTGAAGATTCGACACTCCGGGAAGTCTGCAGTCTGTGAACACGTACAGGATCGCCCCCATCACTACATCAGATTTGATAGACCACAAATGCTCGCTAAAGAACACCGATTCCTTCCAAGGATGATTCGCGAGGCTATTGAAATCAAAAAACATCCTAATTTCAATAGAGAAGATGGCTGGGTGCTACCATCTGCTTGGGATCCTATAATAAATAAAATTAAATCCCAACCCAAGCATACAACTGCAAGACTTCATGATACCATAAGTTCATACTGTGTAGATCGGAACAAAAGTTAAATTTTAGTCTATGGTAACTGCGGTTAACTATGACATCTGGACGTTGAACATTTCAGTCCTTCCCGTGACCATGGGTGCTGTAAAGCTCTCGAAACGTCGGGTATTTAAAAAGTTAAATATACGCGATAAATTCCGTAAAAACTAGTATTATTTCAATGTGTAGTGTTCGCGTAAATATAAGGAATCATTTTGAATTTTTTAGTACCAGGGTACTATTTCATTGTCAGACCCGGTTACCCGGGTACCTACATTGATCGAAGAATTCATCAAAATTCTCGGAAAATTATTACTAAGTAGCGGCTTAAAAACAATATTAAAAAATGTGTAAATTTGCACTACAAATAATAAAAATATCTCTATAGAAGGCGACGCCTTTAAGGCGTTGAGTTTTTTACAGAAATGCAGTAAATTTGAGGTTAGGTTTGGTTATATCGCCGTATTCTGATTTTATTTCGTTGGAGTTTGCTTAAAAAGTTTTATTCCTACTATTTTCATAGGAGTGTAGAAAATATTAGGTTGGCAATTCTATTACTGTTCGGTGAACGGTGAGTAATTGCGTTAAATATTACTAATATAAAATTAAAAATTGTTTCTAGTGGATAACCCATAAAATTTTACTAAATGAGGTTTATTTTTCATAGACAAATTAGATAGACCTGTTTCTGAAGTACGGTAATTTAAAAAAAATACAGAATGAGGAATCCGTATAATGTTTAATATGTCCAAAAATATTATCCAATAAAGGCTCTTCAACAAGTGTTATGATAAAACTTTTAGATAAAGTACATAAAATACAGATCGAAAAATAGAACTTTACACGCGAAAAAGAACTGATATCGACATCGTCTTCTCAATCTCAATCTGAACAAAGTTCAAGCCTAGTTCCAAAGAGACCGCGAATTACAACTTTTTTTCGAATTTAAACTTAAATTACTGAAATTGCTTCACGCTTGGTAGCACAAAATGGTATTTCCATTCGGGCCGTCACTCGTAGTAAATTCATCCAAGAAGCTTTTTATCATAAACAGCTAACTCTACCAAAAAACGAAGGCAGGGCAATGGAACTAGTTCTACAGTATGTAGAATAACAAGAAATAAGTATGGTTAACACGTTGCAAACGATAAAAAACTCTGATCGTAGATTCAGTCTAACTCTTGGTGAATGAATAAGCTTACAAAACCGGCGTTACTTGAACATAAAATTGCATTCTGATGACAGAACAGTATTCAACCTAGGGCTGGTTATTATTAATACCTGCGAATTGCGGCGCAGTTAAGGTGAGAGATATGGTTCATAAACATCTCAACAAATTCGGTTAGAAATGTGAACGTCACATTCTGGCTTGTACTTACGAATGGCGCAGCGGTTATGCAAAAGTATGATGGAGAAAGCCCAACAGAGATGATGCTCTGCATTAATCACGCTGCGCACTTAGCTGTGATAGATGTCATATACAAAAGGAAAACTATTACACAAGAAAACATGGTTATTATAAGACAATTGTCTCTTTTTCTGCAAAAATTGCTAACACCCGGGTAGCCGAGTATACCCGGTATATGTAATAATGATACCCGATACCCGGGTATTAAAAAAGTCGGATACTTGAAAACCCTACGCTTCAAGCAAAAAAAAAATTCATTCATATGCTTGAGTTTAAAGAACTTTATTTTCAAAAAAGACAAACAATGCCACTTACATGAAAATAACAATTACATTTTAGTATACTTATTCTAATGGTCACCGAACACTCAGTCAGTAACATCATAGCCTCAATTTAATGGTGAAAAATGTTCAATTACGTATTGTGATAGCTGAGACTAAACTACTAAATGAGCTTACATTTTTTATATTACAAGGCAATTTATAATAAATCTGTGCTCCTTCAAAGGTAATGCTTTTTTTTTGCGTAGTTTGATCGTACCTTTGGTAGTACAAGTAAGCTAGGTCGACGAAGGCTACATTTACAAATTTGTGATTTTTTTACATAAGACAAGTTAGTATGGATGGTTTTATCTAGTATTTTCCTAATTATAATGCAAGTATTATATGTATGTAGTTGTTGAACGTTCATAAGTTTTGTTTCTTTGAAAATTTTAGAAGTTAAATAGCGATAGTGAAAAAGTATTTTTATAATTTTATTTTGTATTTGAAGTTTCTGTAACTTAGTTTTAGCAGCATTGCCCCAAATTTCTATGAGATAAAGTAAATGTGATTTAACTAATGAGTTATAAATAGTGTAACGCATTTTTTAGGTAGACAATGGGAAATATTATGAAGTGATCCAGTAAGTGCTGAAAGTTTACTTTTAATGTGATCTATTTGCCTATTCCATGTTAAGTAATTGTCCATTCTCGAGCCTAGGTATTTTTCGCAGGTTATTTGTTCTAAGCGGATGTTATCGATTGTCAGTGGGTCATGTAATGGTATAGTTTTGCTCTTTGCTTTAATAATTATGTAACATGTTTTAGAAGTGTTTACCGTTACCAAGTTATATCGGAACTACTCAGACAATTGTTCTAGATCTTCTTGCGCTTGCAAGATAATATCATGTATTTTAGATCCGAAATTAAATATACATGTATCGTCAGCGTACAAAGTTAGATAACCATGTAACCCTAGCTCTGCGATTTGGTTAATATAGACTAGAAATAGGAGTGGTCCAAGTATAGATCCCTGCGTCACACCATGCGTGATAGGTAAGGAACTACTTTGAAAATTATCCAGCTTCAATACTTGCGATCTATTTGATAGGTATGATTTAAATATTTTAAGAGCACTACCTTTGATTCTAATGCTTTCAAGTTTTTCTAATAGCAATTTGTGACTCATTGTATCAAAAGCTTTTTTAAATCGATAAAAACACCTAAAACTACTTGCCGTTTATCTATCGTATATCGTAATCGATAAAATATATCGATGAACGATTGAGAAAGAAAAGGCGTATCGTAAATAAGCTGTAAAACAAAGGAAATAAAGGGATAATGAAGGCGAGGTAAGCTTCCTGTATTTAAATTTTAATTAAAATAAAAGAAGCAAGACATTTTTATAGACTTTATACAATTATAGTTATGATAAACGTCAAATGTTTTGTTAAGTTTAAATTATTTTAATAGGTTTACTGACTTATTATGTATCATCAGGTTACTGTTATATGTATAAGTATTTTTAAGTGTTATTGTATTGTACAAATAACATCATCATTCATTCGGTCATATCGTCAAATATCGATATATTTTTCGACATGGTCAAGCAATAGTCGATGTCAAATTGACTCACTCCACAATTTTAGTCACTGTTCTGAATGGTATAATCCAGCCATTTTGTGATGGTTGTCAGATGTCAACAATACATAGAAATATCGACTATATTTAACATAGTTGGATAATACGAAATTTTATTTTACATTTGACTAATTTTAGTGATAAATAAGCATAAATGTAATAAAATAATGTACTAATATATATATATATATATACATATATTATTTTTTTTTTTTATATATATATATATATATATATATATATATATATATATAATATAATGTAATAAAGTAATGTAGTGTACAAGTGAAAAGAAATAGTGCTGCTTCCGCCGCTATAGTTTTTACACCATTTAACTGAACATTTAGTCATTTTTGGGAGATGTTTTGTCGACAAGTGCTTGAGATTGACGCAAAAACAAACGACCAAGCCTAAAATTGCTTGGTTACTGAAAAGACCGATATAGGTACGTCCGCTCATATGTCTCATAGGGAGGTATTTACTATAATTGCCATGCTTGGCAGGTAGGTTGGCAATATAAATATCAATTAATAATTATTGAGTTATTATCAGAAAGATGCTGATACCCTGATAATTGAATCATGGTAGAGCCACGCTGCAGCTATAGTAATGTGCACTCGCAGACTACCAATGTAAAATAGAAAGAGAAGAAACAGTCATACGCTTTTACAACAAAATCCGAGAAAATTTATAAGTTTCGTCTATTGCAAAAAAGAAAAATTATGAAACAGACTAAAGAAAAAAATATAAATGAACAACAAAACAACTCACCTGCAGCTGTATAAACATCTCTTGAACTGGTGATACTACACTTGGTTGCAACTCACTTAAATACTTTAACTTGGCTTCAATCAGGTCGGTCATATCATTCAAGTCCTCATCTTCCTTTTCCTCATTCAATATCTCTCCTTTAGTGAATGTTAACCCATTGCCATAACTTATGGTGTTCTTTGGACTATCACCACCACTTACTTCTTTACTGAAACCTAAGCCAGTCCTCTCTGTAGAGAATCCTTCAATAAACTGGGAATATTTTGTTGTGTACGCAGGTGTTGTCTTGTTTTCAACAGTCTTCCTCTCTGGCAGCACCGAATTGCAAATCCTCAGCTTCTTTCTGTTCACATTTTCTATAGGTTCATTTGCATCCATTAAATACATGTTTTCTTTTTTTTCTGGTACTTTCGGTTGTGGGCTTCCAGTTTTAACTTCGGAAGGTTCTTCAACATTCACGGCACTGGGGAACAATGTGGGTGTAGCTAGTGCAGCAATGTTTTTACTACTCGGAAACAGAGATTTCAGTTCTTCTAACGGAGGCGTTCTACTGCCATCACTTCTTGGGGAGTTATTTGCACTTACTATGTCCGATTTTGAATCTTTACTAACAGTGTTTGTTTTAGATTTAACTTTGGGAAACTCTTTCTTTTCTATTTCTTGTAACAAATCATCTATGTCAAGGTTTTTGGATTTGTTTGTATCTGTTGATTTAGGTGAGGCTGTTACTGAAGTTGTTTCATCATTAATCATTTGTTGTAATTCTGAAGGTAGTTCACCACCAAGTTTTTCTAATAGTCTAGCTTTGTCCTTCAATTTTTTAAGTAATAAACTTTCATCCTGGCTATCTTCATTATCATTAGACAGTGATGGTTTCTTTTCCTGTAATATATTGTAAAAATCATCTTATGACATTTAATATTGTTTATTTTTATCTGCAACATTAAGTACAAGACCTCAGATTGAAAACTTTAGCCATCATAGTGCTTAATAACATTTTCAATTTTACTGGATAATATAAAAAAATCTGTCAAAAGCGAAAGAAACAGATAATATAACCATGTGAAAATAGCTACTTTAAGTTCAAGTTATTTTCAAATGGTTTATGATACATATTAATAAAATAAATTAAGTCAAAGATAATTACAAAAATAATTAAGGAACATAATATATCCAGGAAAATTGTTATGCTATTCTTTGCGCATCTTTCAGGAGCGCTATCTCATCATAGGTCCGAAAACTGTTACCTTTTAATATTCAATGCCACTAATAACTGAAAGAATATGATAAGCTAATTGAAGTCATTCAGATTTTAAATAGACTAAGTTAAAAATAAGTTAATTAAATGTGATAATATCCAAACAAGTGGTTTTATTCAGACTGGGTAACGCAGTTTTTTATTACCAGATTAATTTTTAAAACAAAAATAATAGCAATGATATCTATGTTAGTAATATTCCCCTTAAGCACTCCTGGTAAGTTTAAAATGCTTGTGCTAGGAGTGCTTCACGACAGTAGCCGAATGGCGGATTTAAGCCCACAACCTTATGAGTTTGCGGTTAGCACCCTGCTAAGAGGCTACTGTCACTTTAAAATACCTAGCAATTTCTTAGTCCATGAAAATACTTTTTTTCAATCATGCACTAGCACATGGAACAAGCACAAATCGTTTCTTAAACATTTTAAGTGGCCTTTTTTAACTTCCCACTTCACAGACACACTTCAGGATAGTAACAAGTGCTATCATAGGACTTTGCTCATTTAACAAACATTTATATTATTTACCATAGGTGTTACAGATAGTGCAGGGCATGCATGGGGGAGGAAGAAACGGCGGCCCACGTGTTGCTGACATGTCCGGAGGTCGCTGCATACAGGGCTAAACATCTCGGCACGCTGGGTTCACTCCCCGAAGTTGCTTGCAACATCAAAGGACTGTTGAACTTCTTTGGGGAAATTTCATGGCTCGAATAATCACATTATTCTTGCCCACACGCAAAATACGCGCTTTGACGTGGACTCGCGGAAAACATCTCGTCTTAAACTAAACTAACTTCACGCTTTGCAAATTAATAATTTTCAAAGTTAGGAATTTATAGGTTTTGGTCCGATTTTAAGTAAGCGAGTTTTCATCAGATCTCCACATTTTGAGCTCTTAGGATTTCCGGCTGAACGTCCAGCTGTTTTATCATACCATATCTTTAGAACAAATCAACCGATCGAGATGATCATCAATACAGCCTTCGAAAGTGTTCATTGAGACTTCGACATGACTAGATTTTGAAGTCAATCTATACCCACAAAACCTGTAACTTACAAAATATTTGACTAATCAACGCCAAACATAAAAGACACTCTTTTGTACTTGAAAAATTAAGTGGAACATCGCCAAGTAAGTAAAATCGATCGACGCATTCAAAAATTATAGCTATTTCAACATTTCTTAATAACAGTTTATTTGAGATAACTTTTAAATTCTTCGATCTATCAACTCAAGACCTGACAAACAATTTTTTGCAGTAAATAACTGCTTCGAATGACGCGTAAATCAAAATCAAACGAGGCGTTCAAAAGTTATAGCCATTTAAACATTTCTAAATAATCGTTCTATTGATATAACTTTTGAATTTTTGAGCTAGAAGAGCTCAAAAATCAACCAATTGGGAGATTTTCAAGCATTTCAAGCTCGATAAAAACAGGAAGTTCCAGGGTTGGCTTACAAGTCAACCACTTTTCAGATTTTTTAAAAGTTCTTAAACTTACCTCTTTTTCTACTACTACTGTATCTGTTTTTTTGTTTTCTGGGGACTTAGGCACTGTTTCATTTTTCATACTCGGTGGAAGTTCAGGTCCAATTGGCACCGTGTAGTTCATGTTTGGCGGCATAGTTGGGCCATACTCAACCACTTGTGGTTTGGTTTTAAATTTTTTGTGTGGATTCTTTAGCACTTTCGCGGGTTTTGATTCCTTCGGTTGAGGTTGAACAATAACAGGAGTGTCTGCTTCATCATTCGATTCAGAGTCTGAGTTGTGGTAGGAGGTAATTAACTCAATTTTTCTGCAAATTTAAAAGTATTATTATTGATTTACCTGCCGAGCATGTCAATAAGATAACTACTAACAATAAAATTTCCCATGTGAATCTACAAATGACTAATAAATGTACTACAGTTCTTGGCTAAATATAACACAGCAAAGTTATTACTTTTATAACTTAGGACATCTCTTTATCTGGCACATGTGCAGTGAATATAACAATAATATTTAATATGTGTAATTTATACTCCTTAATGTAATAATTTCATATAGAGTTTAGTTTTTTCTTTTTGTTTCTGTTAAATTAATATGTGTTTTAATTTGTATATATGTAATTTTTTTTTGATAAATTATTACATTTTTAACATTTTGAGCTCACCTACAATTGGATTTCTTTCTAAAAAGGAATAAGGGTGACAAGCAAGCAGACAGCCCACCTGATGGTAAGTGTATAACTGTGGCCCATTCTCACCCCTGAGGACTAAGTTGGAATGCCTAGTATCCATTAAAATGGATCTCTGGTTTATCATTCAAAATACAGCAGCATTGAGCTGCTGTGAGAGTGTGGTCCATCCCCGGTAGAGTAGACCAATTCGTGCTACAACCATAACATAGGCGCAACATGTCTCTACTACATGAAAATGGAGAGATTGTTATTTTTTCATACATATAATTTCGTATTTGTAACCTTTTGTATCATCTCTCAAATAAATTAACTTTGTAATTGTGTTTGTCACAAAATATAGTAACAGTACTATTAATAAACATTAGGAGGACAAATGACTTTACTGTCCACTTTGAGCTATTTGGCTTTTGGAGCTCATATGTACTTGCAAGCAACTCCAAACAGATATGATCACATAATATGCATTGTTATCTCGAAGGAATAACGATAATATGGAATGCCTTACAGCAGTTGCTGTTACTGCTCCTCTTAGAGCAGAAATAGGTAAACAGATGGTATCTACCCAGATGGATTAAGACTTGAGAATACTAATATTTGACATTGAACTATAATAATAATCTTGCATGAGCTGTAATAATACTTACATATCATATTGTCATTTTTCTGACACAGTTACAAAATGAACAATTTTCAAATTAACTGAATAATATTAAATAATATATGTGTTGTAAAAATTTGATAAGTATTGTTATATAAGTTATTTGACCATTAATATTTGCACACTGCTATAATAGAATATGTAGAACAAATTATACTTAAACACCATTACAACTCCGTGGCGCAGTGGCTTAGCAATGAGTGGCTTCGCTGGGGTCGCGGGTTCGAATCCCGCACGGAACAAGTATTTGTATGGCCCACAAATAATTGTTCCGGGTCTGGATATGTGTCCTTGTGCAATTTATGTTTGTAAACTGCCCCCACAATACAGGACAAAATCCTAGTGTAGGGGTAACGTTTTTTTTTAAAGAGATATTACACAACCATATTCTTGCAAATAAAGATTATTATTAATATTATTATAGCAGCATTACACTGCTGTGTTTTGTATGTTGAGTGTAGATACCACAAATCTTTTAACT
This sequence comes from Parnassius apollo, assembly GCA_907164705.1. NCBI lineage: Eukaryota > Metazoa > Arthropoda > Insecta > Lepidoptera > Papilionidae > Parnassius > Parnassius apollo. The sequence goes on along the minus strand of CAJQZP010001568.1, from coordinate 508,500 downwards.
GGCAAGACATCCTATCTAATGCTTCAGTGCTGTAAAGCACCCAAAATGTCAGGAATTAAAAATAAGTTTAATTAATTATGGTAAAATCTATATAAATAGTTTTATTCAATGTAACCAAGTATGCACACATTGTTGCCATTCCAAGAACAATTATAAATTTTCTTTTTATTCTTAGTTCACATACATATATTTGTGACCACAGCATCCACTTAACATCAGGTGGAATGTGTGCCTGTTTATTACCCGTAATTGTATAGAAGAAACACAATTTAGCATTACATCAATAGGGTTAATAAGGTGCTTTTTCCACTAAGTTCATTACTTAAATAGTTCAGTTGTTTTTAATTTTTTTTATAAATAAAAAGCTAAGTACTCACTCGTCATCATCATCACTTACAGGTCTCTTTTTGTTAACCTTAGACTTTTTATCTTTCACTAAAATACTGAGTTTGTCAGGCTTTTTGGAAGACTTGGTAATTGCTGCTTTAGCTACCACTTTGTTCTGTGAATTCTGCTTCTCTGCTAGTGCCTGCTGGTACAACTGCCATTCCTCAGCTGATACTTCTGTTGATCCTAGAAATTTATAGATTACATTATAAAATAAACAGAATATAGATATAACCAACCACAAACATAACATGTGAAAAAGGATCCAATTTCAATACAATGTTCAGGGTAGTCGACTTAGATGATAGAATTGCAGCATTGAGATTTTAATTGGTGCCAAATTTCATAGCAGTTCTTAAAACATTTTATATTGATCCTATGGTTTAAAAAATTATTATGGAGCCTGGTACCCATTCTGATCTCAAATATTTTATCGGCAAAGTCAACAAATTAGGGCTTGTATCGAACATAATTGTATTGAACTTCACTCCTCTTTTAAATTTTTATATATTTTTAGGTGGGATATTATTAATTTTTGAAAAAAGATTTATCCTTTTAATAATGTAAATAAATATATGACTCCAATGTTTTTCTTGTGTTTACTTTTTTACATTTAATGTAAACTATAAAAACTAAATGTCAACAAAATTATTGCTAATTTCAATTTCAAGTTCAAACCAACTGCACCATTATAAACTTTGTCCATATTAAGCAGATACTATTAAATTTAGACAGTATGAAACTATCATGTTTTGGAGCCATCCCCATGTTGGCCAGCGCTGCGCTAAGTCTTACTTTAGCTTTTAAACATTGTACCAGTGTTTGTCAATGATTTAGCACATGATCATGCAACAAAGCTGAAGTCTACTGTTATGACTATTTTGGAGTCTAGTTAGACTAAGTCTAAATGGTGGCATAATTCTAAGATCACTCTAAGAACTTGTCATTTAGTGCCCTGAATATCATAGAGATGCAAAGAGTGTGCAGGAAAAGAGAATATGTTAGTGCAAGAAAGTGAGGGTGAAGTTTTAATTTAAGCTATGGTATTATCGACTTTTTAAAGTAGCCTTTTTGTTTGTTGTTTCTTTTTGTGATAGCTCTAAAGTCCCTATCTACAGCTCTGTACAATTATGAGATGTTCGTAGATGAAAGAGTTCATTGATTTAATAGTCATTTTGAAAAAGTAAATTATAATTTACCTGAAGTATGCAAATGCTGTTGAGCTATCTTAAGGGCTAGCAAATATTCTGGAGGTGCCTCCCAAGTAACAGCATTCGTTTTTTGGTTCCAGTAATAAGTGAAGCCACTGCTTTCATCATAACAGGCTGACCAGGCTGAAAAGAAAGAATTTTAGTGATTTCTACGAACAAAAGTATAGTTTTTTATTGCAAGCAATAATCATAATGGATTTTCATCCATTACAGTCTATAAAAGTCTACTACCGAACATAAGCTCCTCTAGCTACTCACACACACACACACACTTATCACAACATACACTCACCGGCACGGAAACTTGGCCAAGCGGTTATCTCGCGATAGCAAAAGCTTTAAGTGTTTCTGATGAATGTTTGTTATGCAAGTATGTCAAAAAATGTTTACCCTCAAGTTCAAGAGGGTAATTCATTATGTTTAAGTGCACCATGACGAATTCTTTAATTTTTAGTTGAATCGGGTCATTTGAGCGACTAAGTTCACATTTTATATTTGTGTGTTGTGAAAAGTTTACTGTAAGGTTATTCAATTATTGTGATCTTGTGTCTTAATTAAATAACTAAAGGTGCTTTAAAGCCAATAAAAATGCCATTAACACCAGCACAAGTTGCACAAGCAGTAGCATTAATTGACCAAGGGCTGACACAGCGTGAAGTTGCTATTGTGCTTAACGTACCACGGTCCTCAATGCAGTATTTACTGAAACGATACCAGGAGACAGGCCGCTACACCCGCAGGCCAGGCAGTGGGGGCGTAAGGTGCACATCGGCCCGGGACGATCGTTTTATTGTTATGGAGATTTTGAGAAACCGCTACCTGACCGCTGTTGAGATACGCCAGCGGCTCCAAATCGCAAGAGGCGTTAATGTTAGTGAGCGTACGGTGAGAAGACAAATGGAGGAAGTGAATTTAAAAGCTCGTAGACCAGCACGAGGTCCAGAACTTCTCAGACTTCAGTTCGCAAGAGAACATGTCAATTGGACCCACGAGCAATGGGCTAGAGTGTTGTTCACAGATGAGTGTCGAATAGCTTTACGTGCTCCAGACGGTCGAGAACGAGTGTGAGAAAAAGAGGAGAGAGGTTTCTACCCATTACCACCACCCAAACTGTGAGTTTCCATGGAGGCTCAATAATGGTATGGGGAGGTGTAAGTTCCGACGCACGTACAGAGTTGGTCATCGTCGATAATCGGCTTACAGCTACTCGATACATCGAGGAAGTTCTTCAGGAGCACGTAATGCCTTATTCGGGATTCATTGGACACGACCAATTCCTCCTCATGCACGATAATGCACGCCCGCACGTCGCACATTGTGTAGAGGAATATCTGGAAGAGGTTGGAATACAAAAATTACAGTGGCCAGCTCGTAGCCCGGACTTAAATCCAATTGAGCATGTATGGGGTATGCTCAAAAGAAAGATAAAGTCCAGCTCCAAACCGCCACAAACTCTAAATGAGCTCCGAAATGCAGCGCTGGCCGCTTGGGACAGCATACCGCAAGTTGATGTCAGAAACATCATTCAAAGCGTGCCAGATCGAATGCAAGCGGTTATCAGGGCTAGAGGAGGAAACACCCGATATTAAAACTGATAGACAATAAAGAAACAGACTTAATTTTTAACTTTGTAGTGTTTTTAAAGTAACAATGGAAAGATGTTAATTTTAGTGAAAACATGTTATCTTGAAAAGAAAAATTTCGGTGAAGTAAACATTAAATTTCTATGTTCTAAAACTATTAGAGACACTTATTGAATGCATCTACCCTTAATTTACTGTTAAAAAAACGTTACAGTGCAAATAATCAGCAAATTCACGAGTGGCCAAGTTTCCGTGCCGGTGAGTGTACATGCAGTTGTTATTTTTGAAGTGAAAACTTCTTTAGCGGTGTTGTACACTTTTTTGTAATGGCTAAAAAAATGTTAAACTCGCATCAGGACACGTGACCTGATCGGAAATTCGTAAGATGTCATCGAAATTATGGATGTAAGTTGATTTTTCTGAGAGATTAACTTTTTAATGTAATATAAATTGTCACATTTGTGTACTATAGTGCAATAAATAAATATTGTATTCTACCACATAAATGATAGTACTTTTATACTGATAGTTAAAGCAATTCACGCAAAATTATTCCCTAACCATTCCAAAATATCAAAAATGTACAACGTTAATATTCCAGTTTTCACTTCTGCCGCCACTCCCAGAGTGCAACCCGTAATATTTTTTACTCACATTTGGTGTTTCGTAATAATGTTGATTTGATCACACTAGTTCAGGAAAGAAGTGTATTCTTTTTAAATGATCATAAAACAAAGCAATTGAAAACATCTGCTTATGAATAGTTTGTGTTACCTACTCATAGGAGATTTTGACAAGTTTCCTCATAGAGGATTTTGCCACAGTTGTCACACTTAGCAGGTGCGTTGGCAACTGCAGCTTTTCATTTTTATAAGTTGTTACTTTACTGTCTATTGCTGTTATCAGAAAAATGCTACTGCCCATCTCCTGTTTCAGTTTCCGTCTGTATCTTCTTAAGACGCCCATAAGACAATATGGGGCAGTCAACGACTACACAGCCCGAATAGATGCCTAATGTATGTACTACTGCATCCAAACCTGTCTGTTAAAAGTCTGAGGTAAGCGGTGCGGGGGAGGCGGGTTGAAATACAAGCTAATTGGTTAAAATCAAGGTTGAGACACTTGCTAATAAGCAAGTAGTGATGGGAACTTTAACTAATAAATTTGGTACCAAGTCTATTAATCAGTACCAGAATTACATTCTACTATAAATTTGTACAAAATAAAAAATAAACAAAAGAAGTTTTATTTTAGTAGGTATTGTATATAGTAAAATACCTATAATTTTTTTGTTTTAAAGAATATTTTTTATTAAAACAAGCTTTCTTTACAATATTGAAATAATAATAGAATACTATTAAAAATAAGTTAGCAATAGTTATTTAAACTGTCAAATTCACTTCCGTTTCCTACTCGTCTTAACATGGTGTCCTAGCAGTAAAGAGAGTGGAGTGCCATCTATTAAAAATGATATCAATTTTATTATGATTTTTTTAAGAAGTTTCGATTAATTTAATTTAATTATTAAATCAATTAATTCAAATATGGATTAACGTACATGCACTAAAAAAATTCAACTTACACCTATGTCGCTTATAGTATAAGTCTGTAAAACATTCATGATAACATGCATAATATTTACTTGTACCAATATTATAGTTTAAGTGGTACAGCACTTGTTACACGTGCTGGTAATCAAAGAAAAGTATAGCAACAATGAACTGCATTGAAAAGAAAGGGATGCATAGTCCGAAAATGTCCGAATAAATCAACGCGAGTTGCTTGTGACAAATATAGGTTGAGCTCTGATTTGATTATAATTAATGAATTTGGAAATTAAAATTCACTTATCTATGAACAATGATGCCATTTTTTTGCAGTTACACATTTGACTACTATTTTCGCACTATTTTATTGTACAGGGAACTATGTTATGCGTCTGTTGTATTTTATTTTGTCAAAAATTCACAAGTCACATGCAAGATGTTCACGGGTCAGGGAAGAGGTCGCTACTAAAGCGGATCATGCGATCGTTTTCTCAAGTATGATGTATTTGTCTGATGTGTTGACAGAAAGTGGTTGCCTTACATGAGGCGTCTATTCGGGCTGTATAGTCGTTGGGGGCAGTAGATATTTTTACACCACCACTATTAACTCTATAATAATGAAATCATGTAATGATCCTGAGCTACCTACATCCATCGACTTTCACCACCACTGCTCCACCTTACACTGCTTATAAAGCTGCCACTCAAGAAGCTTTCTACCCCCAAATCAATTAATTGTTCATAACAACAGCTTTAAAAGAATTAAATTATTATAAGCCAATTATGATATATTGTTATGGTGATGTATAATTATGATGCTCTTGTACCTTTATAAATATACCTTAACAATTATTGCATAAAATAACAAGTGGAGTGCATAACGGATTGGCATGAATTACACAATTACTGTAATAATGAATACATAAATACTTAAGACATGTTTAAGATGGTGATTTTCATTTGCCAAGAGCCAGAAGAGATATATTTGTTGCACTTATAACATTTTCTATTGCATCATAGCCACAGAAATACCAATTATTACCAACATTTGTGCAATAAATTGTTGATTTTCATTTTTGTTTATGTTGTGATACCCCCTGTAACTCTAACTGCCTAAATCTCATTATAACCTAGCAGTGGATTTTGAAGACCTGTAATGATGAAGCGTTATATCGAGCCCAGTTATATTAGGATGAGATAATACCTTCGTTTATACATATACTTGTGGCACTAATGGAACTTTCGCCGTGGTCAACAATCAAACGACATTATAATGAGTATTAAATTACAGCTAATGCTAAAACATTAACTAGGGGTATATAATAGACATTTAATTAATACGGAAAGCATACAAGGAGGCAAAAATATGTGTGATTAAAAGTAACTTACGACAATGTGCTACGGGAGCCGGATGAATACCGGCAATGTTAGAAGTCTGGTCCAGTCCTGTAGCAGCTGTAATTTTATGGGTTTTCTTATCTGAGACACTATATGTTGAGCTAGAGCGCATTAGCACATCATCTGAATCCTCATCAGAATCGCCATAATTACCAATTAAACCAGCTAAAGGATTTGTCTTGCTCATCTCGAGACAGCGGTTATTTTTTACTTTCTACGCGTAAAGAGCTAAAATAAGGGACTCAGTTGCGAAATTATTAAACATTACAAAAGAGAAGTAATGAAACGAGAACAATACATCACACACTACACTAGATGAAAATGACGTTTCTCCGTTTCTCGTCGTGCAATATATTTTACCCATAGATTACTGACTATGTACTATAATGGTGAGAAGCGAGAGGCTTTAAGCAAAATGAATAAGAAGTAGTTTTTTAAATTAGAGAACTACCTAATTTAAATATATGTTTGTAAGTATTCATATTAAACTTACATCATGAATTTTTATAACATGTTTGTTTATTATTATTATATTACTTAAACTATATTGAAAAACTTACTGAGAAGATAATTTTTGGGTATGTTTCGAAATACAACGCAGTGTACTGTCCGACTGTCCAATGCAAATGACGTATCATTTGACACTTTATTGTACTAGTGTGCCGCCGCCATATTGTGTCGGATATCCGGCAATAATAAAACAATTTTTAATTGTGTGTTTGCCGAATGATGCATGCCAGAATTTGTTTCTATTTATTCCAATACAAAAAATTATAGAATAATTTATGGTATATCTATTTGGAGGATATAATGATTTTTGGAGCACAAAATGACAAAATAATCGCCAACACTTTTCCAAATGGCGCAAAAGTATGACGTCATATACTGTCCAATGTTTTGAAACGAATCACCAGTATAGCGTCGATTCATGACGTCATTTGCATTGGACAGTACACTGCGTTGTATTTCGGAGCATACCCAATAATAAAGAATTTAATAATAGAGAATTTTACCAATATCAACCGGATTCTCTGTCTACGTACCAACCATATATATTTTTTTATTTAACTGGCTTTACCGCTCTGGGTTCTAGCCCTTCTGAGCCTATCATTTCTTTCTGAATCTTCATTTTATATATTTTTTCTTCACAATATGCTGATGCGTCACATTGCAACGTTTTTGGGAGATTTTGACGACAGCTCAACCCAGCGGACTGTTGACAACGACAGCCACTCAAGTTCATAAGGTGCCCAAGTGATCAAATTAACTTGAGGTTTATATCTAAATCGATCTAATCGATGGCTATCCGAGTATATCTAGCTATCTGAGTATGAGGCACTTGTTTCGTCTTTTTCCCTAATCGTTCACACGCGCATACACTTAATTCACAAAAATCACATCACTTTTACGAATTAAAATCCACTTCAAATCATTATTCAAACAACAAAACAGAAGCGACAGTCCGTCGACAGCCAAGTTACCGCCAAAACTCCCCGTCAACCATAATGTTTGATTGGTGCACAGACTAACTAGTGGATTCTACCTATTATACCGAATGATTCGTGCGTAGACAGAGAATTATGGAGTGTAGAAGTAAGGAGTACCAACTCCCATAGTTATTTAGAGGTTCGGTTGCCATCTACGACGAATCGACCTGGCAACATATAACGCACGCACCTTGAGGACTGACGAGAAGATACAGGAGCTGGAAGAAGAGGTAGACAAGTTGCGCTGGCATATTATTGGATTATCCGAGGTCCGAAGAGAGGGGGAGGACGCGGTAATCCTCGAGTCCGGCAACTTGTTCTATCACCGGGAGGGCGACCATCTGTCCCGAGGAGGTGTCGGATTTACCGTCCACAAGTCTCTCGAAAGTTGTAAAGATTGGGAGTGTGTCGACGAGGGTGGCGTACCTGATACTCAGATTCACCAAACGGTATTCACTGAAGGTCATACAGGTTTACGCACCAACCTCGGCACATCCCGATGAGGAGGTGGAGGAAATGTATGAGAATATCTCTAGAGCCATGCATTCCTCCAAAACCCACTATACGGTGTTGATGGGAGACTTCAACGCAAAACTAGGCACAAGAGAAAGCGGTGAGCTGAAGTTAGGGAAATTTGGAGTAGGGCAACGGAACCGAAGGGGCCAGCAGCTGGCCGGCTTCATGGAGAAAGAGGGTTTCTTTATGATGAAATCTTTTTTCCAGAAGCGGCCCCACAGGAAGTGGACCTGGTCGAGCCACGACGGTTCGACAAAAAATTAGATTGACTTCATTATGACGACCAGACGCCAACTGTTTAGTGATGTCTCAGTGATCGTAAGGGTGAAACGGGCAGCGATTACCGAATGGTTAGAGGCACACTGAACCTAAACGTTAAGTTGGAGAGGCCTCGTCTAGTGAAGTCAACGCTCCGTCCCTCTCGTGCTCTAATCCAGGATCCCGAAAAATTTTAGCTCGAGTTAGGTAACCGATTTCAGTGCCTAGAAGATTGCAATGCAGTGGACGATATGAATGACAAGCTGATGGAAACTGTCCATGGGAGAGACCCGCCGCAGAAGAACACAAAAAATCTCCGATCACACTCTTAATCTCATGGCTGTTAGACGGGAGATGAGGCTGCAATCGTCAACAGATTTGACAGCATACAGGCAACTGAACAGACAGATCTCCAAATGCATGCGGCGAGACTTACGCAACTTTAATACTGCTCGTATTAAAGAAGCGATCGAGCGGAACCAGGGCTCCAAAGTCTTTGCCAGAGATCTGTCTGCTAGAAAGAGCCAACTGTCAAAGCTGAAGACTGAATGTGGCGGCATCGTTTCCGGGACACCTGAGATTTTGAGTGAGATTGAGAGGTTCTATGGGCAGCTGTACACATCATCGTTGGAGCCACACGCAAGTGTGAGTAACGATCCAAGAGCAAGTCTTATCCGACACTATTCCGATGATATCCCTGACGTCAGTCTGAGCGAGATTAGATTTTTTTTTATAGAAGAGGGGGAAAACGAGCATGTGGCTCACCTGATGTTAAGTGACTACCGCCGCCCATAATCAACCGCAACACCAGGGGGAATTGCAGGTGCGTTGCCAGCCCTTTAGAAAGGAGTAAGCTCTTTTCTTGAAGGTCCCCAGGTCGTATCGGTCCGGAAAAATCACCGGTGGTAAATTATTCCACAGAGAGGTTGTACGCGGAAGAAAACTCCTGGACCGCCAAGCATCCAGATGGTGTGGATGGTATCGGGACGTTTGCCGTGTAGTGCGTTCACGAAATTTGGCGGCTGGGATTAATCCGAACAATTCCTCAGAGCACTCCCCGTGATAGATGCGATAAAATACGCAAAGAGATTCAACATCTTGTGACGGCCCAATATTATTATTAATAATTAAATTCAATATAAAGGGGCGTCAAAAATAGTCTTAAAAGATATATATTAAGCAATTAAGTTAAATTAATAAACATAAAGTTAATATATTTCAGACATTATCCCAATAACATAGTAAATTAAAGGCAAAATTATTGTTTTTCGTAATAAATAAATTTATTTAAAAACTTGAAAAAAATATTTAAAATAAGATAAATAATAGAAAAACAAGTCAAAAAATATTATAAAATTAAGTTAAATATCGTTTATAAGATAATTAGAAAATTTGTTAAAAATTGGTTAAGTCGTGGGAGGTGTTCGTGTATAAAAGAAAATTTTCCTAAGTTATGGAAGGTGTTCACGTATAGACGTCTTGTATGGAGTAAGCTGTCGGAGATACATACCTGCAGTTGTACATATATATGGGGTGGTCGGGAGCCCGACTGCCTGAAGTACTGTAGCACAATGACTAGTCCTATATTAGGGACTTATGATATTAAACTCAATGATACAAAAGCAATACTAAAGAAGGTCTCCATGATGAATTTGCATTACAATAGTAGGGTCGTGGTTTCGAACCCTATATATTAATGACTTATGAAAGTAAGGTCTATGATCCAAAAGCAATACTATAGAAGGTCTCTATGATTAATATGCATTGCAATAGTAGGGTCGTGGGTTGGAATCCTATATATGAATGACTTATGAAAGTAAGGTCTATGATACAAAAGCAATACTATAGAAGGTCTCTATGATTAATATGCATTACAATAGTAGGGTCGTGGGTTCGAATCCTATATATACATGACTTATGAAAGTAAGGTCTATGATACATAAGCAATATTATAGGAGGTCTCCTTGATGCATAAGCATTGTATGGGGTGGTCGGGTGACCGACTGCTCCTAGTACTGTAGCAAAATGACTAGTCCTTATTAGGGACTTGAAAAGGAATATTATGGTGGCGTGTGTGCTGCTTCACGAGCAATTGGTCCGAGGTAAACTTGGACTCGCTAACCGATGTGTCCTAGACATATCATCTTAATGCCGGTGGTAAGCGGGTTTGTTGTAGCAATACGACTTTCCCGTGGACATCGCACACCCATACCGTTTGTGGGCGACGTCGTTGCGCATAGCGATGTGTCGTCTATCTTTCGGAATGGGATGATGAGTGTGTTTGGTAGCACTTTTAAGTGTAACAGTCATACTCAACTTCATGTCTTAGTGCATTAGCGCTATGATACGTGGAGTTTTGTCCACTGGCGTCTTAGTAGTGTGCTACTATGATACGTTGGTGATATTTTTTATATAACAACAATAAAAACTTTGTTACCAAAATCGATAGGAGTCATGTGGTTGTGTTGTGAGGGGCCGCCACCCGTATGATAGTTGCGTTGATGCTTACTGCTACTTGCGGTATTGCGTCTTGTGATGGATCTGCGGGTGTGCTGCGCCTGATTCGACGCATTCTTGTGGTTCTGGTCGATGGAGGTATACAATTAACATCTTAGTGCTGGTGGTAAGCGGGTTTGTTGTAGCAATACGGCTTTCCCGTGGACATCGCACACCCATACCGTTTTTGGGCGACGTCGTTGCGCATAGCGATGTGTCGTCTATCTTTCGGATTGGGATGATGAGTGTGTTTGGTAGCACTTTTAAGTGTAACAGGCATACTCAACTTCATGTCTTAGTGCATTAGCGCTATGATACGTGGAGTTTTGTTCATTGGCGTCTTAGTAGCGTGCTATAATGATACGTAGGTGATATTTTTTATATAACAACAATACCAACTTTGTTACCAAAGTCGATAGGAGTCATGTGGGTGTGTTGTGAGGGGGCGCCACCCGTATGATAGTTGCTTTGATGCTTACTGCTACTTGCGGTATTGCGTCTTGTGATGGATCTGCGGGTGTGCTGCACCTGATTCGACGCTCTCTTGTGGTTCTGGTCGATGGAGGTATGCGGGTGGTGATGTCTGCTGGGATATATGGGGGACCTTGGGATGGTGTAAGCCCGACGATAGTCGTATTGATGCTTGTTGCGTTCTGCAGCATTGCGTCTCTGCGATGGTTGTTTGGTGGGACGCTATTCTCAATGGCGCTCTCTGCGTCTTGGTTTGACTCACACCTAAGTAGCTTTGCCCAAGTCGGGTCCCTTCATTGCGGGGCTGCAGACTGTCTGCCCTCCACGATGTTTTATATAACAACGTAATATTATATCTCTGTAACTTTCCCACCTTTGAATGATTGAAGGCAACTTGTAGGTGGGTGAGTCAAACATGATCGAAAATGCATTTACTCAACGTCAGTGACACAAACCCTTTCTGATGGCGAATTATTACTCTTATCTTATAACTGCCTTTTGGCTATATCTGCCGTTGTATTGGTTGGTGGAGCATATGTGTCGACCTCATGCGGGTGGTAGCTGGCGGGAGGATCTAAGGAGACTCTCAAGGCTGCGGCCGAAAGCCGCACAACGTGGGACCCCATTCCCTTGAGGTGAGCGGTAGACTCATAACACGCTCTGCGGCTAGTAGCCGTGCTGATCATGCAATTGGTGGTGATGCCATACACTTACATCACGTCTGCAGGAGCGGCGGTCTGGCCTGTGGTGGCGCTCACGGAGGGTTTACGGCCAGTGTGCCTATTTGCCTAAACCGTGTGACGTACATTCACTGTGGCTGGATTCGTTCGTATTCTGTTTGGCGTTTACACGCATTGACATGCGCGACTTCGGTCGATGTTTGTGCTTACGCACTAACAAGGGGCCAAGCCTCTTTTACTGGTTCGCCAGTTATTTTGCTGTGGACTACGGTCCAGTTCCCGAATTAGCGTTCCCTGCGGGGGAGTGCATCAAAATGGTTGGCACTCACCGTGCACGGCGTGTGTGGGGCCGTGTACCTCCCCTACATTTTTTTAAAATAAATGTAGGAGAGCGAAGCCCTTGTATCGGGTATTTTGTATAGATATATTTTGAGCCTTTTCCGAGCGGGAAGGGATAATTAATAACGTAAACCTGATGCAAGTAGAATAGGGACGTTTTATGTTCTTAACCTTTTTTCGAGCCCTGTCTTCGTGAACGGGGTTCACTTAGCTTATAAGGCACTACCAACAGCTTTCAATTGCTCTAGTGAATATTCATTCTTCCAAAAGACACCTAAAAGAACTAAGTTACTAAACAAACACAACGTAAATAAGGGTCCTAACTAAGACGATCACGCCAAATTATTACAAACGGCCTATTATTAAACCTTTAGAAAGATCATTTAGAAAGATCAAAACATAATTTATTAATCCTGGTCACATATATATAATTTTTAATGTAAAGGGGAACTAATTATATTCAATATCATACATATTTTCATATAGAGGGGGGGAGATCGTTACAATCTCTTCGCAGCGCCAGTGAATCGAGCCGATCGGAAAGCACTCGGTCGTCGACGATTCGAGCCGCTCTGCGCTGGATGCGGTCAAGTGGAAGGAGCTGGTACTGGGGAGCCCCAGCCCAGAGATGGGAACAGTATTCCATGAGCGGCCGAACCTGCGCCTTGTAAAGTTGCAGGCGGTGTGCCGGCATGAAATACTGTCCCTCTCTGCTGAGCACGCCAAGCTTTTTAGAGGCCAATTTGGCCTTCCCTTCCAAGTGACCACGAAACTGCACGTCACTCGATATGTCGACGCCGAGGATTCCGATACTGGCTGAGGCAACAAGGGGAGTGCCTTGAAACTGAGGGGATACGACAAAGGGGTTCTTTTTAGCGGTTAACGCCCAAACTTGTGTCTTCTGGGGGTTAAACTGGACTAGATTTAGTCGCCCCCAATCCGAGACTCTGTCCAGCAGAGACTCGACTTCAGACACAAGTTTGTCCCGGCACTCAGAGACGTTTTCCCGAGAAATATTAGCTCGGCCGGTGTAAAGAGCATCACCAGTGCTGTCATCTGCATTGAATGGCTCTCCAACACCTTAAAAACGGCAAGGCCCCAGGCGAGGATGGAATTACAGCGGAGATTCTGAAAGCGGGTGGAACACTGGTACTTGAAGTCCTTCAGAAGCTCTTCAATTCCGTCCTACATGGTGGTACTTCTCCGGAGGCGTGGAGCAGAAGTGCGGTGGTCTTGTTCTTTAAGAAAGGCGACAACGCTCTCTTGAAGAACTACAGACCGATTTCCCTTCTGAGCCGCTTCTACGTGCTGTTTTCGAGAGTCATTACGAATCGTCTCCCACGCAGACTCGACGACTTCCAGCCTCCCGAACAAGCCGGTTTCCGAAAAGGCTTGAGTACCATAGACCACATACATACCCCGCGGCAGATTGTACAGAAGATCGAAGAGTACAATCTGCCACTTTTCCTGGAGAATGTGGACTACGAGAAAGCCTTTGATTCCGTCGAAATTTGGGCGTTACTACAGTCCTTTCAGCGGTGCCAAGTTGACTGTCGGTATATCGAAGTGCTGAAGTGTTTGTACTGTAGGGCTACGATGGCTATCCGAGTATATCTAGCTATCTGAGTATCCGAGAACCAGAGTTCGAAACCTATCCAACTGCAGAGAGGTGTAAGACAGGGTGAAGTTATATCCCCGAAACTCTTCACCACTGCGTTGGAAGACGTTTTCAAGCCACTTTACTGGAAAGGATACGGTATTAACATCAATGGCGAGTACATCACTCACCTTCGATTCGCCGACGATATAGTCCTTATGGCAGAATCGCTGGAGGACCTTAGTACTTTGCCCAATGACCTCAATGGTGTCTCCCAACTGATAGGTCTTAAGATGAACATGGACATAACAAAGATCATGTTTAATGTCCATTTCACACCTATGCCGCTAGTTGTTGGGAGCACTATGCTCGAAGTTGTTGACGAGTACGTTTACCTGCGACCACGGATTCAACTCGGTTAGGCAGCGTTCGCGAAATTACGACATATCTTTTCGTCAGGTATACCTTTTTGGGCTTTTTCTATCTGTACCGGCCCCGGTGCTTGTCCTTCCGAAAACTAAAGTGTACAACCAGTGCGTGTTGCCAGTGATGACTTACGGATCTGAGACGTGGTCCTTCACTGCTGGCCGTATGAGGATGCTCAAGGTCGCTCAGCGAGCGGGCGGGGTGGAGAGAGCTATGCTCGGAGTTTCTCTGCGTGATAGACTCAGAAATGAGGATATCCGCAGTAGAACCGAGTGACCGACATGGCCCAACGGATTCGTAAGCTGAAGTGGCAATGGGCCGGCTATATAGCTCGAAGAACCGATAAGCGATGGGGAAGAAAGGTTCTCGAGTGGCAGCCTCGTACCGGTAGGCGTAGTGTAGGGCGACCCCCCACTAGGTGAAGTGACGACCTGGTAAAACATGCAGGAAGTCGATGGATGCAGGTGGCTTAGGACCGTGCTTTGTGGCATTACTTGGGCTGGCCTATGTTCAGCAGTGGACTTGTGAAGGGCTGTAATAATAATGATGATGGGCACTTTCTAATACATAGTCTGTACTCCTTACTTCTACACTCCATACAGAGAATGCTAGATTGGTGGCATATCTAGCTATAGTTTTTTTTAATAATATATAATATTAACTGCGTAGACAGAGAAGGCTTTTTGGCTCTGGATTCTAGCCCTTCTGAGCCTGAAGTTACAATGTTATGTTATGTATTAGTTATCTTTAAAAATGGCCTAGCTTTCTATTTCATTTTCGCCCACGTTAAATCTTATGAATTTATGTGTCTGTCTCTTTTTACTGTCGCGTTTTCGTTTCATCCAGTTTCAAATCACAACGATGCTAAAGAAGTTTTCACTTCAAAAATATTCTGAGTATAGGATAGGATAGGGTACAAGATCCTTGTCGACTCACTCCTAATCTTTACAACGTTGTTAAAGAAATTTGTGGACGACAAATCCGATACGTCCATGGGACAGATGGTTGCCTTCCCGGTAATAGAACAAGTTGTCAGTTCGTGGGGTGCATGCGTTAAATGTTTGATCAGACAGACTGGGTCTGGTTTTCGAATCGTCGTCTAAGGCGGCAATTGAACCTTTAACAGATATTCTTAGTAGCGTCTGCGCCTTCGTTACTACGGTTGCCACTTTGGTTTAGTTTGGGACATTGGTTTTTTTGTAGCTTTCATTATGGGGCTTTCCAGGCAAGAGGAAATAGGCTTTTGTAAAGCTTAGTCAGTGCACTTGATTTTTTTTATATGAGAAAAGGCAAACGAACATACGGCTCACCTGATAGTAAATGACTACCGCCGCCCATGAACAACTGCAACACTAGGTGAGCAGATGCGTTGCCAGCTTTTTAAAAGCGAGTAGGCTTTTTAGTATAACAAGTTTGCCACTTATACCATAAGGTATGATAATAGGCAAGCACTTGCTTACATTCCGTGTAGTGGCGGTGTAAGAATATCTTTTATCCCATATCATCCCGTGGGTGTTGTAAAAGGTGTCTTCCTAATAACGACAAAAAATAAAAAGCTGCAGTTTCCAACCCGCTTGCCAAACGTGGGAACAATGGCAAATATCCTTCCCTATGAAGCAATCTATGGTGGAGGCCTATGTTCAGCAGTGGAATTTAACAGTGGATTTTAATAGACTCTTCGGTGATGGTCACGTTAACTGATGTTTTGTGATTGTATTGTTTTTGTGAGTGTAAAATACTTTATTACCCCATTTAGCTCCGTTGATGTTGGAATGGGGATGGATGGATAAAATAAAAAAATCTTATGGCTTCCTATAGAATTGAGTTATTTTTATTCAATATTGATTACATATAATTCTTATTGAAAGTCATTTTTTACTTTTACCACTGGTTCGGAAAAACAACCTCAGTCCTAGGAGGAACCAGCAAGAAACCCAGCGAAACTTTTTTAAAAGCATAACTTACAGTTACTTTATAACTTAAAACTTACTTTTTACGTGGTAGAGCCATGCTGCAGTTATACTAGTAATCACAATCGTTAATTAGTTAAATTTGATTAGTCATTGTGTGCGTTAGCTATTGATGTGTATTTTACCTTTATAGACTATCGATAAATGATTGATTTTGATTTAATTCAAAATGTACAAAATTCCTGTAATCTCTGAAATCTACTCTTAAAATCAAACAACTTTTCCAAGAAATAGATCTGAAAGTTATATATTCGAGCCATAACCGTTGAAGATACACGTAAATGTTTACTGACATGGACACTTTATCGCGGAAGTTTCTTTTGTAAATTAATGTTAATAAAATATAAACAGGTAGCAACTTAAACGAAAAATAAAACAGTCATTATGTAACTCCTCTGTGTCTCCTCCATACTTTTTATTTTTTATGTATAATTATACTATTTACATTCAAATTTAAGCTGAATATGAAAGTAATATACTATAACGTATTTAATTATTAAATATCTGTGACCACTTAAAACATCTTGTTCCAAATCGTGGCGCAACAATCACAAAACCTGTCGAAATTGAAGTATAGTATAAAAAGTAAAAATTAAAATGACTAAAAGAGGGAGTTAAATAGGGAAATAATAGTAGTAGTAGTACGTAGTGAATCAAGGACCACAGTGGATCCTGGGGCAACAACACAGCAGACGAACTTGCCAGGGAAGGATCGGCTCTAGTCGCCCTAGGGCCAGAACAGATTCCTTTTGATAACATCCGTTCACTGGTACATAAGCACTTTTATAGTCAAGACGCTCAGCTTTGGAAAAGTTTAATAGACTGTAGGTAAGCTAGGGAGGGCCTGCCTGAGTGAAACTGAACAAGCTACGACTCAGGATAACAACATGAGCTCTTACAGGACACGGTTTTTTTTACAAACATTATGGGGTAGTAGGAAACGGAGATTCAAATGTTGCTGACATGTCCTCAGGTCGCTGTGGATATACAGGGCTAAGCATCTTGACACACCGAGTTCGCTTTCCGAATATAAAAGTTAAAAAATCATAGCAGTGATGCTATTGTGTGTTATTATTTTCTACCTTGCTATATTGCCATTAGGAATTTTCTTACTAATGTATGCTACGGCCGTCTATCATTATCCTAAGTTTATGCCCCTCTCCCTGTGGCTGTGGGTGCTGTAAAGTATCCAAAACGTCGGGAACTAAAAAGTTAAAATTAAACGCGATAAAATTCATTAATCGATATCCATCAAAATACTGTTACGAGCTTGGTGTTTGTGACAATAAAAACTACCGATTGAATTACTAAAATTGACACTTTAATTACCTAACATTGATTACAACTTAAAACACAATAATAACAAAACACAATTGCAAAAAAAAACAGTCATATCGATTCAAAGTATTTACTGGCTTTATATAGGCCCTCTTTTACTGACACATCTAGAATGTTCGAGTAAATACCGGTCCTGACTGACTAGGTGTAGAAATTCTAATATGGAATTATCTAGAAGGATTAGTTCTGTTACTCGATACTAGATGGTGCCATGTACCAGACATTAATTATTGCACGCAAAAATACGATAGCGTCAGTCGTTTCCATAAATTATTACTACAAGTATATATACTCTTTGGATTATTATTCTTTCCTTTTTTGTATTTATCCTGATGTTATAGATTCAAGAAGGTTATTAGTCAGAGAAAAACACTGGCAGCTATTGCCTATGGTTATACATAATATAAATACATATTACTTTTATTCTGACTTTGATCCATGATGTTTTTAAATGAAAAAGTAGCAAAAAGATGTTTTAAAAGACATGAAGAAAATATTATAATTGGTAACTGTTTTGAACCTGTTGTCATGATTATATTGATTAAAATAATTAACAAAGAAAAAGTATTTAATTGTAACTACCACATATGGCGACCGTGAGGCAAAAAATTTAACTTATTAAAAGTCCGGAATATCCGCTGTAGTTCGTGCTCAAATAAGTAAGTCTGATTAAGATTATAATAAAATAAATAGTTTGGAGGATTTGAGTACATATATTAAATAAAAATGGAGACTGCAGCGGCGATTAAAGAGAACCGGGAGCGAGAGCAACTAAGAAGAATTTTCAACCGAACAGCGACGAAGCTGGAAGCTGATATAAAAGTCGAAAATTTCTCGCAAGTGATGATCGGCATTGAATTTCTTAAGAGTAAGGTTGAGCGATTAGAAGCTTTAGATAAAATGATACAAGACCGCATGTTAGAAAGCGACAGTTATGATTTAGAATCCTTCGGTATTAAAATTGATAAAGCGGATACGTATAAATAAGGATGGCACACAATTAACAATCAGATAAAGACAGGTATGTCGTCAAAAATTTCTCTTGATACGGTTGAAGATGTAAAGCCAGTCAGGAATTACAATTTACCTAAGTATGAGCTAAAGAAATTTGATGATAATCTGAAGAACTGGTTAGCTTATTGGGGCCAATTTAAGAAAATTGACGAAGACCACTCATTGTCTGGAGAGGATAAGTATCAATACCTCCTTCAATCATTGAAGGAAGATAGTAACGCTCAAGTATTGGTGGGAAGTTTCCCTCCGTCTGCTGAAAATTATACAAAGGCTATTGAACAACTCAAGGCAAGATTTGGACGGGAGGATCTCATATAGGTTTATGTTAGGGAATTATTAAGTTTAGTTTTAAACAATAATAAAAAACAAGTATCTATTAGACTATTATATGACAAAATTTCAACATATTTGATGTCTAGAAACGTTAGGTATTGTTAAACAGAAATATGAAATTATTTTGTATCCCGTTGTAGAATCAGCAATTCCCGAAACAATTCTTATTGCTTGGAATAGATGTAACACTGATCCACCTCTTGGTAACCAATTGACAATTTTATTAAATTTTCTTAATAACGAAGTAGAAACAGAAGAGCGAATTAATTTAGCAAGGTCCGATTTTAATTGTATTGGTACTAATCACACTCTGCACGGGGAACAAAAAAGCAGCTTACCAACAGCAGCATCGTTAGTGTCAAATATAAAACCAAAGGAGTCAGATAAAGTATTCAACGTTATTTGCTGTTTTTGTGACAAAAGCAGTCATACTTCTTTTGAATGTAGTAGAGCTAATAAGATGTCCCTAGAGGATAAAAAGGAGACAATAAAAAAGAAAGGTTGCTGCTACATATGTCTTAAAAAACGTCACATGGCTAATAAATGTTAAAGTTTTGTTAGATGTTTATCTTCTGAAAAAAGACACTTTGTGATTTTATGTCCAAAAATTCATAAGAAAGAAAAGAATGGAACACTGGAAAATGTTTCGTTATGTGCCAGAACTAATATGACAACTTTGTTACAAACACTTATTGTCAATATCACCTATCAAAGAAAAATCAAGAAGGTGAGAGTTTTGTTAGACAGTGTTTCGAAAAGGTCGTATGTAAAAGCCATTGTTGAAGAATTATGATTCCATGAGACTGGCACAGAAATAATAGGTCACACATTATTTGGGGGTGTGGATCAGCCTGCTAAGGTATATAAATACTTTGATGTTTTGGTAAGTAGCTTGGACAATAGGTTTTCTGTTAGAATCAATGCATTACAGCAGTCTGATTTATGTGGGCACCTGCCAAAAGTTAATAATGAAAAAATATTGGAGAAGTTACGGGACTTGAATATTGTGATCAGTGATTTTGATTATACAGATACTGAGATAAGTCTCATGATTGGGTCGGATTACTTAGGATCCATTATACATAATGAAATGGTTAGTTTTGGGAACAACCTGATGGCTGTTAATACCAAGTTAGGATGGACATTACAGGGACCAATAAAAGTTCAAAGTACAGTCAATACATCAAGCACTACATGCTTTTCAAAAACAAATCTTTCTGATTTGTGGAGTATTGAGTTATTGGGAATTCGAGACCCTTATGAAAATAAGTCTAAAAAGGATACTGAAGTCGAGGTTTTGAAAACTTTCAATGATAACATTTCAGTAAATGCACAAGGACGCTATGAAGTCTCATTGTTATGGAAAGAGGAGTGTGCAGGACTCAAGACAAATTATGAAGTTGCATTTAAACGATTGAAGTCAACCACAAAAAAGTTAAAGTAAACTGGTGACCTAAAAATGTATGATCATGTTCTGCAAGACTGGAAGAAAAATGATATCATTGAGAGGGTTATAAATGATACAAATACAGGCCACTATTTGCCACATCATAGTGTTATTAAATTATCTAGTATGACAACACGTGTACGTCCAGTATTTGATGCTTCTACAAAAGACAACAATGGATGGACTCTTAGCGGTTGTTTAGATAAAGGTATCAATATGATTGAATTGTTACCAAATTATTAATACAATTTAGAAAAGGTGCTTATGGAGTTATATCTGATATAAAACAAGCATTTTTACAGATATCCGTTGCAGAAAAAGATCGAGATTACTTGAAATTTATCTGGTGGGAAAATATAGAAACTTGTAATGAAATAGTTGCATATAGGTACAAAAGAGTGGTTTTTAGAATTACGTGTAGTCCATTTTTGTTGAATGCCACAATAATGTATCATTTGAGTAAGTATTCAGAAAAGTGCAGGAAAACTGCTAACAAATTGAAAAAATCTTTTATGTAGACAATTGTGTTGCAAGTTTTGATTATGTAGATGAAATGAAGATATATCTGAATTTAAGGAAATAATGGCAAAAGGTATGTTTGATCTGCGTGGATGGGTAACAGCACCTCACAGAATAGATAGCATTGTTGAAGTTCCTGTGCTTGGGATGACATGAAATACAGTTCTAGATAATTCAAGATGTAATGTCAACATATATTTGATCCACTGGGACTTGTTTGCCCAGCAACTTTAATACCCAAACTTATTATGCTGAAAATTTGGGAACATAACATAGATTGGGATCGTGAAATACCCAAAGAGTTAGCCCAAGAATTCAACAACTGGTTAAGTAAAGCACATTTCATCAATCAATGTCTGTTCCCTAGACATATCTCAATCGCACCTTTAGAAAAATGTCAGACAAGTCTTCATATATTTTGTGATGCCAGCCTAACATCTTTTGCTGCATGTTTGTTTTTAAGAACAAAATTAAACGAACAGGTAAAAGTCCAACTAGTTTTAGCGAAAAATCGGGTAACCCCAGCTAAAAGAAAAATGTCTTTACCAAGACTAGAACTTATGGGGGCACTCATTGCATCTCGGCTATACAAAGAGGTTTTAGAGTCAAGATTGCTAACAAAATGTAAGGAATACAAGGTTTATTTTTGGACTGACTCTGCTGTGGTGCTATCATGGCTAAAAAGACAAACACATTGGAAACCATTTGTTTTCAATAGAGTGAAAGAAATATGCTCAACAACCAATTGTGACGATTGGTACCATCTACCGGGTGAGTACAATCTATCAGATCTTCCATCAAGAGGTTGTGACGCAAACAAGCTTATGGAAAGTAGATGGTGGGAAGGCCCGGCATGGTTGAAGCGTAATGAGATGGATTGGCCAAAATCAAACATTATTAATGTTAATGAAGAGATTGTAGAAGCAGAAGTAACCAAAAAGGCCAAGATTAATACAAATGTCACAATAGAAACATTCAGTCAAAAATTGATATATTTTTCAAAATATAACCGCATAGGTAGACTTGTGGCATGGACTTGTGGATTTAACTTGGATTGAATTATCAACAATACTTTGTGACTGCGAAGCAATCATTAACAGCCGACCATTGACATACTTAGCAACAGCTGATGGCTCTCTTAAACCACTTACTCCAATGATGTTTTTACATTCCTTAGATAATAGTGAGATGCCTGATTTAGACCTGATTGATGCAAAAAATATAAATATTCGTTTACAATACTTAAACAAATTACGTGCAGATTTCCGACAACATTTTAGAAACGAATATATTGCTTTGATTTGTAGTAAAGATAGGTGTAAACAAAATTTGCCGAAATTAAACGATATTGTTCTTATTGAAACTGACACTAGTCGGTAATATTGGCCATTAGGTATTATAAAGGAGTTAATTATAGGTGCTGATGGTAATTGTAGGGTTGCGAAAGTACAGACAGCTACCGGTGAATCGGTAAGAGCTGTACAAAGTCTTTATCCACTGGAACTAACAACAGTTACAAACGAATGGCACAGGGCCAGCCCATCTAATAATAGAAGTAAGACAGTGACTAACCTGAACATTAAGGATTATAGTCCCCAGACGACTTTGAATTCGGACATAATATCATCTGATTTACCTCAAACATCTTCTATTAGTACTAGACATGGTAGAGTAATTAATATTCCAAGAAGATTCTTAGACTAAGGTGACGAAATGCATTTAGTCAATTAGTTAGGAATGTTTATTTAAAATACTGCTCTCTAATTAACATTAAAAATTAATTAAAATAGGGTTTAATTCATCTATATTTGTAATGAATGTGTGAATACACTTAAAATTAACTTAATTCCATTAATTGTTAAAACAACTTTTTGCTTCTTTTTCATTTAAAAACATCATGGATCAAAAATCAAAATAAAAATTAATATATATATATAAAATAATTAACAAAGAAAAAGTATTTAATTGCAACTACCACAGTTACATCACTGACCTCTATATATACAAGTATGCTGGACTGGCTATACCATACAAAATGACTGTGCCAATTTGAAGCGCTGATAAAGGATGTCTTAAAAAATAAAATTGACATAATACGCCAAAGTCTGTTATCTTATTTATATTGTCTTATTTAATAAGTCTGTATTTAGAACTTTT
Organism: Parnassius apollo; assembly: GCA_907164705.1. Taxonomy (NCBI): domain Eukaryota; kingdom Metazoa; phylum Arthropoda; class Insecta; order Lepidoptera; family Papilionidae; genus Parnassius; species Parnassius apollo. Next base: position 485,326 of record CAJQZP010001568.1, on the reverse strand, counting down.
AAACTAAAAACTGAAAGTATTTTATGTTGTTTGTGTATAATATTAGTTACATAATAAGAATTATTTTTATTAATAATGAGAGTGTGCGTAATCTTTAAAACTCGTTACCAAAAGTGGGATAATATTATAGGAAGTGGTATAACATTTCACAAGTAAGTGAATTTGCAGCAAATATTAAACAAATTAAAACTATTTGATAATATAAGTACTTAAAAAATTGTTACTAATCTTAATATCATATATACCAACATGTTTAGCTGTATATTAGTGAGTTTTGACAAACAATAAAATTCAATAGGGTTGTCGAGTTCCTTGTCTATAATACATATCGATGTCAATGATTTCAAAAGGAAGGATAGGCTCTTCTAAATATTTTACTCATAACTTTTTCATACAAGAAAAAGTAGAAAATCTGTCATAATGCAAACGTCATCAAAATACGACGTAACCAGTATATAGGAATTATACTACGAATATATCATTATTTCATAGTTTGTAGTATATATAGTATCGTAATAATACAAAGCAAAAATACCATAACTTTACCTAAAGGTCCACTTGTATTATTATTGGGACCTTATAAATTTTAATATTAACCCTACCATATCGAGAATTTTTGTATTGTACATGAGTACCGCGTTTTTTAAATAAAATTAGTATTTGCTCCCTTTCTGGTCAATCGATGCTCGATCAATGCATTTATGTTGTATCCTTGATACAACTTTAATGAGGGGTTACCAAGATAAAAACTATGCTCCAGAAGCAATCGGTTTGAAAACAGAATTACAAAATATTTTATGAATCAGATTTTCAGATTCAATTAAGCATACTCGTATATGGCTTCTTTTGTACTCTTTTCGTTTTACCCTAATTGAATATAAAATATATTAGGGACAAATATTCAAAATTTAACTTAAACTAAGTTTTTTAGACAAAAGTTAAACAGAAATAAAAATAAAACCGTCAAAAAACGAAACGTATAGATAAACTAAAATCGTGACGCCAAAATCCCGGCACCTGGGATAAAAGAAACTGAAACGTCAAACGTGATATAATTTTTTTTATAGGATAGGGTGATAAACGAGCGCACAGTCCACCTGATAGTAAGTGGTTGCTGTGGCCCATAGACATCTACATCTATCCTCGACTACGAATCAAAATGCAGATGCGTTGTCACCCGCGAGGACTAAGATGGAATGCCTCGTTTCCAGTAAAAAGGTCTCCGGTTCTCTATACTCACCATATGAAACACAGCAGCATTAAGCTACTATTTGACGCTGGTATTCTATGAGAGCGTGGTGCTTCCCCGGTCGAGGCGACACATTTTTAAAATAGTATAATTTTAATTTCCATGTACAATATTTTTGAGGGTCTGAATCCAGCCCTGGCCTAATCTTGGTAACGTAACTAAACTAACTGTAAAATAAAACATTAAAACTGCGTTTATATAATAATTTAATTGACACAAAATTAATATAAGGATATTTACCTGTAAGGTGTATACAGTATGTAAGATGAATGAGTGCAGATGGGATGCAAGGGGAAGTTAGTGTACGAAACAAACCCAATGAAAGTCGATCTAACACTGAATTTATTGTAAAGAATTATAAATTGATGTATAGGCAAAAGTACGGAAGTTACATGATTTCACAAGTGACAAATGCATTGTTTCTGCGTGACGTAAATAAACGAGTCATTGAAATAAAATTACATAAAATATGTGCGGTAACCCGTACATTCTGCCGGCCCAAAAGAGGGAAAACTATAAACACAAAGGTACTAAGAATGTAATAATAATAATAATAAAAAAATGAAATGAAATTGAAATGTTGTCAAAAGTAAATGATGCAGTCAAAAGTAAGTGATGAATCTTAAAAATGAATTTTTGTAGCATATGTTTCAAGTTCCCAAATAACAAATTCTCAACGCAAATAGATTTTACAATATCAATATAAATAAAACTTTAAAAATCTGTGGAAAAGAAACTAATTTCAAGAAAAATGTATTTCTTTCAAATTGACAACTGTCATCTAAGAAATTTTACAAACAGATTTATATAATATTTAATTTCACGTTACATTATGCATCGAACGAGACGACAAATACGAATAAATACCGCCAATACCACAATCGCACACGTAACATCGCCTACGGAGGACTACACATCCATGGAATGTAATCCAAGAGGCACAAGAAGAACCTCCGTACCATCTTTGAGGGGACGAAGAGCGCCAGAGGCTGGCTTGGAACCTGCAGGAATTACCATCCTACATGAGGACCCCGCTACTGATGGTGTAGTGCGACGACGCATGCGCTGGACTAAAGAATTAAATATAAGTGTTATGCGCGCGTACTATAAGGCTACCAAAGGAGGAACCAATCTTACATCTTATCGCCCTAAAATGCTGTTTGAATTCCAACAGCTACAACCCAACCTAACAAACTTAACTGCCAAAAGACTTTCAGATCAAGTACGTGTAATTCTAAGTCGTAAGATTTTGGACGACAAATTAATTGAACAACTTTGCAGTGAGTACTCAACATCTACTATCAATTCAATTCCTGATTCCCAACGAACACTTCCAGGTGAGACTGATGACTTAAATGAAAATAACAGTAACCATAATATAACTATTACTAACTTAAATAACGAAAAAGTAGAGCAAAATTGTTTTGATATAGATGTGAGTTCCCAAGAGAGCGAATATATGAAAAGGACTTTCGAATGTTCCATAACATATATAACATAACATAAACACTCACGCCTGTCACCCAGAGGGGTAGGCAGAGACTACAGACTTCCATTTGGCACGATCCTGACACACCTCTCTCGCCTCCTTCACATCCATACACCTCCGCATACATGCTCGTCGGTTAAGGGTACTCCTAATTTGGCCCGTTTTCAATAAATCGCCAATTTGGTCGATAAATTTTCGCCTAGGACGTCCCTTTCCGACTCTGCCATTCACTTCTGCAACATAAATTTTCTTTGTCACTCTTTCCTCATTCATTCTTTCCACATGACCAAACCACCGAAGCATTCCTTTCTTAATCCTGGTCACAACATCATCTTGCAAACCACACTCTTTTCTTATTACACAATTTCTTACTCTGTCATTAAGATTTAGCCCTAAAATACTCCTTAACGACCACATTTCTACTGCGTTCATTCTACTCTCGTGCTTCTTCTGCCACACCCAACTTTCACTACCATATGTTAAAGTAGGGACCAACACAGCATTGTGAATTGCCATACGTGCCTTTTTCGACACATTTTGACTCTTCACAATAGAGTGCAGGGCCCCATTTACTCTATTTCCCGCATTCACTCGTCGTTCTATATCCTTATCATATCTCCCATCCCTGCTAAATACGCAGCCCAAATATACAAACTCATCTACTTGCTCGATCAACTCCCCTTCTATTCTTATTTCACAAATCGTTTTACTTTCTTCTCTTTCAAAAACCATAACCTTCGTCTTACTTGCGTTCACTTTCATACCCCTTTCTTTTAATGATCTGTTCATTAATGTAACCATCATTTGCAACTCGGCCGCCGACGACGCAAGTATAACTTGATCATCGGCGTACAAAAGGCATTTGACGGTTAACTCACCCATTCTTAATCCGCATTCTTCAACTTTCAAATTTTGCAAACAACTGTCCATAAATAGGTTGAACAGCCACGGGGAAGCTACACAGCCCTGTCTGACACCTTTATGGATGTCAAACCAGTCCGAGTAGACCCCGTTGATCCTAACACAAGCACTAGAGTCCCTATAAAGGGACTCCAATGCCCGTATCAAGCCAGCGCTCAACCCAAATGAGTTCAGTGTTTGCCATAGCACATCCCTATTCACTCTGTCATAGGCCTTTTCCAAGTCCATGAACGCACAAAAAACCTTTTGGTTTTTGGCCAAAAACTTCTCCGCGATCATGCGCATGGAAAAGACTTGATCTGTACATCCCATTCCCTTTCTAAATCCTGCTTGCACATCCCAAATTTTTCCATCAGTTTCTTTCATGACCCTTTCAATCAGTACCTTAGCATACAGTTTTCCCACAATGCTAAGAAGGCTGATGCCACGGTAGTTTTTACAGTCCTGCTGCGACCCTTTTCCCTTATATACTGGGACTATCACGGCTTTGCACCAGTCTACCGGTACCCGCTTCAGTTCCCAGCATAAATTAAACAAGGTGTGCAGCAGGCCTGCCACCACTTCCTCTCCAGCCCTCAGCATTTCGAGTGAAACTCTATCATATCCGGCAGCCTTACCTGCTTTCATGCTTTTCATTGCTTTCATTATTTCACCTACACTAATCTCGCTACCTCTTTCCTCTTCTTTCGGAATTTCTACTTCACTTAGTACACACGTTGTCTCCTCACTCATAAACACACTTTCAAAATATTCCTTCCATCTCTTTAAACTCAAAACTTCATCATTCAGAATATAGCCATTCTCGTCTCTTATAGCATTCATCATAGGCTGTTTTGAATGTCCCCTGGCAGTTCTTACAAGTTTCCAGAACATTTTAATATTTGCCTGGAAATTATCCGATATTCTTCTATCATTCTTATCCGTTCTTTCTTGCTTTTTTCTTTCAACTACTTCTTTTACTCTCTTATTAAGATGTCTAAAGACTGCCTTTTTTCTTTCAATATCATCATTCGTACCGCTAGAATTACCAGCCTTTGTTGCTAGTAAATCTAGCCATGCTCTCTTCTTTGCTTCAACTTCCATACGTACCTCATCATCCCACCATAACGTATTATTTTTCCTTTCATTCTTTCTCTTACTAACACCACATACTTCGGTAGCTGCATCCACTAAACCTTTCTTTACATTTTGCCATACATTCTCCAAGTCTAACTCCTTCATACATAATTCATCCAAACCACTTATATTTTCTTTCAGTCTACATTTGAACTTCTTTTTCTCACCTTCATCTTGTAACCTTTCTGTTCTAATACGCTGTAACGCAGTGGTAGACACAGATGACCGATGGCGCCAACGCCTGAATAGACCATTAATTCGGCATAGAACCAAATAATGATCCGTTCCTACGTTAGAACCCCGGTAAACCCTTGTATCTACAACTGCGCCCCTCAATCTTTCATCCATCATCGAATGTTCCCTTCTGGAATATAAAAATATACCAATAGAAAATAGACCGAAACTACCTAAACTTCCTAACAACAAAAAAACTTTTCTAACAGTAGCATCAATGAATATTCTTTGTAAAGATTATTTTGAAAAAAGTAACTCTATTTTGGAAACTATGTCTCTTCTATACTGTTGTGCCCATGCTATATGTATGATAATGAAAATTCCTGTCATTTCAGTACAAAATTTTAAGAAAAATAATACAGAACCTAAATGGAAACAAAGAATTCAAAAACGAATTGACAATACTCGCAAAATTATAGGAAAATTAATAAGCTACCAAACAGGTAACAGGGGTAAAAAAATAATTACTTTAGTAAATTAAATCGCTAATGAAAATGATATTAGCCAATCAGATCCCCATTTTCCGGATAAAAATTACTGAATTCATTGATACACAAAAACAAAAGTTAAAAGCATGGGCCAACCGTATTAGACGATATTCAGAAAGATCTAAACGGTACTTCCAGAATCGCACATTCGAAAGTAACCAAAAGTGGGTGTATCGGTCTTGGGAGAACACTACAACTAATAGTTGTACTCATGGCAGCCCAAGCTTAAATAAATGTCTAAATTTTTGGAAAAGTATGTGGTCTAACGAAGTTTCTCATAATGAAGGCGAATGGATTCGTGCAACCGAACGTAAGTTTTCTAAATTGGCTAACATGGGTTCTATTTCAATTACTGCTGAAGATGTACACTCAATTACTCGTAGATTACACAACTGGAAATCACCTGGACCAGATGGTATACACAACTTTTGGCTGAAATGAATAACAACTAGCCACGTGCGTTTGGCTGCACAGATTCAAGAAGCCATTGAGTGCTGTGAGCTCCCGAGACTTCTTACAACTGGTATTACCCACTTACTATATAAAAATGGAAACACCACGGAACCTAAAAATTACCGACCTATAACATGCCTTTCAACTGTATACAAATTAATAACTGCAATTTTGAATAACAAGATCTATAAACATTTTTTGGAAAATAATAACATTCTTTCAACTGCACAGAACGGATGTCGGAAAGGGTCACGTGGTTGTAAAGAACTTCTTCTCATTGACACAGCTATTTGCCGACAAGTCTTTCGTAATCGCAAAAATATGTCTGCTGCTTGGGTGGATTACAAAAAGGCATATGACTCTGTTCCACATTCATGGCTAAAGAGAGTTTTAGAAATATATAAAATAGATGACAAAATTTGTAAGTTTTTAAGTAAATTAATGGGTCAGTGGAACACTGTTCTAAATCTACCAGGTGAGTGGCAAAGTAGTTCGATAGACTCTATAAATATTAAACGGGGTATATTCCAGGGCGATAGTTTGAGCCCAACTTTGTTTTGTTTAGCCCTGAATCCTTTAAGCACTGCTATTGAGGAATCCGGATTAGGGTTTCGGGTTCGAAAAGAAAACTCACCGATCTCACATCTACTTTATATGGATGATCTCAAACTATTCACATCAAAAGAGAGTAATCTACTATTATTGTTGAAATTAACACATAGTTTCAACAATGATATTAGAATGGAATTTGGAATAGATAAATGTGCTGTCATTAATGTAAATAGGGGCAAAATTAAAGATTGTAATAATTTAGCAATTACAAATGACTTACATTTTAGTTCTCTTTCTGAAACAGAAACCTATAAATACTTGGGCATGGCAGAAGCGCTAGGAATTAATGACAAAAATATTAAAGAAAATTCAAAAGTAAAATTTATGTCAGGGTTAAAAAAAAGTTATCAAAAGTCATTTATCCGGCGATGTTATAAATTCCACAATGTAGTTCTGCTGCGGAAAACTTATAGCCTTATCCAGCTCAAAGGTTTCCTTGTTGACCAGAGGAATCTTAATTTCGATAATCAGATAAGAGTTGCTCAGGTCACCACTTATCTTCATCAATTTGTATAGTTCCCTAAAGTCGTGCATATCGGCAGGCAAAGTCAGGTCATTTGGTATGTGTCTGTATATAATATTGAGCTGCTCTTCCAATTGTTCTGGAGGCAATAAGTAAGCGTCCATATGACCGTTTGCAAGGTCTGTTAGGGTGTTAATAACACTTTCCTGCAAGTGCCGAACATTAGTGATAATAATCATGGCTGACATGGATGCTGACAGGATATGTAGCTCGTCGTTATTCATTTTCTCTATTCGGTTGGTAGTGAAGGTTATATTCTGTAGGTATTTCTGAACCAATCCAAGCTGCTTGTTCATGATGGCTTCGTTTCTTTGAAGAATATTGTACTGTGTTTCTATGACACTTGTTTGGTTTCGAAGCAGAAGTTGTAGGTGATTTTCGTTCATAGAAATTTTTTCTATGTCCCTTTCATATTTCTTCGCGAAACGCTCGTCCAGGACACCGAATAAGGAATGGGCCACGTATCCCACAGCATTGATCAGTCCTCTTTTTTGTCTTCTGTGAACACCGTTCTTGAGTATCTTGTTGTAATGTTGAATTTCGGATATTTCATGTTGCAGCTGATATATGATACTCTTGTATTGTACTGGAAGCGTAATGCTGTGTAGGTACTCTTCCAAGTGACCGACGTAACTTTTCACGTGACTTAATGCTGACCAGTATGTACTCATATTATAGTACACAATTAATTTCCATTCATCCCGTATAAGATTTATGTCATACATTTTGTCACTTGGTACGAACTTGCAGCTGTTGTAGGTAGTCAGATGACCATGTCTTCCACAACTGTTTGTTCATGGCTTGAATCATCTGCCATCTTGTTGTCAAGTTCATGTGATTAGGATCTGTTTGTGATCTTGATATCAGTGATCCTCCAACTAAGAAATGTCCCAGTGTTAGGTATTCATCCTCTGGGCTTTCAGTCAAGGCTAGTAGAGGCCTAGAGTTTAGACACGCTTCGATCTGGTGAAGCAGTGTGATGAACTCTTCGTACGTGAAATTTTGCTCTCCTATCACACGACAAAGGTGGTGTTTCAAGCTCTTAACGGCAGCTTCATAGTCAACATAGTCCACCTGCAGAAGGGTAGGCTGGCGCATTGAAATGCTACTGTATGTCAAGGTCATCGATCTTGTTTATTAGCTCTTCATTGATGGTTGCGAGGACGTCTTTGTATTCCTTCTTAAGTTCTTTGGATGCTCCGATGAAGTTTCTACCCTGATCGCTGTACATGTGTTTCGGGGTAGATCTTCTGGCGCAGAAACGTCGAAATGCAGCCAGAAATCCAAGTGTACTAAGGTCGGACACCAACTCAAGATGGACAGCCTTTGTCGAGAGACAAACAAACACTGCGACATAGCCCTTATGTGTCCGTACTCCACGACCTTTGTTTGCTTTGATGTCAAAGGCTCCAGTGAAGTCAACGCCACAATGAGTGAATGCGCGCGAAGGTGTGTGCGAGGCTCTGGTAAATCAGTCATAATCTGTGTTCTTTTCTCTTCTTTGAAGCGTCGACATGTCACACATTTGCGAAGTTCTCTCTTCACTGTGCGAATCCCACTGAGAATCCAGTAGTTTTCTCGAGTGTGAGACAAAGTCAAGCTAGGTCCACCGTGCAGTGTGGTGGAGTGAGCCTTCTGTATGATGAGCTCAGTGAGTTTGCCATGACTTGGTAGTATTGTGGGATGCTTTGCTGATTGACTAAGCAATGAGTTGTTCAATCGTCCACCAACTTTCAGTAATCCATCACTAGGGTCAATGTATGGATTGAGGCTCAGCAGCTTACTGGATCTTCTCAACTTTTCTTGTTTTTGAAGTTGTTGAATGTCATCTTCAAATTCTATCGATTGTACAGTTTTGATAACTAAATTCAGAGCATGTTGCTTTCCTGTTGACGATACGTAGTTTTGCCGAGGTATTTGTTTGTTTCGCAACCATTGTGTGAAACGTGATAGCCAGCCGATTGTTGTTACGATGCGCCGCGTCGAGCTGCATTCATGTAATAATTGTAAAATAAAATCATTTTTGTGAGATAAGGCTGCGTTCACACTAGTTTTCTTGGTTTCTAATTCTGGTGGTTGGTATATTTCATTTTTGATCATGTTGGGATCAAATGCCAACAACCACTGCGGGCCCTGCCACCACAGTTGATGTTCTAATAACTGCTGTGTCGACAGTCCTCTTGTAGCACAATCCACAGGGTTATCTTCAGATTGAAAATGGTGCCAAGATGATGATGGAATGATGTTGAGTATTGTACGAACTCTGTTGGCAACGAACTGTTTCCATCTATTAACGTCTCCATGCAGCCAACAAGAACCACCATAGAATCGGTCCAAGCGTAGATTTGCAGGTTTTTGGGCATAGTTTCCATGATCTTTTTCATGAGTTGAGATAGTAGTAACGCACCACATAGCTCAAGCTTAGGTCACGTCAACTTGTTTTTCAACGGTGCTAATTTTGTTTTAGCTCTCACGTGTTGATGTGTACTCGCCCTTAGGACTCTTTGTGATAACGTAAATAGCGCAGGCATACGCCTTTTCGGACGCGTCACAAAAGCAATGTATTATGTAATGGTTTTTATCGCCCATATATCTAGGGATCTTGAACTGATCTATGTTCTGATAATCACACTTCAACTTTTTCCACTCGTGGGTTATGTTCTCAGTTAAGCGCGTATCCCAACCTGCAGCTTCTTCAGACCATGTACGTTGGAAAAGAAGCTTTTCTCGGACGGATAGTGGACACAGAAAGCCCATTGGATCATAGACCTTTGAGATGTTGAATAGTAACTGTCGTTTTGTTATGTCGTCATCACTGGTCTCGTCTTCGAATATGTTCTTGAATACAAAGATGTCTGACGAGGGAATCCAGCGTAAGCCCAAGGTCTTTCTGTTTTCTAGGCCTTTGAAGTCGAGTGGTGTGTCCAGTTGACCAGCTGATAGGTCTTCAATCAGTTCCTTTGCATTACTGGACCACTTTCGGATGTTCATGCCGGTGCCCTTCAATATGTCGATTATTTCTCTTTGTAGCTGTTTTGCCTGAGAGAGGTCATCATGACCTTCAAGAAGGTCATCCATTGAATAAAACTATTATTTACGGATTTTATCGCGTTTAATTACTTTAATTTATTTTTGTTATTATCCCGACGTTTCGGGTGCTTTACAGCGCCCATGGTCACGGGGGGGGTGGACTGAGATGTTTGACGTCCCAATGTCATAGTTAGTCCGGCTACCTTCAGTTTTTTAATATTAATTTTTGGTCCGATTTACGCAAAACGAGCTTATAGTATCATGAAGTCTTGCAGTGGTATGCTTGGGTTTGGGTTTAATTTTGTTAATTATAGGATCCCAAGCAGATGGTAGGACCCAACCATCTTCTCTATTGAAATTTGGATGTTTTTTTAATTTCAATAGCTTCGCGTATCATCCTTGGTAGGAATCGGTGTTCTTTTGCGAGAATTTGTGGTTTATCAAATCTAATCTAATGGTGAGGACGATCTTGAACATGTTCGCAGACTGCAGACTTCCCGGAGCGTCGGTGCTTCACATCAGCTATATGTTCCTTCACGCGGGTTTTTATAGATCTCTTTGTTTGACCTATGTAAGAGAGATCATATTCACAATCTAGCTTATACACACCTGCATCTTGTAGAGGAATATTACATTTGATGGATGGTCAAAATTGACTAATCTTCTTCAGCGGCTTGTAGTATGTCTTAATGGACGCTCGCTTCAAGATGTAGCCAATCTTGTCCGTGACTCCTCTAACATATGGTAGTAGAGCAGGCGCGCGCTCGACTGTGGCCGGCTTCACTCGTTCACTGTGACGTAGGCGCAGGACCCGAAGCTTGTTGTCTTGCAATACTTGCTTGACGTGCTGAAGCTCCGCGGCCAGATGTTTTCTGTCACAGATCCCTCGTGCTCTCTGAAACAAAGATTTACCCACGGTAGCTAACTGTGAAGGATGATGGTGAGATTCACCATTTAAATATCGGTTGGTATGGGTCTTTTTCCTATACACAGTGTGACCAATAGTGTTATCAGGATTTCGGATGACTAAAACATCTAGGAAAGCTAACGAATTATTTGCCTCTAACTCCATTGTGAATTGTATTTTAGAGTTTATGGAGTTAAGGTGGTCTAAAAATGCAGTTACTTTGTCAGATGGTAAAAATGTGAAAGTGTCGTCTACGTACCGCTTGTAGAACCTTCGATTTACAGGAGCAGTAAGAAGGGCTTTCTCCTCAAAGTCCTCCATGAATATGTCGGCGACTATGGGAGACACAGGTGAGCCCATCGCCACACCATCTACTTGCTTGTAGAACTCCTCCTTCCACAATAGATAGCCAGATGTGAGGCAATGTTCAAGTAGTATTGCATATTCTTGAGGCATGTTATTTTCTTCTAGCTTCCTAGTTACAATTGAGATGCAGTCCACAATAGGTAGGCATGTAAATAGTGACTGAACATCAAAACTGACCATAGTTTCATTGTTAGCGAGATGTAGGTCTTTTATCTCACTCACAAAATGGTATGAATCCTTTGTGTGTGCTCTGGTATGTCCTCTTAGTGGTGATAGTATTTTTGCTAAGTATTGTGCCAGCTTATAAGTTGGTGAATCGATCTGGCTCACTATGGGACGTAGTGGAGCGTTTGGTTTGTGTATCTTCGGTAACCCATACAACCTCGGTGGTTTGGCACATGATGGTATTAGCGAATTCACGTCGAGATTTAATTTTTCGGAGTATTTCTTTATTAAATCGCTAGTTGTTTTAAGCGTGTTAGTTGTAGGGTCTGTTTTGACCTTTTTATATGTACTTTCGTCCGATAAAAGTTGTTGTATTTTAAAATTATATTCCGACGCGTCCATTACTACCGTAGCATTTCCTTTATCCGCGCGGAGAATCGTGAGTTCTGTTCCGTACTTGAACATTGCCTCACATCTGGCTATCTATTGTGGAAGGAGGAGTTCTACAAGCAAGTAGATGGTGTGGCGATGGGCTCACCTGTGTCTCCCATAGTCGCCGACATATTCATGGAGGACTTTGAGGAGAAAGCCCTTCTTACTGCTCCTGTAAATCCAAGGTTCTACAAGCGGTACGTAGACGACACTTTCACAATTTTACCATCTGACAAAGTAACTGCATTTTTAGACCACCTTAACTCCATAAACTCTAAAATACAATCCACAATGGAGTTAGAGGCAAATAATTCGTTAGCTTTCCTAGATGTTTTAGTCATCCGAAATCCTGATAACACTATTGGTCACACTGTGTATAGAAAAAAGACCCATACCAACCGATATTTAAATGGTGAATCTCACCATCATCCTTCACAGTTAGCTACCGTGGGTAAATCTTTGTTTCAGAGAGCACGAGGGATCTGTGACAGAAAACATCTGGCCGCGGAGCTTCAGCACGTCAAGCAAGTATTGCAAGACAACAAGCTTCGGGTCCCGCGCCTACGTCACAGTGAACGAGTGAAGCCGGCCACAGTCGAGCGCGCGCCTGCTCTACTACCATATGTTAGAGGAGTCACGGACAAGATTGGCTACATCTTGAAGCGAGCGTCCATTAAGACATACTACAAGCCGCTGAAGAAGATTAGTCAGTTTTGACCATCCATCAAATGTAATATTCCTCTACAAGATGCAGGTGTGTATAAGCTAGATTGTGAATGTGGTCTCTCTTACATAGGTCAAACAAAGAGATCTATAAAAACCCGCGTGAAGGAACATATAGCTGATGTGAAGCACCGACGCTCCGGGAAGTCTGCAGTCTGCGAACATGTTCAAGATCGTCCTCACCATTACATTAGATTTGATAAACCACAAATTATCGCAAAAGAACACCGATTCCTACCAAGGATGATACGCGAAGCTATTGAAATTAAAAAACATCCAAATTTCAATAGAGAAGATGGTTGGGTCCTACCATCTGCTTGGGATCCTATAATTAACAAAATTAAACCCAAACCCAAGCATACCACTGCAAGACTTCATGATACTATAAGCTCGTTTTGCGTAAATCGGACCAAAAATTAATATTAAAAAACTGAAGGTAGCCGGACTAACTATGACATTGGGACGTCAAACATCTCAGTCCCCCCCCGTGACCATGGGCGCTGTAAAGCACCCGAAACGTCGGGATAATAATAAAAATAAATTAAAGTAATTAAACGCGATAAAATCCGTAAATAATAGTTTTATTCAATGTGTAGTGTTCGCGTAAATTTAAGAAATCATTAAGGTCATCCATGTACAGTGACGTCATCAATGCAGCAGCAGCCATGGGGAACTTGTGCACGTCGTCCATAGCCAGCTGTCGCAAGTTGCGCATTGCAAGGTACGGAGCCGCCTTAGGACCATACGTAACTGTTGTGAGCTGGTACTCCCTCAGGTGCTCTTGAGTTGCGCCTCTCCAAATAATGCGTTGTAAATGCTGATCAGGTTTACGGATCATTATTTCGCGAAACATCCTTTCGATGTCAGCAGTTACGACGTATTTGTGTTGACGCCATGCTAAGATGAGATGCTGCAAATCTTTTTGTAAGTTTGGACCACGCTCTATTAAATCATTGAGACTGAATCCACTCAATGTTTTTGATGACCCGTTGAAAACTGTTCGAAGTTTTGTCGTAGTGGAGTCAGTTTTCAGTACACCGTGATGTGGAAAATAATGTACTAATGCACTGTGTTGTGAAACCGGAGACATATGACCTTATTGCTCGTATTCTCGCATAAATTTTTTGTAACTTTCTGTGAATGATTCATTTTTGGACATCTTATTTTCCAAATTATAGAACTGTGCGATCGCCTTTGACTTTGATTCACCTAGATCTTGTTCGAATCCAGGCTTCATAGGAAGAGCAACCTCGTATCTTCCGTCAGGTAGGCGTCTTGTCGTAGATTGATAGAATTGCTCACAGTACTGTTCATCAGGTGTCAATTCAGCAACTGAGTCACTGATTTCTTCGAGCTCCCAGTATTGAGAAATTTCTGATAGGTCGGTTATCACAACGTGACACTTAAACGTTTTCACGTTACCCGAGAGGATCCAGCCCAATCTCGTCTGTTGAGCTATTGGAGCCATATTAGGACCTTTGATCAGGCCGCTCATGATGATCTCGGAGTATATGCTTGCGTCTAGTAGCAGATCAATAGGCCTAGAGATGTTGTACTCGGGATCAGCTAACTGTATGTGCTGCAAGTGTGGCCAGGACTCCTTACTGAACGACATGTTTGGCAGATTGTTGATGACGTGATTGATGACTAATGCTTGAGTTGTAAACTCATAGTCTTGGTAGATAGACTGGCATTCGAGCGTGACGACTTCCTTGCCGTACTTTGATCCATTTCCAATGCCAGATACAGATGCGTGGTACCGTTGTCGAGGCAAGCCCATCATTTGAGCGGCGTTCTCAGAAATGAGTGAAATCTGAGAGCCTTGGTCTAAAAGACATCTCAAAGTGATGTAAGTCCCGTCAGAAGCTTTGACCCTGACAGATGATGTTGTCAACCGGATCTCTTCGTCATCTGTAGCAACGTGATTCACGCTATGTTGTTTGTTTTCGGATCACGTTGAAACTTGAGGTCTTTGCGTAACTGGAGCTGTAGGCATGTGCGATGACGACCCGGCGGGCGCGTTGGCCGCCCGGTTTACCGTCTGTTGATTAAGGTTCATATTTGCGTATGCGTCATGTAGCATTGTGTTATGACCCTTTTGACAGACTTTGCATCTTTTCGTCGACGTGCATATGTTGTCGGTGTGTGCGTACAGACAATTGTGGCAAATATTGTGTTTCTTGATGGCCATTAGCCGCTCGTCCGGTGTAAACTTGATGAATTTGCTGCATTTGTATAGGTAGTGATTATTGATACAAATCGGACAAATTGACGAGCATGTCGCAACAGCTTGAAATTCTCTGTTCGGGAATTTTCCATAGCGATGACCACCAGCATATTGAAACTGAGGCTTATATGGTTTGTTGTTGATGATTTTCGGAGGATAAGATCTATTTGATGATGTTGAGATCTCTCGTTCCTTTTTACCTATTGGCTCTAAGGCGTCGAATTTGCTCTCTAGGAAGTCCATTAGCTCAGAAAGCGATGCTATGTCTCGCGGCGATTTTCGTGCCTCTTTGTAGTCGCTGTATGTTTCAGCATCTAGCTTCTTCGCTATGATGTGTACTAGCAACGGATCCCAGGTACTTGTATCGATACCGAGGTTCTGTATGGCGTGGATACATTCCATGGAAGTGTCGTAGAGAAAGAAAAGGTTGATTGAGAAAAATCTCAATCTGTTTTGTAAATAACAGCTGGGGGTTGTTATATCTGTGTGTCAGCAATACCCACGCTGTATCGTAGTTGTCTGCCGAGATGTTTAGATGCTGAATAAGTCGCTCAGCATCTCCTCGTAGTTTACCTTTCAGGTGCTGCATCTTCTGGGTTTTCGTGAGCAAGTTATTGTTATGGATGCTTTCTACGTAGATCATAGAATGTAGGCCATTGTGTATATTTGCCCGTGAAGTGACGCGAGCTTGAGATTCAAAGCGTTCTTGATGCTCTTGTACGAGTCTTCGTAAGCATAAAACTCATCGTCATACTGCGTGTCTGAACCTTGGAGAATGTGATCGATTTGTAAATGCAAAGCGTCTATTGCAGCCCAGCGCGTCTGAATGTTACACAATTCATCTTCCAGCTCCCACTTGTCGCGTATCTCTTCAAGTCGCAAGCTATTCACTTGTCGATGGAAAGCTCTGAAGTTGGTTCTTTGCAGAGATACCAATTCATCTGCCTGACGACGATCTGTAGGCGAGACCGTTGTTGCATTTGACGTCGATGGCAGAGTGACTCTCGGCTGTAGTTTAGGTGGAGCCGTAGATGGAGTCGGCTCTGGTGTTGCTACGATCTTAGGCAGCGCTTCTGGTGCCGGAGAAACAGGTTCACGTGCAGGGGGGGCAGGTCGATATCTTGATGCGCACAGTATCAAAGTACGTTCATGCTTGTTGGTACTGATTTTCCGTAAAGTAAGGATCAGTGTCATTCTCATAGTCGGATAACTTATGGTTGTTCACTTGGAACTCGGCCCACAGTTTATCAAGGGCATCGAGTCGCTCGTTCAAGTACTTACGAGTCTTGCGTCTTGCGGAATCCTTACTGAAGTTTCTCTCTATCTTCTTGATCGCTTCAACAGTCTCCTGTTGGCGCTGAAGTCGATTCTCCATTATGCTTGTTCACTGTGTGACACTCCGAGGACGAAAAAAGGTACACTCTAAGTTCACTGCTCACCGAGTCTTAGCACTGTTCACTATGTCGAATGTCGACGACAACTGTCCACTTTGATAGCAGCTTTAGCAGATGTTTGTTCAGCGGTCCAGGCCACTCTATATCTTCGCGAACCTAGTGCGACCTTTTTTGCGCCTTCTCAATAAAACTGGTGGGACCCGCTTCTGGGAAGCCAGTCAACTGATTCGCAGTCGCACAAAATCCACAAAGAAAATAAAGTGACGTAAGCGTAGGAACCACTGTACCTGTATTTTCCAAACGTCGATGGAAATCCACAGATGTGATCTTGTCTTTTCGAAGGACCAAAAACACTATAAGGTGTATACAGTATATTTTAAATTAATAATAATAATAAATAAATAAATAATAATATTTATTCACTCCACAAATTTTACATCGTGACTTACACTATTTAAATAAAAGTAGCATCAATTACATTGAGAGGTTAACGTCGGCAGCCGTACTAGTATAAACTGTGCCACGGCTGCCTGCGCCTTCCACTCTGGGAATCAAATAATAACCTAATAGGTAAGATCTTTTACAACATTTCTCAACAAATAATATTTACAATCTTTTCAAGCTAAAATAAAAATTAAAAATTATAACATGTAGGTAGATACAAAACAAAATAGAATTTAAGCAAGATTACCACTTGGTGTGTTTGATGTATAGTATAATTATAAACGCGGAGCGTGAATGCATGGGGGAGTATTATGTTTGTACGAATTTGTAGTGTGGGTTTTGAGTAATTGGATGTGTGGGATATGTAAGTGTGTGTGTGTGTGTGCGTGTGTGCGTGTGTGTGTGAGTGTGTGTGTGTGTGCGTGTGTGCGTGTGTGTGTGTGTGCGTGTGTGTGTGTGTGTGTGTGTGTGTGTGTGTGTGTGTGTGTGTGTGTGTGTGTGTGTGTGAGAGAGAGAGAGAGAGTCTATTAAGGTGTTTTATTGAAGGGTTTTAATCCGAATAATATTTTCTATCTCGTCAAAATCTAAATTCAGTAACCAATCCCGTGTAGCAAATTTACATTGATGAAGGGTTAAAGCTTTATGATGTTATAGAGATGGGAACTTATAACAAAATAATGCCGTTTTGCAATAGTGCTTCTGTGTGGAGGTGTTGTGCAAACCTTGCTCTTATTACGTTTTTGAGTTGGAACGTATGGCAGTCCTAGATGCTTACGAAGTATAGTGTGGAAGATAAAGAGTTTTCTTACCGTAAGAACTGAGCATTCACGGTAGAGTAGTGACGTGCTATACCTACGGGGTCTTTTATAAATTACTTTTAAGATTGCACGCTGAGCACGCTCCAGGGGAAGCAGTGTACTAATGCTAGTTCCACCCCATGAGACAATGCAGTATTTGAGCAAAGATTGGACAAGCGCATAGTAAACACACATTAGCGTGTCACGATCAGCAGATTTTCTAAGTAGGTAAAAGATAGGAATTAATTTTCTAATTCGGGCTGTTAATGATTTAACGTGTAATGACCAATTAAGATGATTATCTAGAATCAGACCGAGATATTTTAAGCTATGTGTTGGTGATAACTGAGGACAGTCGCAGCAACTATTTATTCTATCACAAGTGTGTGCCCTTATACAAAAGTCAATGGATGGTTGAGTATTAGCCCGTGGGGTGAAAGTTATGTATTTGGTCTTTTTTAAGTTTAACGTAAGCAAATTTTCGTCCAAACATCTCATTACCTAAGTGAGGGTTTTTGCAGTGTATTGTTGAGCCCGAGCCCAATCCTCACCATGCACAATCAACGCTGTATCATCTGCATAAGTGATAATTTTGCAGTTCGGTAACGAAAGTTTACACAAGTTGTTGATGTACACTAGGAAGAGGGTTGGACCCAGTACACTGCCCTGTGGTACTCCGTAAGAGAGATTGACATCCAGACTTTGGTAGTCACCTAATTTGACACACTGTGAGCGATTTGACAGATAGTCACAAAATATATCCAAGACGACTCCGCGTACACCTATTAATTCCAGCTTTTTCAATAGTAATGGTATTGATACAGTGTCGAATGCCTTCGACAAATCGAGGAAAACTCCAACAACTTTGTGACCCATATCAAGGTGCGTGACAATAGTCTCAGTAAGATACAAAGTCGCATCATCTGTAGATTTGCCTTTTAAAAATCCATACTGATTTCGTGCAATTGCATTTGTCTTTTCTAAAAATTTAATAAGTCTAGAATTTAAAAGCTTTTCTAAAATTTTAGATACTATTGTCAGCACCGAGATAGGTCTGTAGTTCCCTATCATATCTCTATTGCCGTTTTTATAAATAGGATGTACAAGAGCTCTCTTGAGGATGTTAGGAAAAACTCCTGAAGCGAAACATTGATTGACCACGTGGGTCAAAGGTGGAATAAGGCTAGTCCTTGCGTTCTTAAAAACTTGAGTAGGAATGCTGTCAACACCTATATAAGATGAATGAGTGCAGATGGGATGCAAGGTGAAGTTAGTGTACGAAACAAACCCAATGAAAGTCGATCTAACACTGAATTTATTGTAAAGAATTATAAATTGATGTATAGGCAAAAGTACGGAAGTTACATGATTTCACAAGTGACAAATGCATTGTTTCTGCGTGACCTAAATAAACGAGTCATTGAAATAAAATTACATAAAATATGTGCGGTAATCCGTACATTACCGATGATACGATATCCCATGCTTTTTTAAAATATTTGTTTCGTAATTTTTGCATTCTTTTACCACGCAACTAGACATATTTATGACAGGCAAATCTGTCCTGCGCGCGCACTACTGTGAACCGATTCGCGTTGGCCCTAAACTGTAATTTTAGGGCCAGCGCACTGGTCCGTTTTAGTTGTTCGGTCGGCCCGGTCCTTATGCTAGTAATATATAAGTCAAAGATCGATGTTCTTTCCTACCCATATCTGTTAACAAAGTTGCCAACAACAGATGGTCATCAAATGTTTATTAATTAACAGGTTTCCAACTGAACCTAGACTAAAATTATGGCTTAAAAGCATAAATATTGTGAATTGACGTCCGAAACAAAAAGATCATATTTTATCCAAACATTTCACAGACGACTGTTTTATTAGATGTGAGAACTGCACCACTTTGAAAAAGTGCAGTATACCGACAATATTTTCTGGTAGTACCAGTACCAGTAAGTATAAAAGTATTAGATTATTATTTCGAATGTTTTTTATTTCTTCTTTCCTCATTTTCCACCAAGCTCAAGGGCCATATCCAAGTGTTGAAAGGTCACCTGATGATGTCGAGCCACGTTGGATGTGTGTTAGTGGGTTGCAGCTAGAGGAGACTCCTTTCCCTGTACCGCTGTAGTCGAGGTGGAGTCGTCAGGGAAGAGGAGTGTTGGTATGGCGAATGGCAATGCAATGCCACTCGACTATCCTTCGCGACTTTGGTGAGGCTCTACCACTTGATCCTTCCAAGTGCTCGTTTCTTCCTGGCTCCATTCACATATCGGGCTCGGAGAGTCTGTAGTGCAAGTGAAGTCAGAGTCAGCGTAGAGCAGTGTGCCTTGTGTTTCTGGTGCGCCTTATCTGAGAAGAAAAACGGGGGGGGAGGAGATGTCAGCAACTAAGGAGGTGCTGCCATTGGGCGGCTGGCGCCGGAGGGTCTGCGGTTGTGCATGAAAGCATTTCCGTGGCCCTGTCAATTTGCGGTGGAGGTAGAACATAGGGTTTCAGTAAGTGCGAGTCTAGAGATTATTTTCTCTCTCGAGTCTCAAAATTTAATTTGTGTCAAAAATAACTTCGTAGTGGCCCTACATTAGTTTATTTCTTATTTACAAATTCTGGCCATCGTTTACATTCACGGTTTTTGGCAGCTTCCTCTTGCGCAACTTCCACCGACAAAGGCAATTAAGTGTTCAATCAAGAACCCATGGATTGCAATACGTCAAGCCTCCTAGAATACGTGGCACTGCCGAAGCTGGAAAGCTTTCATAAGCTTCTATCCTCCTGCATAAACTTAGGAATTAGGATATTGGCAGTAGAACCAGAGTGACCGACATAGCCAACCAACCAACAGATTAGTAAGCTGAAGTGGCAATTGACCGGCCATATAGCTCGAAGAACCGATAACCGATGGGGAAAAAGGGTTCTCGAGTGGCAGCCTTGTACTGGCAGGTGAAGTATCGGAAGTTAGTGTGGTAGTGGGGGCACTAGATGGACTGAAAACCTGGTAAGATACAGGGGGTTGATGGATGCAGGTAGATTAGGACCGTGTTTTGTGGCATTCCTTGGGGGAGGCCTATGTTCAGCAGGGGACTTGTGAAGGGCTTTAATGATGATGAATGATAATGGCACTATATTATATGCTGTTTCGACTAAGGAATCTAGCCACTGGTTACATGCTCTAGCATCAAGTAATCTCGGCACATTGCTTGATGGGGAAGGCTTGCGCATCGCCGTAGGAATCCGGCTAGGAGTGGCAATTTGTCAACCTCACCAGTGCCCCTGTGGTAGAAGCGTCGATGTGTTGGGCTCCACGGACTTTCATGCAATAAAAGTGCAGGTAGGTTTTCACGTCACGGTTCTTTGAACGAAATCATCCTAAAGGCTCTTGTCTCCATAAGTATCCCCTCGGTTTTAGAGCCTTGCGGGATATTTAGAGAGGATGGCAAGAGACCCGACGGTATGACTTTGGTCCCTTGGGAGAGAGGTAAAGCCCTAGTGTGGGATGCTACTTGCGTTAACACTTTGGCAGCCTCTCATCTCAAGGGTACCTCTTTTAGAGCCGGGGCGGCATCAGAGGCAGCCGAATTTAGTAAATGGCGCAAATATGAGTCTTTGAGAAATGACTACATATTTGTGCCATTTGCTGTAGAGACTATCGGTCCGTGGGGTCCACGTGCAGTGAAGTTTCTAAAGGAACTGTATCCACGACTGATCGTCGCTGCTGGTGATAAGAGAGCTGGTTCTTTCCTCGCTCAAAGGCTAAGTATAGCTATTCAGCGAGGAAACGCAGCCAGCGTTCTTGGCACTATACCACGGGGAGCAAGTCTTTTTGACTATTAAAATTTTTAGTTTTAGATTTTCTATATAATAGTTTCTTCTTTTATATTGTATATAATTAGTTTTAATCGTAAATATTATAATTTTAATTATTATTTTAGTTAAGTTATAATTATAATTTTTGTAATAAAACAAAAAATATATCATTGAAAAAAAAAACAAAATGGAAAAAAAATATTAATATGATACATAAATAGAAAGGACGTTACGGATAGAGTCCACATATCCGTAGAGTCTATTCTATTTATTTCGGTTTAGGTAGGGTATAGAATTTTTATCGATATATTTTGTCACACTGTCTTATCCCTATTATTAGTTCCGTGGACGTGCTGCTTCTGCTGTCAGCGCCAAAATGGCGCAAATCAAATTGCCTCATCATGTCACGGTGTATAGCCAGTCCAGCGTACTTGTATATATAGAGGTCAGTGTGTTACATTAATTTAATTAGGCGTGCAGTTTCTTCTCGGCCCACATTTTTATATAGCAAATGTTCAAAAATGAATTAGCAGCTGTAAGCGGTAACAAGTAGCTTCATATAATAAACTGTACCTATATCAATCAAATTAAATGTTTGTTTTAGTAGTTTATTTTTACGTTCTGGTGATGTTAATATTCAATCTGTAACTACATAGCTATTTTGTAATACAGCACAGAGTTTGATGGATGGTAAATAATAAAGGAGTTTATATAACTTAAGACGTGTAATTTTGGACGTGCTGACCTAGTTGTATTTGTAATACAAATTTATTTATGCTCATCACGACTTGCTTCAAGTTGGAGAGATAGATCAACTTGTCTGTGGTTAGATAATGCTTGATTTATTAAATGTCATATTTTTGCCAAGTTATTAAGGCAGCTCGGAGAGCACAGTTTTTTTATTATATAATACATCCTGTTATCCAACTTCTGTTACAGTATCCTTCTTTCGTCTTTTACGGTACCAATCTCCTCGATACGTATAATAACAATATGTAGAACAAGACATAATATCTAAAATTATTCCGAAGGAATACGGGTACAACGTATATATTATAATGTACGTATAAAATATTACAGTTGACAAGCTTTATCGTTAAAACAGTAATTAAAAAATCCAACCACGTAAGATTTACTCAAAAGGTAAAATTTTTGTTGGAAAAATATGTTATAATCTATTTATCCGTTTAGACTACAGAACATGCCAAAGGAATACACATACAATACGTACACACTTTCCAAAAACATTACCTTCCATTTGGGGAAATCAGGTAAAAAAACTAAAAAAAACACACATTGATCATGACCTGGGATAAAATAAATCACAGTGACATGCCACTCGTTGCGTTGGTAAGAGACGACCACTTATATTTTAGACTTTTCCCGTTTCTAATTTAAAAAAAATTACCTCGAAGAGCCATGCTGCAGCTATATTAGTAGTATATTTGAAGCACAAATGGCTCGGCTCG
Source organism: Parnassius apollo (assembly GCA_907164705.1). Taxonomy (NCBI): domain Eukaryota; kingdom Metazoa; phylum Arthropoda; class Insecta; order Lepidoptera; family Papilionidae; genus Parnassius; species Parnassius apollo. Next base: position 462,484 of record CAJQZP010001568.1, on the reverse strand, counting down.
ACTGGTGAAGGACCACGCGTTCACAGAATACCAGCGTAGAATAGTAGCTTAACGCTGTTGTGTTTCGTATGGTGAGTGTAGAGAATCGTAGACCCTTTTTACTAGAATGCCTCGGTTCCATCTTAGTCGTCACGGGTGACAATGCATCCGCATTTTGTTTAGTAATCAAGGATAGATGTAGATGTCTATGGCCCACAGTAACCACTTACCATCAGGTGAACTGTGTGCTCATTTGTCCAGCTTATCCTATAAAAAACATTTAAATTTTGGTCGAAAAAAATGTGGATAGAAATTTGAAATTGAAGCATTCGTATTTTTAAATACCTGTAACATTAAATAGTGTGACGACCTGGTAAGACATGCAGGAAGTCGATGGATGCAGGTGTCTCAGGACCGTGCTTTGTGGCATTACTTGGGGGAGGCCTATGTTCAGCAGTGGACTTGTGAAGGGCTGTAATGATGATGATGATGATGAACATTAAATAAGGGGAACTTCGAATGCGGCGCGAGGATATTTTTTTTGCCCAAAATTCATTATTGAAATAATACTAGTTTTTACGGATTTTATCGCGTATATTTAACTTTTAAATACCCGATGTTCCGAGCACTTTACAGCACCCGTGGTCACGGGGGGGGGTCTGAGATGTTCAACGTACAGATGTCATAGTTAACCGCGGTTACGATAGATTAAGATTTAACTTTTGTTCCGATCTACACAGTATGAACATATGGTATCTTGAAGTCTTGCAGTTGTATGCTTGGTTTGGGATTTAATTTTATTTATTATAGGATCCCAAGCAGATGGTAGCACCCAGCCATATTCTTTATTGAAATTAGGATGTTTTTTGATTTCAATAGCCTCGCGAATAATCCTTGGAAGGAATCGGTGTTCTTTAGCGAGGATTTGTGGTCTATCTAATCTGATGTAGTGACGGGGGCGATCCTGAACGTGTTCACAGACTGCAGACTTCCCGGAGTGTCGATTCTTCACATCAGCTATATGTTCTTTAATGCGGGTTTTAATTGATCTTTTAGTTTGTCCTATGTAGGAGAGACCACATTCACAATCAAGCTTGTACACTCCTGCATCTTGCATTACATTACACTTGACTCATGGTAAAAACTGACCAATCTTCTTCGGCGGCTTGAAGCATGTTATAATGGAAGCGCGATTCAAACTTTTCAGTGACTCTTCTAACATATGGCAGTACAGCAGGTACACGCTCGACTGTGGCCGGCTACACTCGTTCACTGTGACGTAGGCGCGGGACCCGAAGCTTATTTTCATGCAAAACTTGCTTGACGTGTTGGAGCTCGACAGCTAGGTGTTTACTGTCATTGATCCCGGGCTCTCTGAAACAAAGATTTACCCACGGTAGCTAACTGTGAAGGATGGTGGTGAGAATCACCGTTTAAATATCTACCTATATGTATTGTTTTTCTATACTCTCTCGAACTCTCGTTTGCCTCTAACTCCATTGTGAACTGAATTTTAGAATTAAATTTATAGAGTTAAGATGTTCTAAAAGTGCAGTTGCTTTATCTAAAGATGGAATTGTGAGTGTCGTCTACGTACCGCTTGTAAAACCTTGGATTTAAGGGGGAAGTAAGCAAATCCGTAAAAACTAGTATTATTTAAATGTGTAGTGTTCGCGTTAATATATGAAATCTTCATTGTTTAATTTTTTATAAAAAATAATCCGTGGGGCTGTGTTTAATATCCATCTTTAGTTGGTATATATTTTTGATATATATATATATATTATCACCCATTCTTAATCCGCATTCTTCAACTTTCAAATTTTGCAAACCACTGTCCATAAATAGGTTGAACAGCCACGGGGATGCCACACAACCCTGTCCGACACCTTTATGGATGCCAGACCCCGTTGATCCTAACACAAACACTAGAGACCCTATAAAGCGACTCTAATGCCTGTATCAAGCCAGCGTTCAGCCACATGAATTCAGTGTTTGCCATAGCACATCCCTATCCACCGTGTCATAGGCCTTTTCCAAGTCCATGAACGCAAAAAAAAACCTTTTGGTTTTAGGCCAAAAACTTTTCCGCGATCATGCGCATGGAAAAGACTTGATTTGTACATCCCATTCCCTTTCTAAATCCCGCTTGCACATCCCAAATTTTTTCATCAGTTTTATTCATGACCCTTTCAATCAGTACCTTAGCATACAGTTTTCCCACAATGCTAAGAAGGCTGATACCACGGTAGTTTTTACAGTCCTGCTGCGACCCTTTTCCTTTATATACTGGGACTATCACGGCTTTGCACCAGTCTACCGGTACCCACTTCAGTTCCCAGCATAAATTAAACAAGGTGTGCAGCAGGCCTGCCACCACTTCCTCTCCAGCCCTTAGCATTTCGAGTGAAACTCTATCATATCCGGCAGCCTTACCTGCTTTCATGCTTTCATTATTTCATCTATAGTTATCTCGCTACCTCTTTCCTCTTCTTTCGGAATTTCTACTTCATTTATTTTATACGTTGTCTCCTCACTCATAAAAACACTTTCAAAATATTCCTTCCATCTCTTTAAACTCAAAACTTCATCATTCAGAATATAGCCATTCTCATCTCTTGCAGCATTCATTATATGCTGTTTTGAATGTCCCCTGGCAGTTCTTACGAGTTTCCAAAACATTTTAATATTTGCCTGGAAGTTATCCGATATTCTTCTATCATTCTTATCAGTTCTTTCTTGCTTTTTCCTATCAACTACTTCTTTTACTCTCTTATTTAGATGTCTAAAGAGTGCTTTTTTCTTTCAATATCATCATTCGTACCGCTAGAATTACCAGCCTATGTTGCTAGTAAATCTAGCCATGCTCTCTTCTTTACCTCAACGTCCATACGTATCTCATCATCCCACCATAACGTATTATTTTTCTTTTCATTCTTTATCTTACTAACACCACATACTTCGATAGCTGCATCCACTAAACCTTTCTTAACATTTTGCCATACATTCTCCAAGTCTAACTCATTCATACATAATTCATCCAAACCACTTTTATTTTCTTTCAGTCTACTACTATTCTTACATTCCTCTTGTAACCTTTAATTTCTAATACGCTGTAACGCAGTGGTAGACACAGATCACCGATGGCGCCAACGCCTGAATAGACCATTAATTCGGCATAAAACCAAATAATGATCCGTTCCTACGTTAGATCTCATTCTTTCATCCAAAATTACGAAATCTTTCATGCTTCTATCGTCACCTCTTTCCCAAGTATAGATGTGAATCCTCTTGTGGCGAAAGCAAGTGTTCGTCACGAAAAGATTCTTTTCCATACATACGGTGAGGAGGCTTTCACCATTCTCATTTATACTTTCATCACCAAACGTCCCCAATATCCTTTCATAACCAAGCCTCCTCACACCAACCCTTCCATTAAAATCTCCTAGCATAATAATATTTTCATTTCCCCTACATTTCACTAACACCATCCTTACCATTTCCCACAACAGCTCTCGGATATAAGTGGGCTTAAATATGTCTGGGGCGGAGACCCCTAGCCCAAAAAATTTCTTTAAGCCCACTTTCATTCGTATCCATAGCAGTCTTGGGCTTACACATTCATACTTTTTCACACATAGGCCCATTCTTTCTGAAAGGATGATACCTACTCCCTGGCATGCCCGCTCAATCTCGTCCACACCAGACCAGTATGCGGTATACATGCCATGTGTAGTGACATCCTTCCCCTTCCGTTTCGTCTTATTTACACATAATACATCTATTCCTCTATCATACATCATATCGCATACGTCATCCATATTATCATTCATTGCTCCACATATATTCAACATAGCCAGACTTGTCTCTGCAATCCACTTTTCGCACCTCCGGGAAACAGAACGTGACGGGTGGTGAACCTCGTCGCCGGTTTTCCTCCCGGAGATTCTTCGCACCCGTGCCCCATTAAAGGGGCGTCGGGAACTCGGGGCTATTTCTTTTGTTTGGTTTCTCATATTTGTTATTGTATATTTGTTGTGTTGTAATTTTATATATTTATATGGGATTACAAAGTTATTTATGCAGTTGGTGTATCTAGAAAAAGTTAAAAGGAACGTAAATTTACAGCCTATATACGTCCCACTGCTGGGCACTGGCCTCCATCTCTGAGAGGGTTTTAGGGCAAGGAAGTGTCCGCTGCGCTGCCCCAATGCGTGTTAGCGAGAACTTCACATGTCTTCGAAACATTTTATTATTATTTCTCAGACATGCAGGTTTCCTCACGATGTTTTCCTTCACCGCCGAGATCAAATATTGAAACTCAACGTGTCATTTTCCCTACAACTGGACTTTTGCAGGTATGAAAAGCTATTATGCTGTCGTATTTTTCATTTCAAATTAGATGGTAAGTAGGGAATGGGGAGCCTCAATTCAAATTTAACATGGAGGCTTCATATTAAATTGATATTCACCGTATCGCACATTTCCTTTCAGGAAATCGGAACTGCGTAGTAATTCAAATATCGTATTTTATTACAAGAGACGTCGAAAAGTAAAGGATTTCCTCGTTGCGTTAAATAAAATATGAATGCAGCATTGATAATTTCGGGAATCAAGGAAGTGACACAACATTACTAATTAAAAATGTATTTATTGCTTTTCGAAGTATTCTCCGCGCAATTTGACACATTTTTCCATACGATGGAACTAAATATTGAAGCAACCATTCCATTCGGAAGTTGGGGTCTACAAAATGGCCGTTTTGTAGGCGTCCACAGCTTCTTCAGGTGATGAAAATCTCTGTTCACGCAATTTATTCTTTATTTTAGTGAAAGTATAGAAATCATTAGGGCTTAGGTCGGGGCTGTACGGTGGATGGTCTAATAATTCTATGTTTTCTTGCTCTAAAAACTCTTTTGTTCTGTCTTCGGTGTGAGAACTCGCATTGTCGTGATGGAGCATGATGCGTCGGTTGCAGTTCTCTTTACGGATTTCAGAAACGACCTGTGGCAAACAAATGCTAGCATACCATTCTGCATTAACTGTTCTTTGTCCCTCAAGAGGAATAGTCGTAACATGGCCGGTTTTGGAGACAAACGTGGCCACCATTTTTTTTGCAACACTCCGTGAACGAACAATTTTTGTTGGCTTTAACTCATTTTCGAACACCCAAACTCGTGACTGGTTTTTTGTTTCGGGTTTGTACGAGTATATCCAGGATTCGTCACTAATACGATGTTGTATACAGCATTTGAGGATCCTGCGTGGAATCTTTCGAGAGTTCTGACGCACCAAGTAACGCGAGCCGCTTTTTGCTCTTCACAGAGCGAATGCGGTATCCATCGGGAAAACAACTTTTTTACACCTAATTGTTCATGCAAGATTATTTGTATTTGACTCATGCCAATGTCTAAAGTTGCCTGAATTTCGCGGTATGTCACATGTCGATCTTCCTCAATCAGCTTACGCACAGCGTCAACGTTTTTTTGGGTGACTGCAGTTTTTGGACGACCTTGATGGGGATTATCACTGAGCTTGACACGTCCACGTTGAAATTCAGCAAACCAGCGATAAATTGTGGTTTTAGATGGGGCTTCATCACCAAATGCAGAAATCATCCGGTCAACACACTGTTTTTGTGTTAAACCACTTCGAAAGTCGTAATAAATCATCGCTCTTGAATTTTCTCGAGTCAATTCCATTTTCTCAACGACTAAACAAGTTTGACAAAACCTTGTGACAAGACCGAGAATCTTTTTTTTAAATAAATAAATGGTATTCGATTTTTAAATCCAAGGAGTTTTCAATTAAGTTTTTTGACAGGAATAGTGGAAATATTCCATTCCCGATACTTTTAGTGCAGGCTAGGTAAAATTGAAGTGTCTGAAGATAACAATAACAAATTACAATTTTACTGTCTGTCTGTCTGTCTGTCAACGCCAGGAGAGATCTAGTGTATATTTTATCCCAAAAACTTGTTTTTATTTTGTCAAAACGAAATATTGATAAAATAAACAACTAAATAAATAAGTAGTTAATAATGTTACTACACTATAACGCGACTTTATTTACTTCATTGATTTCTAATCGTTTTTTAGATTTCGAATGATGATTGCCGATACCTATAGTAAAGATTTTATGTAGTTTAGATATTGATTGTACTGAATACAGTACAGTACAGTACATCGTGATAAAAAAGCAAGTAAATGTAGTATCTCTTTACGCTGGGTACTTGTTTAATTTTTACTCAACGTCACCGCTCGATACGCGATACCAAATATGGATTCCCTGAGATAGGATTATGTATATATTTGTGTTATTTGAAGTACAGATTAAGTACCGGAAGTTTACGCGTGGGAACTGTATCCTGTCATCGAAGCTACAGACAAGATCATTTATAGCCCAAAAGCTAAGTATAGCCATTTAGCAAGGATCGCAACCAGCATTCGTGGCACTTTATCGCGAGGAGTACGATTAAATGATAATTAACACATTTATTATTTTAGTAAATATTGTACATTGTTATGTCACGTACTTTAATATAAAAATATGTTAAATATACTCAATGCTTAGTACTAAAAAAATTAAGGGTTTTTAAATTTGTGGTTGAATGACATCTTAAATAATAAATGATGAAGTAATCATTTATTTTGACTTTGCCACTTTTGGTAGTTTTAAAACTTGATTGGTTTTTTCTTTCATTACTTCATTGCCCTGTATCAAACAGCTTAAAGACAGATCTTCCTCATTATCATCATATTATTACTTAGATATTAGCCATAGCTGCTTGGCTTGGCAGACGGGTACTTGTGCATACATGTGGGCACTATAATTTGTACTGTGTTGTGTGGGTCGCTGTGACCGAGATTTGGTCTGGAGGACATTACTAATCGATAAGATGGCAGTTGCAGCAACTTTTAGAATATTCGTCGGGTTTCAATTAAATGGAAGCGGAGCCGCGGGTAAAAGCTTGTACTTTATGACCAGTAATAGTAAAATAACACCCTGCGCACGTCCTACGTGAAAATACGCAGAGCACAAACTTCCACTACTCTCTTAGAGTTTATTAGAAGAAAGAGCCAAATGTCTGATTTTTCATAACATCTTATTTTTTATAGAAAAAGTACGACAAACGGGCGCACAGCCCCCCTTATGGTAAGTGGATACTGTGGCCCATAGACATCTACATCTATACTTAGTTAAGAATCAAAATGCAGATGCGTTGTCACTCTTGTGGACTAAGATAGAATGTCTCGTTTCCAGTAAAAAGGATCTCCAGTTCTCTACAATCGTCATACGAAACACAATAGCCTTAAGCTGTTACTTTAAGCTGGTATTCTGTGAGAACGTGATCCTTCACAGGTCCCATACGTGCAACTATAATATAACTGCAGCATAGCTCTACCACGTATATCATATTCTAGGCTTTTTAAACTTAGGTTACTTAAAATTTGCTAGTATTAGAAATAAATACTTATAGACGGATGTCCTTTATCAAACATTTTAAGAACAAAAAGAACTTTTATAATGTAGACTCGAACATACATTATTGAATAGTGTAATTTCGTACTAATAGAAAGGTAATTCTAACACGAATCGTTTCGATCGTAAGCAATCAAAAGGGAGCGTAAAGTCGAACTTTGAAAGGTTCGAAGATATTTCAGTCGGACCTGAACGTTGATTGAAATCGCACACTATTACTAGGCTATTGCTACACTTGATCTTTCGCCTTTTTATATATATATGAGAAACTTCTGCCTGGCAGTTCGTCTGGGTAGTTCCCATTCTCTTATCTATTTCTGCTGCTAGAAATCAGTGGCTGCATTGCTTTGTTCCGGTCTGAGGTGTATAGATACGGGCTGTGACGTATTTTGTCTTAATCCTCCCTGATGTAATGCAACTGAAGCATTTTTTACCGACTTCATAAAAGAGGAGGTTCTTAATTCGAGTGTATGTTCTTTTTTTTGTAAGTTACGCGATATCTTCGCGAATTGTGAACCAATTTTAATGATTCTTTTTTCTTAGATAGGTTTTTTATAGAATAAGGGTGACAAACGAGCACACAGTCCACCTGATGGTAAGAGAAAGCTGTTGCCCATGGACATCTACATTTATGCTCGATTAAGAATCAAAATGCAGTTGCGTCGTCAACCCTGAGGACTAAGATGGAATGCATCATTTCCAGTAAAAACGGGTCTCCGATTTCCTATACTGACCTTACGAAACATAACTGCTTTTAGCTGCTATTTTACGCTGGTATTCTGTGAGAGCGTGGTCCTACCCCGGTTATGCTAACCCATTCGTGCTACAAATGGTATAGCTGCACCGTGGCTCTACCACATAAAATACACGTTATGCTTTAAGGGTTTTCCCATATAAATTTGGAGACAAGATTCCACCCCTAAGGGCTGCAAGTAAATAACTTCTTTATTAGCAATTTGTTTCTTTATTCAAATTGCAAATAGTACGTAGTCAGGTAGGCATGTACGTTTTTTTTATAGAAGAGGGGGCAAACGAGTATGCGGCTCACCTGATGGTAAGTGACTACCGTCGCCTATGAACAACCGTAACACAAGGGGAAATGCAGGTGCGTTGCCGGCCTTTAAAAAAGAACTAAGCTCTTATCTAAGTCGTATCGGTACAGAAAAATCGCCGGTGGTAAACAATTCCACAGAGAAATTGTACGAGGAAGAAAACTCCTAGTAAAACACACAGGGGTGGACCGCCAAGCATCCAGATGGTGAGGATGGTATCTTGTTCATAAAATTTGGCGGCTGGGATTCGAAATATTCCTCGGAGCACTCCCTGTGGTAGATGCGATAGAAAATGCAAAGAGTTGTAACATCCCTACGCAGTGCCAGTGATTCACGCCGATCAGAAAACTCGGTCGATGATGATTCGAACCGCTCTGCGCTGGATGTGGTCAAGTGGAAGGAGCTGGCACTGGGGTACCTCAGCCCAGAAACGAACAGTATTCCATGTGAGGCTGAACTTGAGCTTTGTAAAGATGCAAGCGATGTGCTGGCATGAAATACTGAATCGCCCTCTGAGCACACCAAACTTCTTAGAGGCCAATTTCTCCTTCCCCTTCCAAGTGACCGCGAAACTACGTTTGTACGTAAAAATAACGTAATGATGCTATTTTTCTTAAATATATATTTATGCCTCGATACAAATCAAGAGTCCGTTCCTCGTCACTTTTTAAATGAAACACGGTTTTATTTAGCGTAAGAAATGTCTTCCAGACTGAATTTTGATTACGGCGGCGGCCAGTTTCAACGAAGACTAACCAAGTGCGCAGGACAGGAATATATATATAGTGCTGAGTGTATGTGCAAGCACGGGTGCACTCTTTGTTCCCTTACTCTCACGGAAGGACGGCAAACTGACACGACCGGATAGAGATCAGGCTCAGGACCAACGGTTTTATTTGCTTTTCGAGGCACGCGGATGAAACGCCAATTTCTTAAGGAGTTCTTCTCCTGCTACCGAGGATTTCTTGGCAATGTACTACTAATTTAAGTTGGAATACTATAAGATTTTTGCCTTTCGCCAATGAAGTCCTGGAGACATAATGTAGCTGCAGCCTAAATAAACATCGAGACAACATTAAATACAAATATAATTTCATAAGTCAAAAGGTTAGAATGCTTTCTACAAAATGTGTAAGAGTTATAGAATTAGTTTTAAGGTCAATGGTGTAGTCTGTGCCAGGGTTAAAACTATTTATTAGGCTCTGTCTACACATTTGGACCCAATCTTATTTCAGTGTTTAACTCGAAACGGGACGAGGGTCCCTTGCCTCTGACGTCTGATTACCTGCAGTACGCCGAAAATTTTCTAAATGTAAATGGACGTGGGCATTTTTATGGTCTAAAAGAAATTTTCTTGTTATTTATTCTTTTTAAATGTACATATTGTTTTATCGGAATAAAAATCAGTATTTCTATAGAATAAGGGTGACAAACGAGCACAATTCCACGTGATGATAAATAGACGCTGTGGCTTAAATCTCTCCTCGATTATAAATCAATATACAGATACGCTGTCACCTCTGAGATCGCCTCTTTTCCAGTAAAAAGGGTCTCTGGTCTACATTCACCATAAAAACACAGAAGAATTAAGCTGCTATTATGGCTGTTATTTTGTGAAGCGTTTTCCTTCCCTGGCCCGACACATTCGTGCTACAACCATAATGTATATGTAGCATGGCTATAAATACATAACTAACTACTTAACTTTGCGGAAATCCATTACAGATGTTAAAAATGAATTAGCCTTCAAAATTTTCATTATAAATGTATATCATACATTTAATGGCTAACTGACGCAGTGACTTAGCACTGGTGCGGGTTCAAATCCCACACGGAACAAGTATTTGTAAGGCTTACAAATAATTGTTCCGGGTGTGGATGTTTATCATTGTGCAATTTATGTATGTATATTGTCTCCACGTTACAGGTGAAAATCCTAGTGTGAATGTAATGCTATTAGAAAGAAAAAAACAAACAAACATTATCTTTCAGTTATTTCTACTTTGTTAGAAATATTCAATAAATATCAAATTATTAAAAAAGTTTACTTGACTAAATTGTGGTAAACAAAGGGAATTTGTTTGGCTTCAGCAGACCCTGTCGTCTCGATTCCGATGACCTAGTTAGATGAAAATACGAAGTCATCTACTCGTAGGTTAACGATGGCGGTTTTGTTCCATATATAAAAGTTTTATGTTTTGAACAAACAGTGTGAGGGAAAATAAACGTATTTTAGGGAAGGTTCGGAGATGATCATTTATATGACTTGATTAAGCTGCTCTGGTCGTTCTGATTTTCAATTACAAGTGGTAAATATTGTCCAAAATGCTTACAAATTTGTAATTTTAATGGTTCTCTATACCCTTCATAACGTAACACATCAGTACTCGCACTGCTGTTTGTCGTCAGAGATAGGTAAGATGATCTATTCTTTTTTAAAGGATTGGCAACGCATCTTTAAGTCCGCTGGTATTGCAGTTGTTCATGGGCGGTTGTTACCTATCATCAGGTGAGCCGCATGCTCGTTTAGTAGAGAGGGTATTCTTATTTAAAAAAAATATTGATCACACAGGCAGGAAACTAAGCCTATCACCCGTTACGATCATTTGATCTCGTATGATTTCGACAGTAAATGTTTTGTTTTAAATAAACATAAAAATCATTTCAATTATTCTCGGCAAATAATTATATCCTTGCTATAGAGAAAGGATTTTTTGTTGTCCTGCTTTATGTGTCGTAACAAAAATACGTGAAATCGAAAATTGTTTGGAATACTATGTCGCGTACAGTTGTAAGCTTTTTTTAATAGAGTAAGTGTGATAGACGAGCGCTCAGCCCTCTTGATTCTCGATTAGGAATAAAAATACAGATGCATTGTCACCTCTGAGGCATAAGGTGGAATGCCTCGTTTACAGTAATAAAAATCTCCGAATCTCTACACTCACCATACGGAACTCAGCGGCACTAAGCTACTATTTTACGCTGGTATTATGTGAGAGCGTGGTCCTTACTCCGATCGGAACGACCCACTCGTGGTACAATCAAAATGTAGCTGTAACACGTATATATGCGGTAGATCATAGGCTGCAGCACGAGGACGTCAGCTTGATCAGTGAATAAACACGCGCGTACAGAATACCTGCGTAAAATAGCAGCATAATTCAGCCGGTTTTTTAAGGTTTTAAAGACCCTTATAGATTTATTCGAACTAGGCGCTACTGCAGAGTATATAAGGGCTGCAAGATATTCAAAGATTAGGTTTTTAACGCTCTTTTGTTGTCGCTACCTTCAGTCAATACATTACATTAGATAGACCAAAAATCCTCGCTAAAGAACACCGATACCTTTCAGGGACGATTCGCGAGACTACTAAAATCAAAAAAAAAAATTCTTATTTCAATAGAGAAGACGGCTGGGTGCTACTAAATTAAATTCAAACACAATCATATAACTGCAACACTTCTAGATAGTACTACGTAGATCGGACCAAAAATTAATAATGTTAATCTGGATGTAACCATGGTTAACTATGTCATTGGGACGTCGGACTTCTCAACTCCTCATGACCATGGGTGCTGTAAGGTGCTCAAAACGTCAGGAATATAAAATAATCATAATCGTAATCTTTATCGCATTCAAATGGTAGCAATAGATAGATGTGATGTTTTTAAAAATAGTCCGGATTCGAACCCAGTTTGGGCGTAGCAATTATAAAATGTTAAATTAAGTTATTAAATATAATTATCAAACTAAAAATAAGATTTAATTATTAAATTATATTATTTGGTTACATACACTATTAATTTATGTAACTATACAATTTTGGATAAGTTATTAGAACATTCTATAAATTCAATTGAATTAATAATCTCAATGTCAAGTATAACAGAAAACAATAATAATAATTATTCCCCCCTAACCCTCGGCCGTTTGGTCTCCCCTGTCGAGGGCTTCCATCTGGTTGGGCTTTTATTTATTTATGTATCATTTATTTATTTATGTTAGTATAGTAAATATATATTTAAGTATATTTATTTTTTCCTTATGTATTTTTCCCAAAATAATAATTATTATAATTAAAAACAATAGAATAATAAAAATAATATAATTAAAAAGAATAAAAAATAGAAGATAATTAAATAAAAATAGATAATTTTATACTTTCGCGGTCCCCTTGTTTTTTGGCTCTAGAATATCGAACAATCATCCGATTTCGATGATTTTTTTAAATCTTCGTTTTTATGGCGGATTTATGAAAAAAAAATATGGAAAATATCTCACCTGAAGATTTCACATAGTTTTATGTCTTTAAATGTGATCATAAACGCACTTCTTCGCAAATAATCGTTCATAACATTTTTGCAAAGCGTTAAACGAAGTTTATATACAATATGTAACGTAATTTTAAAATTTATTGTCAAATACGCAATTTGGTTTTAGACATGGCAAATCAACAGAGCATGCCATTCATACTCTTACAAATTTTTTGACATCGTATTTAGACAGTGGAAAAAAGTGTATTTCTGTTTTCTTAGATTTGGCGAAAGCATTCGATACCATGTCAATAAAAATACTATTAAAAAGACTGGAAAATGTCAGTATCAGAGGCACTCAACTCAAACTATTCAAAAGTTATCTTTCTGAGAGATATCAATGCGATAGTGTAAATAATATTACCATCAATGATTCACTAGTAACACACGGCGTACCACAAGGGAGTATACTCGGCCCAACCTTATTTCTTATTTATATTGATAATTTTACAAAATTTAATCTCTCTCAGGGACATATAATTTCATATGCAGATGACACTGTTTTGATATTTGCTGCGGATACGTGGAAAGATGTATTCTCGTCTGCACAATTAGGTATAAATGCAGTTACTAATTGGCTTTACAGTAATAAACTTTCAATCAATATTACGAAAACAAAATATATAGTTTATTCATTAAGAAAACCTATTCGCAACCTTGAAAATTTTAACTTAGTGATTCATTCATATGATTGTTTAACAAGGGATAACAGCGGTTCCTGCCTTTCACTTGAGTATGTTGAATATATTAAATATCTAGGGGTTATAATAGATAGTAATTTAAATTTTAAACAACATATTAACACACTTAGCAAAAGAATTCATAAATTAATATATATTTTTAAAACTATTAGACACGTCTTGGATCCAGATATATTAAAACGAGTTTACTTGGCTTTATGTCAGTCTATTATAACATACTGCATATCAACGTGTGGTGGTGCCTCTAAAACGGTGCTACAAAAGATAGAAATCTCTCAACGTGCTATACTCAAAGTTGCAACATTTAAACCTTTTCTTTATCCTACATCACAGCTTTATGATAACTGTCAGGTCCTTACAGTAAGACAACTGTTTATATTAACGATCATTCAGAAACAACATAGCATATTAGTATACAACCGATCGAACTTAAATAAACGCAGGAAATTTTCCGTAGATACAACCAATTTTAAAACAACTTTTATAAGAAAATTCTTTGCATTTTTGGGTCCACACTTATATAATAAACTAAATAAAACATTGGACATTTACCACCTTAATAAAATAAATTGTAAAAAAACTGTACATTATTATAATTATAATATTATATAGTACATATATAGTACATTATTATAATATATAATAAACTAAATAAAACATTGGACATTTACCACCTTAATAAAATAAATTGTAAAAAAACTGTACATTATATAATTACCTACAAAAATTAACTTATAACGAAACTGAAAACCTGCTTAGTATTCAGACTTAAAAATAAATTCTTATATAACTGTCACCTGTAATACTACCCGTATAAAATCATAATAACCAGACACATACACACACGTGCGCAAACACACACACACACACACACACACATTTTACACGCTCCTCTCTCATAACTGCTCACACACATTACACTCATAACACAATTACTTCTTACAGTCATACATTACACATCTTATGAGAGAGGAACGGCATTGGTAGTATAAATTATTATTTTGTTTGTACCTTGGTATTAGTAATAAGTGGTAACATAGTATACAAACATAATATGTGATACAATTAATTTCATTGTACTTAGGTTATATTAGCGGAATGTACAAATTTTTAGATAGTATTTGATTATTTAACTTTTGCTTGCTTCCTAATATTTCTATAAATTAACGGTGGGGATATGGCGCTGACAGCTGATGCACAGGTCTCCTAGTTCGGCTGCAGATGCTATGTTTTCAAGTATATGTACTAATGTAGCTTTATTAAATAATGTTATGCAAATATCGTGATGTACAACCTCTTGGAAATAAAGAACTTATTATTATTATTATTATTATTAATTAATGCACACCCTCAGACACCCGAATTAGTATATTATGTTATAATCATATTACATATACTGAATTTTAGTTAAAAAAAATTATGCACTGATTATTTATCAAATTAGTTATACTAATTCCGGAAGAGTGTTGTGGTCACAGTACAAATCCACGAACGAACGCAAAGACTTTGACGTGTTTGAAATAAAGTTCATTTTTCTTTATTTTTATTGAATGACAGAATTAGTAATAATACAAATAAAACTGCACTCTTAAAAATCTTATTGCGTTAAGTTACGGTCCATTTCAGTTTGTTTTGACTGTACAGATTTAGTGTGACTGTAATTTACGTAATTTAATTATTTTTGGGATAAAAAATTACCTATATTAAATATGATAGGAATCGATTCAGTAAACGATTCTGAACAAACTACTTTCTCAAAGTGCGTTAATTATGTTACATGTTGTACATATATTTTTGTTAATCTACACAAAAAAACGAACATTTAAAAAAGCGGTAACAAGTAGCTTCATATAATAAACATAATAAGATAATTATATCAGTCAAATTTAATGTTTGTTTTAGTAGTTTATTTTTACGTTCTGGTGACGTTAATATTCAATCTGTAACTACATAGCTAGGTGCGACGATTTTTCTGCCCAAAATTCATTATTTAATTTTATTATAAATAATAATCAGTGGAGCTGTGTTTATAAATATCTATCTCTAAATTGGTATATTTTTTAAATATAATTATAGAATAGTGTATTTATCTCGGTTAGTTTGAATATTTGATATCTTCTACTACGGTAGGGCACACTGATATGGTCGGGTATAGAATAATTTCGAATTGAGTTACAATAAAACCTTTTTTTAGAATTTGAGAATCATGCACATTCCCTGTTGGACCTTCTGCTGACCTCTCACCCGGACGGATATCGGATTTTCGACGCTTTAGGCTCTTCGGACCATTGTCTTGTCCGGAGTGTGGTGCCACTCACGCTGAAATCGCAGTTGCATTCTGCAGGCTGCCGCCGTGTTTGGCACTATAGGTCAGCCGATTGGGATGGGATGCGGTCTTTCTTTGTATCCTACCCTTGATTTTGTTTGCTTCTCGCCGGACGATCCGAATATTATTGCGGATTCTGTCGCTGATGTGGTACTTCAGGGTATGGAACTTTTTATTCTTTCCTCCCTCTGTGGTGCCCATTGGAGGCAAATGTCAGCCATGGTCGCTCCTGTAAAATAGCATTATGCTATAAGCAGGAGTGCTACCAAGCCTGGGCTAACGCACCAACGACCTGGGATGTAAATATCAGCGCTCTAAGAAAGAAGTATCATTCCGCATCTAGGTCCTTCAAAAGAGTCATTGCCAAGGCAAAGTCAGAGCACATAGGCAGAATTGGCGAGAAACTAGTTCGCCTTCCTAACGAACTTCGAACCCGTGCATTCTTGTGTCTTGGCAAGGCTGTTCAGGGGAATTTCCGTCAGCCATCTCTTCCATCTTTGCACGGGGAGGACGCCTCACTGGCCCATACCACAAAGGAGAAAGCCGATCTGCTAGGCTCTTGCGTACAACTCGACTTTCGATGACGGGGGGAGTACGCCGCCGAGCATCGCTCGGTGTGAGTGCTCATTTCCGGAAGTGCAGTTCCCACAGCGCTCGTTTCGCAAAGCACTCCTCTCCCTTGACATCCATAAGTCGAGTGGGCCTGACGGAATCCCTCCAATTGTGCTGAGGACGTGTGCTCCCGAGTTGCCACCGGTTTTAACGCGTCTTTTCCAGTACTCCTTCTCCCTAGGCGTAGTTCCAAAATCATGGAAGACGGCTTTCGTCCACCCGATCCCTAAAAAAGGCGACCGCTTAAACCCGTCCATCTACCGGCCTATCGCCATCACCTCCTTGTTCTCCAAAACAATGGAGTCTATTGTTAACTGCCAGCTCATGAGGTAACTTTAGGATCACCAGTTGATTAGTGGTCGCTAATACGGTTTTCGCCGTGGTTGATCAGCTGGTGATCTTCTGGTCTACCTAGCTCATAGATGGGCGGAGGCAGAGTCCAAGGGGGAGGCATTAGTTAGTTAGTTAGTTTGGACATTGCGAAGGCCTTCTATCGGGTTTGGCACAAAGCGCTTCTTTCGAAGCTCCCTTCCTATGGGCTTCCCGAGAAATTGTGCGATTGGATCACCAGCTTTCTTGCAGATCGGAGCATCAAGGTCGTTGTAGACTGTGCAAGCTCCGATTACAAGCCTATTAATGCTGGTGTTCCACAAGGCTGCGTGCTATCGCTAACGCTGTTTCTTCTGCATATCAATGATATGTTGCAAAACCGTAACATTCATTGCTATGCAGATGACAGCACTGGTGACGCTCAGTACATCGGTCGTGCCAATATTTCTCGGGGAAACGTCTCCGAGTACCGGGACAAACTTGTGTCTGAAGTCGAGTCTTTGCTGAACAGAGTCTCGGAATGGGGGCGACTAAATCTAGTCCAGTCAGCACTTAAAATAGCAATTAACAATTTCATTGGTGTCAGCGGGGATCGAACCCGGTTTGCTCGCGTATTGTAAAATTTACAGCAAGCGTTAACCATCTTAGCTACCACGGCTCGTCTCACAACAAAGTCTCGGATTCGGGGCGACTAAATTTAGTCCAGCCCGATAAATAGAACCCTTTTGTCGTATCTCCTCAGTTTCAAGGCACTCCCATTGTTCGCCTCAGCCAGTATCGGAATCCTCGGCGTCGACATATCGAGTGACGTGCAGTTTCGTGGGCACTTGGAAGAGAAGGCCAAATTGGCCTCTAAAAAGCTTGGCGTGCTCAGTAGAGCGGGACAGTATTTCATGCCAGCACACTGTCTGCAACTTTACAAGGCGTAGGTTCGGCCGCACATGGAATACTGTTCCCCTCTGGGCTGGGGCTCCCCAGTACCAGCTCCTTCCACTTGACCGCATCCAGCGCAGAGCGGCTCGAATCGTCGATGACCGAGTGCTTTCCGATCGGCTCGATTCACTGGCGCTGCGAAGAGATGTTGCATCTCTTTGCATTTTCTTTCGCATATACTCTGAGCAATTGTTCGAATTAATCCCAGCCGCAAAATTTCGTGAACGCACTACGCGGCAAACGTCCCAATACCACCCACACCATCTGGATGCTTGGCGGTCCACCACTGTACGTTTCACAAGAAGTTTTCTTCCGCGTACGACCTCTCTGTGGAATAGTTTACCACTGGCGATTTTTCCGAACCGATACGACCTGGGGACCTTCAAGAAAAGAGCTTACTTACTTACACCTGCAATTCCCCTCGTATTGCGGTTGATCATGGGTGGCGGTAGTCACTTAACATCAGGTGAGCAGCATGCTCCTTTGCCCTCTCTTTTATATAAAAAAAACAATTCCTTTACAGGAACGCAGAACGGTTACCGAAATGATAGCCGAACTCCGAAAAAAGTAACCCGAAACGTTGCGTCATCTTACATCACGATAATGCGAACTCCCATACGGCTCGGAAGACAAATGATTTTTTGATGCAGGAAAACGTTAAGTAAACGTACAGTCCTGATCTGAGCCCAAGCGATTTGTTTATAATCCCTAGAATTAAAGATTTATTACGCGATCAATGGTTTGAAGACCCCGAAGCCGCTGTGGAAACGTACAAATCAGCCATTTTGTCAATATCATCTTCAGACTGGAATAACTGTTCTAATAATTGATTTGCCCGAATGGAAAAGTGCATTAAGTTCAACGGAGGATACTTCGAAAAACAATAAAATACAATTTAGCTATACCGTGCATGTGGTTTTTCTTATTTCCGATCATTTCAGTGTGCCCCTCGTAATAAGGTGGAGAGTGTACAAATAACACTTTTCTGCACCTAGATTGTATAATAATGTTATTTGACCAAGTTCGCTAACTGCTTTATGTACTTTCCGAAGCGCGTGGTTGAAGACGTCACCATACTCCTGAATCCCTGTTGCTATTGAGAATATATTGACAGAAAAATCCGATTTTGACCCGAGGGATTATCAGGGATCTCATGATCAGCAAATCTCTAGGTCAACTTGACAATCAACCTCCACGTCTTGTACTGCTAATGCCAATCCACCTGGAATCTAAGCCATTATGTAATTTTTTCTACAAGCGCATTTCTGCAGGTATGCAGGCAGTAAGTAAGAAATGGGGAGACTCAATTCAAATTTAACGTGTTGGTTTCATATTAAATTGATATTCACCATGTCGCGCAATTACATTTTCTTTCAGGAAATCAGAACTGCATAGTAATTCAAATATCGTATTTTATTACAAGAGACGTCCAAAAGTAACAGCACGCTGTCAAAGGATTTCCTCGTTACGTTAAATAAAATTGTAGTGTCTGAAGATATCAATAACAAATTATAATTTTACTATTTGACTGCCTGTCTGCGAAAGCCAGGAGGGATCTAGTGTATATTTTATTCCAAAAACTTTTTTTTGTGAAAACGAAATACTGATAAAATAAACAACTAAATAAATAAGTAGTTAATAGTCTTTGATTATGTTAAATCTAAATAACGCCAGTTTATTTACTTATTGTTTTCAAGCTTGTTTAATTCAACATTTTTAATTATTTCTTGGTCGTCCTTTAAATTGAGGATTGACGAATGAGGATTGCCGATACCTATGGTACAGATTTTATCTAGTTTAGATATCGATTGTACTGTATTTTTCTGCACAGCCTTTTTTATTACGATGTCTTCATGTAACCTTCAAATGTAACTTTGTAAGTAGACTTGTTTGAACAAATAAACTATGAAATAAACTAATTAATATATACTATTCAGGTGAATCGCGGGCGGTTGGCTAGTTACAAATATATCATATTGTAATTCGATATATGTAGTATCTCTTTACACTGGGTACATATTTAATTTTTACTCAACGTCGGCGCTCGATACCCGATACTAAATATGGGTTCCCTGAGATAGGATGAGGTATATATTTGTGTTATTTGCAGTACAGATTCAGTCCCGTAAGTTTACGCGTGGCAACTGTATCCGGTCATCGAAGCTAAAGACAAGAGCTGGTTCATTTATAGCCCAAAAGCTAAGTATATAGCCATTCAGCGAAGATCGCAACCAGCATTCGTGGCACTATATCGCGAGGAGTACGATTAAATGATAATTAAGACGTTTATTATATAAATAAATATTATATATTGTTATATCACGTACTTTAATAAAACAATATGTTAAGTAAACTCAATGCTTAGTACTAAAAAAATTAAAGGTTTTTAAATTTGTGGTTGAATGACATTTTAAATAATGAATTACTTCATCATTTATTTTGACTTTGCAACTTTTGGTAGTTTTAAAACTTGGTCGATTTTTCGTGTTTTTTCTTTCACTACTTCATTGCCCCGTTTCAAACATCTACTGCTGAAGACAGACCTCCCCCATAGATTAGATATTTGCCATAGTTGCTTGGCTTGGCAGGCGGTTGGCAACGTAAGTTTTTATTATTTTGAGTTGTTATGTTACGTTTTAGTTTGCTCATTTGGCAGCATATTCCATCGCCAAATTTCAAGAACGCACATCGCGTCAAAGCTCACGATACCATATACACTACCTGGATGCTTAGCGGTCTACCACTGTGCGTTTTACTAGGAGTCTTCCTCATACAAGCTCTCTGTGGGATTGTTTACCACCGGCGATTTTTCTGGACCGACACGACTTAGGAACCTTCAAGAAAAGAGCTTACTCCTTTCTTAAAGGCCGGCAACGCACCTGCAATTCCCCTGGTGCTGCAGTTGTTCATGGGCGGCGGTAGTCACTTACCATCAGATGAGCTGCATGATGGATTCTCTTCGGTAACAAAAATATGTTTCAATGGAAATGATTGTGCACAACTGTCTTTACTATTATACTTATCGACTTCCTCGTTGGTCTAGTGGTTGAAGACGATGTTGCTAATCGTGAAGTCCTAAGTCTGGCAAAAATCAGATATTGGGTGTTTCTGTCAAGAAATTCTCAGTAGCAGCCCGGAGTCAGGAGTTGGCAGTGTCTCACCCCCGTGCCTCGGAAAGCACGTAAAGCCGTATGTCTTGCGCATGATCTCTATCCGGTCGTGTGTGATTACCGTCGCATCCGACTATGAGAGTGAGGGAATAGAGAGTACAATTATACTTGCGTATACATGTGGGCACTATAATCTGTACTGGGTAGATGGCTAGTCTCCATCGAGACGGGTCGCTGTGACCGAGATTTGGTCTGGAGGACATTACTAATCGACAAGATAGCAGTTGCAACTTAGAAGCCGGACATTCAAGCAACATTTAGAATATTCGTCGGGTTTTAATTAAATGATAGCGGAGCCGCGGGTAAAAGCTTGTACTTTATGAAGAATGAACAGTAAATGTAAAATAACAGCCTGCACACGTCCTACGTGAGAATACGCAGAGCACAAACTTCCACTACTTTCTTAGAGTTATTAAAAAGGAAAGAGAAAGAGTTCGACGAGCATTTTTTAAAAGTTTGCCAATTTTTACCGCCAAATGTCTGAACATCTTATTTTTTATAGAATAAGAACGACAAACGAATGCACAGCCCCCCTGATGGTAAGTGGATACTGTTGCTCATAGACATCTACATCTATACTTAGTTAAGAATCAAAATGCAGATGCGTTGTCGCTCTTGTGGAATAAGATGGAATGTCTCGTTTCCAGTAAAAAGGGTTTCCAGCTCTTTAAAATTACCATACGAAACAACAGCATTAAGCTCTTTTTTTAAGCTGGTATTCTGTGAGAGCGTGGTCCTGCCCAGGTACCCATTCATGCAACTGTAATATAATTGCAGCATAGTTCTACCACGTAAATCTATCATATTCTACACCTTTAAAACTTAGGTTACTTAAAATTTGCTAGTGGTAGAAATAAACACTTATAGACGATTGTTCTTTATTAAATATTTTAAGAACAAAAAGAACTTTTATAATGTAGGCTCGAACATACATCATTAAATAGCGTAATTTCGTACAAATAGAACGTAATTCTAATACGAATCGTCTCGATCGTAAGCAATCAAAAGGGAGCATGAAGTCGAACTTTGAAAGGATCGAAGGTATTTCATTCGGACCTGTAGGTTGATTGAAATCGCACACTATTACTAGGCTACTGATACACTTGATCTTTCGCATTTTATATATATGAGAAACTTCTGCCTGGTAGTTCTTCGGGGTAGTTCCCATTCTCTTACCTATTTCTGTCGCTAAACGTCAGTGGCTGCATTGTTTTGTTCCGGTTCTGAGGAGTATAAAGAATCAGTATATATGACTGTGAGGCGTTTTATCTTAGTCCTCAGTGATGTAATGCAACTGAAGCATTTTCGACCGACTCCATAAAGGAGGAGGTTCTCAATTCGAGTGCATGTACTTTTTTGTATGTATGTTTTACATGATGTCTTCGCAGATTATGAAACAATTTTAATGATTCTTTTTTTATTAAATAGGTTTTTTTATAGAATAAGGGTGACAAACGAGCACACAGTCCACCTGATGGTAGGAGAAAGCTGTTGCCCATAGACATCTACATTTATTCTCAATTAAGAATCAAAATGCAAATGCGTCGTCATCCCTGAGGATTAAGATGGAATACCTGGACTTCGTTAAAAAAGTGTCTCCGATTTTCTACACTCACCATACGAAACATAACCGCCTTAAGCTGCTATTTTACGTTGGTATTCTGTGAGAGCGTGGTCCTACCCCGGTTGAGCCGACCCATTCGTGCTACAACTAGTATAGCTGCAGCGTGGCTCTACCACATAAAAATACACGTTACGCTTCAGGGGCCATACTACGCCATATTAATTTGGTGACGAAATTCCGCCCCTAAGGGCTGCAAATATATAACTTCTTATTTAGTAATTTGAAGTCGGTTCTTACTTTTTGTTAAAAGTTATAATTATTCATTTTAGGTTGGTTACAGATAGTACGTAGTCAGGTAGGCATGTACGTTTTTTTTATAGAAGAGGGGGCAAACGAGTATGCGGCTCACCTGATGGTAAGTGACTACCGTCGCCTATGAACAACCGCAACACAAGGGGAAATGCAGGTGCGTTGCCGGCCCTTTAAAAAAGAACAAGCTCTTATCTTGAAGGACCCTAAGTCGTATCGGTCTAGAAAAATCGCCGGTGGTAAACAATTCTACAGAGAAGTTGTACGAGGAAGAAAACTCCTAGTAAAACGCTTAGGGGTGGACCATCGAGTATCCAGATGGACCAGATGGTGAGGATGGTATCTTGAGAATTGACGCGATGTGCGTTCATAAAATTTGGAATTGCGTGCGAAATATTACTCGGAGCACTCCCTGTGGTAGATGCGATAGAAAATGCAAAGAGATGTAACATCCCTACGTAGCGCCAGTGAATCAGAAAACTCTGTCGCCGATGATTCGAACCGATCTGCGCTGGACGCGGTCAAGTGGAAGGAGCTGGCACTGTGGTACCCTAGCCCAGAGATGAGAACAGTATTCCATGTGAGGCCAAACTTGAGCTTTGTAAAGTTGCAAGCGATGTGCTGGCATGAAATACTGACTCGCCCTCTGAGCACGCCAAACTTCTTAGAGGCCAATTTGTCCTTCCCCTTCCAAGTGACCGCTGAACTACGTTTGTACGTTAAAATAACGCAATGTTGATATTTTTCTTAAATATTTAGTTCTGCCTCGATACAAATCAAGAGTCCCTTTCTCGTCACTTTTTAAATGAAATACGGTTTTATTATTAATAAAAAATGTCTTCCAGACTGAATTTTGATTACGGCGGTGGTCAGTTTCAACGGAGACTAACCAAGTGCGCAGGACAGGAATATATACGCTTGGATACTGATTCTGATAACACACTTAACAGGAACCACAGGGTTTTTGTTACATGTTGTATATTTTTTTTTTTTATATATATATATATATATCGCTGAGTGTGTGCGCAAGCACGGGTGCACTCTTTATTCCCTTAAGGTGATATCAGACGGTTCACTCGAGTGAACATTCACACGAATGATTGCTTCATTTTTCTTGCATTCCATCTGTTATTTACTTTAAAAATGTCATCGGGTCGGTCATGTTTGATGTCTTCTTCAGTAACCTTAAATGACTAATTAGGGTTTTTATAGAGTTTGTACGTAAGGTTCTATTCTTGTATTTGTCAAGTTTGTGGTTCCATAAACATTGATAATTCTTAAAATGTTCCAAATACAGCAGCGTACTTTTCTCATTCCACTTGAACACCATTTTGCTGCCAATTTTCCGACGTGCAGTGGCGGTTAAGAATATCCACTACCCCATATCTTCCCGTGGGTGTCGTAAGAGGCGACAGAGGGAGACAGGCAGGAGATGGGCAGCAGCGTCTTCCTGATGACAACTGTGACGTAATAAAAAACTGCGGTTGCCAACCCGCTCGCCAAGCGTGGCAACTATGGCAAATACCCCCCAATGAATAAATACACAAACAGACGGCCCCCAGTCCCCGGCGGCCCCGCTATTCCTGGCTACGGTGGCGACCATGGTAACGGCGGGGCAGGGGGTGCTAAGAATCTCCGGTGGAGGTTCGGTTGCCACCTACGACGACTCGACCTGGCAACATATAACGCACGCACCCTGAGGACTGACGAGAAGATACTGGAGCTGGAAGAAGAGGTAGACAAGTTGCGCTGGCATATTATTGGATTATCCGAGGTCCGAAGAGAGGGGGAGGACACGGCAATCCTCGAGTCCGGCAACTTGTTCTATCACCGGGAGGGCGACCATCTGTCCCAAGGAGGTGTCGGATTTATCGTCCACAAATCTCTCGTCAACAACGTTGTAAAGATTGGGAGTGTGTCGACGAGGGTCGCGTACCTGATACTCAGAATCACCAAACGGTATTCGCTGAAGGTCATTCAGGTTTACGCACCAACCTCGGCACATCCCGATGAGGAGGTGGAGGAAATGTATGAGGATATTTCCAGAGCCATTCATTCCTCCAAAACCTACTACACGGTGTTGATGGGAGACTTCAACGCAAAACTGGGCACAAGAGAAAGCGGTGAGCTGAAGGTAGGGAAATTTGGAGTAGGGCAACGGAACCGAAGGGGCCAGCAGCTGGCCGACTTTATGGAGAAAGAGGGACTCTTTATGATGAACTCTTTCTTCCAGAAGCGGCCCCACAGGAAGTGGACCTGGTCGAGCCCCGACGGTTCGACAAAAAATGAGATTGACTTCATTATGACGGCCGGACGCCAACTGTTCAGTGATGTCTCAGTGATCGGAAGGGTGAAAACCGGCAGCGATCACCGAATGGTTAGAGGCAAACTGAACCTAAACGTTAAGTTGGAGAGGTCTCGTCTAATGAAGTCAACGCTCCGTCCCCCCTCGTGCTCTAATCCAGAATCCCGAGACTTTTCAGCTCGAGTTACGTAACCGCTTTCAGTGCCTAGAAGATTGCAATGCAGTGGACGATATGAATAACAAGCTCATGGAAACTGTCCATGCGGTCGGAGCTAAGTTCTGCAAGACCCGCCGCAGAAGAACACAAAAACTCTCCGATCACACTCTTAATCTCATGGCTGTTAGACGGGAGATGAGGCTGCAATCGTCAACAGATTTGACAGCATACAGGCAACTGAACAGACAGATCTCCAAATGCATACGGCGAGACTTAAGCAACTTTAATACTTCTCGTATTAAAGAAGCGATCGAGCGGAACCAGGGCTCCAAAGTCTTTGCCAGAGATCTGTCTGCCAGAAAGAGCCAACTGTCAAGGCTGAAGACTGAGTGTGGCAACATCGTTTCCGGGACACCTGAGATTTTGAGTGAGATTGAGAGGTTCTATGGGCAGCTGTACACATCATCGTTGGAGCCACACGCAAGTGTGAGTAACGATCCAAGAGCAAGTCTTATCCGACACTATTCCGATGATACCCCGGACGTCAGTCTAAGCGAGATTAGAATGGCTCTCCAGCACCTTAAAAACGGCAGGGCCCCAGGCGAGGATGGAATTACAGCGGAGCTTCTGAAAGCGGGTGGAACACCGGTACTTGAAGTCCTTCAGAAGCTCTTCAATTCCGTCCTCCATGGTGGCACTACTCCAGAGGCGTGGAGCAGAAGTGCGGTGGTCTTGTTCTTTAAGAAAGGCGACAACGCTCTCTTAAAGAACTACAGACCGATTTCCCTTCTGAGCCGCGTCTACGTGCTGTTTTCGAGAGTCATTACGAATCGTCTCGCACGCAGACTTGACGACTTCCAGCCTCCCGAACAAGCCGGTTTCCGAAAAGGCGTCAGTACCATAGACCACATACATACCCTGCGGCAGATTGTACAGAAGACTGAAGAGTACAATCTGCCACTTTGCCTGGCGTATGTGGACTATGAGAAAGCCTTTGATTCTGTCGAAATTTGGGCGGTGCTACAGTCCCTTCAGCGGTGCCAAGTTGACTGTCGGTATATCGAAGTGCTGAAGTGTTTGTACAGTAGGGCTACGATGGCTATCCGAGTACAGAACCAGAGCTCGAAACCTATCCAACTGCAGAGAGGTGTAAGACAGGGTGACGTTATATCCCCGAAACTCTTCACCGCTGCATTGGAAGACGTTTTCAAGCTACTGGACTGGAAAGGATACGGTATTGACATCAATGGCGAGTACATCACTCACCTTCGATTTGCCGACGATATAGTCCTTATGGCAGAATCGCTGGAGGACTTAAGCACTATGCTCAATGACCTCAATAGTGCCTCCCAACGGATAGGTCTTAAGATGAACATGGACAAAACAAAGATCATGTTCAATGTCCATGTCACACCTATGCCGGTAGTTGTTGGGAGCACTATGCTCGAAGTTGTTGACGAATACGTTTACCTGGGACAAATAGTCCGACTAGGTAAGTCCAACTTCGACCGAGAGGTCAATCGACGGATTCAACTCGGCTGGGCAGCGTTCGGGAAATTACGGCATATCTTTTCGTCAGGTATACCTCAATCTCTAAAAACTAGATTGTACAACCAGTGCGTGTTGCCAGTGATGACTTACGGATCTGAGACGTGGTCCTTCACTGCTGGCCGTATGAGGACGCTTAAGGTCGCTCAGCGAGCTATGGAGAGGGCTATGCTCGGAGTTTCTCTGCGTGATAGACTCAGAAATGAGGATATCCGCAGTAAAACCAGAGTGACCGACATAGCCCAACGGATTAGTAAGCTGAAGTGGCAATGGGCCGGCCATATAGCTCGAAGAACCGATAACCGATGGGGAAGAAAGGTTCTCGAGTGGCAGCCTCGTACCGGTAGGCGTAGTGTAGGGCGACCCCCACTAGATGGAGTGACGACCTGGTAAGACATGCAGGAAGTCGATGGATGCAGGTGGCTCAGGACCGTGCTTTGTGGCATTACTTGGGGAGGCCTATGTTCAGCAGTGGACTTGTGAAGGGCTGTAATGATGATGATGATGATGATGATTTCCGACGTGCGTCTGCTATCGAGCTCGAGACAAAATGGCCGAATCCAAGTGAACGTTCTCTCTGTGTGCAGACCGTTCATTTTTTGTTCATTCGCAGTTGGAGTGAAAGATGCCGAATGATAAAATCTAAAATCGTCGGATCGGTTCATTAATCGAACGAATCATTTCGAGTGAAAGATGCCGAATGAAAGACAAAAATGAACGAAAAATGAAGCGTCTGATATCACCTTTACTCTCGCGGAAGGACGGCAAACTGACAAGACCGGATAGAGATCAGGACCAACGGTTTTACTTACTTTTCGAGGCACGCGGGTGAAACGCCAATTTCTTAAGCAGTTCTTCGCCTGCTACTGAGGATTTATTGACAAAAAACTTAACAACTGATTACGAATGTTCTACTTATTTTAGTTGGAATGCTTTATGATCTTTGCGTATCACCAAGGAAGTCCTGCAGACATAATGTAGCTGTAGCCTAAATAAACATGGAGCCAACATTAAATACAAATATAATTTCATAAATCAAAAAGTTAGAATGCTTTCTCCAAAATGTGTAAGAGTTATAGAATTAGTTTTATGGTCAACAGTTATAGTGTGTGCCGGGGTTAAAACTATTTATTAGGCAATGTCTACACGTTCGGACCCAACCGTATTTCAGTGTTTAACTCGAAACGGGACGAGGGTCGCTTTACTCTGACGTCTGATTACCTGCAGTACGTCGAAAATTTTCTAAATGTAAATGGACGTGGGGAATAAATAACACGAAAATTTATTTTGGACCATAAAGATGTTATGGTCTAAAAGAAATTTTCGTGTTATTTATTCTTTTTAAACGGAGTATAAATGCTTTTTCTTGCTTATCGGAGTAATAATATAAAATTGTATATTTTTTATTTGATTTTCTTTTTCTGTTTTCTTGTTTTCATTTTATATTTACAGAGAGTTTAGCAACAGATAATTTTTTTTACCCGATTATTGACATATTGCGAAAAAATCGATTCATTTATGCCAGGAACGCCTAATAAACAGTTAAATATGTTACGACTAAATTTTATTATACAGGATACCAGAGTGTAAGAGCAGCTTAATACTGCTGCGTTTTGTGTGGTGAGTGTTGAGCACACCGAAAACATCCCATTTACTGAGTTCATTCTTAGTCCTCAGGGATGACAAAGCGTCTGCATTTTGATTCTATCCCTTCCAGAAACACTTGAATATTCCTATACCGAAGTGACTACTACTTCATTATCTAAGTATCGATGTCCTTTCAGTTACTATTTTTATCCCAGAAATAGATAGAAATCACTAGGTAACGCCACTAAGCACGGTTCTAAACCGCTTGCAACCATCGACTTCCTGTATTTTATACCAGCTTGTCAGTCCATCTAGCGTATTCTGTTTTCGAAGTACATAATTTTCTCCTATACATGTAGGAAATGAAAATAGCATTAATATTACCAGAAAGTATAAAATACATAGTCTTGTAATGTTATTAAGAATTATTCTGTTAGCGTTACCAGCGGAAGTTCTTACAGATGTTACGGCAGAGTCGTTAGAAAATGACATTATCATTACAGCCCCTTACGAATCCACTGCTGAACATAGGCCTACCCTAAGTAACGCCAAAAAGCACGGTGAACCACCTGCATCCATCGATTTCCTGTATATCTTACCATGTACTGTCACTCTATCTGGGGGGCCGCCTCACATTTCACTTACCGGTGAGACGCTGCCACCCTATTACCTTTCTTCCCCATCGGTTGTCGGTTGGTCGGTTATGTAAAGGTTGCATAGAAATATTGGAAGTCTGCGGTAAATGATGGGAAGCATATTTTTAAGAATGTTTCTGATGAAGATCTTTAAGTGTCTCGAAATTACGAAACAACAGAATTGTCGTCTAAAACTAAAATATGGAATGCGTTTTAAGTCGCTACCTATTACTTTCCACTCAAATACTTTTTTCAAATCCAATTTCGAGATAAATGAGTCAATAGTCATATATGAGTATTGATTTTGTCAAAATTTTTAAAAACATGTCTCTTTTAGCACAGATGTGATTGATGTACATATTGTTTTATCGGAATAAAAATCAGTATTTTTTATAGAATAAGGGTGACAAACGAGCACACGTTCGACGTGATGGTAAATAGACGCTGTGGCTTAAATCTCTCCTCGATTATGAATCAATATGCAGGTATGCTGCCACCTCTGAGATTACCACGTTTCCAGTAAAACGGGTCTCTGGTCTACATACACCATACAAAACACAGGAGAATTGAGCTGCTATTATGGCTGGTATTTTGTGAAACGTTTTCTTGCCCTGGCCCAACCTATTCGTGCTACAACCATAATGTATATGTAGCATGGCTATAAATACATAATTAAGTACTTAACTTTGCGGAAATTCATTACAGATGTTAAAAATGAATTAGACTTCAAAATTTTCATTATTAATTTATATCATACATTTAAAAGCTAACTGACGCAGTGGCTTAGCACTATTACGGATTCGAATCCCGCACGGAACAAATATTTGTAAGGCTTAAAAATAATTTTGCCGGGTGTGGATGTTTGGCATTGTGAAATTTATGTATGTATATTGTCTCCACGTTACAGGTGAAGATCCTAGTGTGAGTGTAATGTTATTAGAAAGAAAAAAACAAACATTACGTTTCAGTTATTACTCTTTGCTAGAAATATTCAATAAATATCAAATTATTAAAAAAGTTTACTTGACTAAATTGTGGTAAACAAAGGAAATTTGTTTGGCTTCAGCAGACCCTGTCGTCTCGATTCCGACGACCTCGTTAGATGAAAATACGAAGTCATCTACTCGTAGGTTAACGATGGCGGTTTTGTTCCAGATATAAAAGTTTTATGTTTTGAACAAACAGTGTGAGGGAAAATAAACGTATTTTATTGATGGTTAGGAGATAATCATTTATTTAACTGGAGTAAGTTGTTCTGGTCGTTCTAATTTTCAATTGCAAGTGTTTACCACTTGTTATGTATTGTCCAATATGTTTACAAATTGTTAATTATAATGGTTCTCTACACCCTTCACACAGTAACGCCGCAGTACACGCACTGCTGTTTGTCGGCAGAGATGGGTAAGATGGCCTACTCTTTGTTAAAGGGCGGCAACGCATCTGCAAGTCCGCTGGTGTTGTAGCTGTTCATGGGTGGCGGTAGTCACTTACTATCAGGTGAGCAGCATGCTGGTTTGCCCCCTCTTAATTAAAAACAAAGATCACATAGGCAGAACGAAACGAAACGAGTCCTATCACCTGGTACGATCATCTCATCTCGTATGATTTCCACAGAAATGTTTTGTTGTGAGTAATCATAGAAATCATTTCATTAAATTCTGTGTCAAATACTCATTATTAAGCAAGCAAACGCGTAAATCGTCAAATAGTTATGAGCTCGCTATAGACAAAGGGTTTTACATTACCCTGGTTTATGTGTCGTAATAAAAATACGTGAAAGCGAAAATTGTTTTAAATATATATTGCGTAAAGTGTGAAAACCGAGCACACAGTATACTTGGTGATAAAAAAAATGCTGTGGCCCATGGACATCCACATCTATTCTCTTGAATCAAAATACAGATGCGTTGTCACCTCTAAGGCATAATAGCTTAAGAGCCAATGGTCGTCAGACTTACGGTATTTCAATTAGCTTCATGTTTTCTTCCAGTTAATCCCCTGTACCTAAGGTACATGAAATGGGAACTCTAGTTTAACCGGCGGTCGATATAGAGACGCTCAGGTGTTAAATGTGCAAAAAATTACCAAAAATACCGTGACAGCGATAAGTCTGTCGCTTTGACGTCTTGAAATATTCCGTAAAAGTTACCGAAAAATAACATTGGCAGACACCTATGATGATCTCAAGGTCATGACAGCCCGAAAAGTACAAATTTTTATTAATAATTTATGTTATTTCAATAAAGCTGCAATTTATATATATTAAGGTGAATATTCAAAATACTACTAACAATATGTGGTAAAGTTGAGGATTAATGTTAATAATTTATACTTTAAATTAGATCTTGAAACTTTGCATACTAACTAAATAAAGCAGCGCTTATGTTTTTTTTAAATTACCATTACTTCCACTGTAAAAAGAAATTACATAAACTTCTCTTTACCTAAACTCTACCTTCATATTGATTGCAATTAATAAAAATTACGGGTTATAAAAATCTTACTTACTTACTTACTTATCTTCACGAACAATCCCTAACGGGGTAGCCAGAGAGAACAGATCGCCAAGTGTCACGATCCTTACATACCTCTTTCGCTTCCTTCAGGTTCATTAACTTCTTCATACATGCACGTCTAGGTATCCGAGTACTCTTGACCCTCCCCTCTTCGAGCAATTTGCTCACATGGTCTTCGAAAGTTAGTCTCGGTCTACCTCGACACCTTTTAATATTTACTTTCGCTCTATATATTTTCTTCACCATTCGGTCTTCACTCATTCGTTCAACGTGCCCAAACCATTGGAGTACGCCCCTATCAATTTTTGTGATAAGGTCATCTTTCAATCCTGCCATATTGCGAATCTCTTCGTTTCGCTTTCGGTCGGCTAAGGTAACGCCACACATTTTACGAAGAGATCGCATCTCCACTGCATTCAACTTGCTTTTATGCTTCTTCTGGCATATCTAGGTTTCGCTGCCATATAACAAAGTCGGTACCAACACTGCATTATGTATTGCAAGGCGTGCACTCTTCACCACGCCTTGCCTTTTTTACTAATGCATTCAGGGCACCATTGACTTTGTTTCCGGCAGCGACACGCCTATCCACATCTAAATCATATCTTCCATCCCGGCTGAAAGCACTCCCCAAGTATACAATTTCATTTACCTGTTCTAGACATTCCTGATTTACCCATATTTCACATTTCGTTCTCTCTTCGTCCTTTTCAAATACCAGAACCTTAGTTTTATTAGCATTCAAACGGAGACCTTTAATTTCACATTCCTCTTTCATACACGTGACTAATGCCTGCAGTTCTGCTTCTGATGGTGCAATAAGCACTGCATCATCAGCATACAGCAGACAATTAACTTTTATGTCAATCAATTTCACACCCAAACAGCTATCTTTCAGCTTCTGTAAACAGCTGTCGAGATACAGTATGAACAGCCAGGAAGACATGACACAACCCTGTTTTACGCCCGCTTGGACGCTAAACATGGGTGACAGGTCATGCCCTACCCGCACACAGGCTTTACAGTCATAGTAAAGTGACTGCACAGCCCTTAACAATCGACCATCCACACCATATCCCGGCAACAGTTCCCACATTTTCTTCCTTATAACCTTATCAAATGCTTTCTCCAGATCCACAAAAGCACAGAAAATCTTCTGGTTAACACTCAGAAGCTTCTCCGTGATCATGCGGAGAGAAAACATTTGATCCGTGCATCCTCTTCCAGGTCTAAATCCGCATTGTGCCTCCCATAAGAATCTTTCCGATTTCTCTTGCATCCTACGTGTCAAAACCTTCGAGTAAACTTTACTTGCTAAACTGGTCAAGCTGATCGCCCGATAGCACCCGCAGTCAAAATGTGAACCTTTACCTTTATATAAATCGCAGAAAAGTCTTGAGTTCACAACCTTGTATTCAGTCATAAGATCGACCAACCGGGACGACAACAGCACTCCCACTCCCTGGCAGGCGTTCTCGCTTTCCGTGACTCCGGACCATATAGCTAACGTCCCGCCAGGTAGCTCTTCAGTACCACTGCCTTTCCATTTGGTCTCCGACATACACACGACATGTAATTCTCTTTCTTTCATTATTTCGATCAACTCATTCGTCTTATCTCTCATGCCCCCCTATAAAAATCTGGTTGTAAAAATAAGAAATTAGGTGTATCGAATCGGCCTATAAACACATATTATTTTAAAATAATTGGGCACTCATGTTCATACATTTTATTATACCACGGATAGGTACTTAGAATTCGTCAAAATGTAAATTATTTTAGTCAAACAATAATTTAATTAAAAAGAAAAACATGCAATAGCATTCATACTATTTATTACTAACTTATCTTCAAACGCAGATAACGTTAAATACTATAAATATTAAAAAACTAATTTGATGTCGTGGTGTAAAAAGTTAGTTAAGTGATTTTTTTTAAGCAAACCTAACTATACTGGTTAAAATTTTCTTGTATTATGTTCTGAATGGCTATAACTTCTGCCACGACCCATTTTAAGGCCGGATACCCTGTATAATCAATGGAAAACACTTTAATAACTAAAGTGTTCTATGATGTACGCCGAAAAAGGACGATCAAAATTTTGTAGCATATGAGTGTATAGCGAACCTGAGCAGACTAGCACCCACAAGTAGCACCTGTTCAGAAGAGTTCGACAATCTCAGCAGGTGAGAGACAACTTATCACACGACGCTGCCATAAGCGGAGTCCTTTAAGCGAACATGACAATATCATCACACACTGAGATGTATCTCCGAAAAACGCAAAATTAAGACAGTTTATTGAACACACTTGCAATTTCCCATGGGATCACTTACAATGTTTTCCTAAAAATCTATCTATGCAACCACCTATGTATTCTATTAACCAATAGTTAAGTCACAAATTCACATGGCTTGGTGATCAACTGGAATAACAATGTTCCATGTTGCTGTGTTATCAAAATATTCATATGAACTAAGAGTTAGATATCATTCGATGACTCTACTAAGCTTTGGAGATTGAATCATAAACACTTTTAATGTGATTTTTGAATTTAAAGTAATTTGAAGAGTAAGGCTTAAATTTATTTTAATTTTTAAAAGAAGTTAAAGGTAAGGCATAATTATTAAAGGACACTCATAAATCGCTTGTGTTCATTGCCCCATAAATGACTTAAATATCTTAGTTAATCTAAATTTGGGAATAGTAATTTTGCTACTAATATATACAAGTCAATGACTAATTCATACAATACGATGAACATTATTTTTTAGCATACCGCATTCATATTCATTCATGCATAATATCTTAAATAGAGTACTGTTATTAAAAGTAAGAATATTAATTTCTTTAAACAGTTCCCTCGAGAACGCAAATTACGAATTGCACATTTAAATTACAATTAATACACGTTTATGGACGCCCCAGAAGTTTTTTGTCTACCTGGGTGATATAACCACAATATATGTCTGCCATGGAAATTATACATGTCAAAATATATAAGTCATTGATGTCAAATAATATTATCAACAATATATATTTTTATATTTTGTGTGTTTGTAGCTTTATTGAAACGTAAATTATTAATAAACATTTGTACTTTTGAAGCTGTCTGCTGTTGAGACCATCGTAGGTGTCTGCCAATGTTATTTTCGGTAACTTTTAATGAATATATATATATATATATATATATATATATATATATATATATATATATATATATAATATGATGACAAAGCGGCAGACTTGTTGCTATCACGTCATTTTTTACACCTTTAACAACTAACCGTCTCTATATCGACCGCTGGTTAAACTAAAGGGTCCCCATTTCGTGTACCTCAGGTATAGGGGATTAACTGAAGAAAATATGAAGCTTATTGAAATACCGTAAGTTTGCCGCCCACAGGCTCTTAAGCTACAATGTCGATTGCTTCGTTTACAGTAATAAAGGTCTCAGAATCTCTACACTTACTTTACGAAACATAGCAGCATTAAGTTGCTATTTTAAGCTAGTAATCTATGAAAGCGAGGTTCTTCCCCGGTCGAGTCGACCCATTCTTGCCATAGTATAGTTGCAGCTTGACTCTACTACATGAATAAATTCAGCAATAACAATCAATTAAGAATAATATAAATAGCTTTAATACTATTATTATGTATGTATGTACTAGTAATAGAATATTAATTTCTGTAAATCTCTAATTGAATTAGAATTTACGGCGACCGCAAAGCTTCGAGCTATTATTTTGTAATGTACGTAGTAAATACAATAAATATATAACTAAATATTAAGTAGCCGTAGTTAATTATACTTGTCTTTGAGACTACCATTACACGTAAAACTTACAAACTTTGTTATTATTTTAAAGAATACGGGTGAGAAACGAGCACACAGTCCACCTGATGGTAAGTTGATGCTATAGCCCATAGACATCCACATCGAGCCTCGGCTATGAATATAAATGCAGATGTATTGTCACCCCTGAGTACTAAGATAGAATGTCTTAATTCTAGTAAAAAGTGTCTCCGTTTCTCTACACTCACCATATGAAACTCAGCAGCATTAAGCTGATATTTTACACTAGTATTCTGTGAGAGCACGGTCCCTACTCCGGTCAAAACGACCCATTTGTGCTACAATCACAATGTAGCTGTAACACGTGTCAAATGTAGTAGAGCTATGCTTCGACTGTATTAACCATGGCTGCAGCACGAAACCGTCGGCTTGATCGGTGAATAAACACGAGCGTACAGAATACCTTCGTAAAATAGCAGCATAATGCTGCTGGTTTTTTTTAATGTTGTCACGACCCTTTTTACTGATAGTTTTATTAGAACTAGGCGTTCGAATTACTTTTTGTTACTGCCAATTAAAAAACTGAAATTAAAATAAAATATAAAAGGTATATAAGGGCTGCAAGATATTTGAATATTAGGTTTTTAACGATCCTTTGTCGTCGCTACCTTCGGTCACTACATAAAATTTTATAAACCACAAATACTCGCCAAAGAACATCGATTCCTTAAATACCCGCTAAAGAACACCGATTCCTGCCAAGGATGATTCGCGAGGTAATCGAAAAAAAAAATCTTAATTTCAATAGAGAAGATGGCTGAGTGTTACTAATTTAAATTCCAACCCAATCATACAAATGCAAGAATTCATTATACTATAAGTATATTGAAGTCCAAAAATTAACAATTTTAATCTGGAGGTAGCCGTGGTTAACAAGACTAGTGCTCGAAACTTCGGGAATATAAAATAATCATAATCATAATCTTTATTGTAATCAAATGGTAGCAATTGTATGTATTATAGTATTCTATGGTAGCAATAGATGTGATGCTTTAAAAATAGTTTCTATTTGAACCCAGTTTGGGCGTAGCAATTATAAAAATATTAAATTACCTTATTATTATTATTAAACTACAATATTAGATTTATACATTATAAAATAAAACTTGATACATTATTAGAATACACTGTTAAGTTACATTATTAAATTAGGTATCCATAAAACTTTAGATAAGTTGTTTGAACATTCTATAAATTCAAATAAATATATAAATACAATATCAAGTAAAAGAGAAAACAATAATAATAATAAATCGCGCACAATCCTTGGCCTGGTATTGAAGCCTGACCTGAAGCATATCAGTCTGCCGATGAGGTCCCTAGCCTTTGCGATACGTTCTTCAATTCTTGTTCTCCAGGCTGGGATAGCACTACTTTGTCCAATAGTGCGTCCAGCCGTGGAAAGTTTGGTGCCTATAATACGGCAGACTGCCAGTGCGGCGCCAAAGAGAATTGAGTCCGTCTCGCAAAGGTCCCGGCTGGCTTCCAAATAGGTCACCAGCATTGGGTTCAGAGCCCTCACGATAGCCCGATTCCGCTTGCTTAGGGCTATGCGGGGAAGTCGCGGTCGGTTTTCGAGAGGCGTACTACGCGTTTCCAAAATCGCCTCATCTAATGTACTCCTCATTTGCTCCAGTTCCAGTTCCTGGGCGACTGTTCCATCATCGTTAGAATCAACCAAAACTGGAGTATTCACGGTGGCATCCACGTTTTCCGGTTGCTCTGCAAGTTGTGGCTTCGCATCCTCAGCCGTAGCATTTTCATCCGATGAAGGAACAGCCTCACGTCGTAGCCGTTCGAGTTCGGTGACATCAAATGTATTTGAGGTAATCGGTCTGCTAGGTTTTGCTCGGTGACGGTTACAGATGGCTCCAGCTCAGCAAAAAGTGTGCATCCTTGCCCGATACGCAAAACCTCCAATTTCTCCCCCCTTTCGCCCTAAAATACTCCCGCAATGCGTTGCTGTTAATTTGAATTGTCCAACGCATGCGCAGTGCTCCACCAGTGGCGGGTGTCGATTGCGATGGGCCCGCGAAGACCCTGCCGACACCAAACCAACTGGTGGGGTTGATGGATGCGAGGGGCTGCTGGGTGGTCGTGCAGCCTGTTGGCTGGCGGTTCGCATGCTGTCGCGTCCAGCGCCAGCTCCAGACGCTCCCTGGCGATCTCCAGGCAGCGGCCCTTTGCGCATTCTAGTCAAATCCATCATCCATTTTTGTGGGCGTCATTTAACGGGAGACGTCCAAACCCGGCGCCGTTGCATTGTGGGCCATGTGCACAAGCGGGCCTTTGCACCTTCAATTTTTGCCGAGGCGCACGGCACTAACACCTCTTGGCAAGGTGCTGACTGACTGCGCTGAAGTAGCAATTTTGTCACATAATCGTTACGTCAGCCTCCCTATACCTACCTGTAGCAGAGAATCGCTGCATGGGTAAAGCGGATTCGGCGGTATACCGAGAAGTCGACAGGGTTCAACCAGAATAGTCTCTTCCAGAGTGATCAGAAGAGGCTCTATAAATCATTGGAGCGACCAATGGTAAGTGGAACGGGCCCAGTACCGAATTAGGCCGACACGGTCGCATTCAGGCGCAGCCTGTGGTCGGGGCCCGTAAACCACAACGAGGGCCCTTGGATGGAAGTTGTGGCGAGTCAGTGTGCGGGTATTACGCCCATGGACCCCGTCATCATAACGCTGGATGACGTAGCTGAGGCGGTCCGTAGGGCCCCGAACTGGAAAAGTCCGGGGCTTGACGGGCTGCATCACTACTGGCTGAAGGGGTTCATGGTGTGTCACGCTGTGCTCACCCGACAGTTTCAAGGGGCTCTCAACCAGAAGTCGCTCCCGAGCCTCTTCACTACTGGGATCACTCAGTTGGTTCCTAAAGATCAGGGTGACACAGACCCGAGCAAATACCGCTCCATCACGTGTTACCGACATATAGAATAAATTTTGAGAGAACTGTTGTGGGGGGCGGTGGTGTGTTCTTGGCGGTTATTGGAAGTGGTGAAACGCACGTTTTCCCGCCTGGAAGGCATTTGACTCGGTGCCCCATACATGGCTAAAGAGGGTCCTCGAGCTGTACAAGATTGACTGTACAGTTCGAGACTTCCTCGAGCAGTGTATGGGGCAGTGGAGTATGATCCTCTGTCATCTAGGCGAGCGGATGACGGCTGCGGAAAGCCGCATAAGGATAAGAAGGGGTATATTCCAGGGCGACTGTGAGTTCTGCTTCTCTTTGAACCCTCTCAGTACTTTACTGGAGGGCTCCGGGAGGGGATTTGAGCTTCGGAAAGGAGGTACAAAAGTGAACCACCTTTTCTATATGGATGATCTTAAATTATTCGCCTCCAGTCGCTCCCATCTTATGGAATTGCTAAACATCACTTGTGAATTTAGCAATTCTATTAGAATGGAGCTGGGGACGGATAAGTGTGCGGTCCTTGTTGAAAGGGGAAGGGTTGCTAACTCTGAGGGCATAGATTTTCTTCCCGTCAACTTAAGGACCCTTTCCGAGGCTGAAACATACCGATACCTGGGTATGTCACAGAACATCGGTATCGATGAGGCTGGTATGAAACAGTCAGTTTGCGACGTGTTTTATGCACGCTTGACCAAAGTGCTTAACAGCCTTTTGTTCGGTGTGAATAAGACACACGCATATAACGGCTGGGTCATGCCTGTCCTCATGTATACCTTTGGCATACTCAGGTTGACTCAGACTGAACTTAACGCCCTGGATAGAAAAGTCCGCACTACGATGACGTTCCATAGGATGCATCATACGAGATCATCGGTAATGAGGCTGTACTTGCCGCGGAAGCATGGTGGGCGTGGCTTTCTGAGCGCGCTCACCATGCATAATGGCGAAGTGTGCAGCCTCCGTAATTAATTTCTGGCGAGATCGGATGATCCATTCTATAATGACGTCATTTCTAGTGATAAAGGGCTTACCCCTCTATCCTTAGCCAACGAGCAATGGCAGGACCCGGCAGTACAGAGCATTTCCGACCGGGAGATCGTATGGAAGGAAAAGGAGCTCCACGGGAGGTACTACAGGGGCTCTACATGAGCCCCACGTAGATACAGACGCCTCCCTCAACTGGCTACGTTTTGGTGACCTCTTCGGGGAAACCGAGGGTTTTATCTGTGCAACACAGGATCAGGTTATTAAGACCAACAACTATCGGAGATACATCCTAAAAGATGGCACTGATCTGTGAGCTTGTCGCCATCCCAGGGAGTCGCTTAGGCATGTCATCTCCGGTTGTTCGGCGCTTTCTAACTCTGAGTACTTGCGCAGGCACAACCTAGTAGCCAGAACTCTACACCAGAAGCTCACTCTGAAATACGGTCTCGTGGTCCGGAAACTGCCGTATTACAAGTACTTGCTGGAAGCCGTGCTCGAAAATGACCGCGCCGGGCTCTACTGGGACCGGGCCATCATCACGGACAGGACTATTCTTGCGAATAAGCCTGATATTGTGCTGATAGACTGGGCACAGTCAAGGATATTTTTGGTCGACATTACAATTCCGTATGACGAGAACCTCGTGAAAGCCGAAACAGATAAACGAATAAAATATCTGGATCTGGCTCACGAGGTGACCGACATGTGGGGTGGTATGCCGGCCGAAATTATTCCTGTAGTCGTCTCTGCAAATGGGCTAATCCCAGTCAGCTTCTCGGGTTATCTGAGGCGACTGGAATTCCGTGACGGACCGCTCCGGGCTCAAATGCAGAAGGCGGTGCTCCTCGATACCGCCCGCATCGTCCGCCGGTTTCTATCCCTTTCCTCCTTACCCTCGGCCGTTTGGTCTCCCCTGCCGAGGGCTTCCATCTGGTTGGGCTATTATTTATTTATGTATTTCTGTATTTATTTTATTTTATTGATATTTATGTATACTTATCTTTTCATTTCAATAATTAAAAATAAAATAAAAATAAAATAAAATTAGGTAGGTACACACTTGGGAACCATAATCAGAGACTGACTCAAAAGAGTAGAGTCCTGCGCCGTGACCAAAATTCGGTCTGAAGCACATTATTATTACTTGCAGAGTGCGTTTGTTCTTATTATGTCGAAGACTAATGTAGTAGATATTTCTCATGGCTACGTGTTCTTTTAATGCAGAGATTTTTCGAATCCTAAAAACGTAATGATCTTTCGTATCTGGACGACAATTTTCAAGAATTTTAAAAGGACGAATAGCACCGCGGCTCCCTGTGTCGGCGAAATAAAAAAAGCAGAGAGTTTAATATAATATATTTAAAAACTAGTGATCCCGGCTTTCCATGGGTAGCATCTATTAATGTTGCGTTATTTAGATTATTTAGATAGATTTATTTTACCAGTATTTTGATTTATCAAAAATAATTCTCTAAGCTTTTCGGATAAAATCTAGCCTAGATTACTCCTGGCATTGTTCTCTCTGTTCGTGTAGTTTCGTCACAATTGGTAAGTCAGGGCAGACAAACAGACAGACAGAAATACAATTAACAAATGTTTATTAACGTCTTAATGCCATGCAAATAATCCCATAAGCTTGAAAAAAAGGCATTTGTTTTGATATTACAGATATACCTTTAATTTTATTTTGAGACGTATACAAAATCCATAAGGTAAAACAATGCGACACACACAGTAAAACTTAAAACTACTGCAAGAACTTTAATCGCTTGTACGACTGTTGAAAATAGGCGATCACATATATTACAACTGGGATCTAACTTAAAGCCACGGCTTAAAACCGGGAAAAGTTATATACTCATAGCTTCACAACAAACGTTTTTCTTTTCACGAACTTCGTGCGCTGCAATATTTATTGGATACTTCATAATATTGCAGTGCTAAGTTCGTTACGAATGTCCAAAACTCAGAAGTATCATTATCTTAAACTCCGTTATGTTTTATGTGATGCGTTAAAATAATGAATTGATGTTTGAGGAAGAAGATTTAAAAATAAAATTGAAACACAAGTTACTCGAACGTAATTAAGTTTTATGTACGTTCAAGTATCCTGCAGTTGTTTTATCTAATTGAAGATGTATCATCAAAAATTTAATTAGTTTCATACTCTTTTATTTGGTTTTTAGCATAAAGAATTTAAGTTTGTCAAAGTCTTCTAAATAGTTCAAATATCATCTACTAAAAATTTTAATAGGGCGAAACCGCGGGAATATCTAGTAAACACAA
This sequence comes from Parnassius apollo, assembly GCA_907164705.1. NCBI lineage: Eukaryota > Metazoa > Arthropoda > Insecta > Lepidoptera > Papilionidae > Parnassius > Parnassius apollo. Next base: position 420,914 of record CAJQZP010001568.1, on the reverse strand, counting down.
ACCAACTGACAAAAAAAAGGCTACTCGTCATTTTACAACCTTTGGAATGGAATTCCTTCTTGAAATTTATATTCGACCACATTTGATATACAGCCTATATGGTAAAAAAAGAATAATTTCAATAGATTCAGCCAGTCAGTTTCAGACAATAAAAAACGTACTCGTCGTATATAGAAATTTCTCGTGTTTTTGAACTAAATTAAAAAGTTAAAATAAAAATTATAATATCAGAGAGGCCGCCTTTTAAATATTAAAAATAAATTTGAAAATAATCGCAAAGGAGAGGAAGCTTTTTTATAGAGTTATGCAGGTTAGGCAAAGAGCTGTTGATGAGGTTGTGGCTATAGTTCACTGTAGCATAGTTCATGAATATAATTATGAATTTCTGGGGGTGGAGTGTATAGTATGTTTGTAACGCTCAGTTAGAAAGAGTTCTTCCGTTATGGAACAAAACCGACACATCCTTGAGTTATTCAGTCCCAGGACATGTGCTTTTTAAGACAACGGTGTCCAGTTAAGACTTTTGCCAGAATGCGCAATTTATTTTTTCATAATCCCAAGGCTTCCCGGCTTAAGGTTTTGGAGTGTTTTAAGCCCGGTGTGTTAGATCAGATCTTAAGTGTGTTCGTCTGGCTCATTCAGTCCAAATTGTGTACTCTTTGAGCACTCATGTGCGAGTTTGTCGACAAATTCATTGCCTATAATACCTGCGTGACCCGAAAGAAGTTGACACATCCCAGAGCGTTTAAACGGTTCACGCAGTCTTCAACCGGCTTCGAGTTCACTAAGTTTGACCTCAGCGCTAGCAGAGTTTATATAAAATACATGTTTGACGTTGTGTTTTTGCAGATTGATTACCATGCACTGAAGTATGGCGAAAATTTCTCTCAGGAATATAGAGGTGAATCTACCCAAATTCATACTAAGTTTGAACTTGTTTGAAGTTTGAACTCAACTTCCCTATAAGTTCCAAAGCCTACGACGAGGTCCATTTATGACCCATCGGTATACCGAGAGTATATAGAGAGTACCTAAAGCAGTTTTTGCCTAATGACATTAGTTGCTAAGGTGAGAGTTCCATGTTAGTTTTTTACTTAACTTCGGTGGAAAATGGTACTTCTTTACCATTGAGTTTTGGTGTGACTAATTTGTCCAACCGGGTAAAGGGTAATAAAAGTTTTATCAGCATTAACTGATAAACTACACCAGTTATTTATGGTGTTTAGGGCTATTTGTAAGCGATATAAACGTTAAAGCACTTTGGCAAAATATCCCTCGCAATGATCACAAGATCATCAGCATAACCTAGTGTGTCAATGCGATCATCTGACATCTTGTGCAATAACTGGTCAACCGCAAAAGTCCAAAGAAGGGGTGACGAAACGCCTCCTTGTGGGCAGCCGCTTGTAATTGCAACCCGAATCGAAGTTAGAAACAGCGCTAATTTTGTCTTTCTGTTTGAGAGCATCGACTTTACCCAACTGATGGTTGTGGGGACAACATTTTTAGATGTCAGGCCCCCAATAAGTAGTGATGTGGGCTACTGTAGAAGGCACCCTCAATATCTAGAAAGGCACAAAAAGCTATTTCTTTATCCTCCAGTGCTTTTCCGAGCCTGTCAATAACACTGATCAGGGCTGTTACCGTAGATTTGCCTCTGCGGTGAGCAGGCTAGTTGTAATGTACGGGTCTCGTAGCTAAAGCTACATCCCTTATATATCCATCTATAACTTTTCCAATGTCTTAAGAAGAAAGGAAGATAGGCTTATAGGTCTAATGGACTTTGGTAAAGCGTAGTCCTTTCTACCAGCCTTAGGCATAAATAGAACTTTGACAATTGTCCATCGTTATGAAATATATCCCCATGCAAAACTTACTCTGAAGATTTTCAACAGATAAGGAAGAAGACTCCTGTGGCGGCGCTGTCATCGCGCCGCAAGCGAAAACACACCGAAGCCTAAATCACGCTATCAACATTCCGAATCATAAACAGCATATATAGAACATCTCCGAACTATCACACGGAGTGTTGGCCGCTCCCCGGGCATAACACCTTGTCCGCTGGGAGATCTCCCCTTTTCCTTCCACGGCCACACTCCTATGTATCTTATATAAGTGTGACAAACGAGCACACAGTCCACCTGATGGTAAGTGGATGGCTGTGGCGTGTGGCTCATAGAAAGTTCAAAGAAAAATTTCCATACCCTGAAGTACATCAGCGACAGAATCAGCAACAACGTTGGGATCGTCCGGCGAGAAGCAAACCCCAAAGGGTAGGATGCGAATAAAGACCGCATCCTGTCCAAATTAGCTGACCTATAGCGCCAAACACGGAAACGGCCTGCTGAATGCAACCGCGATTTTAGCGTGCGTGGCACCACTCCGGACAAGACAATGGTCCAAGGAGCCTAAAGGGGCGTCGACGGATGATCTGATATCCTGATATACATATGGATATTGCGTTTTGTACGGGAGGACTATAAAGTCAATTTTTTTTGTAAAATATATTTAATTAATCAAAGTATGCATCGATGTTATCTATGCACTTTTGCCATCTCATAGGTAGTTCATTGATCCCTTTACTAAAAAAACCATGGGGGCGAGAATCAACAAACTCTTTGAAGGCGGTTTGGACTGCCGCATCGGAGTTGAATTTTTTTCCTTGTTGTCAGAATGTTGTCAGTCATAAACATGTCAGTTGTAAAAATTCCGGAAAAAATGGTAATCTGTTAGAGCAAGGCCCGGAGAGTACGGTAGATGTCGCAGACTTCCAATTGTAGCTCATCTAACTTAGTAGTTGTTTATTGTGCAGTGTGTGGTCTTGCGTTGTCTTGAAGCAGCAGTGACCTAGAGCGATTGACCCATCTCGGTTGTTTAGCAGCTAGTTCTTCCTTCATGGTTTGCAGTTGTTGACAATAGATATCTGCCGTAATCGTTTGGCCAGATTTTAGAAAGATGTAGTGAACGACACCGGCGCTAGTCCACCTAACACTCACAAGTAACTTTTTCTGAGTTAATTTTCATTTAGGGCAGGATTTGGCTAAGTCTCCAGGGTTCAGCCATTGCCGCGACCGCTTCCGATTATCGTACAATATCCACTTTTCATCACAAGTAATGATTTGATTGAATAGGCTAGAAGATCTTGGAATAAGAAATACACAGCTGAAACTATTCTCTGACTACTTAAGGGATCGATATCAGAGGGTAAGGATTGGTGGTTGCTGCAGTGATGACCTTCCCATATCATATGGTGTACCACAGGGTAGTGTGCTTGGTCCCACGCTATTTCTTACATATATTAATACACTATGTAATCTAAAAATTCACAATGGGAGGATCATTGCCTTTGCGGATGACACGGCTCTTCTTTTCCAGGCAGATACATGGTCTGAGGTATTTAACTTCGCACAAAATGGTTTCGATTTAATAACTAAATGGCTGAAAGAATCTAAACTTACATTAAATGTCGAAAAAACAAAATACATAGCATTTACTACCCAAAACATCAATGTATCTGAGTTAGAACACTTTCACATTACAGCTCACTGCTGCTCCCAAATTGAAAGCCCTTGCTCCTGTCCTACCCTGTCTAGAACGAATTGCATAAAATATCTTGGCGTAATGATCGATAACACCCTAAGCTTTCACCTTCATATTGGCCTCTTAAGTACAAGGATACGTAATGTTACGAGCTTGAGGTTCGTGACAATAAAAATTGCCGATAAAATTACCTAAATTAACACTTTAATTTACTTTACACAATTAAAGTTAAAACACTAATAATTTAAACACACTAATTCACTTAATTCCACTCCGAAGCTTCGCTTGTTTCGCCCAAATCAACACTGCCTCGATCGCATCTTGCAGCGCCTATATATTTGAATTAGCAAAGAAATATCCAGAATGTTCAAGTAAACACGCGGAAGGTACCGAGCGTTCGAGTTTCGACTAGGCGCTGTCAGTTGAGCGATTTGTGATGTCATTTTCTCAATGCTCCCCCTCGCTCTCGTTCCTGACACTAGATGGCGCTAGTTGACTTATTCATGCAACACTGCCCCCTCCTAAGACATGCTCGTCCCGAGCATTATCGGTCCCATAATAACGCGCCAAGCGATCCACATGGACGATCTTAGGAGTCCCTCTTGCGCCTTTCTGTATCCGGTAGGTCACATCGTTGATCCTGGTTACAATCCGGTACGGGCCGTCCCATTTAGCTTGAAGCTTAGGAGATTTCCCTTTGCTGCGGACTGGATTGTGCAACCACACAAGTGAACCTTCGTCGAAACCTTTGTTGTTCATTTTGCGGTCATACCGGGTTTTCATCTTTTCAGACATTTGCTGGCCCGATTGTCTGACGTGCTCATAAACGTCATTCATTTTTTTCCGCAAGTCATTTGCATAATCGGTTATACTGCGTGGAGCATCGGGTGGTATCCCGGTGATCAGGTCTGCAGGCAGCCGTAATTCTCTTCCAAAGTTTGCGAAAGCTGGTGTCACTGCTGTACTTTCGTGAACAGAACTTCGATATGACAACAAAAACGGTTGTATGTGCTTGTCCCAATCTCGTTGCCGATTGTCTACAACTTTTGCTAGGTACCTCTCCAATGTCTGATTAAATCGTTCCACCATTCCATCAGATTGCGGGTGATAAGAAGTCGTTCTTGTTTTATGAGTACCCATAACTCGGCAAGTTTCCTGGAATATTTGAGACTCAAAATTCCTTCCTTGATCGCTGTGAATCTCTAAAGGTACTCCAAAACGACAGAAGACTTCATGAACTAGTTTATCCGCAACTGTTGAAGCTTCTTGATTTGGAATGGCGAAGACTTCTGGCCACTTAGTGAAGTAATCCATCACAACCATGAAATACTTGTTACCGCTTTCACTCTCCGGAAACGGCCCCGCCACGTCAATGGCTATTCTCTCCCATGGTGCGCCCACATTGTACAACTTCAATGCACCTCTACTACGAGTCTGAGGTCCCTTTACAGCCGCACAATTTGTACATTTGCGACACCAGTCCTCGACATCGTTTCGACAGTGGACCCAGTAAAACCGTTCTCGGATCTTCAGTAGAGTTCGCTTAACTCCCAGATGGCCTCCTGAATAATCATTATGGTACAACTGTAGAACATCCGGTACTTTAGCTTTAGGGACAACCATTTGTAAATGACAGCTGTCTCCCCGAACATTTTCCCATTTACGGCACAGAACTCCATCCCGAAGCAGCAAGCTGTCCCACTGGGCCCAGTAGCTTTTAGTGGTCGAACTCATCGCTGAGACGTCGCTCCACTTGGGCTTGGGAGCAGTGACCTTCATCCATTCCAGGATCGGCTTGATGTCCGGATCTTCCTGCTGTGCACGTTGTAAGCTGTCCTTCCACTCGTTGCTGAGGTGGTCTGCCCTGAGCATCCTCACGGATACCACTTCCTTACTCTCTTGCCTAGTACAATGTTTGCAATCTTCAGGGCAAGGTCTTCTTGACAATGCATCTGCGTTGCCATGAGATTTCCCGTTACGATGTTCGATCTCAAAGTCGTATTCCTGCAGTAGTTCAATCCACCTCGCAACTTGTCCTTCTGGATTTTTAAACTGCAATAGCCATTTTAGTGCAGCATGGTCAGTTCGTAAGTGAAATTTTCGCCCCAGAAGATATTTGCTAAAATGCTGCAACGACTTTACCACAGCTAGCAATTCGCGTCTTGTGACACAGTAGTTCCTTTCCGGTTTTGACAACGACTTGCTGAAGTACGCTATCACGGCCTCTTGGTCACCATTACGTTGAGACAACACACCGCCAAGTCCTATATCACTTGCGTCTGTGTCAACTATAAATTCTTTGCTTGCATCAGGGTATCCCAAAATAGGTGTTTTGCACAGACGGTCCTTGAGCTCCTGGAATGCGATATTGCAACTTTCATCCCAGCAGAAATGTCGCTTCTCCTCGGTTAGCTTGTGCAGAGGTTTAGCTATATCTGCAAAGTTCTTCACGAATCGCCGGTAATAGGAGCACAAACCCAAAAATGCTCTAACCTGCGTCTTGTCTTTTGGAACCGGCCAATCCTTGACAGCGGCGATTTTCTCTGGATCTGTGCGGATACCTTCTTCCGATACTACAAACCCCAAAAAGTTAACTTGCCGTTGGAATAGTGAACATTTCTTCGGGCTCAACTTGAGGTTGGCACTCTGAATCTTCATGAGCACGCGTTCCAGGTTTTGAAGGTGTTCCTCAAACGTACGGCCCACGATGATGATGTCATCCAAGTAGACCAGACAGGCATCGCCAATTAGCCCGGTAAGTACAAGTTCCATCAGCCTTTCAAACGTTGCTGGAGCATTGCACAACCCAAACGGCATTACTTTGAATTGCCACAGACCCTTTCCCGTCGAGAACGCAGTTTTCTCCTTGTCCTTAGGGTCAATTTCAACTTGCCAGTAGCCACTTTTTAGATCCAGCGTGCTAAACCATTTTACTCCTGTAAGCATGTCCAGCGTGTCATCAATTCTTGGCAAGGGATAGCTGTCCTTCTTTGTAACGTCATTCAGACGGCGGTAATCAACACAGAACCGCATGCTGCCATCCTTCTTTTTCACCAGCACCACTGGTGAACACCATGGACTAGAGGAAGGTTCAATAACACCATCCTTCACCATTCCTTCAATCATGGTTTCCACTTCCTTTTCACGTGCTACGGGCAATCTTCTTGGCCGCTGACGGATAGGCAATTCCTCTCCTGTGTTTATTTTGTGTTGAACTAAGCCAGTCTTTCCTATGTCAGCATCGTTTGATGAGAATACTTCGGCGTACTTGAGTAACAACTTCTTCGCCTTGACCAATTCGTTCGGCGACAGAACACTGCGACAGTCTTCCAAAAGTGTGGTCACTCTCGTTTCTGAATCCTTGCTGGGGGTCCCACTCGATATAGATTGGCACTGACGTAACCAATCCACTTCCTCACAAGTACCAACCAGTGTGCCTTTTTCTATAATCTGTTCCCGGTCGCAATGGTTCAGCACACGTACTCCTGAGCTGTCAGTGGTCCTGACCAAGGTTCGAGCTACTTTCCATGGAAGGTCATTGTTTACCCTTTCCACAAGTACACAACGGTGAGTTTGCCCAGCGTTTCGAGGAAGACTAACCGGAACAATCGTTTCCGATCTCGGCGGAAGAACAATCTTCTTGATGCTGTACACGTTCCCTGGTAACGCACCTTCCATAAAAAGTTCCTCCTGTCCACATTTCAAAACACCTTGCTTAACGTCGATCTCGCAACAATTATTCCTCATAAAGTCTAAGCCTAGGATGCAGTCGTCCATTATATCAGCCACGATGACATTATGCAGGTAGATCACGTTGCCTAGCTTCAACTCCATCTCCTTCTCTCCACGGACGGGTATACGCTGACCGGTGGCTGTTACCAAATTAATGCGTTCTCGGTTGTATGCGGAGTCCCCAAGGAACTGACTTATAAGTTGGGAACTAACAACCGTACGAGAGGCTCCAGTGTCTATGGTCAGCTTACACGGCATTCCGTTGATCTCGCCCTTTATGATTAGGCTGTTCCCATCATGGGTTTGTGAGATCGAGATCCTTGGGGCTCTTTTAACATCAGCCAGCACCCGCCCCGCAGTTCTGGCTTTTACTCGTTTCCCTGCTGCTGCTGGGCGGCGCTGTTGGCCGCACTACCCTCCTGAGATCGTTCAATTTCCCTTTCTAGGGTTCGCTTAGGGCAGCTGGATCGAAGATGGCCCCTTTCCCCACAGCCATATCACCTTGGGCTGTATCCTTTGTTGCGGTCGCGAACTGTAGCTGTTGCAACCTCCCTGACGCGATGGGAACGATGATCCTATCGCACGGCTTCCACTTCCAGTGCATGGGCCAAGGCGTCCTTAAGCGTCTCGTGGTGCCCGAGCCTCACAGCAGCTCTGACTTCCAGGTCGCGGATGCCGTCGATGAATGTCTGCACCAGGTTCCCTTCAATGAGCGCAGGTACAAACCGGTATGCTTTTCGCACCAGCTTCTCCACTTCTAGAGCCCACTGCTGCAGGTTTTCGTTGATGCGCTGCACACGATCTTTAAGCTGCGCACGAAAGACGTGTTCCAGGTGAGCGTCGCCATATCTCGCCTCCAATGCCTCAAGGAGCTGCTCGTAGGTCACTTTCTTACCGAGAGCTTCCAACACAGTTAAGGCTTGGTCGCGCAGGCCTAAGGTGAGTGCAGTCATGGCCTGGCTTTTATTCCAGCCGTTTGCCTCCATGACGGCCTCGAACTGGATTTTGTAGGACGACCAGGAAGAGGTCCCGTCGAACGGCGGCACTTTGAATCCACGTAGCGAAGGTGTTGTAGCTACTACGGGAGCTGTTGTTCCATCCCCAAGTTTGAGGTCGTCCAGCGTTTTCTTCACGTCAGCCATTACGTTGTCAACCCGATTGTTTACTTGGTCGATTCGGGTTTCGGCCTCCGACAGGCGGTTGTCATGTTGAGCAACCTTATCCTTCACCTCCCGTATCTCTTTTCCGAAGATAGCGTGAAGGTCCTTCATGAGGAGCATCTGCTCTTCCTTATCGCGTTGGAGTTGATCTTCTAAACGACGGGCCTGTTCCTCCTGTCGGCGGGCCTGTTCCTCCTGTCCGCCCCGCAGCTGCTCTTCCAATCGGCGGGCCTGCTCCTCCTGTCGGCGAGCCTGCTCCTGCAGCATCACCATCAGAGCACCTAAGTCAGGTGCTGCAGATGTAGGAGCTACCGACGGGCCTTCAGCCAGTGGCTGGCCCTCCGACGTCTGCGGCGTTGCACCACCAAATCTTCTTTGGTCCGTCTCCTGCTGGCGTTGACTTCGGGTACGGACACCCTCCGTTTCCTCCTTAGGTAAAATCGGCATGATTTTATCCCACTTCTGACACCAATTGTTACGAGCTTGAGGTTCGTGACAATAAAAATACCTAAATTAACACTTTAATTTACTTTACACAATTAAAGTTAAAACACTAATAATTTAAACACACTAATTCACTTAATTCCACTCCGAAGCTTCGCTTGTTTCGCCCAAATCAACACTGCCTCGATCGCATCTTGCAGCGCCTATATATTTGAATTAGCAAAGAAATATCCAGAATGTTCAAGTAAACACGCGGAAGGTACCGAGCGTTCGAGTTTCGACTAGGCGCTGTCAGTTGAGCGATTTGTGATGTCATTTTCTCAATGCTCCCCTCGCTCTCGTTCCTGACACTAGATGGCGCTAGTTGACTTATTCATGCAACAGTAAGTTAATTTATATTTTTAAAAATCTACGTCGTGTTGCAGATTTTAATGTAAGAAAAATTGTATATTTTGCACTGTGCCAATCATTGTTGACATATTGCATTACCATCTGGGGAGGAGCACCTAAAACGACCATATTGCAATTAGAAAGTGCTCAGAGGGCACTATTAAAAGTTAGCAATTCTCTTCCATTCCGTTGTCCTACAACTGACCTTTATCAACATTGTAATGTCTTATCTGTTCGTAAACTGTTTATATTGCACACTACACTGCTACAACATTCTCTTATACAGTATGAGTCCTCCTATAATATTGACAAAAGAAGGAAATATGTAGTTTGTCCCAGTAAGCATCTAAAGACAAAATTTTCCCATAATCATTTTTGCTTCCTGGGAGGTTACCTTTATAATAAATTAAATAAACTTTTGTCAATTTACTCTCTACCAAAACATGCATGTAAACAAAAATTACGGAAATGGTTGCTAAATATCGATTATATGGCTGCTGAAAATTTACTGAGAGTATTATCCTAAAAACACATAACCCTACACAAATGAGTGCACACATACACTCTCACACACACACACACACACACACACACACACACACACACACACACACACACACACACACACACACTACACACACACGCATACATTAACACTCACTATACATATAGAAATAACTTAAAAAAAAAAACGTATTTCTCTTGTGGTATTTTTGAAAATGTAATACGTGCTATCCGTCAGGGTGAGGGCCTGGTGATCTATAACACAGGGATTACCCTAGTATGGACACCAGTCTTTCACAAAGGTCAAAATTGTCTACTATCGTATTATTTAAAAAATAATGTGTAATTATATACCTTTGTGAAGAGAAAAATAAAATGATTTATTATTATTATTATTATATAAAATCCCTTCATTTTTGTGTCGGTTGAGCAAAGTAACACAGCAGTAAGTTCAATTCACTCAATTCATAAGGTATCCATCGTTCAAGTTTTTTTACTTTCCCGATTTGTTTCAAGTGGATTAATACAGTTTTATCACTTACCACAAAGCCTGAAGCTATGTCTGAAGTGCTTTGTGATGGATTCGCTTCCACAATAGCCTTTAATCTTCATTTTCCACTTTGGTCTCCGGTCGTCCATGAGGTTGGTTCTGAAGGTCAAAATTTCCAGAACGAAAACGTTGAAACCCAAAACGTACCAACCTTTCTTTTGCGACACCAGCACCGTACACATCCTTAATCCTTCGAGCTGTTTTTGCAGCACTGGTGCCACGGTAGAACTCGTACTCGTAAATATACCGATATTTCATGTTTTTGTGCGGTAATAAGCGACGCCAAAGAAAAATAAAAAATGGTTTCAAAATTCAAATGTACCAGCTAAATTAATTTATAAATTTGAATTTTGAATTCTTAACCAACTAGGAGATATTTCATATCAAAGTGGTCAGTACGACAAAACGCTAGTTCATATGTAAGGACCCAATACTATTGCACAACAATTATACATAGTTATTCATGAGGTTTAAGTTTTCATAAACTTTAAATAATATTGTTTGATAAGTTTTTTTAACTTAAGTTTCTTGATCAGTATGAATTTTTTGTTATTATTATTTTACCATCAGAAGCACTTTGTTACATGTTTACTGTTTTCGCGCAAATTCTATATTGTGAAAATTTGTCCTGAAGTAAGGAATTCTTCTTCATTATTTTATTCCATGCTTTAGCTTTAATTTTTTCAACATGGTAAAAAAGAAACAAGAAATAAAAAGTAAGAAGTTAATGTTAGTAGAACGTCAAGAGGTTATTGTAAAGATATTATAGATTCAAAGCAAATCTTTGGCTTGTTTTCTTACTTACGCAATTAATCACTAACAGTAATAAAACAGCGTACACACACTACATATTCAGCGTAACCTTATTACAAATTAAACTCAATTTAATATGCGTCTACTATCATACATGTAGTGTAACATAGTGGGTGTGATTCCTTACGTTTTAGAGCCATGATGCAGCTATGGTTGTAGCATATTATATGTATTGGTTTAACCGGGAAAGTACCACACTCTCAGAAAACTAACTACGAGCCTAAAATTGCAGCTTAGTGCTGCTGTGTTTCCTATGGTGACTGTAGTGATAGGGAGACCTCTTTTACTGGAATCTTAGAGAAATTCTATCTTTGCCCTCAGGGGTGACAACGCATATGCATTTTGATTCTTAGCCCAGAGTCGAGCCGATGTCAAAGCATCCTCTTACCATCGGGTGGACTGTGTGGTTGTTTGTCACTCTTACTCCATAAGAAAATACATCGGAAATCACTTCTGCAAAATTGCATTTCATCATAAGCAAGCTCTCGGCTCACGCATCGTGCATCGTGCTCTCGCCAAGGCTATCCAAGGAAGCTTCTCTCAGCCATCTCTCCCATCTCTGCACACGGACAGACGAGTCACTGGCCAATGCCGCAAAGGACAAAGCCGATCTGCTGGGCTCTTTCTTTGCGTCCAACTCGACTCTTGATGACGGGGTGAACACACAGCCGACCATCCCGCGGTGTGAGTGCTTCATGCAGGATGTGCTGTTTACCCTGCGCCTGCCTGTTTAACGCTCGGTGCGCAGAGCACTCCTCTCCCTGAACGTCAATAAGTCGAGTGGACTTGATGGCATCTCTCCTAATGTGCTGAAGACGTATGCTCCGGAGTTGACACTGGTTTTAACGCGTCTTTTCCGGTACTCCTACTCATTAGGTGTAGTCCCGAAATCATGGAAGACAGCCTTCGTTCACCCGATCCCTAAAAAAGGTAATCGCTCTGATCCGTCCAACTATAGGCCTATCGCCATAACCTCCTTGTTCTCTAAAATAATGGAATCCATTATTAACAGCCAGCTCATGCGGTACTTTGAGGATCACCAGCTGATTAGTGACCGCCAGTACGGTTTCCTTCGCGGTCGCTCGGCTTGTAGATCTTTTGGGTTACTTAACTCATAAATGGGCGGAGGCAGTGGAGTCCAAGGGGGAGGCGTTGGCCGTTAGTTTGGAAGTAGCGAAAGCCGTCGATCGGGTTTGGCACAAATCGCTCCTTGCGAAGCTTCCTTTCTATGGACTTCCCGAGAAATTGTTGAAAGTGTGTGATCCGATTGTTTTTCAACATCAGTTACATCACCAGTTTTCTTGCTGATCGGAGCACAAAGGGGAGACGGTGCATGCTCTGATTACGAGCCACCAACGCTGTTTCTTCTGCATATCAATGACATGTTGCAAACCATTAACATTCATTACTATGCAGACCACAGCAAAACGTCGCCGGATACCGGGACAAACTTATGTCTGAAGTTGTTCAACAAAGTTTCGGACTGGGGGCGACTAAATCTAGTCCAGGTTAATCTCCAGAATACACTAGTTTGCGCGCGTTTATCGCTAAAAAGAACCCCTTCGTCGTGTCTCTTCAGTTTCAAGGCATTCCCTTTGTTTCCTCAGCTATTATCAAAATCCTCGGCGTCGACATATCAAGTGACGTGCAATTCGTGGTCACTTGGAATGTAAATGTTTATAAAGAAAAGCAAGCATTGATGTATGAACTTAAATTGTATTCGATTGAGGTGGATAATATTAAAAAATGTTATGACACCAATAATATTATAAGTAAATAGGCCTCTTTTTCTTATAATATCATTGTATGAGACTGAGACATTTTGGCTCCCTTTAAATTTTGTCCAATAAATATAAATCAGCCTAAACTAAAATTAAAGAACACATACTGGCTATGGATAACCTGGTAAAGACATGTAAATATAATTAAGAGCATTTCGACTCCTTAGTAAAACATCAAAGTGAATGTCAGCGGTCAATACCAGTTTCTTCAGAGTCGTTGTGTGCTGATAATATTATATCACCGTATCATAGCAGAAAAGATTAAAATAAAATACATTTCATATATTATCAAAAATAATATAATTGTGTATAGCGACGATATGGGAAAAAATTTTGGCATAATTTTAAATAACACTTTTAAGGGGAAAAAGTTACAAATTACTGCATGCCTGGAGAATCTCTTAGTGTCATTCTAAATAAAATTATAGTTTCAAAATTTTGTCCAAATAGTATAATATAGTTTTGTCGGTAGAAGAGGCAGTGTAAACAACAAACAGTTATTAAGATATACTGAACAACTTAATAACTTAAATGTAAAGAAAATTGGCTTGTTCACACTGCCTTATATACAGGGATTTCCACAAGAAAATAATTTAAGACACTGTTTAAATTTACAAATGAATAATTTAATTTGTAATAATAATTTAAATTTGACATGTAATGATAATAATGACGAATTTCATTTAATTGACATATATAACGTAATTAAGAAGTTTTGGACAGATGATAGGTATTACCTATCCAAATATTTTTTATAGGATAGGGTGACAAAATAGCACACAGTCCATCTGATGGTAAGTGGTTGCTGCAGCCCATAGACATCTACATCTATCCTCGATTACACATCAAAATGCAGATGCGTTGTCGCCCGTATGGGCTAAGATGGAATGCCTCGTTTCTAGTAAAAAGGGTCTCCGGTTCTCTACACTCACCATACGAAATACAGCAGCATTAAGCTACTATTTTACGCTGGTATTCTGTGAGAGCGTGGTCCTTCCCCGGTCAAGCCGACCCATTCGTACTACAACTGCAGCAGTGAAAATATTATTACATTTTTATTGAAAAAATGGATCTATGGGCTGATGTGTACCCTTATAAGTGACATCATTACAAATTACCATAAAAATTAAGACAGCAATGTCACAATAGCTTGTATGTTACAAAAAGTAATATCTTAAGATAATATATAACAGATACAGTAAAATTTAAGTAAAGTTAAGTAATAGAGTGCAGAATGTTATTATTAATGGAAATAAATATATTAACTTTGAGCTCTCAGTAACTACGAAAAATTTATGTATGTTCACAAAAACAAAGGTAGTTAAAGTAAAAATGTGATATACAATCTGTAAACACTAGGAACAAACACAAGCTAGTGATACCAGTTTCTCGACTCCACAGAGTCCGTAATTCATTATTGGGCCAATGTATACGCTATTACAACAAAGTCCCAGAAAATATACAAATATACAATATACATATATAATATACAGGGTCTCCCTATTACCAAGTTTAAATATTTAATCAAACAAAAACTGTATATAAAGGGTTATTGTAATACAAATTAATACATAAAAGTTACGGTCTACATACGTCTCACTGCTGGGCACAGGCCTCCCCCCATTTCTGAGAGGGTTTTAGGGCAAGGAAGTATCAGCCGCGCTGCCCCAATGCGTGTTGGTGAACTTCACATGTCTTCGAAATATTTTTTTTCTTATTCCTTAAATATGCAGGTTTCCTCACGATGTTTTCCTTCACCATCGAGCACGTGGTAAATTAATACATGGTTGATAATAACCCCTGGGAATGAGGTGGTCGCTTCCAAGCTGATTCTAAAATAAATTTTGTAAATATTTTGTTACCATTGACATTGTAAAATGTATTTAAAAAATAGTCCCGATGTGTTTCTTGCTGGTTCCTCCCAAAACAGAGGTTTTTTTTCGAACCAGTGGTAAAGTAAAAAATAGATTTTCAATAAGAATTACTTGTAATCTGTACTAGGTAAGTCCAACTTCGACCGAGAGGTCAATCGACGGATTCAACTCGGCTGGGCAGCGTTCGGGAAATTACGACATATCTTCTCGTCAGGTATACCTCAATCTCTAAAAACTAGTTTTTACAACCAGTGAGTGTTGTCAGTGATGACTTAAGGATCTGAGACGTGGTCCTTCACTGCAGGCCGTATGAGGACGCTCAAGGTCGCTCAGCGAGTTATGGAGAGGGCTATGCTCGGAGTTTCTCTGCGTGATAGACTCAGAAATGAGGATATCCGCAGTAAAACCAGAGTGACCGACATAGCCCAACAGATTAGTAAGCTGAAGTGGCAGTGGGCCGGCCATATAGCTCGAAGAATCGATAACCGATGGGGAAGAGGTTCTCGAGTGGCAGCCTCGTACCAGTAGACGTAGTGTAGGGCGACCCCCCACTAGATGGAGTGACGACCTGGTAAAATATGCAGGAAGTCGAAGGATGCAGGTGGCTCAGGACCGTGCTTTGTGGCATTACTTGGGGGAGGCTTATGTTCAGCAGTGAACTTGTGAAGGGCTGTAATGATGATGATGATGATGTAATGAATATAAATTATTCTATTCTATAGAAGGCCAAATTGGCATCTAAAAATCTTGGCGTGCTCAGCAGAGCGGTACAGTATTTCATGCCAGCTCACCGCTTGCAACTTTACAAGGCACAGGTTCGACCGCACATGGAATACTGTTTCCATCTCTGGGCTGGGGCTCCCCAGTGCCAGCTCCTTCCATTTGATCGCATCCAGCGCAGAGCTGTTCGAAACGTCGGCGACCGAGCTCTTTCAATCGGCGTGACTCACTGGCACTGCAAAGAGGTGTTGCATTTCACTTTCCATCTCACCATCGCACATTGCGACAAAAATCGCGGTACCATCCATGCCATCTGAATGACTGGCGATCCACTATCGTGCGATTTAAAAGAAATTTTCTCTACCACCAGAGATTTTTCCGGACCGATACAATTTAGGGCCTTCAAGAAAAGAGTTTACTCCTTTTTAAAAGTCCGGCAACGCATTTGCAATTCCCCAGTGCATTTGGTCATGGGCGGCGGTAATCACTTAAATACCACTCTACTATAAAAATTTCACGTATTAGGAATATCTTTCCAGATTTTTCATAAAGTTTGCGTGCGTTTGCGCGCAATGCGTGGCCGTCAAAAACAAATGACATTTGTCTCATTACGCTCTGTTTGCTCCAGATCACTAAAGGATTATGTAGTATATTCAAAACGCGGCGGTCTTAATCAGTTTTAATTGAAGACTTTGTCCAAAAATTAACAAGAAACCATCGTTTATTTTTTCTCCTAATTCTTATCAAACTTTTTTATTTTCTAATGAAAATTGTTGTAAATTATATTTATTTTGGTGAAATGTTCGTAACGATAAAAGTAGATTTATTTAGAAAGACTTTTTTATTCTTCCTTTAAACTTATATCTAACCACATCTTTACTCGCTTCTTTCACATTCATACTACTACTAGCCGAACGTCTGGTTATCAGATGGTGCAAGGGGGAGGAAGGAACTAAACTATGCAATTCCTGCACACACTCTTCGAAATGCATTCTGTAGAAAACCGAAAGACTGGCTACTTTGTGCCTGTGTTCGAAGCTGATAAGATTGGTCTAATTATCAAATTTGGGTCACCAATAAGCCTCTTAGTGCGCCTTTTCATTGAGTCCAAAGCTGATAGGAGGCATTTCGCAGCACCAGTCAATATATGGCAGCCATACTCCATGCACGATCGGACTTGCGCTTTATATAAAATAAGCAGCTGTATCAGTGTGTAGTATAGATAAGAAAGAGCCAAGATGAGCTGGCTCTTGTTTGTAGTGAAGAGACACGCTTGTGTTTTGGAGGAGTTGTATTTTACAAGATTGGCACCAGCTCATTTGAAGACTGCCAGTAGTGAGAGATTTCAACGCTCCACCATTGCTTTTCTTCCGGACTAGATTTAATCTCGACTGATCCAAGGACTTGGTTGGTATAGCTCCATAACTATGCTATCGTCGGTATACCCATACCTTAAGGAACAGCGGCATTAGTTGCTACAGGATCGGATGAGCAGCCATCGATGACGACCCGGAGAGACCGTTCACTTAGAAAGTCCTTTACCCAGTCAATCAGACCAGGGCGTAAGACGTACGCTAGAAACTTACCCAAAAGGCTAGCGTGCCAAACTCTGTCAAAGACCTTGGAGACATCAAGGGAAACATCAAGTGTTTTCTTACTGTTCTCGAGTGCCTTGCCCCATATGTGTGTGGCATATGCCAGAAGGTCTCCAGCTGACCGATGGGCCGATAATTGGCAGGGTCGGCACGGTTGCTTTTTTTTGGAATAGGCTGCACGTTGGCCAGCTTCCAGGATTTTGGCACTATTCCAGTCAAATCTATTTACCAACTTACAGATTGGCTCAACACTTAGCGAAGATACTCTCACCGCTCAAAGGACAAACAAGAGTACACACAGAAGATTTCGACCATTTTGTTAGCGAGATTAAAGACCTACATCTGGCAGACAATGAAACTATGGTCAGTTTTGATGTGCAGTCACTGTTCACATGCTTACCTGTTGAAGACTGCATCTCAATTGTAACTAGAAGACTAGAAGAAAACAATATGATCTTAGAATATGTAGTATTACTCAGACAATGTCTTACATCTGGCTGCCTATTGTGGAAGTAGTAGTTCTATAAGCAAGTAGATGGTGTGGTGATGGGCTTACCTGTATCTCCCATTGTTGCCGATATATTCATGAAGCGGTATGTAGACGACACTTTCACAATTCTATCTTTTGAAAATAAATTTTGAAAAAATAAATTTTGAATAAAGTCAAGTGTAGTACCCTCTGCAAGATGCAGGAGCAAGCTGCTTGATTGTGAATGTGGCCTCTCCTACATAGGACAAACAAAAATATCATTTAAATCGCACGTTAAAGAACACATAGCTGATTGTGAACATACGACGCTTCGGGAAGTCTGCAGTTTGCGACCACGTACAGGATCGCCCCCGTCACTACATTAGATTTGATAGATCACAAATCGCGGACAAGAGGATGATGGGCTAGGCTATTGAAATAAAAAAAATATCCTAATTTCAATAAAGAAGATAGCTGAGTGCTACCCTCTGCTCGGGATCTTATAATATAGAAATTAAATTCCAACACAATCACACAACAGCAAGACTTTAAGATACCATAAGTTCATACTGCCTTAGATCGGAACAAAAATTAATAATTTTAATTTGGTGGTATCCGTGGTTAACTGTGACATTGGGATCTCTGACACCTCAGTCCTCCCCGTGACTATGGATGCTGTAAAGTGCTCGAAACGTTGGCAATATAAACTGAGTTAATATACGTAATAAAATCCGAAAAACTAGTTTCATTAAATTTATATTCGCGTAAACATAAAACTACTTAATTGTGATACGAACCTACGACAAAGAGGTCCCGTAGTGAGGTAATTTCGGTGGAACGTTGTTGCCACTGTCCAGACGTGAGTCGTAGGCAAAAAGAGACGCGAACGAGTAAGCTGTCTATTTAGCCAAATGCAACAGTGTGCCATCAGGTTTTACCAACGCATGCAGTGTAGGCTGACATAAGTTTATCTCGGTTGGTTTTTTAGAGAGAAAAATCTCTAGTGCTGGATGGTCTGGCAGAGAGTTTTGCGCGAGAACGTTTAATGCGATCAGGACTAGTTTTCCGTAATGCTTTTTTGTAGGATTTGGCTGCCTGGTTGAAAGTTCATTTATTTGAGTTAATATCCCGAGCTTTGCAGTTTCAAGCGTCAACCCAAGATAGGTACGCTAAACGCTTGCGCTTTTCAGCTTGGGCCCATTCAGCGTTAAACCATGGGCAAGCTTTGCTATCGGAGGGAGCGTCAGAAAAGG
Source organism: Parnassius apollo (assembly GCA_907164705.1). Lineage (NCBI taxonomy): Eukaryota > Metazoa > Arthropoda > Insecta > Lepidoptera > Papilionidae > Parnassius > Parnassius apollo. Next base: position 402,089 of record CAJQZP010001568.1, on the reverse strand, counting down.
GTATAAAATACTTCATAGCTTCAAACAACACATCGGTTATCCCATCCGTGCTGCAAGAGCAGCTTTGCTGTAGGATACCGATTTAGGATCACATCCGTAGCCTCACTAAGGTGATCAAATAGTCGTGCTATCTCCTGGTCACCGATGTGAGATCGATGGGCACAGGCATAAAAATTCTATCAATACTTGTATCTAACATCATCCAGATTGTCAAAAAAGTGTGGTCTTCAAGGTGACAGAGATGCTGGAAGCGGATGTCAATGCGGACGTACACACAGACTCCGGCACGTAGATTGAATACAAGTTCCATCCTCCAGGGAGAATCCGGGATAGTCGAGGTATGCCGCATTCAATAGACATACAATTTGGGTCTCCATCAAGAAAAGTAGATGTGGCTTCTCAGCCTCAAGATTGTGATGGACTGCGCTAAGAATAGAGTGTAATCCTCGAATATTAGGTCGGTTATATTTGTTTGTTTGTTATATTTGTATAATTTCCATTTAGCACATCTGATGCCGACTCTGCCACTCACTTCCGTAGCATTTTGCTTAGTCACTCTTTATTCATTCATTTTTTCTACATGATCACACCACCGAAGCATTCCACTAGTCTCAAATCTTGCAAACTACGTTTTTCTGCTTTTCATACTTTATTATTCAAAACGAGTTCAAGTATTAAAATTGGCCAATCGATTAACACGTAGTTCTGCCGTTTTATCGGGCAATGAAGCCGTCTCTACTCGTGAACTCTACTCGTATACAGCTATAAAAAAGTAACGTAACTTAGTTTTGTAATTTTGCAGAAGTGGAATAACTAATTATTTTACTTGTTCCTAAATATATTTTTTACACTATATTGTTTGTACTGGCATTTGCTCACAGTTAACACTGGGATTTTTTTAAATAAGTGTGACAATCGAGCACACAGTTAACCTGATGGTGAGTGAATGCTGTGGCCCATAGACATCTACATCCATCCTCGATTAAGAATAAAAATTCAGATGCGTGTCACCCCTGAGGACTAAGATGGATTGCCTCGTTTCCAGTAAAAAGTGTCTCCGGTCCTTTATACTCACTGGTATACCGTTATATACAAATTTTATCATAATAATATTACTATTATATACATGAAGTCCCAAATTTTACAATATCTAAGTTTAATTCTACCTTTTCGCATACATTTATAACAAAGTAACGTAGGTATACCGGAAAACAATGTAACACGAGGCATTTTGCCTAATGCGTCTGTGACATGTCCATTACAGAAACGTAAGTTATTATTAACATGCTTTTATTGGCTTGACCTGCATTTATTATTGTATGTGTGAATGAATGTAGGTAATGGAATTTCATAATTAAATTTTCACTCAGTGCCGAACCTTGAAATAAATTGAAAGTTATCAGATTCAGAACCGATGACAATATCATGATTAGTTAATAACGATTGACAAATTATAATAATATGAAATAGTTTTCTCTAAAAGATCATCGATGTTTGATGTTTAAACTTTTTTTAAACTCTAATATTTATTACCTTTTATGAAGTACGAAAATATTTTGTTTTTAATTTTACGCAATTAATATTTTACATAGAAATGCATTGAATGGTGTCTATAGTAGGTTACCTATTTAATTATCCTTTTGAATCCGCTTATGGTTACACATATCGGCATAAATACTCCTAATGACGTACAACTTGATATAAGATTATTCCACAACTTGTTCGCGAAAGAATCGAGTGTTCTCTAATACCCAAAAGCCCATGATGACGCGATGTCCTTTCGCTGGGTTTTCATAAACAAGAAATTATAATTTCTATTCAATTAATTCATTACACTTAGTGTAAGTTACTTCTTGTAAGTACAGCAAAATATGATTAAAAATTACAAACCGTTCTCTCATTGGCTGAAATTTATAACATGTGTGTGAACTGTGAAAATTCGCGAGGCTATTGAAATCAAAAAACATCTAATTTCAATAGAGAACATGGCTGGGTGCTACTATCTGCTTGGGATCCTATAATAAATAAAATTAAATCCCAATCCAAGCATATAACTGCAAGACTTCATGATACCATAAGTTCATACTGTGTAGATCGGAAGAAAAATTTTAATCTATGGTAACCGCGGTTAACTATGACATCTGGACGTTAAACATCTCAGTCCTTCCCGTGACCATGGGTGCTGTAAAGCTCTCGAAACGTCGGGTATTTAAAAAGTTAAATATACGCGATAAATTCCGTAAAAACTAGTATTATTTCAATGATTTCAGGTTGGCATTTCCAATATGGACCATCGATTTAAATGCCCATATTTTTTTGTAGATAGTACTCACTAAAAGAAAGCGTTTTGCAAAGTTTTAGGTTGCGGACACTTACGGTTCATGAGATATATATTTTTTAACTTTTCATACAAATTGGCAAATAACACGCAATTACAAAATAAATTTGACAAATGATTGATGTCAATCGTCAATTAGTGTAGGGTTCCGAATATTTTGAAAGTATCGATACCTACTCAATACCCAGTAACGTATTAAAGGTATCAATACTACTTGGTATCGAGTACATTTCGTTAATTTTGGAGACGAAAAATTATGACAAACCAATTAGATGCATAGGAAGATCTGATAAGTGCAATTATATATTTATATAAAGTAGAATAAAGTTTACTCTATTTAAGTTCCACCTTAGTACTTGTAGTTAGTACGTGTAGTACAGCTTTTGTACTTGTATTTTATTGTTTGCAACTTTCTGTATTATCTAATTCTTACTAAAATAAAGTGTTTACTTACTTATTTAATATCCAAAAAGTACCTAAAACCGAATCAGAGCACCCCACTATCCGCGTGGTCTTTTCTGCCCTACCCCTAGAGTGTATATAAGAGCCCATATTGACCATATTGGAAATATTAGCCGTTTAGGAAATATTAGCCGAAACAAAGGCAAAAGCTAAGCTTATTTTACTGTTAGATCCGATTAATTAGGTGCATGTACAGAGCGCAACTACATGTAAAGAAGTCTGGGATAGCTTGCAGCAGGCCTTCGATGACAGCGGGTTATACAGAAAAGTTGTCTTGTTGAGAGATCTTATCACAACTACATTGGACAGTTCTCGAAATGTAGATGACTATGTGAATAAGATAATGTCCACAGCTCATAAGCTTAGGAATATCAAATTTGACATTGACGATGAATGGCTTGGAACGCTTATGTTGGCTGGCTTCCCGAAATTTATAAGCCAATGATAATGGGATTGGAGAGCTCAGGGATCAAGATTTGTGCAGACTCCATCAAAACTAAACTCCTGCAGGAAGTTCAATGCTCAGAAAGCACAGCATTATTCACTAAGAAGACAGCCATTCTCAGAAATCACAGTACAGGAAAGGCTTGTAATCAGAAAGGGTCCCGATGTTATAATTGTAACAAGTACGGACACTTCGCCAAGAACTGCCGTGCTCCGAAGAAGAAGAATATTGAAAAAATAGAAGAAAATAAAAGTTATGTTGCAGCTTTTTCAGCATATTCTCAGACAATGAGTACGGACCTTTGGTATGTGGACTCAGGTTCCTCTATGCACATGACCAATAGATGTGACTGGATGTATGATGTAACAAGTCCACCGATACCCACCATAACTGTTGCCAGTAGGACACCACTACCCGTGGAAAATATGGGAAAGGTTAATTTATTATTAAATAATAATAAACAAAGTAAAATTTAGGTAAGAGATGTTCTGTATATACCTAAACTTGCTGCCAATCTCTTATCAGTAAGCGCTATCGTGAAAAGTGGCTGTAAGGTAAATTTTAGAGATAAATGTTGTGATATTTTTGATCATAATAATAAATTCCTCTATTCAGCCACATTAGTAAACAATTTGTATCAGTTAAACACTCACAGAGAAATGTTCTCTAATCTAACATGCTCAAATAACTTAAATGATGTTGTCCTATGGCATAGACGCATGGGACACCTGAACTTTTCAGATGTTAACAAGTTACCGGAGTGTGCAGAGGGAGTCGATCTGTTTCCTGACAATAGTAAAGGTCCTGTACACATGTACCACCTGTTTCGAAGGTAAACAAAGCAGATTACCCTTCAACAACATTGGACTCCAGAGCTTCACATCCACTGCAGCTTATCCATACTGACTTGTGTGGACCGATGGAGCAGATGTCGCTGGGAGGTATGAAGTATTTCATTATTTTTATAGATGACTTTACTCGAAAAGTTCATGTCTATTTTTTGAAAGACAAATTGAGTGTACTAGAAGTGTTCAAAAATTATAAAAGTAAAGTAGAGAATGAACTTGATACTAAAATAAAAATTGTTCGGTCAGATAACGGGAAGGAGTACTGTAATAAGGTATTTGATAGATTTTTGAGTAGGCATGGAATTGAACATCAAACAAGTACTCCATACTCACTCCAACAGAACGGCCTAGCAGAAAAGATTAACATGACGCTGGTAGAAAAGGCCAAGTGTAGATTGTTTGATGCTCATTTGCCAAAGCAGTTTTGGGCAGAGGTGCTAGCAACAGCGACCTATATAGTTAATAGGTCATCCACTAGATCACTTAACTTAATGGCTCAAGTACCTAAAGAAAAACGTTAAAAATGGGATTCTAAATCTAAAAAAAAATTATTTCTTGGTTACTGTGAATCTAGTAAGGGATATCGGCTACTTGATCCTGACACAAATAAAATTGTCAAAAGTAGAGATGTAGTGTTTTTAGAAAATGTTCAAAGATTTGAGCATAATGTGTACTTACCTTGCTTACCTAACAGTGATCCTAAAATACAGTTAACTGAAGAAGCCTGCAAAGAAGAATCACGAATCAGCTCAGATCGGTCTGCGAGTGATGAGTACATGTCAGGCGACAGTGATGGCGGTCCATCCTACATACCAGAGGAATCAGTTGACCTTCCGACACCAGCGCGTAATATAAACTTACGGCTACGCAGAGCTGCCCAGTATGCAGAAAGGGATGACCATGATGTGAGTTACTTTTGTCCAATTCTTAATTTATGTCATCCTCTCACTGTTGATGTGAGAGGATGACATAAATTAATTAGTGAGCTCTTTCATCTCCACATACTGATCAGTGGAAGAAGGCCATGAAGGAGAAATATGATTCCTTAGTAAAGAATAAAACTTGGTCACTGGTAGATTTGCCGTCAGGTAAGAGAGCCTTGCCATGTAAATGGGTGTTTAAAAGTAAGACAAATGAGAAAGGTGAGATTGTTCGTTTTAAAGCAAGATTGGTCATTAAGGGATGTGCTCAAAGAAAAGGAAATGACTACGATGAAGTCTATGCTCCAGTAGTAAGATACACCTCAGTCCGATTCTTGCTTGCTCTAGCTGCTAAATATGACCTAGAAATGTTTCAAATGGATGCTATAAATGCATTTCTTCAGGGTGACATAGACGCTGAAATTTATATGGCACAACCAAAATGCTATGAAGAGAATGATCAGATGTGGCACCTACATAAATCAATCTGTGGGCTCAAGCAGGCTAGTCGTCAGTGGAACCTGAAATTAAACAATGTTCTACTTAAAATTGGATTGGAAAGATCAAAAATAGACCCATGCATCTATTATTCTGTAAATGAATCAAAAATGATTTTTATTGCAGTTTGGGTGGCCGATATCATGTTTTTTTTACAAATAAGAAGAAAACAGCAACGGATATCAAAGAAAAACTCAAAGAGGAATTCTGTATGAAAGATCTGGGTGAGATACAGCAGTGTATTGGCATAAATATAAATAGAAATCGTGAGGCAGGTGGGATCATGTTGGACCAAGAAAAATATATAAACCAAGTGTTAGAACGCTTTGGCTTGTGTGAATGCAAACCAGTTTGCACTCCGATTGAGGTAAATATGAAATTTGATAAGAAACCTGAGAATGAAGATGGTAATTTCCTATCTAGGGAAGCGGTGGGCTATCTGATATATCTGGCACAAGTTACACGACCTGACATCACATATGCGGTGAACAAGTTGAGTCAGTACTGTAAAGACCCAGGGATTCAACACTGGCTTGGAGTAAAAAGGGTCATGAGATATCTTCAAGGAACCAAGAACCTAAAGTTATGTTATGTCAAAGATGAGTCTAAGGATATAACTGGGTATTGTGATGCAGACTGGGCTAGTGACCCACAAGATAGAAGATCATGCAGCGGTTACACTTTTATTTTTCAAAATGCTTGCATATCTTGGAATTCGTGTAAACAACAGACTGTGGCACTCTCGACAGCAGAGGCTGAATATATGGCGATGGCTATGTATGTATATGACGTTGAACATCTCAGTCCCGCCCGTGACCATGAGTGCTGTAAAGCATTCAAAACGTCGGGTATTTAAAAAGTTAAATATATGCGATAAATTCCGTAAAAACTAGTATTATTTCAATGTGTAGTGTTCGCGTAAATATAAGAAAACTCTTTATTCCATTCAAAAATCCTTCCTAGTGGGAGTTTATGCTAAAAAGGTTATTTGCAGCTTCTACTATGCAAATTCAATGTTTCTTACTTCAATAGTTAATAATCTGCTATAATAAATCAGTTAATCCAGCTCATCATCATCATTACAGCCCTTTACAAGTCCACTGCTGAACATAGGCCTCCCCCAAGGTATACCACAAAGCACGGTTCTGAGCCACCTGCATCCATCGACTTCCTGCATGTTTTACCAGGTTGTCACTCCATCTAGTGGGGGGTCGCCCTACATTTCGTCTACCGGTACGAGGCTGCCACTCGAGAACCTTTTTTCCCCAACGGTTGTCGGTTCTTCGAGCTATATGGCCGGCCCATTGCCACTTCAGCTTACTAATCCGTTGGGTTATGTCCGTCACTCTGGTTCTACTGCGGATATCCTAATTTCTAAGTTAATCACGCAGAGAAACTCCGAGCATAGCCCTCTCCATAGCTCGCTGAGCGACTTTGAGCGTCCTCATACGGCCAGCAGTGAATGACCACGTCTCAGTTCCATATGTAATCACTGGCAACACGCAAAGGTTGTACAACTTAGTTTTCAGGTTTGGAGGTATACCTGACGAGAAGATGTGTCGTAATTTTCCGAACGCTGCCCAACCGAGTTGAATCCGTCGATTGACCTCTCGGTCGAAGTTGGACTTACCTAGCCTACCTAGTTATTTCCCCGAAACTCTTCACCGCTGCATTGGAAGACGTTTTCAAGCTACTGGACTGGATGAGATACGGTATTAACATCAATGGCGAGTACATCACTCACCTTCGATTTGCCGACGATATAGTCCTTATGGCAGAATCGCTGGAGGACTTAAGCACTATGCTCAATGACCTCAATAGTGCCTCCCAACGGATAGGTCTTAAGATGAACATGGGCAAAACAAAGATCATGTTTAATGTCCATGTCACACCTACGCCGGTAGTTGTTGGGAGCACTATGCTCGAAGTTGTTGACGAGTACGTTTACCTGGGACAAATAGTCCGGCTAGGTAATCCAGCTATTTCACTTTATTTATGCACATATGTATGGGATAATAGTATTGTTTAACGTAATGGAATGCGATAGATTTTTTATATTCTCTTAGTCTTTTCTGTATAATCAAGCCAATGCAAATTTGTATACATCCATTAAAAATGGCAGATTGTAAAAATGTAATTCAAACATGGTTACAAAATTTGTCATACGATGATACGGAAAAGTTGCTGATTTTTTTTATTTTACCGATATAACCCTTATCAGTTAGTATGTTATTCACTTTATATAAGAAACGGAAAATATTTGTTAATAATTTATTTTACAATTATTAAATAAAAATAAAAAATAAAATAAAAAATATTTAAAATAATTTGTTTTACGATTGATATGAATTTAAATTAAATACTATGTACATATCTATGCGTAATATTACTTTTAAATTATTAAATATTAGTAGTTCTTATGGAAAATTAATATAAATAGTTTTTGTATGTTTTCACAATACAGTATGGCATTTTGGACATGTATAAATTGCTCAACAAAACTTATTTTTGCATTTTGAAACTTTTTTGGCTGGGACACTAGTTCGGACCCCAGTTTCATTTAGTAACAGGTCACTGTATATAAGCATCAACAACAGAAAAAGAACCAGACATTGAGGTGGAACTCGCTTCAACAAACACAATATGTTCAATTTAATTTATTTTATGTTATGATTTCTTATATTTACGCGAACACTATACATTGATTAAAACTACTTTTACGGATTTTATCGCGTTTTATTTATATTAATTTTAATACCCGACGTTTCGGGTGCTTTCCAGCACCCATGGTCACGGGGGACTGAGGTGACTGACAATTAGAACCCGCGTAAAAGAACACAGAGCTGACGTGAAGCATCAATGTTCCGGGAAGTCTGCAGTTTGCGATCATATTCTAGGTGGCCCCATCAATCACATCAGATTTGATAGACCACAAATCCTCGCGAAAAACATCGATTCCTACTAAGGATGATACGTGAGGCTATTGAAATTAAAAAACATCCTAATTTTAATAGAGAAGGAGGCTGGGTACTACCACCTGCTTGGGATCCTATAATTAATAAAATTAAAATTAAACCCAAGCATACCACTGCAAGACTTTAAAATACAGTTAGTTCATTCTACGTAGATCGGACCAAAGACAATAATTAAAAAGCTTAAGGTACTCCGGGTTAACTTTGACATCGGGACGTCAGTCACCTCAGTCCCCCGTGACCATGGGTGCTGGAAAGCACCCGAAACGTCGGGTATTAAAATTAATGTAAATAAAACGCGATAAAATCCGTAAAAGTAGTTTTAATCAATTATTTTATGTTATTATAAGTTAATAGTTGACAATACAGCCAATTTATATTAAGCAGACCTACTAACTAAATAATACATATTACTTGATACGATTTTTACTTATCTCTTTGTTGTTGAGGTTTAGACTGTTTTCTAATTTGATATGCATCCTTTGAAGTAGAGGCCTTTGGTAAATTTTCTGGAAAAATATAGTGTATCATTATACTTGAGTAAAAGATGCGAAAATTATTAATCGACAAATGCTTTTATTACTTAAACTTTTTATTATTTTATTTAACAAGTAAACTTACAATACACATATAAGACATAATCACGAAAACATACACATTTCTATACTCTCTGATACGTATATCAATAACACGTGTACATGACATTTATTTTTTTACATGGTTGAGCCACGCTGTAACTACATTATGGTTGTAGCATGAATGGGTCGGCTGGACCGTGGAAGGACCACGTTCTAACAGAAAAACAGCCTAAAATAGCAGCTTAATGCTGCTGTGATTCGTATAATGAGTGTAGAGAACCGGAGACCAGTTTTACTGGGATCTAGGCATTCCATCTTAGTCCTCAGGGCTGACAACGCATCTGCATTTTAATTCTTAATCTTGCCACAGCATACACATACCATCAGGTGGACTGTGTGCCCGTTTGTCACCCTTAACCTATAAAAAAAAGATTGAGTCATGCAATTTTGTGTTAAATACTCATTAATTAAGAGCCGTGGTAGCTCAGATGGTTAACGCACGCTGTAAATATAACAGAACGCGAGTAATCCGGGTTCGAGCCCCGCCGGCACCAATGAAATTGTTAATTGCAATTTTAAGTGCTGATTTACCACGTGCTCGGCGGTGAAGGAAAACATCGTGAGGAAACCTGCATGTCTGAGGATAAAGAAAAAAAAATATTTCGAAGACATGTGAAGTTCGCCAACACGCATTGGGGCAGCGCGGCGGACACTTCCTTGCCCTAAAACCCCCTCAGAAATGAGGGGAGGCCTGTGCCCAGCAGTGGGACGTATATAGGCTGTAACTTTACTTTTTACTTTACTTTTACTCATTAATTGTAACATTCAAGATCAGAATAGTGCCACTCAGTAGCAATTACATTAAAGTATGTGCCCATGAGCATTAGAAGAAAACAAATCGCCATATTGAGTGGGAAATATGTGGCTGGGTGAAAAGGGGGTAAAATCAAGTACACAGCACATAACCAAGACCAGACACTCTCAGTGTATGACATGCGTAAGTGTACTCAACTAATAACAAGCTTTAAATGAAAAAAATAATATCTTCAGTAGCATGTGAAATTTCAGTATGAATATTCATTATCGAGGATCCAGTTGAAATCATTCCTAAAAACCTAAAAACCTAAAATATTGTATAAACATATGTATAATTGAATTTTGTACTTCCTGGGTGCAACCCTAAGAATACACCAACCTAAGATATCATCGTGAATAAGGCATGCTTTTAATTCATATATTTAAATATTTACATTCAGTATAACTTACAGTTTCGGAGTTTTCACAGTCCAAAGCTCTATATTGATGAGCTGAAATAATTTTAATACATATGACTTCTACTAAAGAGAAGATACTAAGTTAAGGTTTGCAATAAATTCAGGCATAATTTTTTCTGGTATAGTTTATGTATAGTTAATGTTCAGAATACTTTCAGTTTTATGGAAGCTTACATATTTAGGTAAAAATTATTATTATTCTATGACAATTCAGGCAAGTTATAAAATTCAGTGTTCACATTCTGCTCTGTTGCTCACTTCGCGCCAAGCGCCTGGACGAACGGACGTGCGTGCCGTCTTGTTTTTAAATAAGTACGATTTGCCAAAATGCCTTTTGGAGTGGAGAGAGAAATACAATCAAGTTTTTAGAACTGCTGGAAAAAAATTATATGGGGTTTCAACGATAAAAACCCTAAATTATCATCTTCTACGAAGACGAATTTTCTTTTTGAGATACATAATTAATTATAAATTGGTCAAATTTATTACATTAATATGAAATTTAGTTTAAGGAATTAATAAATATTAACATTTTATTTCTAAAAACAATTAGTAACTCATATTGATTATTTATTTATTAAAATGTAACATAATATATTAAGTTAAATGGTAATATTTGCATTATAGCCTGAGGTTTGTAAATTATAATTTTATTGCAATTAAAATTATGAATTATTTTATACTGTAGTGTAAATATTAAAATAATAATAGCTTAACTAATCTCATAAAATATTTAATATTGTTTATGTAACAATATTGTAATAATTCAATTACCTAATAATTTATGAACAATTTATTGTATAAGAATTCAAATGAATGTTTGTACCTAACTTTTAAGCAATGATATATTATAAAATAATTTAAAAATATAACACTGGGTTTAATTACCTGTATTTCATATCATTTTTGCATGCCAATTATGGCAAAACATGTCAGTTTCACGTCGTTGATCATCTTATGTACCATGTTTTTAAGCAAATTAATTTTCTCCCTATCTATCTCCTTTTGAATTATTAACATAATTTTGTATTACAAGAAGACACAGACAGTCTGCTATAGTCGAAAGTCGAAAGTGATGTGAGTGGTAGGGCAGAATGTAAATACACTCTTCTCTCGATCCTGCTACGGCAGTATTTAGCGAAGTATGGCCGACAGCGCAAGGAGTAGTGGCAGGGGCTGAATGTAAATGAGGCTTATGATTAAACCAAATTAGAATCGTAAAATGATGTGTCCACGGATAACTTTTGTTAAAATATAAATAATAAAGGACTCCCTAACAATATTTTATGCTGCCGTTTTTTCTTCGCATAAAAATTTCTGTATAATCTTAGTACAAAAGCGTGCATACTTTTACGAAATAAGCTTTATACATAAATGCGTGTGGTAAGTACCTTAAATTTACATTTATATATTTTTTAATTTTATAGACTTAGCGAGTTAATATTTTTTATAGTATAAAGATAAGATGACAAACCAGCACACTGTCCATGTTCTACTAAGAGATCCAGTTCAAGGGACTTAAAGATAACCGTCAAAGTGTTGTGAATTTAACTGATAATTACAGAGCAACCACTGTTTAGTTTTGTATAGTTCTACTTCGACAGGTTCACTAATCGCGTGTCAGACTTTGAACATTCATTATTCAGCGAGATAGTGCAGCGGGGAAACAATGCCGGTAGCATGAGTTGTTTGGCAGCTACTTTGAAAGCAATCGAAAATATTCGTGGCTTACATAATAATGATTTCTTACAATATCCGGATAAGTGTTTATACAATACAATACAATACAATACAATAACTTTATTTCAGGCATCAAGGACTTAAAAATTAAGAACATTGGCCCATAGCAATATATACCTTAACCTAAAAATATATATAAAATATAAATAGAACACTATTTAGGGAACTTATTTCTTTGGCGCGTCCCTGAATCGGCGAAACACTACCCCAGAGGGCCAGAAATCGGGAGCAAGGAATGTCTCTTTGTATTTTGCAGGGACTTGGAGTACGTAGGATTTGAAGTTCGTTGACTTATTAGACCCCAGACGCTGCAAATGTAAACAGATCGGATCCCCTATGCGGCATCGGCTTCGTTCTTCCACGACACGCAGGACGTCTTCTCCCGACGTACTTTTGTCCAAACGGGAGATGTAGAGCTGTATGGTAGGCTCCATAATACGCAGAGTTGTGATTGCGTTTATTTTGGCGGTCCCACGCTGGTTACAGACGGGTCTCGACCGACGTCTCCTCTCAACAAGAGTAAACCCGTCATTATCTCTCTTGTTTCGGGTCACCACTGGAACTGATCTTACATCCCCATTATTTTGTTTTCGACCACAAGAGGGTACCGGTTGTGAAGATTTTCGAGCTACATCCGCAAACGTCTTTCCTCGTTGACAGGTTGGCTTCGGCGGAGGAGTACTCAAGGGTTCAGTCAAGGGCTGAGGTGGTGATGCAATGACGACCGAGGTCGCCCTAGTTTCACGGTCATCAACCCGCTGACAGACGGTATCGCGTGACGGAGTCGCAATCATCGGTGAAATATGACTACTATTACGATTACCGCGTGTCGTATTTACATTCTGCGACGGCGGTGAATTCGCAGATGTTGCAATTATGTTGCGCAACATAGTGACTTCGTTTTTCAGCTCAGTTGCGGTTCTTTTCTTTCTTTGTTTCCCTCTGTCGCCTCTTATGATACCTACGGGACGATATGTGGTAATGGGAATCCTTACACCGCCACTACACGGATACCTAAGTACAGGTGAGCAGAATTGAACAATGGACCGTTATGAATACTCTTATACGAATACAAACAAGATGAACGAAATGAAACGTTCTAATAAAATTCTATTAATAAAGTTAATACATAAAAACTGTCTGAATCTAAAGATAGGTCTGTCTAGTTCTCTACTATGATAGAAACAAGTACAAATAAAGTTTAACTATATCAACATATCATGACTACGAAATTGACTTTAATTTAGCTTCGTACACAAGTTTGAGAGGAGCCATTTTAATTAAAACTTTTTAATTAGTTTTCTTTTTGTTGATAAAATCTCGTTGAAAAAAAGTAGTTAATATTTCCCTTTTAACGTAAAGCACAAAGAAAATAGGTCAGTAAGCTAAAGTAGCAATGGACCTTTCTTTTAAGGGATATCTTTTGACAACGATATAGATAGATATCGACAACTGACAGAGGGGAGGTTCTCGAGTGGCAGCTTCCTACCGGTAAGCAAAGAGTAGGATGGTTGGTAGTCGGAGTAACGACTTGGTAACAGATGCTGGAAGTCATTGGATGCAGGTGGGTCTGAACCGGCTTTTTGTTGTAGTTTGGGGAGGCCTATTTTCAGAATTTAACTTTAAGGACTGTACTGATGATAATGACGAAGGGACTAAGGAACACACACAGTTCCTGATGGTAAGTTGATGCTGCGGCCTTACATCTATCCTCGAATAAGAATACACATGTGTTTCAATAGCTGAGGGCTTGATGAATTTTCTTGTTACCCATAAAAGTGTCTCCGACGCTTGTCTCTCATGCGAAACACAGCAGCTATTACGCTACTATTGACTACCTCGTCATTCTATTGTTCCTAAACGCGGTTCTGGGTTCCTGGGTTCAAACCCGGGTCGGGCTAAATTCAGTTACTGTATTTTTCTGACAAGAAATTCTCAATAACAGGAGTCAGAAAGTTTGTGGTGTTTCACCCCCGTGCTTCGGAAAGCACGTAAAGCCATAAGCAACACTTTCTGAATTCGGTCTGCTGCTGATTTCCTGACAGAAAAACCCAAAAGCTTATTTATCACATAAATAAGCTTTCGATTCGGAATTCGAACCTGGGTCCACGTGATCAGTAAAGTTAGCGCCTGCGACCATTAGGTCAACGAGGCAGTTAATAGCAATATCACTACTCACCGATTGCTGAATTGTGGGAGTGACATTAAGCATAAAATTTTTCACTAATTTTTTACGCAGTCTGGTTTTTCGAATTACTGTTTTAACCTATAAGCTTTGATTATATTTAAGCTTGTTAACTTATTTCATAATTTTCCAATCACATTGACTGTATGTTTTTTTTTGATGTAAGTATATAACATGATGTCTCTGAGGTTAATTAACCGATTTAGTATTATTTATTTATTATTTCAAACAGATCCGATGATAATATTTGAAGTCAGATTATTTTTTTATACTCAAATTATGCCCGAACGAAACGCCAACTTTGTTTTTGAGTAAATTATATTTTTAACATAAATAGTATTCGGTCCTTTTGTATTTAATATTATTTTTAATTTTTTTTTAATAACTACCCGTGAAAATATAAGACAAATCCGCATACATCAAAAATTTATTACAAAGTTTATTTTTTATTTTTTATTAAACGAAACAATAACTACGAGGGGCCTTCAACGTGTTCTCGGTATGAATATGTTAGAAAAAAGATAAAATTATGAAATATTTCTTATTTTTCAATATAGACTTCCGTGACGTCAATACAGTCCTGGCCTGAAAAATGTTCATTTAAAGCGGATTTGAGCTCGTTATCGTCAGCAAATGGCTTTTTCCCCCGGTCTTTTTCTAGGAATAAAAAGTAGTCACTTAGGGCTAATAATTGATAGAATCAGGCGTTACTTTGCGGAAATCCATTATAATTAAAAATAAAAATATAAATTTCTTTGCAACTTTCCGCTAAACATATAAAATGATGTGTCTTACCTGGATTGAAGCGCACCTCCCGCCCTCCCTCAATTGCATACACTAACTCTGTCACTACTAGACCAAGCACCACTACTCTCAACACCACTATTCCAGGCAAGACACACCATCGACGATAATACGACACGTGTTTCGCCTCTACACGAGGCATCCTCAGGTAATATAGACTCTATGGCGGCTGACCGCTAAGACTTACTACTACTTAGTAGTTAGTGTATGCAATTGAGGGAGGGCGGGAGGTGCGCTTCAATCCAGGTAAGACACATCATTTTATATGTTTAGCGGAAAGTTGCAAAGAAATTTATATTTTTATTTTTTATTACTTAGGGCTAGATCTGGGCTGTATGGTGGGTGGTTAATTTCCTCAAACCCGCAGTGCCGTACAGCAGCCTTGGAGAGCCGTGCCGCGCTTTTATTGCTTTAGTGCTAAGGCGTCCCCTGTAAGCTACATAACAAGATGCAGTGCAAATAATTATATATAAAATACACATTAAAAATTATATTAAAACGCAGCCAAGAATTAGCAAACATATTGCATGCACGAAATATTAACAACTGTTGTATACAGGAACTTAAATGGGAAGGGTCAGGGATATTGGTAGAAACTATCAACTATTATATAACAGCACATCTTCGACAAGGAACGGAATCGGCATTATCCTTTTCACTACAATACGTTAAAGTAGGGACCCACACAGCATTGTGAATTGCCATACGTGCCTTTTTTGACACATTCTGACTTTTCACGATAGAGTGTAGGGCTGTCTGTCTGTCTGTCCCCTTTTTGTGCCATTGCATAAACTTCATACAACAGTCAACCCGTGCGTGCTTTTGCACTGACTTTTGTGGGGTTGAGATAGTCATGCAATATGGTGTGTATGGTACTAACGGAAAGGTTACTCATTTTTGCTTAATTTTATTAAAATCTTAATTCTCAATAGTGCATTTTATAATACAAGTTTTTCAATCATTTTTACATTTTCTTCTGTAGCCGCTGTGATTGGCCCACCCAGGCGTTATCTTCGATGCTTTCCCTGCCTTTTCGAATTCATTTGAATACTTCTGTATAGTTGACATTAAAGGAGCAATTAGTAAACGGCCGCCATTTTTAATGGATATTTTGTTTTAATTTTTCCTTGTCATCGCACATTCTTTTCAACATGTCGAGTCAGTCATTTCCTTCGTCTATAACTGAAGGTTACATAAGAAGTAATGAAGTTATCACTACGAAATTTCATATTTATACGCTCAGGTAATGTCTTTAGCTACTGATTTTTTTTTAATTACCCACGTTATTAGTAAATCACTCTAATATCGAGAATATATTGAACGCCATTGTATTATCATAATATAAATAATTAAATGATTTATAATAAGCCCTGAGTGTTGTATGAATGTTGTAAATAATTATAAATACCTATTTTATTATATACAATATTACTGTAGAAATAAAGTCCCGCTGGGTTTCTTGCTGTTCCTCCCCAGGACAGGTATATGCGTAACTATGCAAATATGTATTGCAATGCAACGGAAAATTAAATGATGTTGAGTAGTACCACACAAATACTGAGAGTCTTGTATTTGCCCCTAAATTTTCCAAAATATATTATTGTGAGTTTCAGCAACAAATGGCAGCTGTTTAGATATATTGATGACAGAGTTCAATATGGACTCTTTAGCCATGCTACCGATGTCAAAACTTCTGATTCATGATGACCTTGTATAGGAAACGTATCCTCTTAAGAATCCGATCTTGATTCTTGACCTATAGTGATAAGGTCGTTACCGCGCAGATTCATCGTCGTCAGCCCAGACGGGCATAATATGCGGATCTTACATTCTTCGTAGCATGTGTACAGCCAGGTATCACGAGAGTTTAATTTAATCCATCTGTCAGGGAATTACTTTGTTTATCTACGACAATATGTTTGATTGCTCTCATCCGTGATTATATTAACGTCACAAATTTATTTGCCACTTTAAGTTTCTGTAACGGTGTTTTAATGTGTGTAAATATTCTGCAGGCCATCGTTTCCAAAATTCTTTGTACATCTGCTCAGTTAGTTGTCACCTTATTGTTTTTAAGTCATTAATATTGTTATCAGATACTGATTCAGATAGAATAGGACCGCAGTTGATAAAGTGGCCAGGTAACAGATAATCTATGTCTTCTGCGTTTTTAGTCAAAGAATAAAGAGGTCTTGAATTGAGACTAGCCTCTATTTGCGCAAACAGCGTTGAATACTCTTCAAAAGTAAGCTTCAGATGGTGCTTTAGGCTTTTCATATTCCGCTCGAACTGCTCCACGCAGCCACGTTAAAATTCCAAGTAATCTCAACTGGCTGGTTTGGGAGTGCTTGCTTATATTGCCTTTGATGCACACGTGAAGTACCCACGAAGCTCGTACCTTGTAATGGGGTGCGGCGCCGAGCGTACATACTTTTTGATTTTTATAAGCGTACTCCTTTTTTACTAAAATAAAAGGGGTTCTGGGTGTTTTGCTTCGTTTAAATGCAGCTAAAACGCTGACGCAGTGAGGTTCGACAGGAGCTTCAGGTGAATGGCTTGTGTAGTTAGGCATATAAAGACAGCTAAATAAACTTTTGTGGTCTTGATGCCTTACATCTCATTTGCTTTTACTATATATTCAATTAAAATTATTTTAAAATAAACTAAAAAAATACGTGAAGGATTCTACTCTACCTACATATGGAAAAATACTATCGATTTCCCGTCTTTTTGCCTTCTTCGAGCGAAGCATACTGAAATATTTATTTAGCAAAGTTCGTACATTCCGCTTTTCAGAAGTCTCTAACTCAAAAATTTAACGTCTCCTTTGTGAATCGTTATATTTGCGATTCAAATGAAAATAGATAATATGTAAGTACTTTAAAACGATTTAATCTGCTTTTGAGGATAGTCTGAGACAGGCAAAGGTCATGCATAGCTAAGCATGCAATGGAATTTTAAGAGGGTAAATTCTCACGGAGATCCTCTACTGCGAGAGCAGAGAGATTATAGTCAAAAAGCAACACGGGCCAACGGCGGACTGGAGGGGAATAGTCATAGCATTTTTCAGATACAACATTTTCTGTTTTTTTTTTGCAGGGTGAAATCTGCGCGCACAAAAGCCATCGTCTGTCACTACGAAACTCACATATAACAATTAAAACAATAAACTAACAATGTGACACATAGATACATTACAACGGTATTGCTTAGTGACAGCGGTAACTCGGATAAAGACTCGGATCAGTCGCTTGACCTATCCGCGGAGGGAAACTGTGTTGGAAAATAAATCCAAAGCAACACGAGCGTTATTATTGTAATTTTTAAGTTTAAAAAGAAGTAAATAGAAATAATGTTATTAAAACTTACTAAATGTAACGCCTACTTTTTGTAAATTAGACGAGGCACATCCGTTTTTGCAACCAAAAACTGAAGAATTCGGTGTTTTTGTGGGACGCCGATTAAGCTTCACAACTAGATTTATTATAGTGAGCGGTGTGGCTGTAACTAGTTTTATTGTACGCATAGGACCGCGTGGACCTACACTTTGACAGAGGGAAACACCTGCGTATGACTACTTCCTTCCGGTCCATCGGTGGCCCGTGTTGCTCCAGAAGTTTTAGTGGTGCTTGCACTGTCTTCCAGTCTGGAAGGTATAGAGCGCCAAGATCGATTTGAAAAGTATAGTCAGGCGTTCCGTCGTCAAAAGCGACAACGCATCTGTATCATTTTTGTTAGAAGTTGTCTACAGGTGTTCAAAGGTTGCAGTGACCATTTACCATCAGATGAACTATGATTTCGTTTATCATTTCAGTTTTATAAAAAAAGTCAAATATCCAAAAAACATACCAGAGTATCGTAACCATTTCATTCGAACCACAACTGGGCATAGACCTACTCTCGAGAGAAAAAAGCTGGGTATAAAGAGGAAATATTTGCTCTACTACTGCTTTCAGCTCCATGTGGTTAACTTTATTTGACGTGTGTGTGTCTCGTTTGTCACTTCAGTCTTTAAGAGTGACCATGGATGCTGCGAAAAATTCATTGTCACGTCAAAATTTCAAAATAAGTTAAATACAATAAATCTGATTACAATAAAATCGATTTTCTCCAGTACTTTTGACAAACTACTAAATTACCGTAAGTACCAAGTAAGTTACATCTAAAATATTTTTCGTTGGTAGAATCTTAACAATAGCTGTTTTCAAGGCGTCGGGGAAAGTTGGTGTGTGAATTGAAGTGGTAGCATCAGTTACAACATTTCAAAAGTAATTCCATCACTGCCCAACGCATTTGATTGAACGTATGACTTTTGAAACTATAGCGTGGCAACGTGTAGTGACGGTGTAAGAATATTCACTATCACATATCATCCCATGGGCGCCATATGAAGCGACAGAGAGAATCAGATTGTTCAGTCTACTAATAAAATGGTTTTTGTCGACTAAATTAGAATAACGTTTATAGTTCTAGAAGGCTTTAGAGTTATCCAGGTTACGGTTTACATGCTGATTGAAATACGCACGTTTTTCATTTTGTAATGCTGTAATTACATAACTCTCCAAGTCCTAATAATAATTTCTAAGCTTGCTCAGTCTAAACGAAAGATAACGCTTCACATTTATCATAATGTTGGTTCTATAAATATTTTGGCAATATTTGTGAACACTAGCATGAGTGTATGACAGCGGTTTAAAAGAATAAGGGAGATCATCACACTGTACGTAAATATCTAAGGATAAGGAAGAAATTCTCGGACACAAAGACTTTTATCTTGTTACAACGTATATTTCAGGGAGGTTGTCATCATATTGTTATTATACGAAATGGAGTGAGGCGCGACGATGTAAATTACAAAGCCTCTTGCTCCTATTGAATATCTGATGGCATAATCGAATCTTTAAGACAAGAAATTGAATATGAATTACTATATTAAGTCTTACTAGAGTTTTTTTTTATCGTGTATTTTGTTGTTTTGGAATCATTTCGATTAAAATGTTTATGAATAAGTTCAAAAATTTAGCCATTTATTGCATTACTTTTACGGCACAGCGAGATATTCTATTCTCAGCTTTATACTACTTTAGGCATACTTGTACTGTTTTCACTTTTCTTTATCAAATTATAATAAATTTAAAAATTTAAACTTTCTCCTGACATGGCTCACGGTATAGCAAAATAGTACACTTATTTTTATTTATTTATTTTTTACTTTTTTTTTCATTAAACATTTATAATATATATATATATATATATATATATATATATATATATATATATATATATATATATATATATATATATAAGAGCCGTGGTAGCTCAGATGGTTAGCGCTCGCTGTAGTACGCTGTAGTACGCGATCAAACCGGGTTCGATCCCCGCCGGCACTGATGAAATTGTTCACTGCAATTTTAAGTTCTGATTTACCACGTGCTCAATGGTAAAGGAACACATAGTGAGGAGACCTGCATGATTGAGTAATAAAGAAAAAATATTTCGAAGACATGTTAAGTTCGCCAATACGCACTGGGGCAGCGCGGCGGACAATTCCTTGCCCTAAAACCCTCTCAGAAATGAGCGGAGGCCTGTGCCCAGCAGTGGGATGTATATAGGCTGTAACTTTACTTTACTTTATATATAGTACCCGGATGACCGAGCTTTGCTCGGTTTTTTTTAAGTTACATTCAGATACAAATTACATGAATAATATTTTTTGATCTTATTGACATAATAGAAAAAACTGAACTGGTTATTTGGATGAAAATCATGAGTGCAATTAGTTTAAATAAAATTTTTCTTATTTTTAAAAATTACTAAAAAAAGGGCTGGAAATAATTGATTTTCTCACAAAAGAAGGGAATTTGAAAAAAAAAAGGGAAAAAATTCGGACCCAAGACGGGACGTGAACCACGGAACTCCGATATCACGCCCGACCGACATCCCAACTGAGCTATTATGATCGTTACGCTATACGTCAAAATTTACCTTCTTATATTGTAGCAGTTTTTTTATTGTCTGAAAACACGGACAAAAGGACATTTTCTAAAAATAAATCCTAGCTAGATCGATTTATTGCCCCCAAAACTCCCTGGACACTAAATTTTACGAAAATCGTTTGAGCCGTTTCCGAGATTCCGATTATATATATACTGGCTTCTGTCCGCGACTTCGTACGCGGATCCTGTTGTTTATGCCAGCGACAACGGGGTCATCAAAATCAAATTCAAAGGACCCGGGGACGGGAAAACAACGTGATGCGCCGAACAATTCGAGACGTTCCAGATCTTTCATTTTTGTAAGTCAACAGGAAATGCCCATCAGACTAAACAACTTTTGCTAAGACGTCATTCCTATATATGTTATAATGTCGCTGGACTTTGGAGTTCCACAACAGGTGTTCCAGATCTTCAAATTTATTCTCACAGCAGAAAATACTCTTCACGTGGAATATTTTTTGCTATGGCACCATTTTTATATCTCTTATACTTTAGCTGGTCTGTTGCGGTTCTGCATCAGGTGTTCCATTTTCCAAAATAAATTATAGCCTATATGTTGCCTAGACTTAACACCTATACAACAAAAAACTTTTCATCCCGTATATTTCACCGATCCGGTGCGGAACGCACTGCAAAAAAAATACTTTATAAACTATAACTGTACACGTGGCTTTGCCCACGTATCGCATAACTATTTTTATTCTATTTTTATTTTAATAATAGTTAGTGATAGTTTGTAGATTTACAGAAACACTCAAAAGACGCATCCCATACTTATACTAAAGCTTAGATACCTACCTCAAAAACTATTTAGCTTAGTAAACTCAAATTTGAAAGTTATGTAGTTAATTTACTGGTAAAAGACGTCAGGTTAATAAGGAAATTTTGGTGACGTCGAATAACAGAAGTGTTGTAATTTACTGTAACACTTCTGTGTAAACAACGTTCGTTGTTTTTCCCTCGGTCTCATTCAATATGTACAGCGAGTCAGAACTGGTGACGCGAGAGCAAGCCACGTACAGTTGTCCGTGTGAAAAGCAGCTCGTCCTGAGGTCGACACCCGCCGCCTTCAGTGTCTGCCCCTGCGACTTATTTATTGTCATGGTGAAGCACACGCTCACAGGAAACAGCACGCGCTTGAATTGAAAGGGGTAATTGTGGGGAATCAGTGGTATACGTGGTATAAACACTGTTTCGCCGACACCACAACCCGTTAGAATTTCCGCCTCAATGATATTTCTCTGCAGCGGGACGACTTTGAGCCGGGTCCCATTGCACAGTTTTGGCGGAGTGAGATTCCGAAGAAGCATAATTGGGACACCGACCTTTAGCTTAATGGTGTGCGCTGGCAGTCCACTTGCACTGAGGGAATTGAGAAATTCTACGGGGTAATGTGTAGCGTCATCTCGGTCGACCACAGTGTTTATTGAAGTGTAGATCACTTCATTTCCCTCAATTTCGGCGAGAATGCATTCATTGATCGTAGAAGCTTGGTCGTTTTTGGGTGTTAAAATGGCTCGTTCACACACCCAAGAATTATCTTGGTGCGGTATCCTATTGATGTCCCCGTACACCAGGCGAATCAAATCTTCTAAGGTGGACACCACTCTCCCAAGTATCTCAGGTAGAACCACCTGGCCACTGTCTACTGGTAACGTTCCCCCACCCAATTTTAAGAGAACATCAGAAAATTCTTGGGCGTGTACATTCCCGCCAACCTGTGCTCTCATATTCATCGTTAAGCGCAACCTAAGAATATGTGGCCATAAGAAAGAGCATTTCAACGAAGCATTCACCTCATCAGCCCTAGTTCCTCGCGTCACCACAGGCAGCGTTTATCGGAAATCGCCGCTAAACAGAACTGTAACGCCACCCATCATTTGCTGGTTCCTGCGGATGTCCTGCAAAGTCCTGTTTACCGCCTCTACTGCTTTTCTGTTCGCCATAGTGCATTCATCCCACACGATTAAAGAGCAATCTTTAATCACGTGCCCTTTGTCACTGTTGCGTGACACTCCACAAACAGGTGTTTCATTACTCTCTATATCTATGATGGGAATCTTAAACATCGCGTGCGCTGTTTTGCCACCAGGAAGCAGTGTTGCGGCGATTCCTGACGATGCTACTGCAATGGAAATCTTGCCTTGCCTCCTGACCTCTGCGAGAATGCCAGCGGTGACAAATGTTTTCCCTGTTCCACCAGGAGCATCCAAGAAAAACATTTTACCTTGGCCGAGCCCAACACTTTCAAGGATGGTGTCGAAAATTTGCTTTTGCTCTGAGGTAAACTTACAGACATGGTCATTGACGACGGTACTCATAGCTCTTGGATCATAATTTATTTCAGAGTTGTACTCTCTGTTTCCACGCTCTTGTACATCCAGATGTTGTGGAGACGGTAGCCCATAATCCACCAGAGAACTGCTGCCGATCGAAATGACCATGTCTTGAAGTGAACTAAGGCAACTGTTTAGAACGTGCTCATCAGTTGCCTCAGTATTATCTCCAGTAGTGAATCTCGGAGCTCCTAGGAAGTCTTCGGACAGAAGATGCCGATATTTCTCCCACAACAGAAGCGGATTTGCAATACCGCAGAACACCAACATGACGGCAAACAAATGTCGCAAACGACTGGGACTGTCACTAATGTTGGCCTCCTCAAGTGCGTTGTCCCAGTGCTGATTACCGTCGAGAAGGTAGCGTGCTACGCAAGCAGCGCGGTATGTGGGATACTGAATGTCATCGACTGTCCTTAGAAACGCAAATGATGTTGGGCCCCGCACTGTGTGCAGTAATATTCGCAAATAATAGCACTCGCCATTCTTTGGGTGCACAGTGTAAACCCGTCCCAATGCGGTGTCCTTAAAAATTCCCGGAAACCCGTCCACGGCGTGTCCGCGTCTACGTCGATTAAATTCACCTCCTTGCTTGTCGTAAGTGTAGTACGACGGCACCTCATCATAGGTGAGTGATCTAGCAAAGTTGTCCCCTTCACATAGTCTGAAAAAGGCCAACAGAGTGGTTTGGCGCGGATTTTCCAATCTCGCTGCAACGTTATCAGGGTCAAAATAAATGCGCTGGCCATTCTCTAAATGGACATCTAAATGCATGACTGTTGGATGCCTGTCGTGTATGGAGAAGGCCAGTATCCGCAAAATCGCCTCAGAAGTGCTGATGTAGCGATCTTGGCCAGACTTGGTCACTTCATTCCTGCCAGTACTCTGTAAAGCGAACGTTGCCTGGTCACTACCTTTGTTGACGTATTTACAGATGTATTTAATCGACTGTACGCTTATGCACGACTCGACGTTAATGTGAGTACTGAACATCCTGGAAAGTACAGGTGAGTATGGAACTATCCACCTGTTGTCAATCTCGACTGCCTGGCCACGCATAGTTAACTCGGCATGACTGCCACCCTCAGCAGGAAATCGACGCCGGTATGAAGGGTATCCATCCTCACCTGTAAGTGTTTCGCTGCTAAATCGCTTCGGGAACCTTTTTGAGTACCGTCCGTCCCTCATGCAAGGAGAATTGCGATTTAGGGCTCCGCAAGGACCATGCACCATGTGACCCTTTACAATTTGGTACAGAACGGGGTCAACGTTGGGATCTGGTAGCTCAGCACTTATGACATCATCGATCTCGTTGGGCCTGATTTTATCTTTCAACCACAAAAGCAAATGCGCACGGGGCAAGCCGCGTTTTTGCCACTCTACCGAATACATGTGACATCTGGTAGCACCAAATAGTTTTTCTTTTGTGAGAAGATCCACCAGGCACTTTAATTTTAAATGAAACACCCGAGAAATCAAGTCGTGCCTGTCATGTGGCACCTGCCCTGCTAAGAGCTCGCTGGTTATTTCGGGCCACTTAGGGTTGGTAGTGATGGTGATGAAGAGGTCTAGTCGACCGTACTTGCGCACGTAACAGAATGCGTCCTGTGTTCGCTCGTGCATGTACCGCGGACCTCCCGTAAAGGTGGAAGGGAGTATCACCATCCGTCCAATATTTTCCGCGTTAGAGTTATCTCGCATGGCGTCCCTTAGGTGTACGTAGTTTTCCGCCCTTAGTTTCCGTTGATTCGTTCTAATGAACACCAACCGCTCCGTTTCAATTTTGGCATACTCATCTACCAGAAATTGACTGAAGAGTGCACGGTTATAATGGAGATGAGAGTTGTCGTTGGAACGGATCTGAATCATGTAACTGTAAAACTGGAGGGCGGAAGTCTTTTTGTTATAATTTGGGGCACCTGTCTGCGGGTCTACATTGTATACGGCAAAGTGATAGCCATCCTCTCCGCGACAAAACATTAGGGGATACTGTAGGGTATCATAAGCGCGATGTGTCTCGCTGATACGCTGTAGGCGATTATCACGTCGGTCTTTTGTCTGCGCTAATAACGAATTTAAAATTATCGCGCCCGTGTTCAGGCACCGATTCCAGAGCGGTTTTGAAATCGGTAACGTATGGGTTGACACTATGCAGAGTGTTTTATAATCCCCTTATAAGGCTCAAGTCTAAATTAGGAATGTGTTGGCATCGGACATTAGCCTGTTCAGCAAAATCTGCAATGAAATATATTTGCAAAAATTTCGGCATTTCGGTGGGAAGCACCTATCCGATGGTAGATTTACGCTTGAATTTTAAAAGTCGGCATGAATCCAGATTCAGTGACTTGATGAGCTTGAATATTGCTTAAGAAATGGCTGGACTTGGGATGCTCGCTATTCAAAAGAACTCGTAAGATCTTGGGTAGCTCTTGCATAGAGTTTAGTCGTACCTTTCCAGACGCACAACACATTCCCTTAGTCTCTCCCTTCCACTTACGCGCGTGACAGTGTGCACAAACCTCAGACATGGTGCCAATATCTCCGTGTTCGATGTAATTAATAAATGGATTATAGGAAAACGCGCTCTTTTCTTTATTGAACCACGGTTGCTCTTCAAGATCATAAACCTACTAATTTTACAAAGGCACTTAATAGTTTAATTGATAAAAACCTCTCAGAAATATTGTTTTGTGATAATCCCAATTTTGTGATAGAAATGCTCATAAACAAAATAACCGAGTCATTACAAGATAACACTGCTGAAATTCAAGTACCCAAAAGCAAACATATCATGAAACCTTGGATCACTCCTGGAATTTTACGCTATATTAGGAATAGAAATAAAATGCAGAAAAATCTTCTTGTGGATCCTTATAATGAAGTTCTAAAAATAAGCTATAAAAGATATCGAAATTATTGTAATAATTTACTTAAAAAATTAAAACGCAAATATGAAACACAGCAACTAGCACTTTCATCTAAAAACTCAAAGAATCTTTGGAACAACATAAAAAAGAATAGCCCATTTAAATAGCTCAAATACCGATAATTCAATTTTGTTAAATATAAAGCCATCCCCTAAGGAATCAGTTAATTATATCAATAACTTTTTTGCTAACATGTGCAAGTCTCTAGCGGATAATCTTTTAAAAATTAATACAAAAACAAATAATCATTTAGACACTAATCGTACACAGTCTAAATCGTTTGTGCTTTTAGACACTGATATAACAGAGGTACATGATATACTTATGAGCCTCAAATCAGACAAAGCACCCGGATATGATAATATTCCAACAAAATTCCTCAAGCTTGCTAAAAATGAAGTGGTCCCTATTATTTGTCATTTAGTTAATATTTGTTTTAAGCAGGGTATTTTCCCGTCATTATTAAAACAAGCCATAATAACTCCAGTACACAAAAATGGGAGCAGAGACGATGTTAATAATTACAGGTCTATTTCTGTTCTTTCCTCTATCTCAAAAGTAATAGAAAAACTAATAAATAAACGACTAGTACAATACATCAATAAATTTAAGGTACTGTCCGACATGCAATTTGGTTTTAGACAAGAAAAATCTACAGAAGACGCTATAACAGCTCTTACTTCCCTAATCGTTGACCTACTAGATCAAGGAAAGAAAACCCTAGCCGTTTTTCTAGATCTTAAAAAGGCCTTTGACACTGTCTCTATTCCTATCTTAATACAAAAACTAGACAATTGGCATCGTAGGTACACCACTCAACTTATTCAAGGATTACTTGTCTGAAAGTAAACAAAAAGTCAAAATTGGACAGTGTGTTAGTGATGACTCCTTTGTTACCTATGGTGTCACACAAGGCAGTGTACTAGGCCCTACTTTGTTTCTTGTTTATATTAACAATTTATGCAACCTAAAAATAGATGGAGCTCAAATTTTTTCATACGCGGATGATACGGTTGTTGTATTTCAAGATACAACTTGGGAAGCAGTTCGCAAACGCACTGAACTGGGACTGGCTGAAATAGCCTCCTGGCTTAGGACTAGTTTGCTTACCCTTAATGAACAAAAAACTAACTACGTATGCTTTACCATCAATAACCGGACTCAGCCACAAAATGATCTTAATATAAAAATTCTTAAATGTAAAAACGTTATTGATACTGATTGCACTTGTCCAACCATAAACAAAGTATTGGCTATTAAGTATTTAGGTATAATTATAGACCAACGTTTGACGTGGCACAACCAAATAGAGCATCTTATGGGCAGGGTCAGAAAGCTAATTTGGATTTTTAAGCAACTTAGACATATAAAATATACTAACTAAAGTATACACTGCATTGGTACAATCTTTACTGGCATATTGCATTCCTATATGGGGTGGCACGTCCAAAACCGAATTCATGGAAGTGGAAGGGGCTCAAAGAGCATTACTCAAAGTAATGTTTTTCAAACCGTACAGATTTTGCACAGAAAAATTATATAATATATGTGAGCTACTTACTGTAAGAAAATTATATATTTTACAAATCGTTTTAAAAACACATAGTAGTCTGACTTATGATTCGAACATTTTGCAAAGAAGAAGAGGTACTGTAATAGTAACACAGAAAGTAAACACAAAATTTGCTTCTCATCAATATAAAAAGCAATCAGTTTTTATATACAATAAAATAAACAAAATTCTCAATATATATAAATTGAATAGATATAAAGTAAATAAAAATAAAGCAGGAAATAAAGTAAATGGGGCTCTACACTCTATTGTGAAAAGTCAGAATGTGTCAAAAAAGGCACGTATGGCAATTCACAGTGCTGTATTAGTCCCTACTTTAACGTATGGTAGTGAAAGTTGGGTGTGGCAGAAGAAGCACGAGAGTAGAATAAATGCAGTAGAAATGCGGTCGCTAAGGAATATGTTAGGGCTGAATCTGAGTGACAGGGTGAGAAACTGTGTGATAAAAGAAGAGTGTGGTTTGCAAGATGATGCGGTGACCAGGATTAAGAAAGGAATGCTTCGGTGGTTTGGTCATGTAGAAAGAATGAATGCGGAAAGACTGACAAAGCAAATATATTGTTACGAGCTTGCGGTTCGTGACAATAAAAATTGCCGATAAAATTACCTAAATTAACACTTTAATTTACTTTACTCAAATTAAAACTAAAAACACTAATAATTAAACACACTAATTCACTTAATTCCGCTCCGAAGCTTCGCTTGTGCCGCCGAGTTCAAGTCTACTTCGATCGCATCTTGCAGCGACTACTTATATAAATTAGCAAAATATCCAGAATGTTCAAGTAAACACGCGCAAGGTACCGAGAATTCGAGTTTTAAACTTCAAGAAGTTTAGTTCTTTGGTTCGAGACTAGATGGCGCTAGTGCGCCGATTTTAGCGCGTAACACTGCCCCCTCCTAAGACATGCTCGTCCCGAGCATTATCGGTCCCATAATAACGCGCCAAGCGATTCACATGGACGATCTTAGGAGTCCCTCTTGCGCCTTTCTGTAACGGCTCCGCAATGTCAAGGGCTGTCCTATCCCGTGGTGCACCAACATTGTACAATTTCGGTGCTCCTCTACTACGTGTCCGAGGTCCCCGCACGGCCGCACAACTTGTACATGTACGACACCAATCCTCGACATCGTCACGATAATGGACCCAGTAAAACTGTTCTCGGACCTTCAGTAGAGTTCGTTTAACTCCCAGATGGACTCTTGAACGACAATTATGGCACAACTGTAGAACATTCGACATTTTAGCTTTAGCATTTGCAAACGACAGCTGTCTCTTCGACCATTGTCCCATTTACGGCACAGGAATCCATCCTGAATCAGCAAGCTGTCCCATTGGGCCCAATAGCTTTTCGTGGTTGAACTCATCGCTGAGACGTCCCTCCACTTAGGCTTGGCAGCACGGGCCTTCATCCATCCCAGAATCGGCTTGATGTTCGGATCTTCCTGCTGTGCATGTCGTAGGTTGTCCTTCCACCCGTTGCTGAGGTGGTCTGTCCTGAGCATCCTCACGGATACCACTTCCTTACTCTCTTGCCTACTACAATGGTTGCAATCTTCAGGACAAGGTCTTCTTGACAATGCATCTGCGTTGCCGTGAGATTTTCCGCTGCAGTGTCTGATAGTAAAGTCGTATTCCTGCTGCTGCTGGGCGGTGCTGTTAGCCGCACTTCCTTTCTGAGACCGTTCACCTTCCCTTCCTAGGGTGTGCTTAGGGCAGCTGGACCGAAGATGGCCCTTTTCCCCACAGCCATAGCACCTAGGGCTGTATCTTTTATTGTGGTCGTGAACCGTAACTGCTGTAACCTCCCCTAGCGTGAGGTGAACGATGATCCTGTCGCCGCCAGGCAGTGCCGTTAGCTGCACTACCCTCTCGAGATATATCAATTTCCCTTTCTAGGGTTCGCTTATGGCAGCTGGATCGAAGATGGCCCTTTTCCCCACAGCCATAGCACCTTGGGCTGTATCCTTTGTTGCGGTCGCGAACTGTAGCTGCTGCAACGTGACGCGATGGGAACGATGATCCTGCCGCACGGCTTCCACTTCCAGTGCATGGGCCAAGGCGTCCTTAAGCGTCTCGTGGTGCCGGAGCCTCACAGCAGCTCTGACTTCCAGGTCGCGGATGCCGTCGATGAATGTCTGCACCAGGTTCCCTTCAATGAGCGCAGGTACAGACCGGTATGCTTTTCGCACCAGCTTCTCCACTTCTAGAGCCCACTGCTGCAGGTTTTCGTTGATGCGCTGCACACGATCTTTAAGCTGCGCACTAAAGACGTGTTCCAGGTGAGCGTCGCCATATATCGCCTCCAATGCCTCAAGGAGTTGCTCATAAGTCACTTCCTCACCGAGAGCTTCCAGAACTGTTAAGGCCTGGTCGCGCAGGCCTAGTGTGATAGCAGTCATGGCCTGACTTTTATTCCAGCCGTTCGCCTTCATAACAGCCTCGAACTGGATTTTGTAGACTGACCAGGAAGAAGTCCCGTCAAACGGTGGCACCTTGAACCCACGTAGCGAAGGTGCTGAAGCTACTACGGGAGCTGTGGTTCCATCCCCAAGTTTGAGTTCATCCAGCGTTTTCTTAACTTGGTTGATTTGGGTCTCAGCTTCCGACAGGCGGTTATCATGTTGAGCAACCTTATCCTTCACCTCCCTTATCTCTTTCCCGAAGGTAGCGTGAAGGTCCTTCATGAGAAGCATCTGTTCTTCCTGGCCGCCCCGCAGCTGCTCTTCCAACCGACGGACCTGTTCCTCCTGTCGGCGAGCCTGTTCCTCCTGCTGCTCTTTCAACAGACGGGCCTGTTCCTCTTGTCCGCGCTGCAGCTGCTCCTGTAGCATCGCCATCAGAGCACCTAAGTCAGGTGCTGCAGGTGTAGGAGCTACTGACGGGCCCGCAGCCTCCGTGGCTGGCAGTTGGCCCTCCGACGTCTGCGGCGTTGCACCACCAAATCTCCTCTGGTCCGTCTCATGCTGGCGTTGACTGCGGGTCACCGGACGGACGGACGGACACCCTCCGTTTCCTCCTTAGGTAAAATCGGCATGATTTTATCCCACTTCTGACACCAATTGTTACGAGCTTGAGGTTCGTGACAATAAAAATTGCCGATAAAATTACCTAAATTAACACTTTAATTTACTTTACACAAATTAAAACTAAAAACACTAATAATTAAACACACTAATTCACTTAATTCCGCTCCGAAGCTTCGCTTGTGTCGCCGAGTTCAACTCTGCCTCGATCGCATCTTGCAGCGCCTACTTATTTAAATTAGCAAAGAAATATCCAGAATGTTCAAGTAAACACGCGCAAGGTACCGAGCGTTCGAGTTTCGACTAGGCGCTGTCGGTTGAGTGATTTGTGATGTCATTTTCTCAATGCTCCCCTCGCTCTCGTTCCTGACACTAGATAGCGCTAGTGTATCGTCGACTTGAGCGCGTAACAATATGTTGCAGAAGTGAATGGAAGAGTCGGAAAGGGACGTCCTAGGCGGAAGTTTGTCGACCAAATTGGCGATATACTAGAAATGGGCCAAATTAAGAGTACCCTTAACCGACGAGCATGTATGCGTAGGTATATGGATGTGGAAGAGGCGAGAAAGGTATGTCAGGATCGTGCTAAATGGAAGTCTGTAGTCTCTGCCTACCCCTCTGGGTGACAGGCGTGAGTATTTATGTTATGTTATGAATAGATATAATTGTAAACAGTTGTTGACAAAATGGTTAAAACAATTAGACTATGATAAAACAGAGGCTATCTTACAATGCATTATTTAGACACTACAATATTAGTAAGCAAATACACATAAACACACACATAAAACACACACACACACACACACACACACACACACACACACACACACACACACACACACTACACACACACAAGTTTCTTTAATAGTTTATATCTTGCGGATTAAGTTGATCACTATTTGTATTATGGCTACGGAAGAGCGGGATCTTCTGGCACAGGTGTTTTTACACTTAAAAGAAGATTTCCACAATCTCAAGATCATTGTAAAATTTTTAGTTGATCAATAAAGATTTATTATTATTATTATAAACCATAGACTCAGTATCAGATGAGGATGAATTGCGAAGATTGCGACGTATATGGTCTAGATCAATTTGGGCCACACGCTGTTCGACTGACTGACTTGCCCGAATTTCCTGAATCCGCTCACGTTCTTGCGTTGAATGAACAGACACTTCAACATGCATGTCGTGATATCTTTGCCGAGCAAGTGCGTTGCGTTGCTCGCGCTGCTCGTCTGTCACCAAAAACCGAGCTAAAGCATGCTGTGAGCGGTTTGCACTAAGTCGCGTCTCACGTTCTTCAGGATTCTCAAGTGATCGAGATGTGGCAGTGCGAATACGTTGGGAGCTTAAACGCGACTCTCTCTGCGTGTAAGTCTCCGAAGCGCGAGATACTGCGTGGCGCTCGCGATCGCTTGCTTGGCGTGTATCGTGCTCCTGACTATTCTCGAGCGACCGAGCAGTCTCAGTGCGGAAAAGCTGAAGACTTAATCTCTGCTCTCTCTCTGTTTCCGTTTCGGAAGCGCGAGATAAAGAATGACGCTCTCGGTCACGCGCAAGTCGTATCTCACGCTCCTGACTGCTCTCAAGTGATCGAGCAGTCTCAGAGCGGATATTCTGAAGACTCAACCTCTGATCCCTCTGTGTAACCATTTCGGATGCGCGAGACAAAGAATGACGATCCCGGTCGATAGCTAAACGCATTTCTCGTTGTTCCACACTTTCCTGAGATCGAGAAGTGGTAGTGCGGACTCGTTTAAATTCTAAAGTCCTAGTTTCTGCAGACAAACTTAGTGCATTACGCTCACGGTTAGCACCCAGCCGTTGTTCACGCTCTGCGTCGGTTTCGAAAGATCGAACTAACCTGCGCATCTTAGAAACCCTTGAGTTTCGAGACAGATTTCATCTTTTTATAAAAGGCATAGCTAAAATTATTAAGAAAGAATTTTTGAAAATTCCTTCTTAATCCGATAGTCAAAACAATGAAAATGAAAATGAAAATTAATCGAACGTACTTAACGTAAGAATTGCTGTTAAGTAGAATAATAATTATTCGCAGGAAAATTAAACATATCAACCAACACAGACAACAAATGTAACTGCCGTTTCGATAGGATGAGAGCGGCCCATCGGCACCTATAACATCACTTTTTGGGGACTAAACCATAGCGCGATCTAATTCAACGCCAACGACATCTAGTTAGAAAACGGAAACTACATATTATTTACCCAAATGAATTAATTAAATCATGAATTAAAACGCTCGCTGTAAATATAACAGAACGCGAGTAACCCGGGTTCGATCCCCGCCGGCACCAATGAAATTGTTAATTGCAATTTTAAGTGCTGATTTACCACGTGCTCGGCGGTGAAGGAAAACATCGTGAGGAAACCTGCATGTCTGAGGAATAAGAAAAAAAATATTTCGAAGACATGTGAAGTTCGTCAACACGCATTTGGGCAGCGCGGCGGACACTTCCTTGCCCTAAACTCTCTCAGAAATGAGGGGAGGCCTGAGCCCAGCAGTGGGACGTATATAGGCTGTAACTTTACTTTTTTTTACTTTTATGAATTAAAACTAAATTGTAGTTAATTTAACAGACAAGTACATTATTTTTGCATTAAAAATATAGTAACAGCAGCAAGGAACAAAACTAAGAATTACATACTTAAATCAATTAATTACAACAAATTTGCTTAGTAAGCAAAGACATTTAAATAGGTAGTAGTAATAGACCGGACATCAGTAACATAATTGTCATCTGTAACTTTTGTCCTATAGGATATATCTCCTATTTTGTCCTATAGGAAAAGTAATACGTTGTGGTGGGATGATGAGGTACGGGTAGAAGTTGAATCAAAGAAGAAAGCATGGTTAGATTTAGTGGCAACCAAAGCTGGTAATTCTTCTGGTATGAATGATGAGATTGAAAGAAAAAAGGCAGAATTTAGACGTCTAAATAAGAGAGTAAAAGAAGTTGTTGAAAGGAAAAAGAAAGAAAGAACGGATAAGAATGATAGAAGGATATCTGATAATTTCCAGGCTAATACAAAAATGTTCTGGAAACTCCTAGGAACTGCCAGGGGAAATACAAAACAGCCTATAATGAATGCTATAAGAGACGAGAATGGATGTATTCTGAATGATGAAGCTTCGAATTTAAACAGATGGAAGGAATACTTTGAAAGCGTGTTTATGAGTGAAGAGTCGTCTGAATTAAATGAACTAGAAATTCCGAAAGAAGTGGAAAGGGGTATGGAGATAAGTGTACATGAAATAATGAAAGCAATGAAAAGCATGAAAGCAGGTAAGGCAGCTGGATATGATAGAGTATCACTCGAGATGCTAAGGGCTGGAGAGGGAGTGGTGGCAGGCCTGCTGTACACCTTGTTTAATTTATGTTGGGAATTAAAACGGGTACCGGATGACTGGTGTAAAGCAGTTATAGTACCAATATATAAAGGAAAAGGGTCACAACAGGACTGCAAAAACTACCGTGGTATCAGCTTGCTTAGTATTGTGGGTAAACTGTATGCTAAGGTGTTAATTGAAAGAGTTATGAAAGAAACTGATGGAAAAATTTGGGATGTGCAAGCGGGTTTTAGAAAGGGAATGGGGTGTACAGATCAAGTCTTTTCCATGCGCATGATTGCGGAGAAGTTTTTGGCCAAAAACCAGAAAGTTTTTTGTGCGTTCATGGACTTGGAAAAGGCTTATGACAGAGTGGACAGGAATGTGTTATGGCAAACACTGAACTCATATGGGTTGAGCGCTGGTTTGATACAGGCATTAAGGTCTCTTTATAGGGACTCTAGTGCTTGTGTCAGGATCAATGGTATCTACTCGGACTGGTTTGGTATCCAAAAAGGTGTCAGACAGGGCTGTGTAGGTTCCCCTTGGCTGTTCAACCTATTTATGGACAGGTGTTTGCAAACTTTGAAAGATGAAGAATGTGGGTTAAGAATGGGCGAGTTAACCGTCAAATGCCTTTTGTATGCCGATGATCAAGTCATAATTGCATCATCGGCGGCTGAGTTGCAAATGATGGGTACATTAATGAACTGGGAATTAAAAGAAAGGGGAATGAAAGTGAACGCAAGTAAGACGAAAGTGATGGTTTTTGAAAGAGAAGAAAGCAAAACGGTATGTGAAATAAGAATAGAAGGAGAGTTAATTGAGCAAGTGGATGAGTTTGTGTATTTGGGATGTGTATTTAGCAGGGATGGTAGATATGATAGGGATATAGAACGACGAGTAAATGCGGGGAATAGAGTGAATGGGGCACTACACTCTATTATGAAGAACCAGAATGTGTCAAAAAAGGCACGTATGGTAATTCATAATGCTGTGTTAGTCCCTACTTTAATGTATGGTAGTGAAAGCTGGGTGTGGCAGAAGAAGCACGAAAGTAGAATAAATGCTGTAGAAATGCGGTCTTTAAGGAGTATGCTAGGGTTGAATCTGAATGACAGAGTGAGAAATTGCATGATAAGAGATAAATGTGGTATGCAAGATGATGTTGTGACCAGGATTAAGAAAGGAATGCTTCGGTGGTTTGGTCATGTAGAAAGAATGAATGAGGAAAGAGTGACAAAGCAAATTTATATGGCAGATGTGAACGGCCGAGTCGGGAAGGGACGCCCTAGAAAAAAGTTTATCGACCAAATTGGCGATATTTTGAAAAGGGGCCACGTTAGAAGTATCCTTAACCGACGAGCATGTATGCGTAGATATATGGATGTAAAGGAGGCGAAAGAGGTATGTCAGGATCGTGCCAAATGGAAGTCCCTAGTCTCTGCCTACCCATCTGGGTGACAGGCGTGAGCGTTTATGTATGTATGTATGTATATATCTCCGATTTTCGTCATTTAGTCTAAGTGACATCGTTAAAAGGTCAAGACGCATTCATTTTATAATTTTAAAAATATTTTTAAAGAAAATATGCCTGGTTGTGCATTAAAGTATTGTAAATCACGATATGGAGAAAAAATGAACGTGATTTCGGTTTAGTATCGTAAGAATAATGTGTATTTACCAAATAATCTATAAATGTTATTATTTCTAGTATATTGTTCTAGAAGTAAGAAAAATCATTATTGTAATAAGTGCCCTCTGTTATCCAGTAACGTCACTATTTATTTACAAATACGTTAGTGATGAACGATGTGCCTATATAGGATTTTAACCTTATGTTTAGTAGTGTCACCTACTGGGAAGTAGCTAAAATGTTTTCTGAATAAATATTCAGTGTAGTATTGCTATATTTCGTTAGAGGGAGGGCGCGTGGTCACAGCATTTTTAATAAAAATATGCCTGGTTGTGCATTAAAGTATTGTAAATCACGATATGGAGCAAAAAAATGAACGTGATTTCGGTTTATTATTGTAAGAATAATTTGTATTTACCAAATAATCTTTAAATGATTATTTTGTGCATTCAATTACGAAGAAAAACTTTTTAAAATCAATATTGCTTACCTCCTATAACAAACGCCGTGATAATATGTAGCCTTCCTTGGTAAACAAAGAACATTTTTGCTTAATTTCAATTCAATCTATCCAGTAGTTTTGGCGTGAAGCCGTACCATACACACAGACAAACAGACAAAAATTGTAAAAAGTCACTTTTTATCATCAGTTACGTTTTTCTAACAAAAGCCACTAATTTTTTCTCGAAAATTCTCAATGTACAGTTTTTCTTTCGTTACTGTTTTATTATATGTATATAGATACAAGAATTGCTCGTTTAAAGGTATAGGATAATATATATATATATATATATATATATATATATATATACTGTTTTTTATTTATTATTATTATTTAGTAGTATACGAATAAACTTATAAATTTAATTTTACACTTGCGATGGATATTTCCATAGAATCTGATTACTTTAACTCTGAAATTATGTTTTAGCGTAACCTTGTAACCTTGTCTGTATGAATCGCCAGCTATTAAGTTATGAGATATGCAATGCTAATTGGGCAGACTTTTATAACACTAATAATATTGACAATAAACTGCAGTTACTCAATAACATTATAACAAAAGCTTATGACAAAGTAGCGCCTTTAAGACCAGTAAAAATGAAACGGGCACCAGCACCTTGGTTAACGCCATATATTCGATCTCTTATTTATCTTATTATGATTATATATATATATGTGGGAGTTGGTTAACCGGCCGGTCAACACATGTTTTATTCTGCTCCGTAATAATTGATCTTAATTAGTTGTTTAAAGTTGACGTTTAGTGTTAAAACGATATTACCCTTTTAGCTTGTAAAACAAGCTCACTAGTGGTACAATCAGAATCAAAATCTGTAAAATATTTCCCATGTTATAATATGTTCCAATGAAAATATTTCAAAAAATTTGAATAACTGCTGTGTTCTTAAGCGTAACTTGAGCCGCCCACTGGAGTGAATCATCGTATCCACGACCGGCGTGCACGCAGCAAGTGACTGTGACTGTCGCCTGTACTACAATGTCGCCTAGAAGAGTTAATTGCGCGGGATATCGCGAAGTAATTATCGAAGGTAACTTGTTTATAAGATGCGTCAAATGTAAACAGTATTATGACTTGTAATGTGCAAATTTAACTGCACAGATGTACGCAACGCTTTCCCCTGATTTGAAAACCTCTTGGATTTGCGTTGAATGCCGTTGTAAAATACCCAAAGGCGATAACTCACACACACCAGTTCGTCAACAATTAACGCATGATATGAGTATTGTAAGTGATTGCCCCGATATATCTATGAATAGCCCGGACAATGTTACTGTTCGTACTGGGGCTCGCTATGCACCACTATCTTCCAGACAACACGGTACTTTGCTGAAAGAAATCCGAATTTCTGTTGTGCATGAATTAAAAGAGATGCAGGAGAGTTTTGAAAAAAGTTTGACTACTAAAATTAGTAATTTGATTAGTGAACAATTTCTCACGTTTAATACAGAACTTCGTAATATGATGACTGGGTTAACAGGTAGAATTATTGAATAAGAGAATAAAATTGAAATGATGACTAAATCGACCCAATATAAAAACAGCAGCGAGGAGACTAGTACAACTGCATCATTACCCGCAGTCCATCCGCTAGACCCCACCAATACCCCAATTAGCCAACAAAAAAAAAAAGAAGTGGAATAATGCCAAGAAAGATATTAAGGTCTCCACTACGGCAGTTGTTACTCCCGATAGCCCGAGGGTCGACGAATCAACTAGTGCCGCCGTGAATGACAATGCCCGTAATGTGGATCAGGCAGGGGAATGGGTGGAAGTGAAAAATACTAAAAGGTTGAGAGCTTCGTTGCCTGGAGTGCTTCGAGGTACTGCAGCGCCGGGTGTTACATCTTTGTGTACAGCAGGGAGATGGAGGTACGTGCACTTGTATTATGTTCAGGAGGGTACAACCGTCGAACAAGTGCGGGCTCGTCTTATCTCTATATGTGGAAGTGACGTTTGCACAGTGGAAGCGTTGAAATCACGTGGACGATACTCGTCATTTAAGCTGGGAGTTCCGGCCAGGCAAGCTGAAAGTGTCATGTCACCGACGCATTGGGCAGAGGATATTTGTGTTAAACCTTGGCGCCAGAACTTTTGTGCCAAAGAACATATTACGCAGCAATAGGCGCCAACGGTTTACGAAAACAACTCTGTGCTATCAAAATGTTCGTGGTTTGCGCTCAAAAATAAGAACGTTTCATAACAATGTGACTCAAGCTTATTTTGACATTATCGCCTTGACTGAGACGTTTTTGACTAGCTCTGTGTCTGATGGTGAACTTTTTCCCTCTAATTATGTTGTGATTCGTAGAGATAGGTTAGGCGACGTTGGTTGGGGAGGAGTATTGTTGGCTGTGCGTGATAGCTACGACGTACGTGTGATCTCGGACATTGATGGTATGACACCTGATAAAGAACTAGTATTGGCACTTATAAGCTGCAAAAATGTAAAGTTTTTATGTTGTGTGGTATCCACCTCCTACCACCAAATTATCGTAATGATCAGTATATTGATGTTCTTACTTGCATAGAGAATGCTTTGTGTGCTTATTCAAATATGAACGTATTAATATTAAGTGATTTTAATCTTAATTCTTGTAGCACTAATGTTAAAACTCATTTTAAATTTTTTGTGACTTCTGTAACCTACAGCAACATAATAATGTATATAATACTCGCGGTGGGTTATTAGATCTCGTGTTAAGTGATTATGACCGTAACCAATTGGAGGTGTTGCCTGGATTGGATCCACTCGTACCAATAGATGAATATCACCCTTCGTTGGAAGTCAAAATCAACCTCTCATACAGGAAGTTCTTGCCTAGGCTGCAGTTTTCGCCAGATGGGAGTTCGGATGGATCACTGATTGGAATTGGCGTAAGTAGCGTGGCGTAAGCGTAAGGCGGACTTTCCAGGTCTGTATGCAGCGTTATCGGAATTAGATTGGTCTGATTTAATGACTTTTACAGACGTAAATGCAGCCGTAGATTTTTTTAACAACAAATTGCAAGAAATTATTAATTTATATGTACCAAATAAAAAACTTTTTCTAAATCATAGTAAGTATATGTATCCCAAATGGTTCATGCCTGAGATCATAGAAAATATTATAAAAATATTTCCATGTGAAGAGATTTAAGCAAGAAGGAAAATTATTTAACAAAGAATTGTTTAATTTTTATCGATGGAGGGTTAAAGTTTTGATTGACTATTAAGTTGATACAGAAAAGTATAATTGATGATCCGGTATTATTTTGGAAATATGTAAGTGATAAAAAAAGAAAGACGACATACGGAGACATATAGTTATAAGGGTAAAGAAGTATCATGTCAAGATGCGGCTAATGCCTTTGCTGAATATTTTTGCTCTGTATTTCATGATGAAGAGCCCCTATTAAATTATGCTGATGCCAAAAGTGCGGCTAATTTACAAGTTAATACAGTGTCCATCTCAGTCAGGCATGTAGACGAGAGTGATTTTAGATTGGCAATAAAACGCCTAAAGCCACGATAATGCGTATGTTCGGAGTAAACTGGAGTATGCAGCTGCGGCCTGGAATCCTTATGAGAATAAGTATACTATCATGTTAGAGGTAATACAACGTAAATTTGCTCGTTGGCTTTATAAGAAGAGTCACGGTTACTACCCTTATTTGTATCCTTCCCTATTCGTTTTGGGTATAGTTGATTTAGAAACCCTAATGTTTAGGAGGGTGATGTCAGCTATTAGGTATTATCTTTTTATAATTCACCAAAGTTGGACTGCCAGTCGGTTGTTGAGAAAATCGGTTTGTTGGTGCCCAGGTACCTGCAGAGAGATAATGGAGGAACGGTGGCTCCGCGCCGTAGGCCGCGTCTCCTTGACAGACCGGTTACACGTACCAAACGTGCTGCCTATGCACCAAAAAATCGAGCATTGATACTAATAGCGGACATACTCACTCAACACGATGAAATTGACATATTTGCAGACAGTATCTCTTCTGCTGAATCTTTTTTATAAAATTATCGATAATAAGACAATTAATAATTCCACAATTTCATTTGCTTGACTATTTACTATTTATTACTTTGTATTTAAGATGTAATTTTAATTATGGTCATATATTGTAATTAGCTTTTATTGACATTGCATTATAAATTAATATGACAAAATATTACATAGCGTGACATTGTATGATTGTGACCTTTTTCTTCTTATACTCATATTTTAATATTTTATTTTCATATTTTAATTTCTCAACACGCGCTGATAAAGGCTTAGAGATTTTATAACACTAATATTGCATAATTGTTTAATTTATGATTATTATTTTTAATTATTAATTCATAAGTGATACCTATTAATTCGTTTGTTATAATTGGTTGATGTTTTTGCAATATTTTTGCATGTAAAATTAAACCTTGTGTGCATGTTGGATTTTCTGTAAGCCACAAGAGTTTTGGATTTAAATAAATAAATAAA
This sequence comes from Parnassius apollo, assembly GCA_907164705.1. Classification (NCBI taxonomy): domain Eukaryota; kingdom Metazoa; phylum Arthropoda; class Insecta; order Lepidoptera; family Papilionidae; genus Parnassius; species Parnassius apollo. The sequence continues at coordinate 361,184 of CAJQZP010001568.1, read as the reverse complement.
TATACAAGAATTGCTCGTTTAAAGGTATAGGATAAAGATGTGTCTGATGTGACTGAATAAACTGTGACTTTTGTGTTATTTAAAATGTTCCTTTTGTAATATTGCGTGGAGTGTATGTCAAGAAAAAAAGAGTTTATTTTGTATTTTATATAAAAGAGTTTGTGTTTTATATATAAATATCCAGCTGTATGTGACATACAGCTTGCTTAATATCCAAATCTTAAAATGTAATGAATTACGGTCGAATTTCGAACACTAGACAGCCACTAGTTTGAATTTATTCATATGTTTTGGTTTTGCCTTAAACATTAACAAATAAAAACTTGAATAGATTGAGATAACTATCCAGTCCAGACTTCTGTGACGACAGTCGGACAGCTCGGTTCGGGTGGAGGATAATAAATGGCGATGTAAGAACTGCGTTGCATTAAGTTGTTCTAATGTACCATTATTTATAAGAATAAATTGTTTTATTTGCTCTCATGAATACAAATAAAAATAATAATACAAATATAAAGTCTTTATTTGCATGAAACACAGTTGACAGGGTCTTAAGTTAAATATCTATAATGTACATGTGCTTAGTCCGCTCTCAGACGTGCAAATATTCAAAACAAAAAAAAATATAAGTGAAGCACATAAGTCTGCGACGTTATTCGATACTCCTGTTGGCTCGCGACCCAAAATGGCGGGAATTACAATTTTTTTTGCAAATTTGCAAATTTTGCTATATTTTCACTGTGAGACAATATTTGTGGATAAAACTTACACGTCTACACGTTTGCTTTTGGAGAAATCTATATGAAAATGTTTGGAAATATGTATATTTTTATGTTTTATGTGTTTCTATTCGTTACTCATACCAAAATATAAAAAAATATTAAAAAAAAAACGAAATTAATTTTTATCTGTATGAAATTTCGAACAATATTTCAAATATATTTTTGTGTGAATTTGAGATAAATACAACGTCAAGTTATTTGAAATATGTTATAAAACTATTTTTAGTTACATTTTACACTAAAAATAAATGAGAAATGGAAAAATAACACATTTTTGACCCAACCGCTAAAATGAGCCTTCTTAATTTCGAAGTACTTTTGGCACTTACTTTTCACTTTTTATGCCCCAACGTATATATCTACACAAAAGTATAAAACTCACCTTTTTATTTTAAAAATACACCAAAAAAACGGAGAAATCACTCAGCTCACGCACAACCACGCCCTACTGGTATAAAGACCCGTTACGTCAGAATGAGTTTTTATGTTTATTTTTTATGTGACATTGACAGATTATGGTACCAAATTAAAGAGTATGTCTTTGTCTATGTCTGCATTATATATTTCAGTATAACTTTGTTATAATTATTAATGACAAACCTTTTTTTGTCGGGTTCGCCCTCATAAATTCTTAGTAGGCGTATGTGTACCATTGTCGAGCGGGCGTCGCGCGTTGTGTTAGTCACATGTGTACCCTTATCGAGCGTACGGGTACAATTTTTTTCATTCTAAATATTCTTTTAGGCTATAGAAATAATTTTTCAATAAGCATTTCGTTAAATTATTTTTGAAAGAGGCTCCTTCTTTTTCTTTTAAATTCATGGGTAATTTGTTATATAATAATATGCTCATGTTATATATATTTCTTTCATACATATCTTTATTACAGGGAAGTTGATATATTAAGTCTGCATATTTACTTCTTAAACACCTTGTTGTAGTATTTTTTCTAAGACCGTATAAGTTTTGTCCAGAGTATTGACAGAATAACAGTACTTGGAAATGTCGCTGCAGCTTATGCTAGATCGGTGACCGATCGTTGCTGAAGCTCAATACATTATGTTGTGACTACGAACAAAACTTTAATTCCTTGTTCCCTCATTACTTTCTAAATTTATTTACTACTAACTTTATTTTGCCGTGTCAATTGTAAGACAATGCGTAAAAAATCCCGTATAGTCCGTTGGTATTGTAAGAGTGGACAGAGGGAAACAAATCAGAAAGAAACTGTTGCCGACCTGTCCGCCAAGCGTGGCAACTGAGGCAAATATCCTGTGAGGCAATCTGTGGTGGAGACCTATGTTCAGCAGTGGACTTTCGCCATGCGTGGCAACTAAGGCTAATATCCCTCCTATGAAGCAATATGTGCTGGAGACCTGTGTTCAGTAGTGGACTTTCGATAGGCTGCAACTAACGGTAAATATAATTGTTCAGATTCTGTATGTTTGTCTGTATGCAATTTACTTGTGGTAATCTACTAGGTGGTAGGAATCGTTTTCTACCTAGCAGTATGTCTGTGTGAGTGCAACAGTCTGAACTTATTCTGACGCAAATGGTGTTCCGGTCAGAATCGTGAAGAGAGCTAGTTTGTATTCCTAAAAGGAATAATAAAACGGGGCAATTGGCGTCCCGCACACATATTTCTCAGTACGTATTCTCCAGAAACAGGAGGTCTCGGCTCTCGTGGGACGGTTGCGAGATATATTTTATTACTTAGAACTTTTCATTTGAAGTTAGCTGCAGGTGTCCATGTACTGTAGCCGATTACCATCATGTGGACGTTTGTTTAGCATTTTAGTATGATAAAAAATGTGTGTAAATTCACAATACGGAAGAAAGTAAAACATAGCACAATTCAATCCACAAATTAAAAAAGTAAATTTATCAAAGACTCAGTTAAGGTATTTTATAAAAATAATGTGATTTATTGCGAATCAAGTTGAAAGATAAGTTTGGAAGGCGCCAGATAACTTTTATACTTTATTCTTAATACTAAAGCACTCGGTAATATCGTTAACTAAGAGCGGATTTTTGGGTGATGTTATTCATTTAACATAACATAATTTTTTTTCATTTTGATTTCACATAACAGGGTGATGTTAATCCCCGAAACTCTTCACCGCTGCGTTGGAAGACGTTTTCAAGCTACTGGACTGGAAAGGATATGGTATTAACATCAATGGCGAGTACATCACTCACCTTCGATTTGCCGACGATATAGTCCTTATGGCAGAATCGCTGGAGGACTTTAGCACTATGCTCAATGACCTCAATGGTGTCTCCCAACGGATAGGTCTTAAGATGAACATGGACAAAACAAAGATCACGTTTAATGTCCACGTCACACCTATGCTGGTAGTTGTTGGGAGCACTATGCTCGAAGTTGTTGACGAGTACGTTTACCTGGGACAAAAAGTCCGACTAGGTGAGTCCGACCGAGAGGTCAATCGATGAATTCAACTCGGCTGGGCAGCGTTCGGGAAATTACGACACATCTTCTCGTCAGGTATACCTCAATCTCTAAAAACTAGATTGTACAACCAGTGCGTGTTGCCAGTGATGACTTACGGATCTGAGACGTGGTCCTTCACCGCTGGCCGTATGAGGACGCTCAAGGTCGCTCAGCGAGCTATGGAGAGGGCTATGCTCGGAGTTTCACTGCGTGATGGACTCAGAAATGAGGATATCCGCAGTGAAACCAGAGTGACCGACATAGCCCAACGGATTAGTAAGCTGAAGTGGCAATGGGCCGGCCATATAGCTCGAAGAACCGATAACCGATGGGGAAGAAAGGTTCTCGAGTGGCAGCCTCGTACCGGTAGGCGTAGTGTAGGGCGACCCCCCACTATATGGAGTGACGACATGGTAAGACATGCAGGAAGTCGATGGATGCAGGTGGCTCGGGACCGTGCTTTGTGGCATTACTTGGGGGAGGCCTATGTTCAGCAGTGGTCTTGTGAAGGGCTGTAATGATGATGATGAAGAGCGGATTTTAATTAATGCTCCTACTAATGAAATTTATTTTTCACAAAAATAAATATTAAGTCAGATTTTATATATTAAGGATCCTAATCATTTTTAACCAGGTGATAGGACTTCTTTCCTTTCTGGAATTCCGTCTAGTTAAGTACCAAACTATTACTTATTTTTATGGTGAAATAGTACTGTTTGCATTGCTTAGATTAATGGTATATAGAGACAGTATTAGTATTATTATAGCCTATGAGGGATTCAATCTTAGTCCACAGATAACGCATCTGTAGCGTTCTTTGTTTGAAGTTGGTTGCAGATGTCTGTAACTCTGTAGTATCTAATTACTATCAGGAGGAATTTGTTACTAAAGATGTTAAAAATTAGTGAGCACATTCCACCTTTCTTCGTTTGCGTGCACCAGCGCAGCTACTCCCTACACCACTACACTAGTAAAGACATTACCGATAATATGAATCCCGTTTACCACTCCAGATAAGTTTAAATGGAGAAGGAGAGGTTCACGACAGTTTTCGAATGAAGGAAATCCTCAACATTCCGACTTTGCACCCATAACTGTTAGACTACTGTCGTAATAGAAAATCATGTACTTGCATAATTAACTAGCGATTTGCCTCAGCTTCATACGTTTTCTGGATTTCGACAACAGCGCTACCTACCGGTCCAACTATAATTAACAACCATCCAGGTGATCCCTATAACCACCCTTAAAAATAGCAAAAAAAATTCATCTAAATCGGTCAAACCGTTTAGCAGAAGAAAACTTACGAACACACGCACAGCGTATTTTATATATGTATAAAGTATTACGATTACATTTACTGTAAACTCAGCTACGGTAAAATAATATGGGGAGATTCTGTAGACATCAACAAAGCCTGCATTGTGCGAAACAAAATGTCTACGTGCGTATGTAATATGGCTCTGCAGGAATTGTGCAAACCAATATGTAGATAGTTAAAAACACTTCCTTGCATATACAACACGTAACATAATTAACGCACTTTGAGAAAGTAGTTTGTTCAGAATCGTTTAGTGAATCGATTCCTATCATTTTTAATATAGGTAATTTTTTATCCCAAAAATAATTAAAACTACGTAAATTGCAGTCACACTAAATCTGTACAGTCAAAACAAACTGAAATGGACCGTAACTTAAAGCAATAAGACTTTTAAGAGTGCAGTTTTATTTGTATTATTACTAATTCTGTCATACTCATCATGTCATGATTTGTACTGTGACCACAACATTCTTCAGGAATTAGTATAACTAATTTGATAAATAATCAGTGCATAAAAAGTTAAACTAAAAATTCAGTGTATGTATTACGATTATAACATAATATACTAATTGGGGTGTCTGAGGGTGTGCGTTAATTACGTTACATATTGTATATCCTTGAAACAGCAAAATTTATGAAAAATAACCCTGAACTATTTACAACTGCTGGAGACATAATCAAATCTAATTTATTAAGAAATCGAAATAAATTAGTCATTTATAAAATACCGAAAACAGTAAATTATCACAATAATTGCTATGCAATGTACATAAATATATTTAACTCAATATCTAGTTACATAAAATTACAACCAAGGAAACGTTTTGGAAACGAGTTGAATAGTGGCTAGTTAATAAATCTCCTTCTTCGATTAGTGAGCTGTTGGAACAACAATACCTTTAAACTTTTGACGAATAAATATTATACAATAAAATATTGACAATTATGTATTATAACGTGACGTTGAATTATATGTATTAATGCTGTAATAGTATGATTTTTTTTGTTTTTTAGGTATTTCTTTCTTATTTTTCCATGGGTAGTTATTATGCTATGTATGTATTTTTTTTGTACTTTTAGTCTATAATGTTAAGTACCTACTTAATGTTTCTAAAATTCAATAAATTCGTACATCAAAATGGTTAATGTGTTGTGCTATATTTTTATAAAACCTGTAAAACACACACATTATGCAAAAAAAAGACATTATGTTAAATAATTTATACTTGCGATAGTTATCATTTGATGAAGCTCCAGCTTCACTTTTGTAATTTAGATAAATACTTGTACTAGTCACTCACAGCATCATTAGGTATGTACGCCATGGCAAATCCTGATGATGTCTTTATTGCGAGTGTTTATCCAAATCACATTGTGATAAGTTTAAGCAATAACATATTTAAAATGAAATGTGATATAGTAAATAGAATTTTAACATCAGCAAAGTACAAAGCAATTAAGCAATATAGATTCCATCGTCTCAAACGACGTCGTTTGTCGTCGTAGCTTTAAAAAGGGTGAGGTAATGTAACATGTACGTTAGTCTGTCTAGAGTATAGACTACACTTTACTGACGGTGAGTAAACGTCTAGTGACAGTCCGGGGACATATTCGACGAAATTGTATGATAATATTAACTTTCGCTTTATACACAAACATAAAAGATAAAAGCAGCATGCATTAGATAATTAAGAAAAGAACGTAGAATATTATAATACACAATAGAATGGCTGTCAACTTTATTTTGTACGAGGCTTGGCGTCGACAAACACGATTCGCTGTGTTGACAGACTGAATAAATTTACACATTTTAGACTTTTGATTAATGTTCAAGATCATCATTAAAAAAATCGTTTAAATTTTAATACATATTTATTTGTAAAAAGGGTGATATTTGACAATTTCTAAATAATTTGCATGCGAAATTTGGAAACGATTGTAACGTCAGAACACATCTCGAATTGACATTTATACGTTTGAATTGACGTATTAGTGATATTTTAGTGGCTACGCGGGTTCCCCCCACTCCACCTTTCTATTATGTATGTATTATAGTATTCTATGGAAAAGAAGGATATAAATTCTGCGTTTGTTCTTTATAATCCCTAAGACTGAGATGGTATGCTTTGTTTCCAGTAAAAATGATCTCCGGGTCTCAACACTCAATTTACGAAACGTAGCAGCATAAAGCTGCTAATTCACGCTGAAAGCCTATAAGAGCGTGATCCTTTCCCCGATAAAGACGATTCATTCATACTACAACTATAATGTAGTTGCGGCGTGAATCTATCACGTAGAAAAAAATTACGATATGACAGACACATTTATAGACAAATCAACAAACGTTGACATATACACGATGTTAATGTCGGCAACTTATACAAATATTTAAAGAAATAAAAAAATTCTTTGAGTGGATACCTAACAGTATTGTTATATATTACTAGTATAAATCTCTTATACTGCAAATAAAAAAATCTTTATGCTAAAATTATAATTTAAAAATAAGCAGAGAAAACGGTTACGTGAGACCAACGTATAAAAAACCCTGCCTCCAGTCATGATGAAAATGTTTTAATAACAAATATGAGAGAGCATAACGCAAGTAATCAGAGTTTGCTTTCAGTTCTACAAAATGTATGGAATTTTCCTTTAAATTAATATGAGACCACCCCTGGGGTATATACCCCAATTAATAAAAGTCATCCAAATCGAAATCCAAATTTGTGAGAAATCGGTGAAATATGTCAATATCCCCCCTATGAGGTAACGTATGGTTGTCTACGTTCAGCAGTGGAACATAATGGTTAAAATGAAATAGATAAACGTTTTAAAAATGTATTGCGAGCAAAAAATATTTAACGTTGCTAACACTAAACGAGAAAATCTTACAAAAATTACGACACTGCCTTAAGAGGAAAACTTCCGCACTCCATTACAAACTCTTGCAAAAAACCTGCGAGAGGGAAAGTAAAAGCATGTCGAAACATGCGATAAACTTTCGCAATCCCTTTCCTACTGTTGGAATTGTGAATAGACGAAAGCGTTTGAAGTTGGGTTAGTACGTGAGTTATAGTTACAAAAGGGTTAGGAAATTATTTGTAGTCTCCACATTTTGTTGCCTCACTGCTTCAATTTATTTTCTTCTTTTTCTTCGGTAAAAAAGATTTTTTGGCCAACTTCAAAAGAAAGGTTCACAATTAAAATGTGTTTTTGTAAGTACATTACGCGAAATCTTCGTCAATTGGGAATAGATTTTGTTGATTCTTTTTTCATTAAATTTTTTATATTTCGGGGGTAGTCTCATATAAAGGAGAAATAATTCCATCCATTACTCGACTCCACCGAGTCACTAACTCATTCTCTGGGCGGTGTCTACGCTTTTACAGCAAAATCCAAGTAAATATAAAAAAATTGATCTCTTCAAAGTTCAAAAACCTTATTAAACAAAGTTTGTACAAAAAGGGTTATTAAAATATTCAGGAATTTATGGATGATAGTAACCCCTGGAAATGAGGTGATCGCTGCTAAGCCATTTCTAATTTGTTTTCTATTCTTAATTATGTAACATATACGGTAATTATTACCATATATGTTATGCTGTAGAAATGCGGTCTTTAAGGAGTATGCTAGGGTTGAATCTGAATGACAGGGTGAGAAATTGCGTGATAAGAGATAAATGTGGTATGCAAGATGATGTTGTGACCAGGATTAAGAAGGGAATGCTTCGGTGGTTTGGTCACGTAGAAAGAATGAATGAGGAAAGAGTGACAAAGCAAATTTATATGGCAGATGTGAACGGCAGAGTCGGGAAGGGACGCCCTAGAAAAAAGTTTATCGACCAAATTGGCGATATTTTGAAAATGGGCCACGTTAAAAGTACCCTTAACCGATGAGCATGTATGCGTAGATATATGGATGTAAAGGAGGCGAAAGAGGTATGTCAGGATCGGTTCAAATGGAAGTCCGTAGTCTCTCCCTACCCCTCTGGGTGACAGGCGTGAGTGTTTATGTATATGTATGTATGTATGTAACATATATGATTGTAAGCCGTTATTTTTTTAATACGTTCCGGTGGGTTTTTGCTGGCTCTTTCCAGGACAGAGTTACAATAAGTATAATATAATTAACTTACAATAAGTATAATTCACAATCTATATCAATAAAAAAAGTTTGTGTTACAGTTTCTGTATCCCTAAGAGTCGCGAAATACGGAATGGAGTATTAAATGTATCTATTGGGTCGACATTGAGACTGTGATATTCCATAGTGTGCTCAAAAGGGTAAAAATTAACTTTTAATTGAGTTTGTACTCGTATTATAATTTCACATTCTGAAGCTAAGTTTTTAATTCTTCTATACATGTCTTAGCGTCGACTTCAAATTTTGAAATTATTTTTATTACATTTAGTTGTTTGAAGCTGGCTTTCACCCATGGGACAAAATGTGGTGATGATTTTCTTTACACCATCAACACAAGCCGTTACACTATTATCAACGTAACTTACATTATTTACCTAAATAATAGTATATATGAGTATTAGCCATTTAGAAACGTTTTTCTTCGTCATTCATCCAACAAATAGGAGAGATATGCTCAACGTGATAGATCCTTGCTGAAGGTATTTTGTTGTTGCAGCACAAGTGGTTCAGCTTGACCGGAGGAGGACCACGCTCTCATTATACTAAAGTGGCAGCTTAATGCTGATATGTTTTGTATTATGAGTGTAAAGAACCGGAGACCCCTTTTACCTCAAGTAAGGCTTTTCACCGTACTCCTTAGGGGTGATAATCCACAGCATCCACTTACCTTTAGATAGACTGTGTGCTCGTTTGGCATTATTCTATATAAAAATAAATATAACTTGAATAATTAGCTTGCATCAATCTTTACATCCAGGTCAATGCCTGCATCTTTGAAGAAAAGCTTTTTCTAGGCGCCTTTTACACCTTTTAAACAACCACAAAAAATACTATAGTTTTTTTAAATAAGGTAATACAGGAAAATATGTCACCTTTATTATACGTAGTAGAGCCATGCTGCAGATAGCTATATTAGTACTAGCGCGCGAACATTTGTAAATAAGATCGGATACGTTAGCCATGCACGAGCACACCAACGATAGGTTCGGAGTTGAAGAATTCGCCGTGGCCGAAATCGGTCGTGGAATATATATATATATATAGTTGTAGTACGACTGGGTTGGCTCGACCGGGGAAGGACCACGCTCTCACAGAATATCAGCGTGAAATAGTAGCTTTACGCTGTGTGTTTCGTATGGTGACTGTAGAGAACCGGAGACCCTTTTTACTGAAAACGTGGTATTCCATCTTAGTCCTGAGGGGTGACACCGCATCTGAATTTTGATTCATAATCGAGGATAGGTATAAATGTCTAAAGGCCACAGAATCCCTTTACGATCAATGGACTGTGTGCTCATTTGTCTCCCTATCTTTTTAAGAGTTGTTGATATATAATGTTCTGGCTGTGTTTTTGGTTGCTAAAAAGTAATTAAAGTTTCAATTGCGTAGTCTTCGGCTTGACTGGCTTCTAACATTGTAATATTTATTCGCACGGCAAGAGTCTCCTTATGAGAAAATCTATTTGGGAGTGCCCATGTTCAGCAGTGGACTTTTGATAGGCTGTGTTAAGAATGGAATCTGCGCTGAGTATATATGCGCCCACAACATCATCATCACATTTCATCCCAAGTTCATGAACAAAGATCTTCCCCAAATAATGACATAAAGCACGGTCCCGTGCCCGCATACGTCGACTTCCTGCATTTATTATCAGGTCGTCACCCGATCTAGTAGATGGACGCCTTGCACTTCGCTTCCTGCTACGAGTTGCAACCTACTCTCTTCCCCGTGTTAAATAAGTAAAGTTGAAAAACTACAACATTTATAAACTGGCTGAGTTGTGAAGGGACGCCATTGACGAAAGTTTATCGACCGAATTAGCGATACATAAAAAATGCTCCAGATTAAGAGTACCGAGTGCGTAGGTATATGAATGTTAAGGCGAGAAAGGTGTGTCAAGATTATGCCAAACGGAACTTCGTAGTCCCTACCTACCCCTCTAGATGATAGGCGTAAGTGGTTTAAATTATCAATGAGTTATATAAAGTAGCATTTTATTAACATTAAAGTGAAAGTATAATAAAGGCAATTTTATTACAACAAAGTATTTATGAGAAATAAAATTTATGGTAAAATAACCAATATTTTATCGTTCAACGGCATCTTCTGGAATTCGGTAACAGTTGGTAGACTAATATCCTAAAATTACACATACACAAAGGTAATTTATTATATATGGGTACGATAAAGCAGGGCTGTTGCTAGCAAAAATAAAAATATAGTAACCGAAAGAATAGTTACAAACGATTGATGATTTGACAATTGAAAAATGGTAAACGAACGAAAACAACGAATCTATATCTCACGAGCTGTTGGGACTAGGTTGGGCTTCGAAAACTCAAGGTCACTCAGTGGGCAACATGCGAGGCTATGTTCGTAGTTTTTCGGTGATTTAGAAATGAAGGATATCCGCAGTAAGCTCGAGAATGTGGATCAGTAAGCTGAAGTGGCAATGGACTGGGCATATTTCTCGAAGAATCAACATATTGATCGATAGGGAAGGAAATAGAGGTTCTCAAGTGGCAACCTCATACCAATAAGCCGTGTATCGTGCGCCTTCACTAGATGGAGTAACAAGTCGTTACTACTATATATATATATATATATATATATATATATATATATATATATATATATATATATATATATATATATATATATACAACACCTTTACGGCACCCATGGTCACGGGGGTACGGTGAGACAGTCCCGCCCGTGAGTTTGGATGCTATAAAGCACCTGAAACGTCGGGAATTAAAAATAAGTTAAAATAAGTTTATTTAGTGCGATTAAATCCGTATATACAGTTTCATTCAGTGTTGTAGTGTTCGCGTAACTTTAAGAAATCATTATTGTATGAAAATAAATATTTACTTGCTTATGTTTTTCTAAGAGGATTAGTCCAATAATGATTTCTTATATTTACGGGATACTACACATGGAATAAAAATAATTTTCCCGACATTTCGGGCAATTTCAAGCATCCATGGTCACGGCGATTGACTAAGGTGTTTGACGTCCTAATGTCATAGTTAATAGGATACTTGAGACAACCTGTATATCTTTAGAGAAATCTTGTATATCTGTAGAGAAACCATAATTATTAAAATAGTTTCCCTACCTAAGGATATACAGGAGGTTCTTGTTATTATCATTATCATCATTCAGCCCCGCAAGTCCACTGCTGAACATATGTAGGTCCTCCCAAGAAATGCCACAAAACATCGGTTCTGAGCCACATGCATGAATTGACTTCCTGCGTATCTAATTAGGTCGTTACTCCATTTAGTTGGGGTCGGATACACACACTTCGCTAGAAGGTGCGGGGCTGTCACTCCAACACCTACTTTTCCCATCAATTGTCGTTATAAGTCCATTTCTCGCTGAGCACACTTGAGATTCCTCATACGGACAGCAGTGTAGGACTACGTCTCAAATCTATATGTCATCGTTGGTCTGGCAACATGCACTGGAAATTCTATAATCTTGTTATTAAATTTTGAGGTATACTTGACAAGAAAATGTTACGTAATATTCGGAACGTTGCCCAGCCATGTTGAACTCGTCGATAAACCCCTCGGCCGAAGTTGGACTTATCTGGTCGGATTATATGTTCATGAGAGGCCTTAAGCTCCCTCATACGGCCAGTGGTCATTGATTGTAAAATACATTCTTTTTTTGTAACAGTTTTTTTTTTGTAAAGCGACTGTAGCCTAATGGCAGGGTGCGAACCGCAAAGTCATAAGGTCGTGGGTTCGAATCCGCTATTTGACTACTGTCGCGAACCACTCCTAACAGCTTTTAAGCTTATCGAGAATGGTTAAAGGGAATATTATTAATTTTAATATATATATATATATATATATATATATATATATATATATATATATATGTATTTAAAAAATTGCTTGTAATAATATTATAGCTTTTTTAAGAATAACTAGCGACCCGCCACGGTTTCGCATGAATAGTTGTAGTAGATCTGTTAATGTTGCGGTATTAACATTAAATATTAATCAAATATTATTTATTGTATTAATGTTTAGATTTGTCAAAAAATTATTTAAGTTTGCGGATAAAATACGGCGTAGATTCCCCCTGGCATACCTCTCTATCCGTTCCTAAAATTTCATTACAATCAGTTTAGATATTCCGAATTTATGTATTAGCATGAGAGTAACCACGTGAGCTTCCTAGAAGCCAGTTATTTCAATATTACTTACAGATACTTCAGTTTTATTTACACGTGTTTACATGATCGACTCACACATGTTTTTATTTATGCATCATCATGTTTAACCAGTTCGTCTATAAAAATGTATCATTCAGATTTACAGGAGAGGCGTGCGAGGACGTAATTTGTTACACAGTGCCCCGTCTCGACCTATTCGTCCTTCGTTAAGTCAAGTGTGAATAATTTATGTTTTCTATTATTTACTATGAATCCAATATAATCTGACAGCTGAAATAACTCAATTTGAGTTTTACAAAGACTAGGGACGAAACGCTAGGCGCTTGATCGTAGGTGTCTTTAATAAAGACGATGAAGTGTTATTACACCTTTATCGGCGGTGTAAGAATATTCACTACACTATATTATCCCGTTGCTGTCGTAAGAGGCACACAGGAAAATAAATCAGGAGATGGAAAACAGCATCTTCCTAACGATGACTAAACATAAAAAAACTGCGGTTGCCAATCTGCTTACCAGGCATGGCAAGTATGGAAAATATCCACCTATGAGGCAATCTATGGTGGAGGCCTATGTTCAGTAGTGGACTCTAATAGGCTTAAACAGTAACGGTAACTAGTCCTATCGAAAGGGATTTATTATAAAAGCTCGAGAAGCAACGCGATTTTTTTTGATTCTTTACATCCGACATGACATGACCAGAGAGGGGTCAGGACACTAACAACAGCTTAACGTGCTTGAAACAGTGCCAACTTTACCTGTCAACTGGGCAAGCAGCAGCATCCCAAAATCAAGGAGTTGCGGGAGATTCAGAGATTATTTTCGTCAAGAAAATCTTAGTTGCTACTGAGAATTTTTTGAGAAAAACCTTTATAACTGATTATCGTCTGATTCGGGCTTTGAACCCAGAACCACAAGTTCAACAATTGCGCTTACGAATACTGGATCAAAGGGGCAATCTTAATAGAGATATTAAAACTTTATATATGGGAATATATTGACTACCCTTTATGATGAAATTTTTTAACCAAATCTATATTTTACACTCCCTTCAATCGGTTAAGCTTTATCGGTTTAAGTTCCGAGAAATCGGTAAAAATTCATAGAAAAACATACGCGTCGAATTCTAAATCTTCTCTTTTTTGGAACTCGGTAGAAAAGAATTTAACCGTCACCATATTTTATTGTGGTACGCGCTACGTTTTAATTAAGGACCTATACTACTTCAAATGGCTTAGCAAGATCCTCTGTTATGCCGAAAATACTGCAGTAAAGTTGAATACTAACGTTAAGTACTATGTTAGACGAAAACACTGCCTTGGGAAGAACCAGCAAGTAACCCAGCGGGACTTTAAAAAAAACAGGTTATGTAATCATATTTGTTACACAACACAAAACAAATAAGGAATAGCTTGGTAGCGATCCTCTTATTCCCAGGGGTTATAATCAAATTTAGTTTAATAAAATTTTTGAACTTTAAGCAGGTCACATTTCGTATATTTTCTGGGATTTTGTTCTAAAAGTGTAATATCACCTCAAGAATGATGATGAATCGGTGCAGTAGAGTAACTGATACTACTAACTTGGATCTGTTCCTGGTATTTACTGAATGAATGTCACTTATTATTAAAAAACCATTTTTATTTTTGTGTACGTACATATCATTTTCAAAAATGTATTCATAAGCCAAAGTTAATTTCCTTAAAATTCTATTATTAAAAACTTAAAACTCTTTAGGTTTTAAATAATAAAATGAGAATAGAGATCAATGCAGAGCGGGATCTAGGCTTTATTATGCTCGCACCACTTTTGCACTAGCGCCTCACGCTTGTGTGATTCGTTAATTATTATCCAATAAGAGTATTGCCGATAGTCCTGTTCAGGTTTTCATGTCTAACCCTCATTATACCTTTAGCATACGCACTCATGTTAACGGAGCTCGCTTATGACACGCGTAAGCAACCGCTTCAATCTAGTGCCATCGCATCCGCTTTTGTGTAGTTTAGATACTAAACTATACAAAAATATCATAAAGTCTAGAAACATTTACAATAACGCTATATATATTTTGCGATTATCTGTGAAGTTTTATATGTGTGAAGAAAGCCAGGGTCGAATCATCGTGGCTGCACCCTTGAGACACGAGGCAGATCAGCAGAAGTCCAGGTGAGTGCGCATGCATTCTCTCACGTGCTTCCTGTAGCCCAAATTTAGGGCATTTGCAGTATCTCGAATATAGTAAACTCTTCTAATTCTCAAATAAAGCTCGTACTGCGAGTTATACACAATAGGATTTTTTATTTAATAACCGTACTGCATCATCATCATCATCATTACAGCCCTTCACAAGTCCACTGCTGAACATAGGCCTCCCCCAAGTAATGCCACAAAGCACGGTCCTGAGCCACCTGCATCCATCGACTTCCTGCATGTCTTACCAGGTCGTCACTCCATCTAGTGGGGGGTCGCCCTACACTACTCCTACCGGTACGAGGCTGCCACTCGAGAACCTTTCTTCCCCATCGGTTATCGGTTCTTCGAGCTATACGGCCGGCCCATTGCCACTTCAGCTTACTAATCCGTTGGGATATGTCGGTCACTCTGGTTTTACTGCGGATATCCTCATTTCTGAGTCTATCACGCAGTGAAACTCCGAGCATAGCCCTCTCCATAGCTCGCTGAGCGACCTTGAGCGTCCTCATACGGCCAGCGGTGAAGGACCATATCTCAGATCCGTAAGTCATCACTGGCAACACGCACTGGTTATACACTTTAGTTTTCAGAGATTGAGGTATACCTGACGACAAGATGTGTTGTAATTTCCCGAACGCTGCCCAGCCGAGTTGAATCCGTCGATTGACCTCTCGGTCGAAGTTGGACTTACCTAGTCGGACTATTTGTCCCAGATAAACGTACTCGTCAACAACTTCGAGCATAGTGCTCCCAACAACTACCGGTATAGGAGTGGACATTAAACATGATCTTTGTTTTGTCCATGTTCATCTTAGGACCTATCCGTTGAGAGACATCATTGAGATCATTGAGCATAGTGCTAAGGTTCTCCAGCGATTCTGCCATAAGGACTATATCGTCGGCAAATCGAAGGTGAGTGATGTACTCGCCATTGATGTTAATACCCTATCCTTTCCAGTCCAGTAGCTTGAAAACGTCTTCCAACGCAGCGGTGAAGAGTTTCGGGGATATAAAATCACCCTGTCTTACACCTCTCTGCAGTTGGATAGGTTTCGTACTCTGGTTCTGTACTCAGATAGCCATCGTAGCCCTACTGTACAAACACTTCAGGACTACAATATACCGACAGTCAACTAGGCACCGCTGAAGAAACTGTAGCACCGCCCAAATTTCGACGGAATCAAAGGCTTTCTCATAGTCCACATACGCCAGGCAAAGTGGCAGATTGTACTCTTCGGACTTCTGTACAATTTGCCGAAGGGTATGTATGTGGTCTATGATACTGAAGCCTTTTCGGAAACCGGCTTGTTGGGGGGCTGGAAGTCGTCGAGTCTGCATGCGAGACGATTCGTAATGACTCTCGAAAACAGCACGTAGACGCGGCTCAGAAGGGAAATCGGTCTGTAGTTCTTCAAGAGAGCGTTGTCGCCTTTCTTAAAGAACAAGACCACCGCGCTTCTGCTCCACGCCTCCGGAGTATTGCCACCATGAAGGACGGAATTGAAGAGCTTCTGAAGGACTTCAAGTGCCGGTGTTCCACCCGCTTTCAGAAGCTCCGCTGTAATTCCATCTTCGCCCGGGGCCTTGCCGTTTTTAAGGTGGTGGAGAGCCATTCTAATCTCGCTCAGACTGACGTCCGGGATATCATCGGAATAGTGTCGGATAAGACTTGCTCTTGGATCGTTACTCACATTTGCGTGTGGCTCCAACGATGATGTGTACAGCTGCCCATAGAACCTCTCAATCTCACTCAGAATCTCAGGTGTCCCGGAAACGATGTTGTCACACTCAGTCTTCAGCCTTGACAGTTGGCTCTTTCTGGCAGACAGATCTCTGGCAAAGACTTTGGAGCCCTGGTTCCGCTCGATCGCTTCTTTAATACGAGCAGTATTAAAGTTGCGTAAGTCTCGCCGCATGCATTTGGAGATCTGTCTGTTCAGTTGCCTGTATGCTGTCAAATCTGTTGAAGATTGCAGTCTCATCTCCCGTCTAACAGCCATGAGATTAAGAGTGTGATCGGAGAGTTTTTGTGTTCTTCTGCGGCGGGTCTTGCAGAACTTAGCTCCGACCGCATGGACAGTTTCCACGAGCTTGTCATTCATATCGTCCACTGCATTGCAATCCTCTAGGCACTGAAAGCGGTTTTGTAACTCGAGCTGAAATGTTTCGGGATTCTGGATTAGAGCACGAGGGGGGACGGAGCGTTGACTTCATTAGACGAGACCTCTCCAACTTAACATTTAGGTTCAGTGTGCCTCTAACCATTCGGTGATCGCTGCCAGTTTTCACCCTTGCGATAATAATCATTAATAAATTTGAACCAGCAGAAAATAAGCAAAAAAGATTTTTTGAAAAATCTAAAAATTAATAAAGTAAATGGTTCTTTGATTATCCTAAGTATGAATAACGACACATTAGTAGTTGGAAGTCCTATCTAGGCGCAGCCATGCAAGTCGCTAGTTACAAATGTAATAATAATAATAATAATAATAATAATAATAATAATTACCATCCCGTATGACGAGAACCTCGTGAGAGCCGAAACAGATAAGCAATCAAAATATCTGGACCTGGCTCACGAGGTGACCGACATGTGGGGTGGTCTGCAGGCCGAAATTATTCCTGTAGTCGTCTCTGCGAATGGGCTAATCCCAGTTAGCCTCTCTGGTCATCTGAGGCGACTGTGACTCCGTAACGGACCGCTCTGGGCTCAAATACAGAAGGCGGTGCTCCTTGTTACTGCCCGCATCGTCCGCCGGTTTCTTTCCCTTTCTCCATAACGCTTGGCCGTTTGGTCTCCCCTGCCGAGGGCTTCCTTCTGGTTGGGCTTTTATTTATTTATGTATTTTTGTATTTATTTTATTTTATTGATATTTATGTATATTTATCCTTTCATTTTCGTTTATAATTATATATTTATACATCCCAACCAGATGAGAAAACTATATAGATACCCCACACATAATAATAATAAATTTATTTATTTACCAGAAAACACGTAGCCAAAATACAATAAGTTCTGTGACTCCCACACTAGGCATGGCCTAGTCACAGAACTTATTGTATTTTGATAACACTAATGTTATCGAAATAGTCTTTCTTTGACACCATTTATCGTCAAATATTATTACAAAGGAATGTCTTTAATTATTTATTTAAATGCGTAGGATCTTTTAAGATTCTTAAATAATTCGCTAAATGGTTACAAATTTTGATTGACATAGCGTGGGGGTTTAATAAAATTTAATATAGTAAAGGGTATTCAAAGATTATTTAAATGTCTATTGTTTGTTTTAATTTTTTTTAAGTAAGTAGTTTTGGGTGTTTTCTTTGGTGATGTGTGTAGTCTGGAGGATGTAGGTTGCTCAGGATCGTGCTTTGTGTGTATTTTCGGTTCTATGTTCAGCAGTGGACTCGTGAAGTGCTGGAATGATGATGATGATAATTTGGACTATATTCGTTAATATTGTTAGACACTTCTTTTTAAATGAAAATAATAATAATTTAAATAAATCTTAATTTCATTTACAAATGTTTGTATGGACTGTTTCAAAGACAATTAGACAATTAGCTAAGTTATCAATTTCTAGTTTTTTGTTCCTTCGACTATAAGATTTTCACCAATATTGACGGAAAAACTCAATAATTAGTTGTTTCTTTTGGCCCGACCCGGGATTAGAACCCAGGACCTCATGATTAGCAGTCGTACTACTACAACCACTAGACCAACGAGGAAGTCTTTTTTATAGAATAAGAGTGACAAACGAGCACACATTCCACCTAATGGTAAGTGGATGTTGTAGCCCATAGACATCTACGTTACATTACATTACATACACAAATATTCTCAATTAAGAATTAAAATGTAAATGCGTTGCCCCTCCTGAGGGCAAAGATGGAATGCCTCGTTTCAAGTAAAAAGAGTCTCCGGTTCTCTACACTCACCGCACGAAACACAGTAGAAATGAGCTGCTATTTTACGCTGGTATTCTGTGAGAGCGTGGTCCTACCCCGGTCAATTTCAATAGGGAGGCAAGATGTTGATGCTGATCAGCTGGGTCAAAAGGTGGTGCTGCCTGCTTCTTTTACTAGGGTTCACCCTATATATTTTTACGTGGTAGAGCCAAGCTGCAGTTATATTAGTAGTATAGTTGTAGCACAAATGGGTCGGCTTGACCGGGGAAGGACCACGCTCTCACAGAATACCAGCGTGAAATGGTAGCTTGATGCTGCTGTGTTTCGTATGGTGAGTGTAGAGAACCGGAGACCCTTTTTACTGGAAATGAGGCATTACATCTTAGTCCTCACGGGTGACAACGCATCTGCATTTTGATTTGTAATCGAAGATAAATGTAGATGTCTATGGGCTACAGCAACCACTTACCATCAGATGAACTGTGTGCTCGTTTGTCACCCTATCCTATAAAAAAAATATATATACATGATTGGACACAAGACGCCATGACATATGTGCGCCACTACGGTTGTCCCGATCTCTTCATAATATTTGCAATCCTCGATGGAATGAACGGAAGTGCTTTTGCCCGGGTAAAAAGTTATGACGAACACGACACAATAGCCAGGGATTTCACCTCAAAGTTAAGAAAATAATGGCACTTCTAACCAAAGGAAAAATATTTGGAGAGGTACGTTGTTTCATGTTCTCTACCGAATGGTTGAAACGTGGTCTGTAATTTTAAATTAATTTTATTTAAAAAAATATGGTATTCTTTTTTCAAAACTAGTCATTTATTTATTGATTAGCCTTATGTTTTTACCGCATTTAAATCTTTTTCGTCATCATGGATACGTTAAAAATTCGAATAATTATGAAGCATATGTTACGTCGTGGCAGCACCGCAGCTCAAGCAGCACGCATCATCAACGACGTTTACGCAGCGAATACTACAAACGATCGCAACACCTATTTGGTTTGGTTTCCCCGCTTCCGTTCTGAAAATTTCGGCCTGAAAAATGAACATGATGAAAACTTTGGCGATGGGTCAAGTGACGGATTAAACGCGATTGTGGAAGCTGAAAATACTCAATCTACGGCTGAATTAGCAGCAGTTTTCGACGTTAGCATTAAAACAATATTGGTCCATTTGCGTCAAATTGGCAAGACTGAATGATCGCCAGCGCGAAGTACGCGTCGAGACGTGCATTGCAATGCTCGACAGGCACACAAACGAAGGAATTTGGAACCACCTTGTCACCTGCGATGAAAAATAGTTTCTGTTAGAAAATCGCAAGCACTTAGCAAGTTAATTGGATCCTGCATCAGTACCTAAACAATGCCCTAAACGAAAAAATACCCGTAGAAAAATGATTGTCAACGTCTTTAGTGGTCTAGTGCCTGTGTAATTCATCACAGTTTCTTACCAAACGAGATGAGCATTACTGCAGATGTGTTATTAAATGAACAGAACACAAGGATGAAGAAGGTAGCATATCTCCAACAAGCTTTGGTCAATCGCTCGTTCCCGCTGCTCCTGCACGACAACGCGTATACCTTATGCTGCACAACAGACAGTCTCCAAGTTACAAGAGCTAAGCTGGGGTTGGAAGCTCTCCGTTCTTGTGCCTATAAATTTCTACTTTTACCTTTCTTCTACTTTTACTTTTAACCGATAGCGTCAGTCATTACTTTTTTGTTTTTATTCTTTTACGTTAATTTTCTTAAGCGTTCAGATTTAAATCAAAATTTTAAAAATGAATTTATTTTGTTATGAATTTATTTAAAACAAGTACTTATAATCTTATAATCATATTTTCTTACTTGCTAATTGTAATGGAGTTTTATCTATGTAAATAATAAGGCATTTTTTTTAAGGATGTAAGGGGTGTATTTGTAATCTTTTAGGCTCAACATGACCCACTTCAAGTTGGAGAGATAAATCAACTTGTCTGTGGTTGGATTAACAAACGTTATCTTATTAAAGCTTGTGAGCTTTCTGCATGATAGCGTTACTGTTACCGTTACCATTACAGCCTATCAAAAGTTAACTGCAGAACGTAGACCTCCCCTACAAATTGTCTCCAATAGTTGCTGAGTTACGAAGCTGGATCGGCAACCGCGGCTTTTGTATTGTTTGAAGATGTTATGAGAAAGATGCTGCTGTCATCTTCTGTTTTAGTTTCCCTCTTTTGCCTCTTTACGGTACTAATCTTTTCAATACGTATAATAATAATACGTAGAATAACAAACATAAAATTATGCCAAAGAAATATCAAGACTTTGTTTAAATATTATGTATGTATAAAATAAAACAATTAACAAGCCCTATCGTCAAAACAGTAATTAAATAATGCAGTCATGTAAAATGTTTACTGAAAAGAGAAAAATATTGTAGCCTATGTCACTTCTACAATTACGGCGAATCTAATGACAAGTCATATGTTAAAATCCATCAAGGAGTTTAGTCTAGAGATCGTTCCAAAGAAATAAATATGCGTGGGTGGTCTGAAAAGTTTCCGACCTAACAAAGGTACCAGACATTTTTTCTTAATTTTTTAGTTTATTTATCTACATAGTCTCCAACGGCGTTTTTCTCTGGTTCTCGTCATTTGACGAAAATCACTATCCTACGAGCACAATTTTTAGATGAGGGAACAAAAATAAGTCGCTAGGGGCTAGATCTAGTGAGTAAGGCGGATGGTCAAGCAGTTCAAACGGTAATTCGCGTAATTCGTGGATTTTCGCCATGGCAACCGCTGAGGTGTGAGATGACTCGTATACATAGTGAAAGAGGATTTTCTTTTTCTGCAAATGTGGCCGTTTTTCCGCATGCTTGCCTTCAGTTTGTCAAGTATTGATGCGTAGTATGCTCTTGTAACAGTTTTTGCTTTTTTAAGTTAATCGATTGAGATAGCTTCATGACATAATAATCGCCACCAAATCTCGGATTTATTGCGTCTAAACTGCGCCAATACAGCGTTGGAACTGTTTATTCGAACACGTTTTTGGTCTAACTTGAGCAAACGCAGCACCTAACGCGCTGCCCGCTTTATCATGCCTAAATCTCGATTTAATATGTGACAAACACGTCCTTTGGATATTTTCATAGCCTCTGCTATCTCTCTCACTTTAATTCGGCGGGTGTCTGTACACCATTTGGTGAACTGTAGCGATGTTATAGTCGTTTAAATTCAGCTGCCCAAAATTTCATTGTGATAAATGATGGTGCAGAGTCCCCATACACGTAATCTAACTCATATTTAATTTACGTAGGCATATTGACTTTCAAAAACGAAAATCTGATGACAGATCGATACCCAATTTCTTTTTCCATTTTCAGAAAAACACTCACATCGACTCATTCAAACGATTCTCAAATAACAACTACGTGTCCAAAATTTCCGGAATTTTAGTGCGTAACTTTCAAAAGATTCACAACTAAATTCACTAGCTTTTATTGACGATTGCTGCCATTTCTATATTAGGTCGGAAACTTTTAAGACCACCCTGGTTAACCTACATATATACTCCCGAAAAACATTACCCTACTTCTGAAAATACACATTCATCATGACCTGGGATGGATCTACTGAGAATACAAAATTTTAAATTCAAAAATATTGTATTGTCATCGATTCTGAAAACGCAGAGCCTGATTTACTCACAGGCTAAATAGGCTGGAGCCTATGGCACGAGGTTTCGAGGGGGCGCTGAGCTTGTCTTTGCAAGCACCACTTATGTACAGAATAAAATTTGGTATAATATTCTCAATAAATAATAAAGTAAGTGCCGCAAGTATTTTACTTGTTGCTCTTTCTTTATTTTTAGTACAAAATAAATAAATAGATTATAAACTCGATTGACGTGATCCAAAGATTTTAAACTGCTCAAGCTTTCTTATCTACCTCTAATTTTATTCCATTGTTTTGCTTGGGCTGTCCAAGGGAACATCTGTCAGCCATATGTTCTATATTTGCAAAGGGAAAACGGTTCACTGGCTTATGTTGCAAAGGATAAAGTCAACCTTCTGGGTTCACTTTTTGAGCCCAACTCGACTCTCGACGAGGGGGGGGGGGGCACCCCGCTTATACAGCAGTTTATACAGCGCTTTATGTACAAAGTAGATACTTCTCTCCCTAAACGTAAATAAGTCGAGTTGACCTAATGGAGTCCTTCCTATTGTGGTGAAGACGGGTGCTCTGGAGTTAAGACCGGTTCTAACGCGTCTTTTCCGGTACTCCTCTCAAGGCGTAATCCTGATCTTACGGAAGACAGCTTAAGTAGCGTTTGAGTATATGGGCACCAGATACTATTTCAATATTAGAAGCCGAAAGGTACGATTCCAAACCGTTCTGAATCCATCGACTTTCTGTATGTAAACTACAGGAGGGTAACGTTATGAAAAGAAATATTAAAATTCTCTTATTTCCAATTCACTGGAAATATTCAATAAATATCAAATTATTAAAAAAAGTTTACTTGACTAAATTGTGGTAAATAAAGGGAATTTGTTGGCTTCAGCAGACCTCGTCGTCTCGATTCCGATGACCTAGTTAGATGAAGTCATCTTCTCGTAGGTTAACGACAGCGGCTTTGTTCCAGATATAAAAGTTTTATGCCTTAAACAAACTGTGTGAGGAAATTAAACGTATGTTACGGTGGATTTGGAGATGATCATTAATTTTACTGGAGTATGTTGCTCTGGTCATTCTGATCTTCAATTACAAGTGATGAATATTGCCCAAAATGCTTACAAGTTAGTAATAATACCAGTTATCTATAACCTTTATACCGTAACACAGCATTGCACGCACTGCTGTGTGGTGGCAGAAATAGGTAAATTAGTGGTACCTAGATGAAAGTCCTACCTACAAGAAAAGCGGCTACTTTTTTTAAAAGGCCGGAAATGCATTTGCAAGTCCGCTGGTGTCGCAGTTGTTCAAGGGCGACGGTAGTCTCTTACTATCAGGTGAGCCGTATGCTCGTTGTCCCCTCTCTATTAAAATAAGACGAACATCTAGACAGAAAAGGAGTGCTTACACCTAGTACGATCATATTCATCATCTCACACGATTTACAAAGAAATGCCTGTTTTATTAACACTTTCACTATTCGATTAGCAGA
The DNA here is from genome assembly GCA_907164705.1 of Parnassius apollo. Taxonomy (NCBI): domain Eukaryota; kingdom Metazoa; phylum Arthropoda; class Insecta; order Lepidoptera; family Papilionidae; genus Parnassius; species Parnassius apollo. The sequence goes on along the minus strand of CAJQZP010001568.1, from coordinate 337,019 downwards.
CACAATAGCGAGACAAGAGCAATGACCCATATGTAGGTCACGGGGCAGGGAAAGGGTCATATCGCTACCCAGACAAACAGCTTGACAGAAAGCGCGTTCTGCCACCTAGTATGTTTATTCCATTTCGAATGATTTCTACAGAAATGTTTGTTTTGATTAATTTAAAAAATCATTTGAATAAGTGTGTCAAATACTCAATTATTAAATGAGCAAATGGAACAGTAAATCTATGGATCTCGATTGATTTTATACCTAAGAACCATTAAAACGCAATAAATAATTTATTAACAGGAATCGTAAAAGCCAACTCATAATGTACCTACATGAACTCCAAAAGATCATTCAGATTTTAGAACCAAACGCGTAAATCGTCAAATTGTTATGTGCTTGCAATAGAGAAAGGATTTTTCATTACACTGGTTTATGTGTCTGAATAAAAACACGTAAAAGCAAAAATTGTTTGGATTATATGTTGCGTACAACGACGTGAGCTTTTTTTTAAATAGAATAAGCACACAGCCCACTTGATGGTATGTGAATGCTGTGGCCTATAGAAATTTACATCTATCCTCGATTAAGAATCTCTGTATTGTAATCTAAATGTATTGCCTCGTTTACAGTATAAAGATCTTCAGATATTTACATTTAGCATACGAAACAAAGCAGCATTTAGTTCCTATTTTACGCTAGTAATCTGTGATGGCGAGGTCCTTCTCCGGTCGAGTCAACCCATTCGTGCTACAGCCATAATATAGCTTCAGCATAGCTCTACCACATGAAGAAATTCTGGTATACAATGAATTAAGAGCAATGTTAACCGGCATTAATGTGTTAGTACCTACATATAGACATAAGAGTAATAAATGCTATTACTCTTATGTCTATATGTAGGTACTAACATATTAATTCCGGTAAATCTCTAATTGAATTGGAATTTACGGCGACTGCAAAGTCTCAAGCTATTATTTTGTGTAATGTACATACTAAATACTATGAATATCTATTCACGTACTCGAGTTATTTATACTTGTGCTTGTGACTTCCATTACACGTAACAAATGTTCATACGGTACACTTGATGGTAAGTGGATACTGTAACCCGTAACAGAAATGTTGTCCTACCAGAGTTCTAAGATGTAATGTATTTTTTCCAGTAAAAATGGTTGCTTATCCTGCTTTACCTGCGAATATCTTCATATCTTCATAGCACGGTGCATAGCTCGCTGAGCTACTTTAAATAAGCTTCCTCATACGGGCAGCAGTGAAAAAACGCGTCCCAGATCCATATGTCATTACTGACAACACGCAGTGGTTGTACACACTTGTTTAAAATATTGAGGTATAAGTGACGAGAAGATGTGTCGTATACTTATTCATACGTAGAGCAACGCTGCAGCATGAATGGGTCGGCTTGACCGGGGCAGAACTTTGTTCTCACAGAATACCAGCGTAAAATAGCAGCTTAATGCTGCTGTGTTTCGTATGGTGAGTGTAGACCGGAGAACCGGAGACCTTTTTCACTGGAAAGCATTTTAGCCCTCGGGGGTGATAAAGTATCATTAGGTTCTTAATCCAGAATAACGTAGATGTCTATAGCCTACAGCATTTGCTTACAATAAGGTGGACTGTGTTCTGGTTTTTCACCCTTAATCTATTTAAGAAAAATACTCCCGAGCACTGCTCAGTCAAGTTAAGTTGAGTCAAACAAGCCGGTTTCCCAATACACATTAGTAATACGTACTGTATTTTACGCTCGTATTATGTATATTCCTTGCAGATTGATTTAGTTAGTTCTTACTGTGTCGATGACTTATGTAATAGATATTTGTTATGGCTGTGAGTCCTTTTAATTCGGAGATTTTTCGAATTCTTTCGTAACTATATGATTATTTTCAAGAATATCAAAAGGACGATTAGCACTGCGGCTCTTATTTAAGCTGGCGAAATGAAATTAAAATAATTTATTCCTCTGGGTGACCAATTGTGGCGTTATTTAGATAAGTTCGTTAAATTGGTTTTATCAATATTTTAAGTTAAAACAAAACTCCGAGCTTTTCATATAAATCTAGACTAGATCACTCCTGGCAATGCTTTCTATCTGTTAGTAAAGTTTCATCGGTTCAGACATTATAAAGACTATCTCGTACTGATAAACAGACAAATTTCTAAAAATGGTTGTCAAGAGGCACTAATTTTGATATGTAATATCAAAATAGCAATTCAATTTTATTACATATGTAACAAATTATTGCAACCTTGTGCATCTACGGGCTCAATTTGTAATAATATTTAAATAGAGAGAAAACATTATACGGGGCGTCAAGGTTGTTACGAAATGAAGGGTTGGAAAATATATATTATAAAAAAAATTTAATTTTTACAAATGTCAAGGTCAACCATAGAGCCACGCTTCAGATATATTATATTTGTAGCACAAATGGATTGCTTTAACCGGGTTAGGACCACGCTCTCACATAACAGCAGGGTAAAATAGCAGATAAATGCTGCTGTAACATATATTGTATGGTGATTGTAGAGAACCGGATATTTTCCACTAGAAATAAGGCATTCCGCTTTAGTCCTTAGGACTGACAACAGATCTGTATTTAGGTACTTAATCGAGGATAAATGTAGATGTCTATGGACCACAGCATCCACTTACCACTAGGTGAACTGTGTGCTTTTGTGTTATACTTGTCCTATAAAAAGTAGCTAAGATAATAATAAGATAATAAACTATTATCTGCATGTTGTAATAATATGGTAGGTAAGTGTTTAGTTGTTAATATAACGACCTTTAGAGCGACGTGACTGCTAGCGTAATTATTGACCATTCTATAAAGTTCTAAAAAATCAGACCTGCTGGGTTTCTTTCTGGTTTTTTCCCAAGAAAACACCTGTGTATTTTATGAACCAGTGGTAAATTAAATATAAAAGTGACCTTCAATAAGTATTATTTTTAATCTATATCGAATAAAATAAGTTTCTATTTCTATGCAACGTTAAAAAAGCCAGGTGTATGGTTGCTTTAATTTTGAATCTGTTTTTATCATTCATCATTGCATGCTGAATATAGGCCTCTCTTTAGATTGCTATATTTGTATATTTGCCTTAGCTGCCAGCTTTGCGAACGAGTAGTCAGCTGCAGTTTTTTAATTTATTATTAAGAATATACTGATGCCCATCACGTGCTGTGTTTTAGCCCTCCACATTATCCGTAGCCGTCCATGAACGGGATCAAAAGATGTGGTTGACAAAGGTATTTTCATTCAAAGAGTAACGCGTATACATTATGATTTTATAAAATATTAAAGATTATCAAATGAAATGATAAGTTCTGCGTATAAAATAAAAACTAATTTGAAGAGTACCTTTTCCTCCTTCAATTGAGGGCATACGTAGTGGTGATCAGTACTATGGGTTTTTTTTTTTATTTTTTTTTTTTTTCCCCATTTAGACCGTACTACACTTCCATAACCGTACGAAGCTTCCATTCGAGAACCTTTCTTGCCTATCAGATGCGATTATTAAAGAATTATTTTTAATATTTAGAAGGCCTCTGACCTGATTATTTTCATTTTATTTTTTTATATAGTAGATACTTTAGGTGGATTCAAATATAAATTTAAAGAAAAGAAAAAAATTCATCCTGATGGGTGGAACAAAATAAAGAGATAAAGATTTTAATGTGACTATTTAGACGATATTTACATTATTAACTTTTGAAGTCGGTTTGAACTTTTACTAGCTTTTTCCCGCGGCTTAGCAGTTGACAACGATTTAGAAGACGTTTAACAAATATTTAATTCCATGGGTTGGTTAAGAACCAAATAAAATAGCATCAATCAAATTACATTTTTGATGATACTTTTTCAAATAAAAAGCTTATTTAAGTAAATTAGTATTCTTGCTTATAAAGACAAACAATAAACTTATCATTTTAACGCGTCTCATGAAACCAAAAAGAACGGGGTTTAAGACAATGCTACTCCTGAGTTTAGAACATTCGTAACGTACGAGCTCTATCCAATAAATATTTCAGCGCAAGAAGTCTATAAAGCGATTTTTTTTATTGCGGAGCTATATTACTTGTCCTGGCTTTAAGCCGTGGCTTTAAGCGTACTACTAGTTCTAATATATGTGATCGCCTTTTCTCAACAGTCGTACAAGCGATTAAAGTTCTTCCAGTACTTATTAGAGTACTATGTTTGTTGCATTGTTTGCAACTTGATCGCACGAAAAATAAAAACAAAACAATGTACACAACTTCAAACACGTTAAAATGAAATATCAAAAAATAAAATGAAACTAATTAAGTTGGAGGCTGCCTTCGAAATATTAAAAATTAATTCTTCAATAATCGCAACCTGATGGGCAAGAAAGGTTCAATCAATCAATCAATCTCTTTATTCATTAACAATAAATTGTGTACGAATATTACAGAAATGTTCTTATTATATTGCTACGCCTTAATTTAGTTAAACAAAATAAATACATTAGATAATCAAACAATTAAATAAATAAATTAACTAATAAATATCATTGTGCCTTACTTATCTATATAATTATTCCAAATATTCATCGTAAATGTTCAATAATATATTCTTTACATTATATTATACGAGTATAATAAAGACAAAAAAAAAACCAAACCAAACAAAAAAATACTAGGAAATGTCAACCTACTCCATAATTTAAAAATAAAATAAAATAAATGTTTATAAATAAAATAAAATCAAGTAAAAAGTTAAAATTAAATTAAAATCAATTTACTATTAAATTTCTTACTATTTAAATAAATATTTTAACTACTCTACACAGTTAGAATTCATCAATATTATAAGTACATTTTTCTGTAAGAAGTGCCTTCAACTCTGTTTTAAAAACACTTAACTTTTTTATTTATTTCAGTTTTTTAGGCATCTTGTTAAATAGTAAAACTGCCTGATAAGGAGGAGAGTGTTTAAAAATCTCCAGTTTAGGCATAATAGGCAAAGTCAAGTCCATCCTTCTGGTGCTTTCTCTCTCTTTCATTTCTTCATTAGATTCATAAAATTGTCTGTTTTTAAAAACGTCAGTCAGAATTATCAAAATATATAGGCTGGGTGCTGTAAGTATATTTAACCTTTTGAAATATTGTCTACATGATTCCCAAGGCAGAATACATACCATTGCTCTTATAACTCTTTTCTGGGCAGTGAATGCATTTTTCATATTATATTTATAGCTATTGCCCCAGAATTTCATGCTGTCTTAGCTTGGACTCGACAAGCGCATAGTACACGTTTAAAAGTTGATCAACGGTTAATTCGTCTCGCAAGGTACGTAAGGCATAGCTAGCTGAACTTATTGTGTCTACTATGACTGCCAGCTCAACTTTCCAGTTTAGGAGATCGTCCAGATGAATTCCCAAAAACTTCATAGGTTCTCAAGTGGAAGCTTCGTACGGTTATGGATATAGGACGGCCCTCACTAAATGGTAGTCCCTACGTCACTTCCCTAGAAAGATATTTAAAAAGATGATGGATGCTTTGTTGCATTCCTTGGGGGAAGGCTATGTTTAGCAGTGGACTTGTGATGTGCCGCATTGATGATGATAATGATGATGATGATGATAGGACCGCATGAAAAAAAATAGTGTGCACAAGTCCAAACACATTACTCTAGTAAAAACACACCAACGGTTGATATTTTGAATATTTTCAACCACACCGTTTGATCCTCTTCAAGGACGGCTACGGATAACGTGAATGGTTAAGGGACAACACGAGATGCGCATCATTTTTTTATTTCGTATTTCCTAATAAGAAATAAAAAAATGCGGTTGCCTACTCGTTCGCCAAGCAGGCAGCTATGGCAAATATCCACCTTATGAATCAATCTAAAGAGTGCCTGTGGTGTGGCCACAGGTTACTGGTTTGAATCCGCACCTAATGACCACAAATATGAAATATAGTTGCGCGAGTGACGAAAGGCATTTGTGTGGTGAACGATTAGGTGGACTGTATTAGCGTGGTTCGTTATGAACCAAAACAAAATGGCAGACGTGGAACGTGGCGGTCTTTGGACAAATATACTTGCTATTAATTTATTTTAATATGTTAGCCGGTACGATGGAAAACGTAAGCTGTTGTGGAAAAACAAAACAACAAAATAAAAACAGCTCAAGATTAAGGAACAGGCACTTACCTGGGGAAGCTGCTAGCGGCCTCTCTCTATGGCCTTGTGAGGCGACGAAAATTGTGTTGCAACTGGGTGGTGCGTGACCAAAAATGCACTGGGGTTGACTGTTTAAACGCCACAACGATTTGTATTGCACTGGTGTCGACTGCTTCCCACTGCCGCTGTGCGCCGGCAGTGCGCTGCTTCCTTTCATTGACAAAGCGCGCCTTTCGTTGAAGGAACAAAATTAATCCACCAATATCTAGCCACTCCATTAGGCAGGCCCTAGGGGGAAGGAAAGATGAGAAGGAAGGTTACTGCCGGCTAACTTAAGGCTAACAAATGTGTGTGTTGACGCAACCAGCCTGTATTCAGCATGTAATGATGAATGATGAAAGCAGATTCAAAAAAAAAAGCAACAATACGCCTGGCCTTCTATCCTTAAATAGAAATAGAAATTATTTTATTCAACATAGATTAAAAATATTAATTATTGAAAGTCACTTTTATATTTAATTTACCACTGGTTCAGAAAATATGCAAGTATTTCCTTGGAAAAAAACCAGAAAGAAACCTAGCCAGGTCTGATTTTTTAGAAATTTATATAATGGTCAAGTTGTCACATCGTTGACCGAGTTTCGTTTGTCTTAAAGCTCTCTAGCGCTCTAAGGTTGTTATTTAAGCAACTACTCACATTAGTACCTACCGTTTTGTTACACCATGCAGATATTCGTTTATTATCATAGTATTTAGCTATATTTTTAAGGAATAAGTGTGACAAACGAGCACTCATTTATGCTCGATTGAGAATCAAAATGCAGATGTGTTGTAAGCCCTGAGGACTAAGAATAACTCATTTCAAGTGAAAGGGTCTCCGTTTCTCTACACTTACCATACAATGTGTGTTACAGCAGAATTAAGCTGCTATTTTACGCCGGTATTCTGTGAGAACGTAGTCCTATCCTGGTTGAGTCGACCCATTTGTGCTACAACTATTATAATAATATAGCCGCAGCGTTGCTCAACTCTACTACGTTAAATATTGAAAGTTAGATTTTTTTGTAATATATACTTTCCAACCCTTCATTTCGTAACACCTTGACGCCCCGTATAATGTTTTCTGTTTTAATATTAATACAAATTGAGCCCGGAGAGACAAGGTTCGCATGATTCCAAGTATCAAATAATCTACAGATTCGAGTAAATTGAAAGCCTTGGCAGACTTTTCGATATAATTTTGCATAAATGAGTTGGTGAAGGAGTTTTCAATGAAGTTTTTTGGCATTTTTACCTTTAGATAGATAGTTAGATAAGACAATGGCTATAACAATCTTCTTATCTTTCTGTTGGATATGATGTGTAAATACTGCACAAAATGAAAATAATGCATTACAAGCATAAATTGTATTATTTAATAATTTTGAAAAAATGGAACAAATAATAATAGCAATAATAATAGTGTCAACCAGACCGAATTCCGGTCACGGCAGCCATTTTCAACGAAGGTTAGCCATCTGTGCAGGAGAGGATTATAGTGCCCAAGCACAGCTGCACTCTTTATTCCCTCATTCTCATAGTTCGATGCGACGATAAACCGAAACGACCGGAGAGAGATCAGGCGCAGGACCAAAAAGCACTTTACTTGTTTTCCGAAGCACGGGGGTGAGACACCGCCAACTTCCTGACCTCGGGACCTCATGATCAACTGTCGAGTTTACCACCACTGACCAAAGAGGCAGTGAAAATAAGCAAAATGTTATATTATATAATTATAAAAGATTAATTAACAAGATTAATAAGAGCTTGCTGTTAACACTTTATTTTATTAATCTTTATAATATTGTAATTTAATTTAAGATAAATGTAAAATTGCAATTAAAAGTGATGAAATTACGTCAATTTATAGGTAATCAAGTAAGTTTTATTTAATTTATAATGTCTAGCAATATTCGGATTTCTAGAAAAACTTAACTCCGATGAACGGGAACTATAATTAATTAAAGCTTCTATTCAAAATCCCTTAAAAGTAAACGTAAATTTATTATTTCTAATGACAACAGAAATATTGTTTTCCGGTAGAGGGCTGAATTTAAATAGCAAAATTAGCGAAAACTTTATTTTACTTCCGTTATCAAGATGGAAGATCAAGTTTGATAAAGAAATTATTACTTGCCTCTTGTCTGTTTGTAGAAATATATAATTAAATTAGATTATATTTTTAAGCGTGGTATGGGTAGTTTTAAATTACCTGTCCTATTTATTTTAAAATATTTGTAGTATTTTAGACTTAATGTAATTTAATGATAGATCTGATACATATGGTTATGTTCTAAGAAAGCAGTTGTGACGTGTGCAGTGTTGACGTGGTTGTGTGTGACGAAGAATTTTGTTTGCAGTTACACTCGTAAAGCCCTAGCCTAGCCCTATCCCATACAATTACAAGAATTTTAATACGCCAATTACCTGAGTCAGCAAAATTAAAGATCTAGAGATTGAGTTCGACTTAAAACTACTCGTTGATATGTATATCTCTAAAATGATTAATAAAGCATCTCCTGCACTCGGATTTGTTTTGAGAATATCATTAGAGCTCAAGAGCATAATAACTTTAAAAATACTCTATTATACATTTGTAAAAAGTCATTTCGAGTACGCCTCGCAAGTTTAGAACCCTTACTGTAATATTTAAATTGACAGAATCGAAACTGTAAAACAATATCCTAAGATATCTGAAATTCCGTTCTAATACATACGTACCCGATTACTAAACACGCTGTAAGAAATTTCGTATACATCCTATTTACGAATAAAGAAAAATAGCAGATTTGTGCTATATTTTCAATATTTTTAGCAACACAGCTGTCCAGAGTTTCTTTATAAAATAGAAAACATAGTCTTCTGCACGTCTTTATATAAGGGCACGTAAAAGTTTTATACTATGAGACTATGACACAACAATTAGACATATGTTTATTTAACACCAGTGATCGTAAACTAAAGAATTTGGTTTCTCATAGTTTCTTTAACTTGATTCCCAGTGCTTATGGTATTATTTTATTGTTATTATTATTTTACATAAACTTTTTATATGTTCACTGTTTAATTCTATTTGTGCAAACTTGTAATTGGCTTTCTTCTTCAGTTTTTTATTTATGTAGTACTCGATGATTTAAGCTTTAATTTTTCAAACTTGATAAAATAAAAAAAGTAATAAGTTAATGTTAGAAGCACGTCAAGAGATTATTGTAATTTGTTTTCCTGCTTATGAAATCAATCATTAACAGTAATAAAACAGCGTAACACAATACATATTCAGCGTAACGCAATCACAATTCATACTCACGTAATACGTACTGGTCTCTATCACACATGTAGTGTAACATGATGGATGTTTTTCCTTACGTCGTAGAGCCATGCTAAAACTATGGTTGTAGCACAAATGGGTTGGCTCGACCGGAAACGTAGGGAACCTTTCAGAAAACTGAGAGTCCGGCGCTTACTACTAGCGTAAAAAGCAGCTTAATGCTGCTGATTCCTATGGTGACTGTGGATATACGGAGACGTCTTTTACTGTGACAACGCGTATGCATTTTGATTTTTAACCAAAGATAAATGTAAATGTCTAGGGTTCAAAGCATCCTCTTACCATCGATTGGACTGTGTGCTCGTTGGTCATCCTTATTTTAAAAAAAAGACATCATTGTCACGTATTAGGAATATGTTTCGATTTTTCATAAAGTTTCGCCTCACACGAGCCGTGGACGTCATAAACAAGCAACCCTCGTCTCATTACGCTTTGTTTGCTCCAGATCACTGAAGGGTTATGTAGTTTATTTAAAACGCGGCGATCTCAATCTGCATTAATTAAAATCTTCATCCAAATATTGATAACAAACCTTCGTTTATTTTTTTCAATCTCTATCAAACTTTTTTATTTTCTAATGGATATTGTTGTAAATTATACTTATCCTCATTCATTATTTCTAAGTGTTTAAACCACCGAAGCATTCTCCTGGTCACAACATCTTCTTGCAAACTACGTTTTTCTACTTTGCATACTGTATTAATTGTAACGAGTCCAAGCATTAAGTCCGTGTAGTGGCGGGTAAAAATAACTACTAACCCATATCTTCCCTTGTGTCTCGTAAGTGACGACAAAGGGAATCTGAGGCAGAAGATAAGCGGTAGCATCTTTGTCATAACAGCAAAAAGCAACAATAAAACTCATTCATTATCGTCAGCATTGTTAAGCCCGGAGTACCTTCAGATGTTTTAGTTATTTTTTATGGTCAGATCTATGCAAATTGAACTGACTGTGTCTTGAAACCTTGCAGTGTTATGCTTTGGTTTATTGGTTATAGGGTCGCAAGCGGGTGGTAGTACGCAGCCTCCTTCTTTATTGAAATTAGGATATTTTTTAATTTCAATAGTCTCACATATCACCATCGGTAGGAATCGATGTTCTTTCGCGAGGATTTGTGGTCTATAAAATCTGATGTAATGGTTGGGGCCGTCATATTAGGATATTATCACAAGCTGCAGACTTCATAGAACATAGAACTGCTTCTTCTGCAGTTTTGAGTGAGATTGGGAGATTCTACGGGCAGATGTACACATCATCGTTGGAGCCACACGCAAGTGTAAGTAATGATCCAAGGGCAAGTCTTATCCAACACTACTTCGATGATATCCTAGGTCAGTATGAGCGAGATTAGAATGACTCTCCAGCAGCTCATAAACGACGAGTACCCGGCCGAGGATAAAATTACGAAGGAGCTTCTGAAAGCGGGTGGAAAACCGATACTTAAATTCTTTTAGAAGCTCTTTAATCCCGTGCTCCATGGTGGTATTACTCTAGAGGAGTGGAGCAGAAGTAAGGTGGTTTTGTTCTACAAGAAAGGAAAAAACGATATCTTTAAACACTACAAACTCCCTGGGCTCCCAATTTCTTCTAAGGTGCGTGCTCTTTTTGAGAGTCATTACGAATCGTCTCGCACGCAGCCTCGACGACTTCCAGCCTTTTTAACAAACTCGTTTCCGAAAAGGCTTTAGCATCGTAGACTACATACATACCCTTTGGTAAATTGTACAGAATTTCGAAGAGTACAATCTGCCACTTTGTTTTGTGTATGTATACTATGAGAAAGCCTTAGATTTCGTCGAAACTTGGACGGTGCTACAGTCCTGCCAACGGTGTCAAGTTTACTGTCGGAATATCGAAGTACTGAAGTGTTTGTATTGTAGGGCTACGATGGCTATCCGAGTCCAGAACAAGAGTACGAAACCTATCCAAATGTAGAGAGGTGTAAGACAGGGTGACGTAATATCGTTTAAACTCTTCACCACTGCTTTGGTCTTTACTCAAGCTACTTGACTGGAAAGGATACTAAAGTTAATGGCGAGAACATCACTCACTTGTGATTAACCGACGATATAATCATTATGGCAGAATCGCTGGACGACCTGAGCACTATGCTTAATGACCTCAATAGTGTCTTTCAACGCATAGGCCTTGGGAGATAATATTGAGGTAAAGATGAATATGGATAAAACAAAAGTTATGTGTAATGTCCATGTCACACCAATGCCGGTGGTTTTGAGAGCACGAAGCTGGAAGTTGTTGACGAGTATCTTTACCTTGGACAAGTAGTCCGAATACATAAGTCCAAATTCAACCGAGAGGTCAACCGACGGATTCAACTCGGCTGGGCAGCTTTCTGGAGATAAGATCTGTCCGTAGACACATTAGGATATTCAACACAGTTTTTTCTAATTTATTCGATAACCACTATCCGAATTATCAAAAAGCATAGGTTTCAGTTCCTGTGCGATACGCATGGCAGACAGCTTCGTTCATCGGAGACTCATGCTCTCTGGTATCTCTGTCTTAGTTTAATCAATATATTATGTTTTTTTTAATGTATCATCTGGCGAGTACGGTGGATGAAGTATGTTTTCTAACTGCAGGTCCTGTAATGTTGAAACGGTTTGTCGAGCAGTGTGAGGTCTTCATCGTCCATTACAGCCTACAAAAACCACTGATGAACATAGGCCTCCCCCATAGATTGCCTCATAAAGGCATTTTGCCATAGTTGCTACGCTTGACATGTTACCACCAGGAAGATGCTGCTGCTCATCACCTGTTTCAATTTTCTTATGTCGTCTCTTACGACAACTACGGGACGATATGAGTAGTGGACATTCTAACACCTCACTACACGGTGGACATGTTCTCATCATTATGGAGTTATAGTGTCGAAGATCGATGAACGAGTCGTGGTTATTTCTCTGAGAGTTTCATCATCATTGTTCAAAGTTCTTCACATAAGACATCTTCTACTGTTTATACAAGCAATGATAAACAATAAAACATTGGCAAACTTTCAGATTATTCGAAGGTTCAGCACTTAGTGAAAATTTTATTACAAAAGTCCATGACATCCGTACATACACATATACAATGATAAATGCAGGTCAAGCCAATAAAAGCGTGTAAATAGTAACTTACGCTTCTGTAATAGTCATGTCACAGACGCATAAACAAAATGCCTTATGCTCATTGACTTATATATTACTAACGTATAGTAATATATAAGTCAATGCTCTTGTTACACTATTTTTCAGTATGCCGTTTTTATTACTTTGTCATGAACCATGTGATAGGTTAAGGTAGGTTTAAATTTGAATATTGTGAAATTGACTTGAGGTATATGATAAAAATAAAGGATAGGACTTCGCTAACACATAATACCAACATAAAATAGCAGCCTGCCTTTCGTATGGTTAGTGTAGAAAACCGGAGACCCTTGTCACCTTGAAAAAAGGAATTTCATCTTAGTCCTCAGGTATAACTTTTATAAACTGTAGTGAATGATGCAATATGTAGGTAAAAATGGCGTAAGGCGTCGTAGGTTCAGTGAAGAAAACAGTTTATATTTACGTTCACAGTCTTTTAATAGTCCACGACACAAAGCACACCACAATAAAGAGTTTGAAGGGAAGCGGGCACAATAATAGTTACAAAGAATAGCAAAAGCAAGAAAGTAAGAGAGAGCATTAACAAATAAACTGTACGTGATTAGCCGCGGGCGCAAAGATGTTACAGGGTCTAGTCGCAGAGGCGATTAGCAGGTAACTAATTTGATACAACAGAATATGCGCGAGTGCCGCGGTTCAATCCCCGGCCGCTCTTGCGTTGTTGTCTAGAAAAATGTCGATCCACAATGGTCCCGATGTGTTAAATGCTTGTTCTCTAATGGTTACAGAATATATAATTAATTACGTTTACTGTAGGTGTTGTATGTGTTTATGTGTAAGTGTTATTACTGCGTTTCTGTGTGCATATATGAGGTGTGTGTAATAATGTGGTGGAATCCCCACATCACTCCCCCCAAGAGGCCGTGCCTATGGTCGATAAAAATCAGGAAATCTGACATTCCTACCGGATCTTGTAGTTTTCCGGTTTTCTAAACTGTCGTCCATGACTTTGGGGCTGCAATCAGGAGTGACGTCGCAAGGCGGATCGGTGTTCAGCATATAGGCCGGTTTCAGACGGTCTATAGAAACTGTTATCTGTTTACCTTTAACGATGACCTTAAATACTTTATCACCTCTTTCGGTCACTTGATGTGGACCGGAATATGCAGGATGGAAGGTGCTTTTCAGCCGGTCTTCTCTAAGGAATACGTGGCTGGAATTAGCGAGATCCTTATTTATGAATATTTTATTTTTATTATGCCGTGATGCGGGACGAGGCTGCAGTTTCTCACAAACTGAACGAATTCGTGCAGTAAAATCCGTAATGTCAGTTGTAGTGCTTACTGTGCTTTCGAAAAATTCGCCTGGGAGTCTTAAAGGCCCGTCGTAGACGAGTTCTGCTGAGGAACACTGCAGATCAGCTTTAAATGCGCTTCTGATGCCCAATAGTAACAGAGGTAAAGATTCCGTCCAGTTGTTATCAGCGTGACATGTAATAGCTGTCTTCAGCTGTCGGTGGAATTTTTCCACTAGGCCATTAGAAGCGGGATGGTAAGCTGTGGTTCTGCGGTGTTTGAATCCGATTATTTTCGATAGATAATTAAATAAATCGGATTCGAACTGCCGTCCACGGTCCTTCACTATGTCAGTTGGACAACCAAATCTGGCGATCCAATCTGATAGGAGTGCCTTCGCTACGGTTTCGGCTGTAATGTCCGCTATGGGGATAACTTCTGCCCATCTCGTGAAACGGTCAACTGCTGTTAAGCAGTAGCGGAAATCATTCGAGTATGGGAGTGGACCAATAAGATCGATATGCACATAGGAAAACCTGGCTCGTGGTAAATCGTATATGCCTAAAGGTGCTGACACATGGCGGTTTACCTTAGAGCGCTGGCAGGCTAAGCTCGTACGAGACCATTCTCGGCAGTCTTTTCTGACTCCTGGCCAAAAGAAACGCTGTGCTACCAGCTTAGCAGTAGCGTTTGCGCCAGGGTGACTTAAAGAATGTAGACTGTCAAAAATAGCTTTTCGAAAATTTTTGGGAACGAAAGATCTTGGTATGCCTAAACTTATGTCGCCAAAAATTTTCACTTTGCTATCGGGCTCTTTAACTTTAATAATGCGAAGTGATGATTCATCGCCTAGAAGTTGTGATAGCTCAGAATCTGTGGACTGAGCTTTAGCGAGCTCTTTAAAATCCACCGGCTGCTGTATTTCATCCACGCGCGACAGAGTATCAGCAACGATATTATCCTTGCCGGATATGTGCTGAATGTCGCTTGTAAATTGAGACAAAAAATCTAGATGTCTATACTGACGCGGCGAACAGTTACTTTTCCTTACATGGAATGCATAACATAAAGGCCTATGGTCAGTATAGACTATGAAGTGTCGTGCCTCGAGCATGTGGCGAAAATACTTAATGCCTTCATATATAGCCAGCAGCTTACGGTCGTAGGGTGAGTACTTCTGTTGTGATGGGCTAAGCTTTCACGAAAAGAATGCTAATAGCTGCCAGGCATCATCTTTGTACTGCTGTAGTACAGCACCCAATGCTAAGTCTGATGCATCCGTTACCAGAGCTAACTTGGCTTGGCAATCGGGGTGTGCTAATAAGTCAGCATTGCAAAGACTGTCCTTGGACTGCTCAAAAGCTGTTAGAGCGTCGCTGTCAGGTCTATAGCTTGTGAAGCCTTCACCGAACCAGTTAATAAGGCATTTAAGGCTGCTTGAATTTTTGCGGCTTCTGGTAAGAACCGCCTATAGAAATTAAGCATGCCCAAATAACGTCTGAGCGCTTTGACTGTTCGGGGCTTAGGAAATTCTTTAATGAATTGAACTTTTGACTCAAGTGGCTTAGTGCCTGCAGCTGAGATGTGGTACCCCAGAAACTGTACCTGTGATGAACCAAATACACACTTAGAGGTGTTCACCAGTACTCCGTACTGCTTCATTCGGCCAAAGAGAATATTGAGGTGATGTTCGTGCTCAGTAGCACTTCCAGAAAATACTAAGAAGTCATCTAAGTAACAGTAAAAGAAATCCAGTCCTCTAGTAATTTCATCTACAAACCTTTGGAACGTTTGTGCTGAGTTCCGGAGCCCGAAGGTCATGCATGGGAACTCGTACGAACCAAACGGTGTGGTGATTGCCGTTTTCTGTATGTCATCCTCAAAGATAGGGATCTGGTTGTACGCTTTGACAAGGTCGATAGTCGAGAATACGGTGCATCCTGATATGTTGTGCGAAAAATCATGAATGTTTCTGATTGGGTACTTATCCGGTATGGTGTATGCGTTGAGTAGCCTGTAGTCTCCGCAGGGGCGCCACCCATTGTCTTTTTTGGGAGCTTAATGTAAAGGAGATGCCCAGGAGCTCTCAGAAGGACGCGCCGTTCCATTGCTCAGCATCAGCTCAAATTCTTTCTTAGCTATTGCAAGCCTGTAGAAGCTAACCTGCGAGGAGGGCAGGATATGGGAGGTCCAGGCGTAGTGCGAATATAGTGTACGGTGTTATGTGCAGAGGTGTATGGTGTACCCGCTGGTCGTGTTATTTCCGGATATTTAGCTAAAATAGTGTGGTATCGTGTGACGCCAATAGGAACCTTAACAGAATTAATATTATTTACATTTTTAGCAATAAAAGCAATTGTCAACAAGGATGTTAAATTATCAATTAATTGTTTGTTTTTAACGTCTACATTTAGGTTATAGTGACTAAGAAAATCTACTCCTATTATGACTTTATTTACGTCGGCAACAATAAAATTACGTCGTAAATTTAAATTTAAATAAAGTTGTAAATACCCGTATGTATCAATTGCACTACCATTAGCTGCTGATAATTGATAAGATGTCTTACTCCGTCGTTCGCGAAGTGCAGTACGCGGAAACACACACACGTCACTTCCAGTATCCACAAGGAATTGGTTCTTGGAGTTTCGGTCAGTAACGAAGAGGCGACCCGAAGAAGTAAGCAGTGGTCGGTCGCCATCACCGACTGCTTCGAGCATTTCCCGACTTTCCGAAATCGCAGGGTTTGATGCATCGGTTGGCCTTATCTCCATATTTCGAGTGATACCAACAGGTTGGGTATCTTCTGTAGCTGGAGTCAGATCGGGAAGTTGAACGTCTGTGATTGCGGCTGCTAGAACAGTCACGTGGTCTGGAACGTCTGCTCAATTGCATGGGAAGGTTCTTAACAGCTGCTTTCAGCTCCGCTATTTCATTCACCATAGACTGTGTACTGGTACCAGGTGTCGATGTAGTACGTGAGGTTGTTGCGACTTGAAGTGTTGGAGATACTATATCATATACTCTGTCTGCTAAATCGGCTAAAACCTCCAATGAGCTAGTTGGTTGTGACACAATCAGCGTTTGGATGTTGTTGGGAAGTCGGCTGCTCCATATGTACTGTATAAAGTCCTCGGGTACCGAGGGACCTGCGAAGCTCTGCAGGTGTCGTAAGAATAGGGAAGGTTTCCGATTTCCCAGTTCCTCGTGCATGAGTAACTGCTGAATCTTCCTTTCACGCGATGCTGACAATCGTTTAATCAGTTCATCTTTAAGTTTCTCGTATTTGTTACTAGAAGGCGGAGAAACAATAATATCTTTTACTTCTTTAGAATATTGAGGATATAAATTACTCGTCACATAATAAAATTTTGTGGTATCCGATAATATGTTTGAAATTGTGAATTGACCCTCTATTTGCGCAAACCATAATTCAGGATCGTCCGGCCAAAATGGCGGTATACGAACGCTAACTCGATTAACGTCCGATGTAACGTCGTCGTGCGATCTGAGCTTGCGCCTTGTACATGAGCGCGTGGTAACATTTTGTTCTGATGCCGTTTCTGGCGATTCACTACCACTACTCATTGTACCTGTAGCGTCTTCTGCAGGGGTCACCAGTTGTACGACAAAATGGCGTAAGGCGTCGTAGGTTCAGTGAAGAAAGCAGTTTATATTTACGTTCACAGTCTTTTAATAGTCCACGACACAAAGCACACTACAATAAAGAGTCTGAAGGGAAGCGAGCACAATAATAGTTACAAAGAATAGCACAAGCAAGAAAGTAAGAGATAGCATTAACAAATAAACTGTACGTGATTAGCCGCGGGCGCAAAGGTGTTACAGGTGTCTAGTCGCAGAGGCGATCAGTAGGTAACTAATTTGATACAACAGAATATGCGCGAGTGCCGCGGTTCAATCCCCGGCCGCTCTTGCGTTGTCTTCTAGAAAAAGGTCGATCCACAATGGTCCCAATATGTTAAATGCTTGTTCTCTAATGGTTACAGAATATATAATTAATGACGTTTACCGTAGGTGTTGTATGTGTTTATGTGTAAGTGTTGCTGTGTTTCTGTGTGCATATATGAGGTGTGTGTAATAATGTGGTGGAATCCCCATACAAGACCTCAACTGACATGATGACTGACTGGCTGACACTGCATAACAAACCGTTTCAACATTACAAAACCTGCAGTTAAAATCTGTTACAGTTGATGAATTAAACTACATATATACAATTTAATAGTATATTACAATATATACAAAAGTAGAAGGAAACACGAATTAAAAAATAGAGTTAAGATACAGTTAATTAGTGAGATGTACGAAATTATAAACGATAGTACAGTAAGATATTGTAAGTCATATAAAACAACTAAAAGAAAGCAATAATAGCGTCACATAAGCTCGAGCAGGGCGCAAGCAGGCAGCCGCTCAGCGTCGCGTAGCTAGACGGACTAATGACAGAGTGAGCTGGAGAAAAACAGAATGCTCTCGAAGCTGCGTCCGCGCCACCAAATGATAACAAAGACGCCGGAGGTAGAGCGCGCCGTTATCCTTAGGCTGAGTGCATTTGCTTGCATAAGGCCGTTTTTCCACAAAATCATACGTCATTCACCATACTAACCAGACCTTAACCTAAAAGATATACGTTTTTCCACAATTCGGACAATTTACTCTAAAGAAAAAAATATTTTCAGGAAGCAGTACAACATCCATTCATAGACTTTCCAGAGTTTAGGTTCCGATTCTATCTCAAAGGCTTAAATAAACAAGTGATATTTTCAAAAGTTATCGTGTTTACCCTCCATGCGGACTTGATAAATCTACACCATAAGCCACCAAAATCACTTTTTGACTTACCACACGATAGATGAAGAGATTAAAAAAATAGATTGAGTTGAACAATTGATTAAAACTAATCGTGTTTACCCTCCATGCGTACTTTCAACGTAAAGATAGCAATTGATCGGCTTAGAAAAAAAAGTTAAACAAATGTTTATGTTTCTGACAATGTGCTTTTCATATCATTTAAATGTTCAATATGATTGTTAGATACGTTGGATTCTTGAATTTTAGGCGCTAGTAGAACATAACTACGAGCTTTACGCTTAGGGCATGCAATAACGGCACTTGTTTTTACCTAAGTATCGTTACAGCCTATTAAAAACCTACTGCTGAACATAGACCTCCACCATGTATAGTCAAATATATTTGCCATAGTTGTCACGCTTGGCAGGCAGGTTTGGTAATCGCATTTTTTTTTGTTAATATTTAGGTGTTATTAGAAAGTTGTTGCTGCCCATCTACTGATATGTTTCCCTCTGAGAACAATTCTCTTACAAAATCCGCTGGATGATATGGGGTAGTTGACATTCTTACACAAATACCTATAGTACCTAAGTTTTTTTATTTTATAGAAGAGGGGGCAAACGAGTATGCGGCTCACCTGATGTTAAGTGACTACCGCCGCCCATGATCAACCGCAACACCAGGGGAATTGCAGGTGCGTTGCCGGCCCTTTAGAAAGGAGTAAGCTCTTTTCTTGAAAGTCCCCAGGTCGTATCAGTCCGGAAAAATCGCCGGTGGTAAACTATTCCACAGAGAGGTTGTACGCGGAAGAAAACTCCTTTTAAAACGTACAGTGGTGGACCGCCAAGCATCCAGATGGTGTGGATGGTATCGGGACGTTTGCCGCGTAGTGCGTTCACGAAATTTGGCGGCTGGGATTAATCAGAACAATTCCTCAGAGCACTCTCCATGGTATATGCGAAATAAAATACAAAGAGATGCAACATCTCTTCGCAGTGCCAGTGAATCGAGCCGATCGGAAAGCACTCGGTCGTCGACGATTCGAGCGGCTCTGCGCTGGATGCGGTCAAGTGGAAGGAGCTGGTACTGGGGAGCCCCAGCCCAGAGATGGGAACAGTATTCCATGTGCGGCCGAACGGCTGTAAAGGGCGGTATGCCGGCATGAAATACTGTCCCGCTCTGCTGAGCACGCCAAGCTTTTTTAGAGGCCAATTTGGCCTTCTCTTCCAAGTGACCGCGAAACTGCACGTCACTCGATATGTCAACGCCGAGGATTCCGATACTGGCTGAGGCAACAAGGGTAGTGTCTTGAAATTGAGGAGATACAACAAAAGGGGTTCTTTTTAGCGGTTAACGCGCAAACTTGTGTCTTCTGGGGGTTAAACTGGACTAGATTTAGTCGCCCCCAACCCAAGACTCTGTTCAGCAAAGACTCGACTTCAGACACAAGTTTGTCCTAGCACTCGGAGACGTTTTCTCGAGAAATATTGTCTCGGCCGGTGTAAAGAGCATCACTAGTGCTGTAGTCTGCATAGCAATGAATGTTACGGGTTTGCAACATATCATTGATATGCAGAAGAAACAGCGTTGGCGATAGCACGCAGCCTTGTGGAACACCAGCATTAATATGCTTGCAATCGGAGCTTGCACCGTCTGCAACGACCTTGATGCTCCGATCTGCAAGAAAGCTGGTGATCCAACCGCACAATTTCTCGGGAAGTCCATAGGAAGGGAGCTTCGAAAGAAGCGCTTTGTGCCAAACCCGATTGAAGGCCTTCGCAATGTCCAAACTAACGGCCAATGCCTCCCCCTTGGACTCTACTGCCTCCGCCCATCTATGAGTTCGGTAGACCAAAAGATTACCAGCTGAGCGACCACGGCGAAAACCGTATTGGCAGTCACTAATCTGCTGGTGATCATCAAGGTACCTCATGAGCTGGCAATTTACAATAGACTGCATTGTTTTGGAGAACAAGGAGGTGATAGCGATAGGCCGGTAGTTGGACGGGTCTGAGCGGTCGCCTCTTTTAGGGATCGGGTGGACGAAAGCCGTCTTCCATGATATTGGGACTACGCCTAGGGAGTAGGAGTACCGAAAAAGACGCGTTAAAACCGGTGTCAACTCTGGAGCACACGTCCTCAGCACAATTGGGGGGATTCCGTCAGGCCTACTCGACTTGTGGATGTCCAGGGAGAGGAGGGCTTTGCGAACCGAGCGCTGTGTGAACTGCACTTCCGGCATGGAGCACTCACACCTCGGGATGGTCAGCGGCGTACTCCCCCCGTCATCGAGAGTCGAGTTGGACGCAAAGAAAGAGCCTAGAAGATCGGCTTTCTCCTTTGCGGTATGGGCCAGTGAGTCGTCCTCCCTGTGCAGAGATGGAAGAGATGGCTGACAGAAATTCCCCTGGACAGCCTTGGCGAGAGACCAGAAGAACGGGTTCAGAAGGAAGGCGAACTAGTTTCTCGCCAATTCTGCCTATGTGCTCTGACTTTGCCTTGACAATGACTATTTTGAAGGACCTAGAGGCGGAATTATACTTCTTTTTTATAGCGCTGGTGTTTACATCCCGTGACGCCTATGCGTCAGCCCAGGCTCGGTAGCACTCCTGCTTGTAGCATGATGCTATTTTACAGAAGCGACCAAACCATGG
This sequence comes from Parnassius apollo, assembly GCA_907164705.1. Taxonomy (NCBI): domain Eukaryota; kingdom Metazoa; phylum Arthropoda; class Insecta; order Lepidoptera; family Papilionidae; genus Parnassius; species Parnassius apollo. The sequence goes on along the minus strand of CAJQZP010001568.1, from coordinate 315,619 downwards.
CTGGGATTTGTCTCCAATGGGCACCACAGAGGAAGGAATAAAAAGTTCCATACCCTGAAGTACCACATCAGCGACAGAATCGGCAACAACGTTGGGATCGTCCGACGAGAAGCAAACCCGCCCCCAAGGGCAGGATGCAAAGAAAGACCGCATCTCATCCCAATCGGCTGACCTATAGTGCCAAACACTGCGGCAGCCTGCAGAATGCAACTGCGATTTCAGCGTGAGTGGCACCACACTCCGGACAAGACAATGGTCCGAGGAGCCTAAAGGGGGCTTCGACGGAAATCTGATATCCGTCCGGGTGAGAGGTCAGCAGAAGGTCCAACAGGGAAGGTGCATGATCCTCCACATCTGGAATCCGCGTAGGCGAAGTAACCAGTTGTGTCAGATCATATGCCAAGGCAAAATCATGGAACAGATTTCCCCGCATGATCGGTTAAACGTGAACCAAGCCATTCGGCGTGATGGGCGTTAAAGTCGCCGAGGATCACGATCTCTGCGGAGGGGATCTGTTGTAGCAACGAATCTGTAGCCATTTGGACGTGGTCGAAGAGTCGGTCGTTTCTATATATTTGTTCGTATAATGTTTCGGCATTACCGCTATGGGACCTATAGAGGAACCCGTAGACGCGCGGATGGTCGTCGCTGTCTACGTGTAGCCAAAGGATGGACATGTCCGAACCTTCAAGTCTGCCGAGGCGTCGAGAACAGATGTCCTCTCTGACGTAAACGCAAACTCCAGCCCGAGGCACAAAGGAGTGTTCCAGTTTGTACCCCGGGTAGGAGAGATACGAAACATCAGCCGGAGAGGACACCTACGTCTCGGTCAGGAAGAGCAGAGCCGGCCTCGCCGTCTCGAGATGGTAGTGGACGGCGTTTAGGTTAGAGTGAAGTCCCCTGATATTGCAGAAATTCACGGACAGCGTGGCAGGGGTCGCCTTGGTCTTGTTGCTCCGTTTGCTCCAAGCAGTTGTAGTCTTGAGCGGAATTTTGCCTCCCCCCGCCCCAGAATACGCAGGGCAGCCTGAGCACCTACGCTCAGAAGTGGAGAAACATGGTCGTGGATGCTCAGCGAGGGATTCTCCAGGTGTGCTGGTACCCTCCTGGAGTAGTCTATCATTATTTAATTCCGCTACCATGTTGATGGGGGGGGGGGATTTGGGCCTCCGGCCACCTGCACTCACCATACGAAACGCGGAAGCAGAGCTTCCACTTCACGCCGGTATTCTGTGAGGTCGTGGTACCACCCCGGTTTGAGCCGGCCCATACGTGCAACAGCAAAGCTGCCGCGTGGCTCTACCACTGTAAGTACAGGCAAGTACAACTAAAAATGGAGTCTTCTAAGAAATTCTATTAATAAATTTAATACATAAAAACTGTCTGATTCTAAAGATAGGTCTGTCTTGTTCTCTACTATGATAGAAACAATTACAATGAAGTTTAAGTAGATCAACATGTCAGGACTACGCAATTGATTTTAGGAATAATTTAGTTTCGTACACAAGTTCGCTAGAAGCCATTTTACGAGTAATTAAAACTTTTTAATTACTTTACTTTTTGTTGATAAAATAGCTTTGGAAAAGCTAATAGTAATATTTCTTTTTATGGACGCTAGGCACAAAGACAACGGTTCAGTAAACTGAATGGGCCAGCCATATAGCTCGAAAAACGGACAACTGAAAGTAAGGAATTTGGTTCTCTCTATGGCAGTCTCTTACCGGTAAGTAGGGAGTAGGATGATTGATAGTCAAAGTAACGACTTGGTAAGACATGCTGGAAGTTATTGGATGCAGCTGAGTCTGAACCGGCTTTTGATGGCACTGTTTGGTGGAGGCTTATGTTCAGCGTTTGACTTGAAGAATTTTAATGATGATGATGATAAAAAGATACACGAATATCTTCTTTGAGAGATCTTATTTGAGAATAGATCACTTCACATAGACTGTGCCATATGATGAGATATATTCTCAAATAAGAATACAGATACGTTGTCATACTTTATACTTACAGTCGTGAGCGTTTGTACTGAGCGGACGTGTCTCCTGTCGTTCTAATTTTATCTGAAGTGACAACAATCAAAAGTAAATCTTTAAGTAATCAACGTAAAGATGATAACCTTGTGTATTCATTAAGGAACTTAAGCCTGTTATTATTTGTGTGAACAGTTTAGCAGTGTTTCTCAGTCAGTGAATCCCCACACCTCACCCCCTCGAGTAAAGGGCACGGGCTCTTAAATTTTTTGTCTCACTTGACGCTCGACATAACTGCATCACAGGCCTAATAATACTGGTTTGCGATACATAATGAACCCGCAAAAATCTCCGCCTGCGACCAAAGTCGGTCTTGTTAGTTCCCAGCCCGATAATGCAAAATGCGATACCGAGGTTATACAGCAACGTAATATTACCCTCCAAAGATCAAAAAGAAAACAACCAGAAGAAGCAATGAAATCCGAATTAAATGATTTTAGGAAAGGCATAATGTCCTTTCTTACTGAATTCAAAACTTCGCAAGAGAAGAATATTAAAAAAATACACGGTGAAGTATCGTCATTAAAGGAATAACTAAGTAATCTAAAACAAATTTCAGATATTCTTTCTCAGGATCAAGTAATTATTAAGGATACTTTAACTTCTATACACTCAGCTCAACAGGCTACGGCAAACACAATTACCGAAATGCAAGCCTCCTTGGAATTCTCATCCAAGCGCATCGATACCCTACAGGAACGTGCAAATTGTTCAGAAGAAAAACTTAAGATTCAATGTCGTGAAATTACAGAAATGCAAGTGATATTAGATAGGCTTTCCTTCAAAACCCAAAGACAAGAGCAGTGGGCACGTCAGTTAAATGTAGAAGTGGTGGGAGTACCAGAAGTTAAAAATGAAAATCTAACAAATATAGTATTAAGCAGAGCAGAAAAAGCAGGTGTTGTGTTGCGCGCCTGCGTTATAGAAAGCTGCACAAGAGTACAATCGAAAGATCCCGTTGAAGGTCTACCCCGCAATATAATTATAAAAATGTCCTCCCGTATTCATAAGGATAATCTCATTGCTGGCGTCAAAAAACATCGTGGCATCACTACTGGAGATCTTGGGCACGGAGGTGAATAAAAGGTGCTCAAGAAAATATTTGTTAACGAGCATTTAACTCTTGATAACAAGAGGTTGTATAAAAAGTGTCGAGAAATAGCTACCGAGCTAGGCTATAGGTACATCTGGATAAAAAACTGCAAAATATATGTTCGTCGAAACGATACGTCACCACACATTATTATCAATTCAGAATTGGTTTTAAAAAAGTTGAAATAAAGTATACAATAATAGTTAGTATAGACCTACTTAGCAAGTTTTTTTATAATGTAAGGATACTTTGTGGAAACGTGTCATATTATTGTCATAAAGGTACGTTATTTTATTCTAAAATATTGTATAAAAAATACACACACACATTAAACACTAACACACAACACATCATAAACACCATTATACAATTTACAAATTGCAACTATTATCAATTTCAAATAGCAGTCGATCTACATTATACATCACAAAATTACCTTGTTTTCTTTCTATCTATCAATACACATAATATATACGCATCCACAAATCATTCCCCAGGTTTTTGCATACTGTCGGTTTATTTAAACTCACACGTACAAAAACTGTGCCTATTAATGTCAATTGCTCAATCAAATAATATGTTTTTCTATTTAATTAAACTGTTTATCTGTCATAATCATTACCAGCTGATACAAATTATAATAGTATATATTAGGTTTGGGTACATGTTTACATTTAAGTATGTATATGCATGTGTGTATACACATTGTGTATATTTATTTATATGCATTAGTGAGTTAACTATGTTTAAAATCTATTATTTATTTTATTTATTATATGTTAAAATAACAAGGCAAAATGATAATTTACACAATAGGTAAGACACCAATATCTGTCTATTATCAAAATGCACGGGGATTACGTACAAAACTTCATACGCTTTATCTAGAAATATTAAATAATGATTACGACATCATTATTTTAACAGAAACCTGGTTTCACGTATGTATCTTGGATGGGGAGATCTGTGATAATCGGTATATTGTGTACAGACAGGATCGTATACTAACGGAAACAAGCAAATCATCAGGTGGAGGTGTGGCAATCATAATTCATCGTACACTTAATGCGACTATGGACGATTTGTGGAAACAGCCGTGCGCTTCTATCGAGACGCTTTGGATAACAATACCGGTACTGAGTCATACGTTCACAACACGAAGCGCACACGTTCCCTCGCGCCATGCCCCTCACACCCCGCTTGGACAAAAACTGCATATCATAACTACTTATATACCGGGTAAATCGTCAAAGCATCGTCGTACGGACGAAATGCACGCAAAAGATATTAAATCGTTCTTGGAATCGTTTAGTAGTAGAATTATCTCGCGCGACTTTTATGTAATTGCAGGTGATTTTAATTTATCTAATATACACTGGAATGAGAGTGGACATACAATACTAAGACAGGGTTCTACCGAGCTACTAACTATAGGGGAGCAATTAATAAACGAAATAGCCTACCATGGTTTCCGACAATACTCCAATATAAAAAACAGTTGCAATAACACATTAGATTTAGTTTTCTCTAATATAGACATAGAAATAATATTATGTGACAAACCCTTAACTAAGATAGATATATTTCATCCTCCCTTCGAATTTGACTTAAATGTGGCTATTCCTCCTCTCAAATGCTCTTTTATTAAGAAAAATAAGTTTTATTCAGCTGATTTTGTTAAAATAAACACATATTTATGTGAAATCGACTGGGCCACTCATTTATACACAGGACATGTTGAAGAAGCTGTAGATTTTTTTTACAAACAACTCAATTATTGCATAGACAAATATGTACCAAGTGTAATATCTCTACCTCACAACACGAAAAGACCCCCGTGGTATAATAAAACATTGATTAATATCTTAAAAGAAAAAACTAAGGCTCACAGAAATTGGAAAAATTTTCATAACTTAGCGGATTACAATATGTTCTCTTTATTACGTAAGCGTGCGTCAGTTTATAATAAACAATGTTATAATAATTATTTGGATACTACTCAACAAGCCATACTGAATAACCCTAAATGTTTCTGGACTTTTATCAAATCAAAACGTGGTAATACTTATTCTTATCCAAATAAAATGTATAAAAATACAACGCATAGCGAAGGCCCAGCAATTGTAGAAGTATTCAGTTCATTTTTCAAAAGTGATTTTATCCCGCCTGCTCCTTCATATCCTGATGGTGCATTACCTATACCTTATAGTAGCAACGACTGACATTTACATTGCTTTCGGGTTTCCAAGGCAGATGTTTTTAAAGCGCTAAAGAAAGTAGATGTAAAAAAGGGACCGGGTAGTGACAAAATCCCACCTATATTTATATTCAAATGTGCTAAGTCATTGTCTGAGCCTCTTCACATTTTATTCAATAGATCTCTTCAGGAAGGTTATTTCCCATACATCTGGAAAGAAGCTCATGTAGTACCCATATTTAATAAAGGAACCCGTACTAAAGTTGAAAATAATAGACCTATATCTATACTTAATA